>JAHRHZ010000078.1:8414458-8562952 GCA_024137785.1 Ginglymostoma cirratum
ATGCTGCTTGGCCTGCTGTGTTCATCCAGCTCCACACCTTGTTATCTCCTTTTTGCTCAGTCACAGCTGCTGATGCAAGTCCAAGGTGTAAATTTCTTCATTGCTGCCAAGTCGATTGTAAATTCCCAGGTTATGGATAATGACAAAAAGCATTTGAAACTGTAGCAAGAAGAAAATGTGTTTCGCAAGGTACCAATAAGTGAACTTTTAAGCACAATACAGGGGAGACCAAGGAAAAGATTTGAGTTGGAAGAGGTAAAATAGTTTGTGTAGCCAAATTATTGCAGAGTTCTCAAGTAGCACACGCAACAGCCTACAAAATGACACTGATTCGAATTGATGAACGAGATCATTTGGATCAGAGCCAGGAGGGAAATGAAAATAACCTGTGTTAACCCATAATGAGGATTTAGTCAGCAAAGCAAACGGCATGACTGGGCTGAGTCAACTTGTCTCATTTTTCCCAATTCTGTAATTTTCTGCTTTTATAATGGCCCCAAGCTCTCACCCGCTGGAGGTACATTTTAGGAAATGGAGCTGATATCATGCTCAGATTTCCTAATGCTGTTGGAGCGGATTTAAACTAGATTGTCAGGGGAATGAGATCTTGACAAGTAGTTCAGAGGGGAAAGATGGAGAGGTAGCTTCAGGAGTTAAATGTGAGTGACTGAGTCTGGAAAGCAGAGGAAACAAACGCGTGATAAGAAAAAAGTGAGTTTAGTAAGGCTAAGTGGAATATATCTTAATGCAAGAAAGCTGGAGACTAAGATAGATGAGGTGAAGGTGGATCTTGATATTGTAGCTATGACCAAAAAATGGGCAGGATTGGCAACTCAACATTCCTGATATAGGGTATTCAGATGCAATTGAGAGGGTGTCGGAGGGGTGGAGGGTGCTGCAGTGTTGATCAAGGAATCAAATATCACAGTCTGGAGAAATTATATAGGGTCAGAAAGTCATTGAGGTTCAGAGAGAAGGTCTTTAGCCAATCATGAGCATACCAACCATCAATATCTATCTATTCTAATCCCATTTTCCAGCACTTGGCTTGTATCCTCGTATGCTATGGTGATCCAAGTGCTCATCTGAATACTTCTTAAATGTCTTGAGAATGCCAACCTCAGTCACCCCGTTAGGCAACAAGTTCCCAATCCTCTCAACCTCCACACCTTAAAACTGTCCCCCTTGGTTACTGACCATTCTACGATGAGAAAATGTTCCTCCCTATCTACCCTATCTCTAGCCCTCAGGACTTTGTATAACTGAATCAGATCCCCCCTCAGCTTCCACTGCTCGAAGGAAATCAACCCCAGTGTTTCTAGTGTGTCTTCATAGCTGAATTGCTTTGGCCCAGGCAACGTCTTGGTGAATCCCTTCTGCAACCTCTCTAGTACAATCCCATCCTTCCTGTAGTGTGGAAACTGGAACTACACACGGTACTCCAGCTGTGACATAATGTTATATATGGCTCCATTATAACCTGTTTGCTCTTGTATTCACTGCCTGGACTAATAAATACACCTTCTGAACCACCTTACCTACATGTCCTATTTCTTTCAAAGATCTGAGGACATGCATATCAAACTCCTTCCATTATGTTATCTATAATAGGAAGGATGTGACTGTGCGATGATGTTTGCCAGTATGCTGCCTGGGCTGAAGGGTCTGAGTTACGATGAAAGGTTGGGATTATTTTACTTTTCTGCAATGAGCTCAGGAGTTGAGTGGCCCTGGCGGAACCCAAACTGGGGGTCACTGAGCAGGTTATTGCTGAGCAGGTGCTGCATGATAACACTGTTGATGACATCTTCTATCATTTCACTGATGTTTGAGAGTACACTGATGGGGTGGCAATTGGCCAGGTTGGATTTGTCCTGCTTTTTGTTCACAGGACATACTTGGGCAATTTTCCACATTGTCAGGTAGATGCCAGTGTTGTAACTGTACTTGTACAGCTTGGCTAGGGGAGCAGCATATTCTGGAGAATAAGTCTCCAGTTCTATTGCCTGAATGTTGTCAGGGCCCCTAGCATTTGCAGTATCCAGTGCCTCCACCCTTTCTTGATATCACATGGAGTGAATCAAATTAGCTGAAGACTGGTATCTGTGATGCATGGGACCACTGGAAGAGGCCAAGATGGATCATCCACTTGGCACTTCTGGCTGAAAATTGTTGCGAAAGCTTCTGCCTTATCCTTTGCACTGATGGGCTGGGCTCTTCTATCATTGAGGATGGGGATATTTGTGGATCCTCCTCCTCCAGTGAGTTGTTTAATTATCCACCATAGTTCATGACTGGATGTGGCAGGACTGCAGAGTTTAGATCTGATCCATTGGCAGTGCAATCGCTTATCTCTGTCCATCACTTGCTGCTTTTGCAGTTTGGTAAGCAAATAGTCCCGTTTGGTATCTTCAGCAGGTTGACATCTCATTTTTAAATATGCCTGTTGTTGCTTCTGGCATGCCCCCTCTGCACTCTCCATTGAACTAGGGTTGACTGCCTGGTTGATATAATAGTAGAATAGGGGATATGTAGTCATGGATTTTATATCATTTTTGTATAGCTTTTCAGTACATCTTTCCCAGTCCTCCTGTATAATGTTCATAACAACAGATGCCAGGATCATGCATATTACAAACAAAACAACCTCAATCCAGTTTAGAGAAAGCACCCTGGCAACAAGCAAACCATACCATAGTAAAGTTTTTGACTTGCTCGCCGAGCTGGCTTGTTTTCGTTCAGACGTTTCATCACCTTGCTAGGTAAAATCATGAAGGTAAAATGATGAAGCGATGTTGTTCTACTCCGCTTGGAATTTACACTGACTGATCTGTTATGGTGAGCTGTATCATTTCCCGTTCTGATCTGTATGGGTTTGTATATGGGGTCCAGTTCTGTATGTTTGTTGATTGCATTATGGGTTGAGACCGTGTCTCTAGGAATTCCCGTGCGTGCCTATGTTTGGCTTGGGGTACTATGGTTACTCTGTCCCAGTTAAACTGATGACCTTCATTGTCCAAGTGTACTGATATTAGGGAAAGTTTGTCGTGTCATTTTGCTGCTAGCCAATGTTTGTGTATTCTGATGGATAATTTCCTTCCTGTCTGTCTGATGTAATATTTGTGGCAGAACTTACATGGTGTTTTTTAAACTACATTGGTTCTGCATGTCATGGGTCTGGGGTCTTTAATCCTTGAGAGTGTTTGTCGTAGTGTGGCTGTAGGCTTCTGTGCTACCATGATTCCTAATGGTCGTAGGAGTCTCGTTGTCAGTTCTGATTTGTTCAGACCCATTGTCTCCCTACCAGGCACACCTTCACACAGGATAGTCAGAATTGCCTGATGCTGAATTCAGCCATAACACAGTGTGGAACTGGAGGAACACAGCAGTCCATGCAGCATCAGAGGAGCAGGAAAGCTGATGTTTCAGGTCAGGGCCCTTCTTCAGTTGTCACAGTATTATTCACATTAATTGACATCCCACTAGCCAAAGAAACACTGTCCACATTACCAGAGGAATCAGGAAAGCAGACCAGCAGCTCCATCAGCAATGACAACATACACAAACTACTCAACATGTGCTTCACCACACACTTTGTCTTTAATGGTCAAGTATACAAACAGATCAATGGCAGGATTAAATTGACAAGAGAAGAAAACAATAAGCAGCTTCTGTTTCTGGATGTCAGAGTGGAACAACGTGGAGTCCCAAACCTCGGTATACAGGAAAGCAACCCACACTGACCAAACCCTCCACATCCACAGCAACCACCCCAATGCTCACAGACAAAGCTGTGTAAGGACACTATTTAAGCGGGCTGTCACTCACTGCAACATGCCAGAACTACGCAGGAAAGAGGACGCGCACCTATACAAAATCTTCACTATTCGCAGGTATCCCCTCAACTTTATCCGCAGGTGCCTACAAAACAGATAGCAACAGGAGGACAAAGTGCACCCTAACACACTGGCCATGCTGCACCACATCAAGAACATTTCAAAACTGACAATGAGACTCTTATGACCATGAGGAATCGTGGTAGCCCACAAGCCCACAGCCACTCTACGACAATGCTCACAGATTAAAGACCCCATAAAAATGACATGCAGAATCAATGTGGTTTACAAAATACCATGCAAGGATTGCCACAAACATTACATCAGACAGACAGGAAGGAAACTAGCCATCAGAATACACGAACATGAGTTAGCAGCAAAACGACATGACAAACTTTCCCTAATATCAGTACATTTGGACAATGAAGGCCATCAGTTTAACTGGGAAAAAATAACCACCGTAGCCCAAGCCAAACATAAGCATGCACGGGAATTCCTAGAGACACGGTTCTCAACCTATAATGCGATCAACAAACATATAGAATTAGACCCTATATACAAATCCATACAGAACAGAAATGGAAATGAGACTACTCACCATAACGGACCAGACAGTGTAAATTCCAAGCTGAGGAGAACAACATCACTTTGTCAGAGGCCTTGCACTGTGACAAAACATCTGAATGAAAACAAGCCAGTGCAACGAGCAATTTAACGATATCACTTACAACCCAAGCTACAAATCTTTGCAAAAATCTTAAGTATACCATAGTAACTCATTAGTCGCCTGATTTTCTGCTCTCCCTGTTTAATAACTTGAAGTGTCCTCCTCACAATAGGACCCTGTTTGTTTCCCTTCAGAGCATGGTACTTATCGGTACTTTTTGGGCAGAGCACATCATCTACAAGCCTGGCACAAGATATCCTAGTTCAAGCTTTGTCACAGCAAGCTGCTGTCAAGAAGTCTGAGGAAATGCTTCAAAGCCTCTTTGGAAAGAAAAACTGCAACATGACAATTACTGAAGACTGCCCTAACTGGAAAAGAAGAGTTGACTGAACATTCTGAGGATCTCTGATAAGGTCAGGTAAAGACCAAATGCAAACAGCAGCAGGAGCATATGGAAATCTGAGATTTACATGCACCACCTGAGAAAACACCAGGTTGCCCACCTGTGGCAGAGTGGGAAGACACAACATTGGTCCATCTAGCCACCTCAGGGCCTACTAATCCAGAGTGAAAGAAAGTCATCTTTGACTCTTAAGAGGAAGAGCACTTTAGTAATCCATTCCAGACTGCACAAAGTGTCCATGAATGAGCTAATTGTTGGCCAATATATTCCATCTGGCACTAGCCATTTCTAATGTCCTATCCACTACACAGAATCAAACCTATTTGTTATTTAAAAAAGAAACAAGTTGTATTGAGCATTTGTGTTGCGAGAAACCTCTTCCACCGATAAATGGAATTTTCATCCAAGTTTAAATGAGGCAGAAAGCTAGTCACCTCAGCAGAACATCGAATAAGTCTCCAAAAACTCCAATGCTGCATACTCCAGACCCTACTTATTCCTTTAAGAAAAAAAAAGCCTCAACTCTTGGGAGCCTACTTTGACAGCTAATAAGAGACCAAAGAAAGGGCATCATTCTTTGTGGTAGTACATCAATCAATGAGGCATCCAGTCTGCACTTGTCAGCTTCTATTTAAATTGCTATATTTTCAAGTTTCAGAGAGAAGGTCAGTTTCGAAGTGGAATTACAATTGAACAAGTCCCAGATCTTTTGTATGTAAATAAAGATAAACTGAAATGAAGTACAAATAGTTTGAGAGAAACACTGCTGTACCACTGCAGGTTTGGTTTCATGTGTTCACTGGACAACCATTTATTTTTTGCTCGCTTTCAGCAGGCTTGTTCAATGAGTACAGCTCTTAAATCAGTAAATCAATAGTAAATTTCAAACATAATCTCAGTGCAAAACAGTGGATGTCTGTTTAGTAAACATTGTTTGTGGAGTTTCTATGGTGACCTGAATTTGGTATAAAACAACTGAACCTATAGTGCGGTTTCAAGGTTTTTGCTTATTGTTTTTAATAATTGTGCAAAGTTACATTCTGGCTAACATTGCACTCCTCTCTGTCCAATGCATTCAGAAATGATTTCAATTCTATATTCTTTGGAAAACTACTTCCTGAAATTGTACACCTGTGCAATTTGCACAAACTTGTTCATTACATTACTTAATTTTTATTGTTTGGATCTTTGTATGTGCTTCAGGTGAATGGTAACACTTGTAGGGAGAGATCGTTCACAAATCACACCCCAATTTCTTCTACTTTTGTACATTTTTTTCATGGGCAGGAAAATCTGAGGTAGCCTGCACACAGCTTGCTTACTCCACACTCTATATAATTAAATGCTGACTCTCATCAGGAGCATTTGTCATTGACTCAGCTCTCTGCCCAGTTCTGCTCAGTTGAAATTGTCAATTGCCATAGCTAACAAAACACTCATCGTGTTTCTATTTATTAGTATTTTGTAAGGGCTTCAGGACCATTGTAAAAATAACTTTGTGTGATGTCATAAAGCTACATGACTATGTCAGTCACAACGTACTTACAAATCTCCAAACATGCCCCCTTTCATTCAAAACATTACATGCATTATCATGTGCATTTGTAACTAACCCAAAACTCATAGTTAATTAAAAAAGAACAAAACTGTTTGTTCATTCTTGCCAGTCCTACATTGACTGTTCCTGAACATGTATTTTATCCATAATGTTAAAGCATTCAGATTTTTTAATGACACCTGTGTAAGGTTTTGTTGGCTCTTTGTCGGCATATGTGGAATCCTGAGTTGATGTTCTTTCAGCCCAAGGGGTGTTAACCAGTTTGCGTTACCTTGCTGTGTGTAAACATGCCTGAATGTCCTTGTTATGTGAGGATTGCTCCAAGACTTGTTTTGCCAACATTGCATTGCAAAGTGATTTCATTGTTAACATCTTTGTCCCTCAGCACTGATATGGTCACAATTAATTATTGGATAAAAGCGAGAACAGCTCTTTAGTCTTGTGCCCAATTATCAATCGATATCCTTAACATTGAGCTTGTGTAGAAGTTCTCACTCTCATAACAAATTAGCAAGAAATTTACTGAGTAATTCACCAACCCTAACATATTGTTGCATTGCTTTCACACTTAATGGACACGACTGCTCTACTGCAGCTCTCACCTTACCTGGATCACACTAAAGTTCTAATCCTCTCAGTACTTGACCTTGATTTCAGATATCTTTATTTGCATATTTTGCTTGTTCAGCTTCTGGTTCACCTGGAAAGCTCTTTGTAGCGGTTGTATTTTTTGTGGTCGTGGTCCATTCTCCTTTTTTCATCGTAACTTCACATCCATGGACCAGCTGGTTGTCCACAATCGCTTCCTCAATAGATGATCATTGACAAAGTCAGTACACAATACACAATTGGAGCAATGGAAATGTTGAGTGTTATGGGCCCCTTCAAAATAATTTCTTCTTATTTTAAAGGCAAATGTAAAGAGTTTTTTCTCAGTGCAATGAAATTGGTCAAACTACTCAACATTAAGCAAACACAAAAGATTTATACACTGTAGTTAAAATACAACCAAAGAAAGAGAAATTTAGAATGACATAGCTCTATTGGAAATCGTATTAGAAACAGTACAGGTATTTCTGCTATAACGCAAGTTTTGTTAATGCGAATGGACTGTGACATGATTAGTGGACGTTGGTTGGATAGTGCGAACTTTCTACGTACAGCTTGGCGATTTTCTATAGCAATTTCCCTAATGTGATTTTCTATGGCAATTTCCCATAACAAGATTTTCCATAACACGAGGTCACACAAGAACACAACTATCGTGTTCTGGGAGAATTACCTGTAACTATTACTAATTAAGTGTTCCAATATAGTAACATCCCATAAACACACCCCTTGGCAAAGAAAGGAAAATTCAGACACAGATTCTCACTTGGAGTTCTCCCATCCAGGAGGGAAAAAACCATCAAGAGAAAATTCAGAGAGAGTCGCAGCCAGGAGAGAGCCACTGAAGCTTCCAACTCTGTTGAGACCCCAATAACTGCAGATGCTATTGAAAAACCAAAACACAGAAATCTTAATCTGTGATAGCTGGCCACACCTATTCAGGCCGCTAAAAAAAAAACCCAAGGCCTTCCAAACTGTTTACTCAAGTGGTCTTAACTAGCCAGCTATCTGCCTTACAAGTCTCTTCAAAATGTGAACAAAATAACCTCTTAAAATGACAGCATTCTCACAAAATGTCATGTGCAACCACCTGTATTTTCAAAAATGAGTCTGGAAAGTAGTTTTAGAACTGCTACTTCCATTTAACTTCAATTGCAAATAAAATCATCCTTCATATTTAGTGTAATAAATATTTGGCAAGACACAACAAACTTTCTTCAATGGTTAGTCTAGTGTAGTGGGTGGTTACTGAGTTGAAAGCAGTGGCTAGGGCCACAGTTTGAACCCACAGATGAAACAAAAGAATTGGAGTGTGTAAATTTGGTTGGCGTGGTGGTTCAGTGGTTAACACTGCCACCTCACAGCACAAGGGACCTGGGTTCAATTCCAACCTTGGGAGATGATCTGTGTGGAGTTTGCATGTTCTCCCTGTGTCTGCATAGGTTTCTTCTGGGTGCTCTGGTTTCCTCCTACCGTCCAAAAATGTGCAAGTTAGGTGGATTGGCCATGTTGAATTATCCACCGTGTTCAGGGATGTGTAGGTTAGGTGTGTGAGCTATGGGAAATGTAGGGTTACAGGGAAAAAGTAGGGGGTGGCATGTTCCTTAGAGGTTTCTCTGAAACTAATATTTCATCAAAAACACCTCTACAATATGGAAATCTCCACATTCAATGCCAGCACATTTCTATTAGAATTAGGGAAAGTTAGTTTAGTCTCTTGAATCACTAAAACATTTATTGAGGTACATGGGATTAGTATCAGTCCTGAAAGACAGCAAATCCAAAGCTTTGAAAAGTGTGTCCATCAGCTTACAGGTGGAATTGATGATAATGAAACAGTTGACGGTGATAAAAGAGATTAAAATTGGAGCAGCAGGAATTAGAATTTCTGGAAAAAGAAGGAAAGACAAAGGGAGAGAAGTGGGAAAGAGATGAAACAGCCAGGAAAGAAGAGAGAGAGCTTCAGGAAAATGGCAGAAAAGGGAATTTGAATGAAAACGGCTTGAATTGAGGAACAGGAAGCCTACTGCATCCCATGAAGACAGAACTGGCTCAGATATAAGGGTGGCCGCTATTTAGTTTTCTCATTGAATTCCTATGTTTGACCAGACAGAGGTGAGAACTTTATCTCTTTTGAGCAGGTTTCACAACAGTTAAAGCGGCCAGTCCAACATTGGTCCTTAACACTGCAGAGTAAGCTTTTAGGGAAAGTTCACAAAATACCCTGGAAAGTCCATTTACAACTGGTTTGAAACAGTTAAACTGCTTGGCAACATCCAAATCAGAACAAATCAATATAAATATCTGGTTAAATTGTCACCCGATTCTAATGGAGATTGATACTGGCACAGCTGTTTCAGCGATCACAGAACCAGTCTTTAACAAAATTCACTCTGGGCTCCAGCCCTTAAGTTTGCATAAGACCTCAGCCAGACTGAAAGCCTACACCGGTTACAGATTAAGGGTCGAATTTCAGTTCCAGTCTTCTTATGAGAAGCAGCTGGTTCAGTTACCACTGATTGTAAGTAAAAAGTTTGGTCCCAAGCTTGACGGGATGAAATTGGTTGAGAAAGATTCAGCTTGATTGGCTGAACACTTTTTGGTTAGAAAATGGCTGCCTGAATGAAGTCCTAATTAAATACCCGGAGCTTTTTCAGGAAAGTCCAGGGTCTATTAAAGGAGCCAAGGCCACCTTGCATGTTGACCAAGAAACAATTCTACGATTCTACAAGGCCCATCCAGTGCCATTTGCCTTGTTGGAAAAAGTAGAGGCAGAAATCAGGAGGTTGGAAAGTGAAGGAATCATCAAACCAGTTCAGTTTGCAGAATGAGCAGCACTGGTCATACCGATTGTGAAGCCCAATGAGTTGGTTCGCCTTTGTGGGGATTTTAAACAAATGGTAAACCACTTTTTACACCTGGATAAACACCCAATCCCTTGGATAGAAGATTTATGCGCAAAGCTGGCAGGGGGTTTGTTCTTTGTGCAGCTGAATATGAGCTACGCGTATCTGCAATTCCGGTTAGATGAGGATCCCCAGAAGGACCAATACACGAGACTGCCATTTGGGGATTTTAAACAAATGCCATTTGGGGCGTCAACAGCCTATGCAAATTTTCAGCAGATGATCAAGAACATTTTGAAAGGTCTACCCCAGGTCACCATTTATCGAAATGCTGTGCTAATAACAGGGAAGGCCAAAAAGGAACACTTAGACAACTTGGGCACAGTCCTTGGACATTTCTCCCAGGCGGGTAAACACTTTAGAAGGAAAACAATGCGTGTTCCAGCCACCCCAAGTGACCTATTTAGGCTAAAGAGTTGACAACACTGAATTATACCCGTTGGAAGATAAAGTGAGGACGATCAAAAATGCCCCAGCTTCCCTGCCTGTACCAGAGCTTCAGTCTTTCCTGGGGCTGGTGAATTATTACGGAAAGTTCATATGTAACCTGATCGCCATCCTGGCACCTTTGCATCAACTCTTGAAAAAAGGGAAATGGTCTTGGAAATGGTCACGAAGCCAAGCCATTGCTTTCAGGGAAGTGGAGAAACAGCTGTCAACTTTAAGGTCTTTGTACACTATGATCCCAGGCAAGATCTAGAGTTGACATGTGATGCTTCCCCATATGGCATTGAGATAGCATGGCAAAACTGAAACAGCCGGTAGTGATGGGGAAACCAAAGGGCCGTCACAATCAGAATTGAAACATTTTTGGACCCGGAGAGATGAGATCACAGTAGAGGCTGGTATATTATTATGATGAGCAAGAGTGATTGTCCCAAGCAAAGGTCACCACCAGATACCGGGCTGAAACCCACCAGGGTCATCCAGGGGTCTCCAAAATAAAGATGTTCTCAAGTGGTTATGTCTGGTGGCCAGGATTGGACGCAGACATAACGTTCTTGGTGGGGCAGTGCCCAGAGTGCCAACAAGGACAAATATTATCACCAGTAGTTCCCCCACATTCATTGGAATAGCCGGCTAAACTCTGGACTCAGATACACATCGACTATGCAGGTCCTTTCATGGCCTCAATGTTCTTCATCATTGTAGTTACCTGCTTAAAGTGATTGGATGTGCATAGAGTTCATTCATCAAACAAGGGAATGATGATAGAAAAATTGCACGCGTCTTTTGCAATACTTCTCCATCAAGCTTTGAAAGTACCTCGGAATCTGAGATGGACATGGTGGATGTCAACCCTTCGACGGTTTTGTTGCCTGAAGAAGAGAATGAATTTCTTCTGAGATGCTGTGGGCCCAAGAGGCGAGCTACTGTGCGTTACATTCCGTCTGTATCATAGGCAGAGTTGGAGGAACCTGAACCGGTGCTAAAATGCCTCAGGAGGAGATACAAAAAGAAGAACTAGTCTATGTCCTTGGACTCAGAATGGGAGGGATATAGTGATTGTGAAGAGGTCAGCCAGGTGGACTCCATAGAATATGAGTTCCCTGATTGGGGCTGTTAATCTGGTCTAATCAGGGAGCCCTGGCTGAAAGATAAGAACAGGCATGTCAGACATCCTGTTCACTCTGAGAGCTGACTCTGAGGGAGCTGAATCAGTGTCAAAGACTCTCCATACGTAAATAAAGGGTGACTTGGTGACCACCTCTGTGGAGTTATTTCATCATTGTGATCCTCAAAGTGGTTGCTAACATTTTTAACTACACTATTCCCCTTTGAAGATTCAATATATTTGCTATTCATGGTTTCTGCAGCACAGTGGGCATGGTATTTTTTAAAAATTATACATAACCCTTAGAAATGTTATTAAACTAGAGTAATGGATTTTCGGAAATGGATTACTCGCTGAGGTTGAAGAAAATCATTGATCTTGTCAGTATTAGTTGACAGAATAAGATCATGTCTGGCAGTTCTTTTATAATAAAAGAATTTCTGGCTGATTAACAGTGTGGCTGAGAAACAAATCACTACGAATTATTAAGTGAGACCCTTTTCTTGGTCAATAGTCTATTTGGCTGTAATGCTGCTCAAGGAACTCATCAGTGAGAGAATGGCAAATGCTTTATCAAACCCATTCATCAAAGTCTGCAGTTTCTGTGATGTAAGTACGGTTTTACATTAACTTCAGACTATTACAGTGGGTGTTAGCGGACTCAACAAGTCTGCTATTTATTGACCATACCTAGTTACCTAGGCTAGTTAACTATGACGCTAACTTGTCATTTGCTTAGACTGGCAATATTTGACTGGGTCAATGCCAAATAATCACGTGAACTATTTGTGAAACTCCAGAAGTAAACAGGCTTCAGTAGTGAGAATAGTGTTCTCAATCTATTGATTTACATTCATGTTCACTGATATACATTTGGATTTCCATGTATTTACATTGCAGTCTTTTCCAGAACCTAATATTATATTCTTCCTTCTGCTTCTGTGACAGTTTTACAAATTTGTACGTCTACATCACTGCTTCAAAACTGTGAAACATAAATAATATCATTTTACAGTAGTTTACTCCAACATGGTGACATTGAATTGCACAAATTGCACTTTAAATCATTCAGAAATATATTATTTCACCCTGTAAGTCATTTTGCATATTAATTTATATTTCTTCCATGTACATGCCCTGTTGAAAATGTAGAATAATGAGAATGTGCAATCCATATCATGTTCTCCCATATCATATAAAATAACTTTGTAATTATGAATGCATATTTCTTTTTGTTCAATCAAAATAAAACCACAACATAAGCACCAAGTCAGACAGCTTATCTGTCTGTAGCTATATCCCATCTTACAACCATCTCGAAATCACTTTCCCCAATTTCTAGTCTGGCTCAGCATCTTCTCATTGTTCAATGTGGACCAACACATACAGGGAAGCTTTCAGTCACCCCAAAAATACACTTTTATTTCACCAACAGAAGATGAGTTTGCTTCTTGGAATACAAATTAATTGCTTGCATACTGAGCACCAACAATTTCCCCATTATTGATTGATCAATGCACCCAGATCTCATTGCCTATAAATGGATGTCAGTTGAGCCCTGTCCTGTAATGTCTGTTGCTTCTACAGTCTATCATGCAGAAGGATGAAGGATGTCTTCATCCTCCTCTTCCTCAGAAAACTGCTCCTGGTCTCCAAATCATCAGCATCCATCACATCCCACCTTTGTGTGCTCCAGTTGTGCAGAGCACAGCATGCTAGGATTATATGGCATACTCTGTTTGAGCTGATTAGAAGTCCCCTTCGCCTATCCCTTCAGTCCATCCCAGCAGATGAACCTCATCTTCAGCAGGTCTATTGTCTGCTTCCCTGTGGCTCTTGTTGAAGAAGGTGCCATACTTTGTCTGACAGTCAGACGGTATTGAATAAACCATGGTTGTAGTGGGTAGCAGTTGAGTCCCAGTAAGCATCCCTGTAAGGTGTCTAAATCATCAACTGAAGGAGGAATGCAAAAGTTCTCAGGGATATAGGCATCAGGGTACAAAGGAAGTGAATCAGATGATTATTTATCCCTTGCACATTGATGGAATGGAACCCTCTGCTATTGATGAACTCTGCTGCTTTATTATACAGTGCTTTCAGCATAATGTGTGTACACTCTAACACACCTTACATGTGAGGGAATCCAGCTCTGTGGCTAAACCCTACTGCACTGACCTTGTCATGGGGAAACAAGTGGAAGCTTAGAGACTTGGCACAAATGGCATCAGTAACAGTCTTCATGTATTTGTGGGTGGATAATTGAGCGATCTCGCACAGGACCCTTGTGGTTTTTCAGAAGGAATTAGTTGCAAGGAAGTTCAATGCAGGCCCATCACCTTAATGGACACTGAGATACAATGGCCACCAACTCCTTCAGGTCATATCTCCCACTCTGGCAGATGGTATAGTTCTGTGACAGTGTGCTGGGGCATTCTCAATCATTAGCGACAAATCTCATCCATCTGAAGGAAATAGTTTTAAGGATGAAAGCTCTGGCCCTCCTGCATATCCTATGTATTCTGAGGGTCTTCCTGGAGACATTCCACTGACTCCCAGGGCTGAGCATGGACCAAATGTCCAACTGACTTGAATGGTTAGCCCTGACTAAAGCGAAAACAGAAATTGCTGGATAAACTCAGCAGGTCTGACACCATCTATGAAAAGGAAGCAGATTAAAGTTTTGAGTCCAACAACTCTTCTTCAGACTTAAGAGCTGGTGGTTTTGGAGATTGTATATTACAAAGATCAATGATGGGCTAACCAGGAGAAAACAGAGTGTTGGGATAAGATGGACAGTTACAGGATCGCAACCTTGTAACTAGGGGTGTGCCACAGGGATCAGTGCTGGGGCCATTAATACATATTAATGATGTGGATGAGGAAAGTGAATGTACAGTCTCCAAGTTTTTAGATGACAAAATAGATGGGAAGCCAAATGATGAGGATGAGTTAAAAAATCATTAGACGGTTGTAGGCAGGTTAATTGAATGGCAATGACTTGACAGATAGAGTATAATGTGGGAAATTGTGAGGTTATGCATTTTGGCAGCCTGAGTAGAGGAGCTGAATGTTACTGAAATGGAGATAGACTGCAGAAATGAGGAAATTGGGAGTCGTCTTTCATGAATCATAATCTAGCATCCAATTTCAGTGGGTAAAATGGAAGGCAAATCGAATATTGGCCTTTACTTCAAAGGGAATGGAGTATAAAAGTTGGGAGGTTTTGCGGAAACTATACAAGGCACTAGTCAGACCACAGCTGGAACAGGTGAACAGTTTCAGTCCCCTTATCTAAAGAAAGATAGACTAGCATTGGAGGCAATGCAGAGAATGTTCACATGGCTGATCTTGGGTGTGCAGGAACTGTCTTATGAGGAGAGGTTGAGTAGGTTGGGCCTGTGTTCATTGGAATACAGAAGAAATATAAAAAAATTCTTAGAGGATTTGACAACAACCAGCTCAGCTACTGGAAGAGTGCTTAACTTGGGGCATAGGATAGAAGTGGAACGTTACAGGGTACAAGTGATCTGCCAGGGTAAGAGAACAGATCAAACCATGCAACTTCACTGGAATGTGAGAACACACATCAGTTCTGCTGAAAGGATTTGTGTAAGGTCAGGCTACAACGGAAGGCTGAAAAGTATGTGAACTCTTCTAGAAAATCTGTCTTCAATGTCAAGGCACATTATAGAATATACCACATATTTAATCCAGGGTTGTGTAGTTAAAATTGGAGCTCTGCATGGCCTTTTGTCCATTCTTCCAATCACACTCAACACCAATAACGAAATCTTCAGTGTCGTGCAATCTGGGAGTGACTGGTTCACGTAAAATCCTTCAATGTCACCAAAAAAAATGCCAGTGTTTGTCACACAACACCTGCAGATATTTGAAAGTTAATGAAAACATGTCGCACTGAAGCAACAGCTAAATAAACAAGCATCAGAGTTTGAAATAGCTCATGAACCTGTTAAATAATGTTGAGAGAGAAGGAAGTGATGAGGACATGGCTCCTTTATGTTGCCTCTAGCATCATCAGCTGTGTGAGGTTAAGGGAGGGTATTGGCTGAAACATGAGACTCAAAAGTGGCAGCACTGGCATCAAAATGGCACTGCATTGCTTTGACATCCATACTGTGCACGTTTTCATGGACATTGGCAAATTTCCATTCCTAAGATGGTGTCCAGAAGATCAGAGGTGTGGGCAAGCATAGAATGCATCATTTTGGAAACTAAAGTGGTCTTGCTGGGCTGAAAGTGGTAATGTCACAAGTCCAGTAATCCAGAGCCCCAGGCTGACGTTCTGGAGGCATGGCTGTGAATCCCATAATTGGAATATGGTGAAATTTTAACCCCAATAAAAGTCTGGAATAAAAACTGACAGAATAACAACCATGCAATCGCTGTCAATTATTGTAAAAATCCATTTGTTTCACTCAAATCCTTTCAGGAGGGAAATCTGTCATCCTTACCTAGTGGTACAGTGTGGTAAACTTTGACTTCCTTCTGGGAAATTAGGGATGGGCAACAAATGCTGGCATAGCTAATGATGCCCACATCCAATGAATGAATGCAAAAAAATCCCAGGATTGGATACTATCAAATCTAATTACACCTCCCTATCAAAAAAGAAAATTTAGCAAGTGCACAGCCAAATAAAAGAGGATAGTTAAATAATTAATGCGGCGAAATGAAGTCTAAATGGCTAAAGTGATGATGGCGTAAGGTGAAATCAGGTAATAATGTTTAGAAACAAAAGATGGGGCATGAGAAAGTGTGAATGGTTGCTATCGAAAAGCAGTTGGGAACGAATAGAAAAAGGCCCCTGAATGTGATGGAAGAAAGGTAAACAACTCAACTCTGATTTGGAATAAAATGACATGGTCCAGAACTCTTTGAAACCATGTGTGTTCTTGCTTTAAGACGCCCATTCTACCATTGGAAAAAGTGCTTACATTGTTCCTTTGCTCTTTCTTTTTCCAACAGATACAATTCAGGCATACAACTTCAAGGCCTCCTTGCAGTGTGTTGACATCAGCACTCTCTCCCGCAGGGCAGTGGTGTGTTAAATGAAGCCCTTGATCACCACCAGCTTGAGAAACTTTCACAGAAAGAAAAAGCAGGAAAATATCTTTGCAAACAAATTACCAGCTGAGTGGCAGTAACTGTTCAATTAGTAAATGAGCCCCATGCGGAGAAATTCTTCATCTAACTCCAAATGATAGAGTGTGCAGTAATTGCTACTTTCATCAGGCATCTGAATGATTCAAACAAAATTAATGTGACTTTTTTTTCCAAAGGTCACACAAAAGGTCTTGCTTGAATCACCATGAATAAAACACCATCTTGTAATTTTATCACTCTCTGTTGTGCCAAAGGCTTCCCTTTTGAAAGCACTGAGTCGGTGTCACACACAGAGAAAGATGGAAGGAAGATGTTGAGGAGCCACTGAGGACACGTCTTCAAGATGAGAAAGGAGAAAAGGTGGAGACGCTGAGGAGAACAAGTTTGGTGTGTTAATTGAACAGTTGCTGAAGGAGCAGCCTTCAATGGATGAAACAAACAAGATAGAGAAAAGATGCTGGAGGACAAACAATGTGAATGTGGAAATGCAGTTGGTGAATACTAGTGACTGAAAATTTCAATCTAATATTTACTAAATATTTTAAATGAAGCATCCTCAGGGATATAGAGCCGATGTGGATAAATGGAGTTAATGTACAGCTCGACCGATGTTTTAATTAATTAACAGAACTGACAATCAGTGACCATGGTGTGAACCATCTACAAGATGCATTGCAGCAGCTCAGCAAGGCTCCTTTGACACCACCTTCCAAATCTGCCACTACCACCATCTAGAAGGACAAGGACAGCTGATGCATGGAAACACATTTAGCTACACGTTCCCCGTCAAGCCACAGACCATCCTGACTTGCAACTATATCGCCATTCCTTCACTGTCACTGTGTCGAAATCCTGGAACTCCTGCCTGATAGTGCTGTGGGTATCCCTGTACCATATGGACTCCAGCAATTCAAGAAGGTGAAAGAGAAACTGAAAATGGACAAAACACTGCCTGACATGGAATTAAGACTACAATGATGACCATGAAACCATTGTTGATTGTCAGAAAACTCATTTGATTCACTGATGTCCTGCCATGCTTACCTCATCTGGCCTACATGTGATTCCAGGCTGACAGAAATGTGGTTGACTCTTAGCTGCCTTCTGGGTAATTAGGGGTGGGCAAACTCACCCGCATTCTGTGAATGAATACATAAAAAAGTCAGCAATGCTCACACCTCTCAAAAAATAACTTCATTAGGAATTCAGCCTTCCAACTTGTTTTGCTATTCAATGGGACCAGAGCTGACCATTGACCCATATAAATAGACCTGCTGATATTTTATGTTCTTTAATACCTCTAGCTAATGAGGTGTTATTAATCTCATTTAAAATGAACAATTAACCTTATAGCAACTGCTATTTGTGAAGAAAACACCTTTACAACTCCTTAATTTTCTAACTTCTAGAAAACACAACCCTGATGTCAAAAGAATATGAATGTAGATAAGTGTCAGAAGGTAAGCTTTGAATGGAGACAGAAGGAAGCTGTACACTGCTTAACAATAAAAGTCTAACTGGGATTGAGGAGCAATAGGATCTGGAGATGCAGATCACAGCTCATTAGCAGCAGTATTGCTGATTAAAAAGACTTTTAACATTCAATCAAAACACTGGGCACCGAAAAAAACGTCAAGCTAAACTTAAATAAGCAAAAGTACTTTTTCTACGTTAAATGTTTATTCGCATCCAATTTGTAACACACCCTCGTCACAAACATTTCAATCTTACCTTAATGGAACATAATTATTCCTGGCTTATGAATATAATTTTCACACCTCATCATTAATCTTCAACCTTCCACCCTTCATCACTAGGTTTCTTGTTGTACTTTTTCTGCTACGGTCATTGTTCCTTTGAACTTTTCTGTTCTATTCCTTGTCACTTTGAAATTCATGATTCAGTATGCCTTTTCTCCATGTAATAATAAGGCCTACTATAGTTTCTCAAGATTTAAATAGGCAAATTCCCCCTTTCCTTTCCTGAGGTCTCAAAATTTTTGAATAAGACGTTCTTTATGTCCCTCTTTGTTCTCTCTCTTTTATAACTTGTAAGTTTTTACAGCCTAATGTTAATGTTTCCTCAGCTCCATCGTCCAGATCTCCCAATCTCCAGAAATATGGTACAGGATCCCTTGGAAATCTAAGCTGGCATCTGGAACACTTTCCAACTCTAAGTTATAGTCAGGAGGTTTTGACTTTAAAGGATTTGAAACATGTTCTGACTCCTGGCTATGTATAAAATTGACCCCAACTAATAGCCGAACCATAAATAAAAGCAAAATATTGTAGATTCTTGAAATCTGAAGCAAGCACAGGGAATGTTGAGAAACTCAGGAAATCTGGCAGCATCTATGGAGAAATAGAGGTATGTAAGTTCTGAAGAAGAGTGATATTGGGCTCGAAATGTCATCTCTGTTTTTCTCTCTCTGCAGATGCAGCCACACCTGCTGAGTTTCTCCAGCATCCTGTGTGTTTGTTTCATCACTGGACCCATCAACAAGCTCACACTGACCAGCCTCATTCCCCTTGACAAATCTACAGATACTCCACCAACCCTACCTTTGTTCTGGGCACTCAGTTTCACCCTGATCACCTCACACAACCAACTCCACACTCCACTCTGAAACAATACACAAACACCCCAAATTGGACATCAGCCCCACCCTCAAGGCATCACTGCCCTTCCCCCAACACCTGGCTGGCCCTAACCCGCTACCCAGCTGGCACTCTAAGTAGGAAAACGAGATTTCCTACAGATGGAAAGATTTAGCTTTTTGATTGATTTGTTTGACCTTATCACCAACCACATAACTTCAGTAAAATTCCACACATCATCAAATATAATAAAGATTTTAGAATTCTAAAATAGTACAGGTGATAATTGTATAATAGACACTGATCTGGTGTTACTTATGACTTGCTTGTAAAACTCTCACCTGAATCAGAAGCTTGTTGCTTCAAACAAAATAATATCAATTTACTCTAGTTTATTCCAGTGGGGAGACATTGAATTGCGCAAATTGCACTTTAAATCATCCACTAACTGTTGCAGAAACATAGCATTGCACCCTGTAAGCCATTTTGCACATATCCTCCATGCACATGTCCAGTATAGAACAATGAGAATGCACAGCCCATATCATGTTCTCCTACATCATATAAAATAAATTTGCAATTATGAATGTAGATTTCTTTGTTCATATCTAAGTAAAGCCAGACCAGAAGCACGAGACCAGACAGCTTGCCTGCCCATAGCCATATCCAATATTACAACTATCCCTAAATGACTGCTACTCCTTCCCCAATGTCTAATATCCCACTTCAAAGACCTGAGCAAATCACAGAATTATTGTGGCATAGAAAGAGGCCATTTGATCCATTGTGCCTGCACTGGTTCTATTTCCTAGTACAAATTGTCTGCCTTTTCCCCATATCCCTGGCCCATTTATCTCAAATATCTAGTGCTGCAGAAATATTCCACTGCCAGAGGTGCCATCCTACAGGCGAGATGTAAATCAAAGATTCTTTCTCTTTCTTGGATTGATGCAAGAGATTGCATGCCACTACTTTGTAGAAGAGCAAGGGTCTTCTACTTGGTCTCTTGACCAATATTTACCTCTCAATCAATGTCACGAAAATTAATTAACTGGTCATTTTCTAATCCCATTTTGCGGGACCTTGCTGTACATAATTTGGCTGCTCATTCTTATATTTTAAAACATTTATGACAGTTCAAATACACTTCATTGATTCAAAGTTACGAAACAATACACCATTTAGCCTGGAAGCAGAACTGTAAAGAAATATTTTAATTTCTTCAAAATGCCTGTTTGAATCTATAACTTTTTACTACTTGGAAGGACTTTTAAGCGTTTGAATCAATTATAAAGGGTTCCATTGTTATTTTCTTCGATGATGAAATATGTTGTCAATGTGACCTGGTCAGGTTTGGCCTGGAGGCAGTACCAACAGGAAGGAAATTAAGATATAGAAGCTGTGTGGCTTTCATACACAAAGGTCAGCTACAGGCAGTGGATCTACAAGATGAGGATGATCAGCATATAAGTACAGACACAAAGGGAAAGAAACAAAGATAGAAAAAGAAACATAGAATTCCTATCAGGAGATGAAGTAACTCTTTTTCAGGAAGAGGACAGTAATTTTATCTTTGGCAGAAAGGGAGTGAGAAACTTTTCAACGCACTGTGAGAGCTGGCTGCAAAGGTCTAATATCAGAAAGGCTATCTGAAAATCTGAGAGATGCTAAAGAATTGGGTGTTGTCCCAGAAATGGTTAATCCATGATCTGGGTGTTAGTGTTTGCTGTGTTTAAAAGAAACTTTGGAATGCTACACCATCAGGACTGTCAAGAGATAGGGAAGATTTGTAGAAATGCCCCTTGCTGATGATAATCATGCCCATAAATGCTGGGGTGAAAACAGCTGACTTACCCTGAGCGAATAAAAACCAGCATATTGCAGAAATGTATTGCTATATAGTGCCAATATCTGTGGTAGGGATAGTGGCCACTATCAGTTCTGAGGAAGGGTCACCGGACCCGAAACTTTAACTCTGTTTTTTCCTTCACAGATGCTGCCAGACCTGCTGAGCTTTTCCAGCAACTTTGCTTTTGTTTCTGTGGTAGGGAATTGGGGACAATGCAAGCATATGTGGATGTGTAAGATTACAATAAGTATCTGTTGTAATAAAGGTTGAAAGTGAGATTTATCTTTTTGGTTAAAGCACTGTTTGCCTGTTACTTCATCCTTAACACGTGTTGGTTCTGCTTCATATTAAAGTATAAATGGCAAAAAAGTTAAAGTTTATTTGTAATTTTTACATTTGCGAGTCATTGAGTAAATTTGGTTACTTTAGTTCATTTTCCCCACAATGATTGTAACAACAGTCTAAATGCAACATTTCTGTCTGGTCTTGTACTTTAAACAGTGCAGGCTTTGACTAAACAAGAGGCTTTTTTAAAAATTGACATTGAGACAAATAAACATTTTCTTTCTCTGAGTTGTAATGAGGTCTTCCTTTTTAAATTTACTTTCTGAAGACCAATAGAAGTGTTTAATCAGTCCTCCTGCTGAATCATTGTAATTGCTAATTTCTCTTGACACATGCAACTGCTGAACATACAATTAAAGAGACAAGCTGACATAAACTTGTTTGAAGAAGGAAATTATGGCTGACCATTCATCAAAATAATTTTCATGTCTTGGCTCATTGAAGACTCAGCTGAAATAATTAGTGTAGTATGGAGGCACATCTTCTGCCTCCCATTGATAAAGGAGTGATTGAACATCATCACCTTAATTGTATTTTATTGCATCTGAGATCAAAGTGTGAGAGGATTTTGGGAAATCGGCTCAGGAAGTGTTGTCAGTGCCACCACTTTGTATTCTCGGCTACTGTGTCTTCATGCAATTTGTACCCAACCGTTACACTACCGATTACATCACATGCTTAAGGCACTGATCATGTTGTTAAATAATTTTCTGAAAAGTTGATGCCAGCCAAAACATTTGTCATCTGCCCGAAATTCAGGAGTCTACTTATCTCTATGCAGGTATGATAAAGATATCTTTGAACACACGAGTCTGTGGTCACTTCAAACGTCACCAGATTCCTGGGTTATCTAATTGATGCACAAACTGGAAAAAAGGCAAGATTTGGACTTGCCTTACACCAAAATGGCCTTGTACTTTCAAAGGACAGGAGAATTTTGTTGCAGGCTTTCCTATATGGGCACAAAACATTACAGATCAAGAGAACCGCTGAACTTACTACACAAATTGTAAAGAACTTTAACATTCAGAAACATACAGCAGAATTTTCCAACCCTTTGGCAAATCAGCTTGAAGATGGGAAATGTTAGGGTGAGGCAGTAAAATAGTGGATATGTGCCGAAATGTGTATTTTATAAAATAACTTTTTTTTAACCTTTGTATTTTAATCTAGTGGCATATGGGTATTGGCCTAATTTTGTGAAGGTTTTTAAAAATGAACTTAATCAGTCTTTACGGAGCTATCATTTAAAACTGCACGTGCCCCTGGAGTTTGAATGGAAGTTTGATTATACTGTGGAAGTTTAGACCCAGGGAGAGAAAACCTTGAGCCATTATGTGAGCACAGCCAAGGATGAGCGAGTTCTTTTTGAAGTTTAGTTCAGTCCATAGGATACATGGATTGAGTTCAGAACCAAGTAAAGTCTCTACTAGAAAAAAAGGTTATTCAAAGTAGTTAAGGAAGTAAGTTACCGCAATGAAACAGTGTAAGTTGTGAAGTGTTGAAACCAGGACTGTATGGTTAGAACTCTGCAGATTATTAAAAGCTTGCTAAAGTCTAAGCTCTCAGTTATGTGAACGATTTAGGAAAAAGACTTCTTAGCACACAGGACTGAAATGGAAAAAAAAACCTGCAGATTGGATAGAGAAGGAATTCCTTTGGATTTTTGAGAAAATGTTATATAATGGAGTTCAGAACTAGATGTGGTATTGTTTTTCCATCTGCTTTGAAATATTTCATGGGCAATGTTATATTTAGATAGTTTGGCTTATAATATTTTATTTTAGTTTTTGGTGTAATAAACCTGTGGACATTGTTAAAATCAAATATACAGACTTGTGTGCTTATGAAATGCCACATTTAAAGAGAAAAAAGATTTATCAAGCCAGATTTCACTCTGGTATCCGACTTGTGCAGCAGTAACATCAGTTGGGATCGTAACAGGGGCATGTATTGGATCAAATCACTCATAGATATCTGCTTGTGGATAATTTTCCTAGGGCTGGTCAGACTGTCTGATTAAAACCAAACAGGCTGGCCAAGGACAGGCAACAAAGGCTGTTTAGAGACCAGTGATCATGATTTTCCAGAGGCTTTAACATCTTCCGTGGACTGAGAGTGACTTGACTGCTCAAACAAGGTGAGAACTTAGCAACAGGTGAGTGTTGGTTTAAAATGGCAGGCATATAACCCTGTTGCATTTACAACAAAGCAGGCTCAGGTTAAAGAATCAAAGTCGAGAGCTTTCGCAGGGGTTTCGATGTTGATAGGGGAAGGCTGTTCAATAGGAACAGTGGCCCCCAGTTCCCTTGCGATGCAGACGGACAATGTAAAGAGGGTTAGAGGCACACAAAGCTGAAGGCATCAAAGATAATACACTCAGAGATTGACTGCTGCCTTGATGAGGAGCAGAAAGAGATTATAGTAACCACTTAGAGAGCAGCTGTAGTGGACAGAAGAGTGTGCCGATACAATGATGCAAAGCTGCAATGAGTTGCAGACAAGGAGCAAGAAGACAAGCTAATGTTCAAAGTGGAGCAGAGGCTATGACTTAACTCTATGGAGAGGATGAGGCATCAGCGTCTCTTAAGCTTGCATCTATCAAGTCGGGTGGCTACTGACCGAGGGGCGTTCTGGAGGAGGAGTTGAGGCTGGGGGTTTCTGGCTGTGATCTGATCTGAAGGGGACCTCAGGTCCTGGCTTCTTTCTAGTAGGCCAGGTTTGTTTTACAGAACGTTCTTTGTAGAGTTTTTCAGTCTGTAGTCCATCGCTGCACTAAGAAGGTGATGGATGCTAAGTTCACTGTTAGGTTTCTAACCAATCAGCCAATTCCGGCTGAGACAGTGACTGAATTTGAGGCTTTGGCATGATTCCTTCACTTCTGGCATGGGGAGGAGGTGGGAGGAGAGTGTAACAAATTGCACATGCAAGGCCATTTATTTACAGGAAGGAACTCTACTCTCTCAACATGCATGTCATTGTTGACCACTGCAAAAAGTTCATCCAGGTGTGTACAAGTTCTTGGGAAGGTACTGTCTATATCCTGCAAGAGGCCCATGTGCCTTAACTACTTACTCCACTTGAGCACCTTCGTTGACTGATTGCATCGCACCATAACAACAGAAGACACCTACAATCACTGCTAGATAACCGCAAAGGTTGCCCTTTGAACTGCAGCTATGTTTGCACCTTTTAAGCCTCAGACAGGTTTCCTGAAGGCAAATTGAAGATGTCAAAAGAGACAGAATGAATTTCAGTCTTGGTGAGGTTCACAATGATCTGATTCTGGTTAAATTGCCAATATCTTTCACGCTGCCAATGACATTTTGAGAAAGTAGATCTGATTGTAGGCAATCTTTCCCAAACTAGTTTGCCAATGACTGTGTTTCTATTATACCGCACAAGAGCTATCCCTCATTGCCTTACACATTTTAAATCCATAACAGTCTTTAATCATATTGCTATTCCAGGAGTTCAAGTCTTTTTTCCATACTTTTCAAGGTCGACAGGTGAACATTGTCCTGACAATTGTCTTAAGATAGTCCTTACCAGCAAGTACCAAATAATTCATGATAAAAGTTGTCAATGTCTTTGTGGATTGTGTGGATGATTACCAAGTTTGTATACCATGCTCTCACTGCATGAAGCTTGGGAATATTTATCTTTTAGTCAATTAGTATTGAATGCCAAGAGTTATTGTGTTAATTCTCTCTGGAAGTTAGGGGACCAATAATTGTAAACGTTATTGTAAACAGTTTATCAGTTTACAATGTGCTTGTTAATAAATTATTCAGATTGATATTTAATTTCCTTAGGCTTAGTCATGCTAAAAGTACATGTGTTGGCAATTATAGGTAGCATTTTGCAAGGGGCAGTAGGGTGCCCTCTTGTGGTGCAGAGGTAGAGTCCCTACCCCTGGACTGAGAGATCTGGGTTCAAATCCCACCTGCTCTGGATGTGTGCAATAACATCCCTGAACAGGTTGATTAGGTTAAACAAAGTACAGATCAGTGGGAGGGACACTGAAAGTTAAATAGCCACAGGCACTTTTAAGCTCTGCTGAAAAATTACAAAATCAGTTCTGCCTTTTCACCAATGCTGCCTAATTTCCAGAGGTTTTTTTTCCCAACAGTTTCTGTGTTTTATTTCAGATGTCCAATATTTGCAGAATTCTGCTTTTCAGCAGCTTTTGGTAGTCTGCTTTAGCTAAAAAGAAAATCCTCTTGGATTACAAGAGCAACATTAGCCTGCCTCTTATCTTTGGAGAAGAGTATATCTGAATATTGCAATAAAGGTATTATAATGATGACATTAATAGACGAATAATCCAAAGGAGGCCTCAAGTAATAATCCAGGCAAGAAACAAATTGAATCTTAAATTTGGAGAATTTGAAAAGGAGAAAAAAACTATAATGAAAGCAAAATACTGCATATGATGGAGATCTGAAATAACAGGAGAAAGAACTAGAATTTTGAAGAAGATTCTTTGGATTTGAAAGGTGAATTATTTCTCTCTCCACAGATGCTGCCTGACCTAGTGAGTTTCTTTAGCATTTTCTGTTTTTAAATTAAATAAAAGCTAGTTTCAAGAATTGTAACCACAGAAGCTCCAGCTGCCAAAACCCTGCAAATGATTCACAAATATCAACATTGGCATCGGATTTGGATACAACAAAGGATCCCGAGTAAAACTGAGTCAATGGGAACGAAAGGGAAAACTCTGCACTGGATGGAGTTGCACCAAGCACAAAAGATGTGGTGGTTGGAGGCGTGTGATCTCAGCTGCAGTATATTGCTGCAAGACTTCTTTTGAGTGGTATTTGAGGCCCAACCATCTTCAGTTGCTCCATCATAAGACTAGAGTGGGGAACTTTCTTGATGATCAAGTTCCATTTGCATTTCTTCAGATAATGAAGCAGTTCATGTCCACCTACAGGAGGGCTGGCACAATATTTATGCTGAGTTGTTATGTGGGAAATAACACTGACACTACACATGTGCTGGATAATGACTACCTCCAATAGACAGAACCTAACAACTCTCCTTAACATACAATGGCATTGTTATCTTGAACACCACCATCATCAACATTCTGCAGGCTTACCATTGAACAGAAATTGAACTGGACCAGGCATATAGATACTGTGGCAAGGATAGGTGAGATGCGGGGAATTCTGTTGTAACTAACTCATCTCCTGACTATCCAAAGCCTGTTGACCGTCTACAAATCAGGATCAAGGTGATATATTCTTCTCTTATCTGGATGAATGCAGCCCAACAACTCTGAAGAAACACAACACCATCCCACTGCGACCCTCTTGTAATCTCTTCAGCCCTGAATCTCCCACAACCATCCAGAATAAAGTAGTTTTCTTGATTGGCCCCCCATCCATAACCTTCAATTCAAAATGACTACCATGTGTATAATTGACAAGATACACCACAACAACTCATCAAGGCTCTTCCAACAGTGCCTTCTAAATCCCAAATCTTTACCATCTAGGAGGACAAGGGTAGCTGATACATGGGAACACCACCAGTAGAAGATCCCCTCCAAGACACACTATCCTGTTGCAAACTATATCACCATTCCTTCACTGTCATTGGGTTAAAATCCTGGAACTGCCTTCCTAATTGCGCTATGGGTGTGCCTACACCACAGGAACTGCAGCAGTTCAAGATGGAAGTGGTCCACCACCTTCTCAGGGGTGCTTAGTGATGGGCAATAAAGGATGGCTTGGCCAGCAATGCTAAGATCCCTTGAATGAGTAAAGTTTTAAAAATTAAAAATCCTAATTCTACAAGGTTCCATTATCAAAAGCTGTGATATTCTGAAGGCAGCCACAGTAATATTGTATTGAGTCGGGAAATGTGAGATCAAATCCTACTCGGGTAAACATACCTTCAGTATACTTTCATGTAGGGTTTACGTGGCATATGTATAAGTCCATGGGTTCAGGGCTGTTTTTAATTTTAGCTGTTTTAAATTTCACATGTTTGCTCCTAATAAGAAAAACAAATATATGTCTCTGATGTAGTCCCTTTTTAACGCCTGGCCTTACATCTATGTGCCAACAATATTCCATGATCAGGACTGTGTACAACCCCTGTGAGCCAAGCCAAGACAACTTTGGGGTCTGAATGACACTACAGATGATGTGATAATTGTGATCTTCTGTGACCGTGAAGTGATGTGACGTTGTATGTGGGAGTTGTTTCTTTATAAATGGACACAATAGCTAACCCTGATCTATTCTGCCTCATCACCTGCTGTAGATGCAGTGATGGGATTTTTAACTTCAACTGAGTATTTGTACCTGATGAGATAGTACTTATGTTAGCTCCTATAACGTAAGATTAGACATGGGTCAGGTACTACTGAAAGATTCAATAAGTGATTACTGCAACCCCTGGAATCCATTTATTTTATAGTCACAGGCACTGCTGTGTCTGGATAAATACAGAACAATTTGGTAATAAACAGGAGCATGCTTCTTCCAGCATATCATGTTGTAAGTGGCTGTGGTAAGATGGACACTGAGACCATTATATCACAAGGGCACATGTTTGGATATGGTGATGCTACATGGGCATGTCTATTTAATGCACTCTAGTTATGAGACATGACACAACAATAATATTTGAACATTTGTGAGGGCTTCACTTGCCTGATATTTCTTTCACACCAGAAATTGAATTAGTGACGATTGTGAATTGATACAGTCTATCCAAAATCTAATTCATTCTCTTGTCCCTTTCCCATTGGCAGCAAGGTGGTCAAAGCCAGGGCTTTAGTTTCAGAATTAGAATTCAGATCATTGCTCAGAGTCAGTGACTTGTAACGTGTACAAATCAATACATCAATTCTTTATTACCTATCACCGAAATGTTATGGCATAGGAGGAGGCCATTTGGCCCATCGTGCCTGCATTGGCTCATTAAATGCGCATCATCATCAGTCTCCTGCTTTTTCCTCACAGTCCTGCACGTTATCTTTATCGAAATCATAATCCAGTGCTCTCTCGAATGCTTTATCTCTTCTCAAATGATGGTATAAGATTTGAATTGATTTTTCCCTCAGTCTGTAAGTACTCAGAGTTCAGAACCATGGCAAAACAGTCAACTTAGGCCAAAGAGTAAATTAGTTTTTTTTATCTAAAATTGCTAACAGTTAAAAGAAAGCATAAACACACATACTTAGATGTTAAAACCAGTCAGTGATCTGTTCAGCAGTGACTAACAAGTATTTCTTATTGTGTACCCAAATCCAGTCAGACTACAACAAGCCCTGGTGTTCTCACACTGCTATCTGTATTTTCCAAGATTTGGCAGCCTCTAGCTATGAGTCTCAGATCACATGGACTGTCAGTCATGGTCAGTCCTTATCTGTGATCAGATGTCGTCAAGATCACTTATGCTTCCTCCAAAGGGGTCGAGAACGTTAAGGGTTGGTTTGCAGAACTCTATCAAAGCCAGTTTGTTTATCGAAGATGCAGTTCATAGAATCCCTACCATGTGGAAGCAGGCCATTCGGTCCATTAAGTCCACAAGGATTCTCCGAACAGCGTATCGCCCAGACCCACACCCCTTACCCTATCCCTATAACCCATGGTTAACCCACCTAACCTGCTCATCCCTGGACACTACAGGCAATTTAGCATGGTCAATCCACCTAACCTGCACTTCTTTGGAGTTTGAGAGGAAACCAAAGCACCCAGAGGAAACCAATGCAGACATGGGAAGAATGTGTAAACTCCACACAGACATCCAAGGGTGGAATCGAACCCAAGTCACCTGGGGCTGTGAGGTGGCAGTGCTAACCACTGAGCTACTGTGCCTGGGCTCAACTGTACCCTGGTCTGGCACTGTATATTGTCTAAGTCTTGATTTTGCAGCTTGCCACAAACAAACCTGACTGCCTCTGCAAGCAATGGTATTTAGATTCGTCAGAGTAGCCAAAACACACAACATCTGCATTTTACAGAAGTTACCACTCTCAAGGCATGTTGATTCATTTAATTCGAACAAGTTGTGGAATAGATGTTACCAAATGTGAGATATCGAAATTTTCTTACAATTGACAACCCATAAAGTATGCACTCTCCCTATCAAACTATTCACTGTAATTTAGGCTTTCAAAGGAGATGTAGCGGGGGTGTTCCCAAGCATGCTTCAGTACATTTGAATTTACACCCTTGTAATGACCTGTTAGCCTTGAAATGTTTTGCTCCTTTGACTGTTACAAAGCCAAAAGGTAAATTACTCATATGGTCACTGGTGTGCCTTGAGTGTCAGTGAGCGCGTTGAATGCTTCAGAAAAAAAATCCTGCTGTGTGTAATATGGGACTAGTGCACTTAGTTGATTTTCCAGATGAATGCCTCTGCCAGAGAACTTTGTAGACGTTGAGAATTTATGGAGACCACCCCATTTCCTGTGGCAGAAAATGATGTTGGGCATAATTAAAATCTGCTGGTTGTGTGAGGTTCCTCATTTTGAGTGTACATTTGAAAAGTTGACCCTTGTAACACTCCACACAAAGCAGGCTTTTCTTTACTGCGTAAAGCTGCCTTTGCAGTTTCGTTCACTGCTATTGAGAGAATCACCTCCAAAAATGAATGACAAGAGCAGCAAGAAAGAAAAATAAATAGTTCAGCATTAAGGCAAAATATAAGATAGAATATGTACAAAAAGATGAAATAATGAAATAACATGCACTGGATATCAATACAAAATGTACTCAATGCTGGAATGCAACTGGGGCTTCACAGGATTTCAGCAGAAGATTGATTTGAAGTCGTATCAAATCCTATATCTGAGAAATATTCCTTACGATGAATTGCCATGAAGTGGCAGCTTTTATGTTCTTCCAAAAAAAACTGCAGTCAGATAAATGAGCAGCTGAAATCCAAAAACAACTGTGTCCAGGTGAGTTAGCTGGGAAATTTGCATTCCTTGGGTTAATTCTTCCACATCTGCAACCCCCCAAAAAAAGGTCTCTTAGAAGCAGAGATTTCATATGTTTCAACTCACTTAATCTCAATAGTTACTCAGGAAAAGTTAAAGGATTAAAAATCTGCTCCGACTCCCAGGTAATTATTAAACTGAACGCCTAATGCATCACTGATCCACCCCAAACAATACCCTCCCAACTCTTGAGATATCCTCAGACCTAACAACCCCTATCCTCCTGATCCAACCCAATTCCTAGTCCAGGTACATCTGGAGTCAGCAGCTCCCTTCCCTGAACTGTACTGCTGGAACTGATACCCTCCTGTTGACCCCATATCCATGACCTGACACCATGTCATGCAAGATCTAACCTTGCTGGACCCAACAAGCCTCTTATCACCCAAGATCTAACTTTGCTGGACTTAGCAGTCCCCTCAACAGCCAAGACCTAACCTTGCCAGAACCTAAAGACCCCTTAACACCCAAGATCTAACCTTGCTGGACCCAACAGACACCTCAACATCCAAGACCCAACTCTGATAGATTTGACCTTCTGAATTTTTCCTGACAATGATGCCAACTCTGACGCTCCCTCCAACCACAACCCAACCTCAACCCTCAACTGCCTTTCTGCTGGAGAGAATGCCTTTCCTTCCACGATTCAGCAGGGCTGTGACATTGTGTCAAACTACTTCACAAATGGAAAGAGGAGAAAGAGATCAGGAATCAAAGTGATCTTCAACTTCATCAGTCAATACCTCAATAGATGTTACTATTTTGTGTCACTATTTTGAAGAAGAGGAGGAGAATTTTCACAGTATTCCAGTCAAAAGATGACTTGATAGAGGTGTACAAAATGATCGGTGGTATAGATAGAGTAGACAGCCAGAGAATTTTTCCTAGGGTGGAGGTAGCTATTACAAGGGGGCATAGTTTTAAAATGAGTGGAGGTAGATATAGGGGAGACGTCAGAGGTAGGCTCTTTACTCAGAGAGTGGTCGGGGTGTGGAATGCATTGCTGGAGATTGTAGTGGAGTCGGCCTCATTAGGGGCATTTATGCGGCTATTAGATAGGCATATGGATGATAGTAAAAAGTAGGCGTGGAGGTTAGATAGACCTTAGGATTAGAGTAAAAGTTCGGCACAACATCGTGGGCCGAAGGGCCTGTACAGTGCTGTAGTGTTCTATGTTCTATGTTCTATGTTCTATGTTCAATATATACCCCTCAATCAACATCACGAAAGCAGATTGCTCGATTTGTGGATCACTTCTGTATCCAAGCTGACTACTGCATTTCCCATATCACAACAGTGACCAAGATTCAAATATGAATTCATTGGTTGTAAAGGATTTTGGAACTGTATATGATTACCTATAAATTCTGTTTTTTTTTTAATAATTTCATTTTTTTTAATTTAAAAGCTTAACAATTAACGTACAACACAGTGCCAGAAGTTACGGGAAAATAAAAATCCCAAATATATTACTAGCAAAACAATGAAAGTTATAGAAAGATTTTGCCATGTGGGTTTATATACTCTGTGAGATGCTACATTTGTTCAGGTGATTGCTAAACTATGCACGTTTTTTCTTTGTGCTTTACAGGAAAAGTGACTAATCTAATATTAAGTATGTGACATATTAATCCTTGACAAAGCGTCAGTGATGTTCCACCATGTATTTCACTGCCGCTTCAGTCCAGATTTGGCTCACTTGGGACAACAACAACTTAGATTTAAACAGCACCTGTAATAAGCAAAACATCCCACTCTGCTTTGCATGGGTTGAATCAATTGGACCTGATGGCCACCAATTCATAAGTGATTAAAAAAACTCATCAAAACGAATCACACTATCAATGTACATTTTCTTAAAAAAAAAGCCTGGAGTTTAGTTCCACAGATATTTTTTTAACTGAAGAACATCCCGATGTCTTGCAGAGGGATATATACCCAGAGTGGGAAGCATCACCAAATGTTGAAAAATGTAGACGTAGAACGTGGTGATTTTTGATGGGAAGACTGGCCTTTAAAAGTCTGCAGCTTGTGGAAGATTGAGGGTTTGCTGCATGTTCAACAACTTGAGTTCCTGCAAAAGAATGGATTTGGTAACATAAATTGCAGTGGGTCTTAATTTCAACATGAAGGAGGCAAAGATGAAGAAAATGTACGTGATTCAAAAAAAGTCCTGATCAATGAAAGTTCAAGTCACTAAGAAAAGCCCCAAGCCTCAGTGATTTGTGCCATCATCCAAGTTATGTTTTACTGCAGAGATAGTAGGAACTGCAGATGCTGGAGAATCTAAGATAACAAGGTGTAGAGCTGGATGAACACAGCAGGCCAAGCAGCATCAGAGGAGCAGGAAAGCTGACGTTTCAGGCCTGGACCCTTCTTCAGAAAAAAAAAAGCCAGGTTAGATCTTGGGTGTTGAGGGGTCTATAGGTTCTGGCAAGGTTAGATCTTGGCTATAGAGGGGACTGCTAAGTCCGGCAAAGTTAGATTTTTTTTTCTGTAGAAGGGTCTAGGCCCGAAACATCAGCTTTCCTGCTCCTCTGATGCTGCTTGGCCTGCTGTGTTCATCCAGCTCTACACCTTGTTATCTATGGTTTACTGCAGAATCCTTCTGAATGTCTGAGTTGTGATCACTCCTAGTGTTTCATTGTTAATGTGGATACTGCTGTGTATCCACACCAAGGCACAATGTTCTGTTATGGAGGCAGAAGTAGCCTTTATGATACCCGACATATAGTGGCTACATGAGACAACGACCGAATACAACATTCAGCAGAAAGAGATGGGAAACCTTTTGTGTACCCTAAAAGTACACAGTGGTAAGATTAAGGACAGATCAACAGGAGTATGTGTGTCAGCTTGTCTTGCCTGTGCTGTCATTCAATGAGATCAAGGTTGGTCTATAAGCTGACTCCAACCCTAACTCTAACTCAGAGATGTTTCCTGCTCCTATGATGCTGCTTGACCTGCTGTGTTCATCCAGCCCCATGCTTGTTATCCCTAACTCTAACTCATTCTGCTTTGTGCCATGCTACTTGATACATTTAGATATCAAGCATCAATCTCAGATTTAAAATTAGTCATGATCATCCTTGAAAGAGAATTTTAAACTTTTACTCAACATTGCACACAGGGACTTCATACATTTACTCCAAATTTGCCTATTCATCTCATACTGATCAAATCACCTTTTAAATTAATTTGTGGGGAAAAATCCCTAGTTTGTGTAATCTGCTCTTTCAATTCAATCCTAAAACCAGGATGGTAAATCTGTGGGCCACTCAATCCAGCAAATGTGTTATTTCAAAGTTCTCTTTGTGTGTTCTAACTCGGGCTTTGGATAGCTGGAATATTAACTCTATCCCTTTGTATTCCAGTTCTTAAAATATAAGGACCATTAGTCCTTGTGACTGTTTTTTGTACTGTCTATCACTTGTAAATGATCTCTGTACATAGAATTGTAGTTTCGTTTTTGGACCTTCACTATTTCTAGCTTTTATCCCTTTTGAAAATATCCTGATCTATCCCTTTGAAGGCTGAAAGACCTCATATTTATCTAAATTGAAACCCACTTGTCCTAATTATGTGCATTAGCTCAATTAATTCACATCTCTTTCTAATTTTAAGCTTCCATCCAGATATTTTAATCAACATTTTCAGACATATTATGATGCACCTCTGGAGCAGGTGGGAAATGAGCCTGGAACTTCTGGCCCAGAGGTAAGGACACTACCACTGCAACAAAAGAGCACCTTATGGTTCCATCTATAATTTTTGATTTTGCGTATGTGTATGTGTGACATTGGCAAGCTTAGACATATAATTCTTTGTCCCAAAACTTAAGTGGTTCATAAATACTTGTGAATCAATAGTGAACAATTGAGATCCTAGTACAAATTCCCTGTGAGACATCACAAGTCATACAATGCTAATCAGACTACCTGCCAATTATCCCTACCCTGTCTCCTTCAGCATAGCTAGTTTCCTAATCAGGTCAATGATGTGTCTTCAATTCCACCTTTATCAGAAAATCTCTTAGGAGGAACTTTATCAAATGTCTTCTGGAAGTAATCAAGGTAGCATCCATTAGTACTACCAATCAAAAAGTTCAATCATAATTGTGAATACTTGACCCTTATTGAGAAGACTGTTTAATTGCTGGAACCATAATGGAAAATGTAATGCTATAGGAAACGAATCACAGAGATCAAAAGTTCTGAATTGGTGATGACCAATTAGTGTCAAAGAAACAAACAGCTTTGGAGTAGTTTTGATGCACAGAATAGCTTGTGGTGAACAATTAACGAAGCATTGGTACTACAGTAAAATAAATGTGTTCTTGAAATATAACTTTCTGTTAATAATCGTTCAATTTTTACATACTTTACAGTGCTGTGGTATTAGTAATTATTATTGATCAATATTAATAACCACTTCATCAATATGACTGGCTTGATAGAATTTTGGAATGAAAAGAAACAGAACATTTCACTGTGTTTGTTAAAATATCACAGCCTGACATTTCATTAAGGATGCACTTCATTTGAATGGGAACGTTATCATTCAATAATTTCTCAGGTATGGCATCGGATATTAAGCTGAAGCTTGAAGACTTTCTCAACATCGGATAACAGAAGAACTGGGTATAACAGGAATCATTATGGAGCAAGATATTGGAGATAGGTTCACAAACATCTGTTGGGAATTTCAGGCTAAAATGTTGTCCAATTTTAAAAGTAAAAGTTAAAGGTATCAAATTAGGACAAGAAGAAATCCTCATAAACATGTTTCTAGCATTGCCATGGGATAGCAACTGACAAAATTCCTATTGCTTTCAAACTTAGTTTCATCAGTGACACAAGTGGTCAACTCAGCAAATGATGACAAAATATCATTGTGCAGCACTTTATATTTTGAAGCTACTGATGTTATTAATACAGTATATTGAAAGTCATTTGCTTCAGATGATCTAGTATGCATTTTTAGGAACTAAGTATCAACTGTACTGTTCTTTATATAAAATGTTTCAAATGATAGACAACTCAGAACTATCTTTGTTGGAAATAACAACTCTCAGCTATTTGTGGAGCAGCAAATGACACGTAATTCAACAGCATTTTGTTGTGCACTCATTTCTTATCAATTAGTTTTACCAAAAGGTTAGACGACTCAAAAGAAGTTAAAACTGAAGATCCTTAAGCAATTGTATGGAAAAACATTGCATTGTCCGATTGGACTTTTTCGTATTGAGTATTAATTCTAAAAGTGTCATTGTTATGGATTGATAGTTACAATTTGATCCTTGGTCTGCATTGACCTGAGTGATCTTAAGGTTCCTGTTCCTGGTTACTGTTCAGTTACTCAAGAGGCAAACTGAATGTTAGGCTGGGATTATACTCAGGGACGGTATAGTAACCATGTAACACTCACTGGCTGAACCCATGGAGAATGGCCATGTATGTGTGCATTGAAAAAGATTTGTGAGTTAGTGGGCTAGACCTTCAGATGAGCAAATTTTAAAAGAAAAGAAGTTGGTAAATCTAAGATGAGCCAGAGATAAATGTATTTACTATGCTAATAATTTTTGAACGATCATTCTTGTTACATTATTTACATGACAATGAACTCTGTTCATTAAAATTCAGCAGTTGCATTAACTCACCAAAATTACATTTGATTGATTATTGTAGGGAAATTGTTTTGCACATCTGTTCTCAAGATATCATTCAAGTCCTCATATTACCATCATCCACCTTTCTCCCTTCCCATTTCATTTTTAAAACAATCAGCTGCTTGTTGACCATCACATCTTTGTAATCTATTATTATTTTCTCGCATTTCTTAATTAGAAGGATGCTTTGTATTTAGTGAATTGAAAGAGAGGTCATTTTTATTTGGTGTTGTATACTTTTCCAAGTTACAGTAGTCATGTAAGTTGGTGTGTCTGTTTGCGTAATGTTGCAGAGAATTTGAATAATTGTTTGATTTCCAGCAATTCTCCACAGTGACTGTTGTTTGTCGCACAGACAAGATATTTAACCTCTGGGATGAAATAGAAAGGGCATTGTGATTACTGGAACTGCGTGACTTCTGGACATTAAAACCACACTTTTAATTTTAAATTACAGTTCTGTTGTTAGCCATCTTGGAATAAAAAGGCTTTGGTAATTTGCCACAGCTCAATATCCCTCTGTGCTTCTATCATAAAATAACTCATGCAGCAGCTCTCAGCACCTCAAACGCATCTAAAAGCCCTTTGGAATTTTCAGTTTTCACTGTTCATTCAACCACATTAAATAAGGAGCAGCTTCAGGAAAATATTGACAGAGAAGCAACACAAGAGTGGGCAATGTTTAAATGTGAGATCAGTAGAGCTCTGGAGAACTTTATTCCACACAAGATAAATGCTAAACAGTGAAGAATGAGTTGCTATCAAAGAAAGGGAAAAGTGAAAATGTAATTGAAACGTGGTTAGCGCTGTTGCCTCACAGCGCCAGGGACCCGGGTTTGATTCGAGCCTTGGGCGACTGTCTGTGAGTACATTCTCCGCATGTCTGCCTGGGTTTCCTCCGGGTGCTGTGGTTTCCTCCCGCAGTCCGAAGATGTGCAAGTTTGGTGGATTGGCCATGCTAAATTTCCCGTAGTGTCCAGGGATGTGTAAATTAGGTGGATTATACATAGGAAATGCAGGGTTACAGGGAAAGGAGTAGGGGGATGGGTTTGGATGGGATGCTCTGAGGGTCGGTGTGGACTTGTTGGGCCAAATGGCCTGTTTCCACACTGCAGGGATTCAATGAAAATGTATACATGGTATGTCAACAATACAGGGTGAGAAAAGGGAACATGGCACATTTTGAAAAGTGATTACAAAGTCAAGTGGGGAGACAATGAGAAAACATGAAACCTTGCACCATTTGCCACGTCGACCAGTTTGTGTTTATGGTTAAGGCTTGTTTGAGATCATTTGTTGCCACCAATTCTCCCTTGTATTCATTTTGCCTTGGAACAATCTAGAGATTATTGTTAGAGAATACACAATTGCAGAGAATCTATGGAAAAGGCACTGTTCTTAGATAACAAGGGAGTTTGTTGCATGATAGCAATTAGTGCAACTACCTTCAGTTAGACATAATTACCAGGACCTTACAGGATTAGTACAAAGATATCTACTTCCTCAGAAAGCTGGAGTATTACTCCTTGTCTCCACCCACAGCCACTCAAATAGGTTTAGACAACGTAATGTGAACATTAATCCCTTCAGAATCGTTGCCTTCTAGAACAGTAGCTGATGGCACAATAAATTAGAGATAGGACGACGACAAAATGAGCAAGATGTACTCATAGAAAACTGAAAGGATAGTCGGTTTTAATTTTCTACAGAGAAAAGTCTAAACAGAGGACTTAAGGAGAGTTCAATAGTAGAAACTGTGAAGAGGAATGACAGAATAACCAAGTTTGAAAGAAAGGAAATACTAGATAAACTGGTCAACTCTAAGGAGGACAAGATTTTGAATTAATATAAATTGCACCCCTGAATCTTCAAAGAAACTATGGAGTGGGGGGTGTACCACTAGTACCCATACACAAAGATGCATTAGGTAAACCAATAAGATCAGGTGAGTTACAAATTTAACTTCCATCTAGATCCAGCTCAGAGATCTATGTATAAAATAGCTTGACTTTGACGTTAGGAAGGATACCACAATCCTTAAGGAAGTTTAAACAGCAAAACATTTAGAAATGAATTAAGAATCATTCTTCATCAAAACTTTTGTTTCTAAAAGGGATGCTATGTTGAACCAATCTTACTGAGCTCTTACATATATATAACGGGACCAGTGATTCAAAGGATGGCTACTAAATACAAAAGGGAGAATAGGAGTTTGGGGAGATTTTTTGGAATGGCAAAAAGTGAGAAATAAGACCATAAGAATTGTGTTCCACAGATAATAGTCCCTCACTGCTGTGCTCATTCTCTCTATTCTAATGTTCATTAATAAGAGCCTAAGATTTGGGAACCTGTTATAAATTATAAATTACTAAACAGCTCTGTACTTTAAAGGCCTGGCTACAGTCTACCATTTTTCAGAATTTGCTGGGGCAGCCTGGTCTAAATCATTGTGAGGAGCCAATGAAAAATTGGGCCAAAGACTGGAAAGGTAGAGGGAATGTTCTCATCATCATGAGAGACTACAGCATGTGCTTCTCCTGTGCAGCCCATGCCTCTGTCCTAAGGCTACGTTTGTGCATTGTCTTTACTCTGTGTGAGAGAAATGTGAAGAGATGTAGAGATATGGAGAGCATCTTGTCCGAGGCCCTTCATGGACTGAAATGCGAGAAGATGCTAGATTCCACAGGTAGAAGTCACAGGCATCTGTTCTTCCACTAAAACCATCAGAGCTAGAACTTCCTCATGGCTGCCACTTCCATGCTGATAGACAGATATAACCACGCAATCTATGATAAACTGCATGGTCACCATGCCATTCTTGACAACCTCACACAACTACGTTACTGTGTGTTAGGTTAGCTCACTTGGAAGATTTCTGGTGCTTGGTTTATAGGGACTAGACTTCGAAAGTAGGGTGCACATTTATGATCTTCAGAACAACCCCTCTCCAACATGGCTATGATGGCAGCTTTTCTATGACCCATTATCCTGCACTGTGCTCGGGCTGTTGTGTATAAGTATTTAATGTCTCCCATGACAGATCTCTCTAGCCTATTCTCCAATGTGTGTGCAATGCCCATCTTTGAACTGATGGCCTCAAAAGTTATGTCAATTTTCATTGTGCAACCTTCTCTGATGTTTTCTGTCAATGATCAAGTCTGGAAGTTCGACATCTGAGACCAGTAGAGAGCAAATAGCTAGTGGGCAGAGCTGCACTTGAAGACCCATGAATTTCAAATGGTAAAATATTGAGCAGCAGGTGAGAGATGTGCTCTAATCTCCTCAGCTAACCTCCTAAATATTACATTTCTGTGCTGTGCCTCTCCCAATCTGCCTCAGGATTAGACACTCTGGTAATATTCCTTGCATTCTCAGCTCTCTTTCACCTGATGCACCCAGAGATATCTCATTACAGAACAACAACCAACTGTTTCCCAAATGATTAGTCCACTGAATCGAACGTGAGTGGTGTTTCCATATGAATGTCTCAGGCTGACAACCATTTGCTAGGATTTTCGTAGCCTGACAACATCATGCTAGAAATGAAAGATGAAACAGAATCATTGTTTCCACCGACAAAGAACATGACTCGTTACCCAGCAACACAGTGTCATGGGCACCATTAGCAACACCCGCATTGCTGGGAAGTTGAAGGAATCTGCTGAGTGAGAAATGACAAATGAGCAGCGTTGGTTAGACAGGACTTGTGTGTGCTTTTCCTGCAGATAGGTAATAGAGTAAAAAGCCAGCTTTTATGTACAGGGTAATTTGAACTATTTCTTACAATAAACAAAGAAACCTTCCTTATCAAAGCAATTTGGGATGGAGTTTGCTCTGATTGAATCAGAACACATGATTTGATAGTTGCTCAACATAAATAACTTCACCCTTCAATTCATCTGTTTGTTTTTAAACCCTTTAGAGAGGAGATGGTTGTTCAGTAACTAGGTTAGTACTCCAGAGCCCCAAGTTAATATTCTGCAGAACGGGTTTGAATCCCACCATGACAGATACTGAACTTTGAATTCAATTAAAAAAATTGGAAGCAAAAGTTAGCCCAATGGTGACCAGGTACGCACTGTTGATTGTTGTAATGATCCATCTGGTCCACTAATGTCCTTTAGGGAAGAAAAACTGCCATCCTTACTTGTTGTACATGTGACTCCTGACCCACAGTAATGTGGTTAACTCTTGACTGCATTCTGGATAATAATTGCTGGCCCAGCCAGCAATGCCCACATTGTGCGAATGAATAAAATATATAGCAGCTCAGACCCAATGAAGTTTCATGAAAGCTCAGAATTCACCTGAGGACCATTCATGATTATATCATTCACTTAGTCTATGGAACAGTTGGGCAGTATCTGTTGAAATTGAATGGATATTTCACTTTTAGGCGTAAATTTAATTTACACATTGAGTCGAATTTAATTCTGAGGGAACGGTGGTTGAGGGTTAGTGCGGCTTGTGGGAAAAGTTCAAGACTCAAAAATCAGCATCAGGTAGAAACCTGAGATGATTCCACCTTCCTCTATGTTTCGTCCAGCAACTTTGGAGGTAAACGAAAATTCCCACCTCCAACTGAACTGCCTGCTAAACTGGAATACCATGAATGGTTTTGAGTCCTTTACCTCAGGAAAGATATACTGGCATTAGAGGCAGAGCAGAGAATGTTAGCCAGGATGGCTGCTTTGCAATTCCAAAAGCATGGGTTCTATTCCCACACCAGCTGAAGTTACTATGACGGACTGTCCTTCTTCAACGATCTACCCACCTAAGGCATGGTGGCCCTCAGATTAAACCATCACAAGCTGTTTCTCTCTAATGAGAGAGCAGCCTATTGTCAAGTAGGACCAAGGTGACCTTACTTTTTTTTTATCTAGGTATAGAGGAAATGTTGAGTATGTTGGGCCTGCACTCATTTGAGCTTAGAAGCATATGAGGTGACCTCATTGTAACATACAAGATTCTTTGATGTCTTGAAATAGTAAATGCGCAGAGGGTGGTTCTCCTCATGGGAGAGTCTGGGACCAGACAACATAATTTCAGAATAAGAGACCTCCCATTTAAGACAAAGATGAGGACAAACATATTCTTTCAGAGGGCTGTGAATCTATGGAATTCTTTACCACAGAGGACTGTCGAGGTTGGGTTATTAAGTACATTCAAGTTGAGATAGACAGGTATTTAATACTTAAGGGAATTAAGGGTTACAGGGAAAAGGCAGGAAAGTGGAGTTGAGGATTCTCAGATCATGATCTCATTGAATGGTGGGGCAGATTTGATTGGCTGAATGGCCTACTTCTGTTCCTTAGTCATATGGTGTCATAGTCTGTGGCAATACTTAAATATATGTGGAATGAGGTAGATCCAGGAAAATTGTCTCTTTTATATTCAAAGTCCAGGTATTGTGATGCACATTTATTTAAATAAAGTAATGTAATGGTAGTCTGGATATTTAAATCTTGCAAAGATATTCCACAGCTAAATTGTGCAGTGGTTTGTATTTGGTATGCCGTTTCTACTTCTGGCTATACACCAACAAAAGAGCTTTGAGATATAACAACTCATTTAATAAGGTGTTACATGAAAGGGAAAAATTGAAAATAGTAGTTACTAGGAAGAACATCTTTCATTAATGTTTGTTTGTAATTGGAATAACCTAATGGGTGAGATAGTATAGACTAGATGCTGGAGACATTCACATTCAATACAGTGTTAATTTTGGTAAATTAGGAATTTAAAAGATTGGGTTTCAACCAGTTTTATCTTAGTCAGCTGTAATGTTACAATATACAATGTAAGGACGACATATATTTCACTTGAAACTGGAAAATGGAAGTTTGGATTATTGATTTTTTTTTACAACTCAAGACAAAAGTTGGACTATGTGGTCACTTGCAGTTACAAAAGAGCATGTAGCTTTTGAGAGAAGCTGGATTTGATACTTTGGTGGGACAGGTTGGCACCAGCATCTTTGGACAAAAGGAACCACCCGGCAACAGCTTGTGGATTAATTATAGGTGACGGTCTATCACAGAACTGAGTGGAGAGAGGGCATTTGACTCTCAGATCTCCAACTGAAGCTCAATCACTCTCTTGCCATATTTGAGTGTCAAAAAACAACACAAGAAAGGGCTTTGCAAAGGAAAAAGAACATGTGGAGTCACACTTTATGTTATTTGTGAAGGTAGCAAACCAAAAGAACTGTGAGAAATTTGTCCTCTTGCCCTAATGGTTTAGAATACTTAATCACAGACTTAATTCCTTTTTTTTTCTATAATTTCCACTCATGACATTCCTGTAAAATTGTTCGTCCTGTCTATGTAGTCCATCTTATTCATGAATGATTAGATTTAAAGGCTGTAATTTTAACTTTGCATACTGGTATTAATAATCTGCTTTACTACCTTGGTTTTTGCCTCCTTGTTTATTAATGAATTCTGGTGTATCTTTTATCTCAGAGGTTGGTCACTGTCAGGCATAAAGCATCCACGCGATTAAATTGGTCATTTTTCACATCTGTTATGACCTGTAGAAACGTGGGATTTGATTTTCAGTGCACTCATCCCAACAGGATCATGACAATAAAGCATAAAACTCAGGATTCAATGTGTTTCAAAGCATTAAAAGCGGAGATAACATCATAAACTGCAAGTCTCATTGTCAAATCATTGATTAATTTTACCTTAGCCCAGAGATGGATTCTGTACTTGAAGTCCACTCCAGTTACTTTTATTCTTTACGAAATGGATGGTTGTTCATGTGGGTGATTCTATTCAGCTTTTGGCAAGCTGTATTTATGGCCTTGGTGACAATCAACAATGCATTTTGCAATCAAGTCACATTTTGGATCATCAGTCTCAATTCCAATGTTTACAGCTCTATATGTATTTGACAAATGAATGTGGCAGATAAATTACTAACATCAACAACATGGATAGATGCAGAATATAATCAAAAATCAGGCAGAATTCAGTCAGAGTGGGAGGAAATTGAAGAAGGTCATAAGCAGAACAAAGATAACAATTGAGAAAAGATTCACTGGTGAACAAAAAAGGAATTGGAGGATCCTATCCAAATAGTTTTTTTTAACAGAAGTAAAATAGTGTTTAAAAGAACAATGTCGATGATTATGTACAAAATAGGTAACTTTCTTATGGAAGAGATGAGCACGACTGATATATGGAATGTAAACTTTGCATCTGTCTCACAGAGGAAGAGCAAGATGGTAAGTTTGCAGTTGGGATGATGGGGGGTTTGGGAATATTGGATAGGATAAAAATAGATAAGCTGCTAAATAGGCTGTCATCAATCAAAGCTCACACATAACTCAGTCCAGACGGGAAGCAGCATTGGAGGTATGCTAGAGTTAACACAAGCCCTGGTGACAGGGCTTCAGTCTGCATTCAATGCAGGAGTTATAAAGAGGACTAATGGGATATAAATGTTCAGCAAAAAGGGAAGACATTTTAATATGTCTGCCATCAGTGGTGGAAATACTACCAGAACCTATTATCAAGAACAAAATTGATTCACACTTGGAGAAGCATGAGGCCATAAGGAACATATAGCACAGATTTCTATTAGACAATGTGCCTGACAAACAAAATTGATGAAATAACAATGAGGGTTGACAAATGTAGTTTGGGAGATGTTCTATATGTCACTTGGTATTAGAGAGATGGTGATAATTTGTGAAGATTATCTGCAGAATAGGAGGCAGAGGCTCATGGCAAGGAAAAGCACCGAATGAAAGGCCAGCACCTGAAACTCTGCATCTTTCTCAGCATCTTTATCACTGACCTGCTAAACATTTTCATCATCTTCTATTTCATACTATTATTTAAAATTTCGATGTTTGTGGATGATACAAAACTGGACTTCATGCAAACAATGAGCAGGGTATTCGCAAATGTTAGAAAGACTCAAGTTTAGAAGGTGGTTCAGTGGTTAGCACTGCTGTGTCAGAGTGCCAGGGACCCAGATTCAATTCCACCCACGGGCAACTGTCTGTGTGGAGTTTGCACATTCTGCCCATGTCTGCGTGGGTTTCCTCCAGGTGCTCCAGTTTCCTCCCACAGTCCAAAGGTGTGCAGGTTAGGTGGACTGGCCATGCTAAATTGCCTGTAGTGTTCAGAAGTGTGCAGGTTAGTGGATTAGCCATGGGAAATGCAGGGTTACAGGGATGGGTGGGATGCTCTTTGGAGGGTCGGTGTGGATTCGATGAGCCAAATGGGCTGATTCCACACGGTAGGGATTCAATGATTTCTGTGACACAGACTGATGCAGATAAGTGTGGATTGATGCATTCTGGAAGAAACAGCTAGAAAAGGAAGTGTAATCTTAACACCATTATTTGGGTAGATGTAAACAAGCAGACAGACCTGAGAGTACATATCCAGAAAACTTTGAGGACAGTGGGCCAATTTGATACTATGATGATGAAAACATACGAGATGTTTTGTCAATAGGGCATTGACTACACGATATTGAATGCAAAACAGTGAATGCAAAGCTCAATCTTAACAAATTTCAACCAGAGTATTGTTATGGGCCTCACATTCTCAGAAAGATGGTTTCAAGAGGGTGAGGGGAAATTCAGCAGGGCATTTCCAAGAATGAGGAATTGACTTCATATACTTGAAAAACTCCTTTTCAGTAGAACAGTGAAGGATTTTCTAATCACAATGTATTTTGATAAAACAAATAAGAAAGAATAATTTCCGTTGGTAAGTGAGTCAGTAATTATATCCTAAATTAAAAATAAAAACTGGAGATCAAGTTAGGAGAATTGTCTCCTTGCAGCAGGTTAACAAGATCTGGAAAGAACCAGTGGTGGTATCACAGAAACTTGAAATTTGAAGTACAGTTTTAAAAATAAAATTGCATTTATGGGAATGAAAATGTGCCATGGGACTAATTTGACACGGGTCTCAAAGAACCAGAATAGGTGCAACGAGGTGAAATAACCTCATCCTATGTTGTAAATTCCACTCCTCTACAGTTATGTAACCAGGTGTAAAGTCTGCTTGAAATACAGGGTTGACGGCAAAACATCTCAGATGTAGGCATCATTGTTGATGCCATTGATTTCAATAGCAATTTAATGATAATGTGTGATTGTTTGATAGTGTGTAATTCATCAGGACAGAATGAAGAAGATTAAAAAAAATTGGACACATCAAAATAAAAATGAAGAATCAAATAATCCTATCATGAATGCTGAGTGTTCACAACAACTTAAGTGAACTGCAGCTTAAGCTCAAATTACACTCTATAGAAACCAGCAGGAAACAGAAAACACTTTAGATTGCCAATACTGAATAGATGACAAACAAAACTTTTCAACACATCTTCGTGATTAGGAACAGGCATGGGTCAAATTGGTAACTTTTGGCATTTTCTTTAACTAATCTGAGCCTTGAAATTAGACTGTCTCACATTGTTATATGATGGTTTAAATCATTTGTGTCAGGTTGCTGTTGGACATATTATGCGTGTGGCAATCCATTTATAATAAACATTAGAATTCTCGATACCTAGAGCAGAGAGAAGAATCTGATAGGGAAGCATTAAGACATGGTTTGATACTATTTCACAGCACAGTTTTCAGGCTTTCAGTTGTGTAACAGATAGGTTAATCCTGCATAATGCCACAGGACTTTGATTAATCTTCTATCGCATGAAAGAACGAGAATTTACAAACCAGCAGAAATAAGAACAGGAATCGGCTATTCAGGCCTTCGAGTCTGTTCTACTATTCATGGCTGATCTGTAGTTTAACTCTGCATAACTGCCTTTGGAGTATGTCCTTTAATATCTTCACAACAAAAATTTATCTGTCTCAGATTTAAAATTAACAACTGAGCTAGCATTTACTGACATCCGTGGAAGAGAATTCCAAACATCTACCACCCTGGTTTTATTTCAAAAATATACTTTATTCATTAAAAACCTTTATGCATATACATAGTCACAAATGCAGTTTGTTTCTGCACAGTAGCTTATCAAGGAAACAAACAAACATTGGAGTTTGACTGTATCCAACAAAGTAATCAAAGGCATCTCTTACTTGTGTAAGATATTTTCCAAAATTTGACAAACTGGGACGGTCCAATAAGTGATTCCTAACATTTCTCCTGAATGGGTTGGTCCTAATTCTCAGTCTCTGCCCTCGAGTTTTAGAATCCCCAAGTAATGCTGTTACTTCACTCAACAAACAAAAACTGTGGACACTATTGTAAAATCACAGCTATCTTAGTCTTTGGTTTTTAGCACCCATACTGTTTTTAATGGAAATAACCTTTACAAGACCAGCATGACATCTTCTCCACTGAATACTCAATGCAGATTGTATCACATCAGCCCACGCTGAACCAATTTTATTACCAATAGGTACAAATAATGTGACTTTATACCTCAGGCAATTTTAATGGGCATGACTAAGTTAGACAAACTCATTTCTATATTAATGGATGTTGCAACTTATATCAAACTAATATTAAACCTTATCGTGGGGTTTTATTCATCTGTGTAGTTTCCAAAGCATACATAACTGTTACTTGTCGGAGGGACCCTGTAGGTAAATAATATCCCAGTCAACTATAAGTTAATTAATACCTAACCTCTTGAATTGTAAAGGGGTTACGTTTGTTCAGAATTTGCAGGTTAAATTGCTCGCTGTGTTTAAGTGGTTAGCTCAGAGGGCTGGATCGCTGGTTTGCAATGCAGAGTAATGCCAGAAGTGTAGGCTCAATTCCTGCACTAACGGGAGCTACAGGAGACAGATTCTGCTCTTCAACATCTCCTTCTGCCTGCGGCACGATGACCCTCTGTTTAAACCACCGCCAGTTGTCTCTCTGTGATGAGAGAGCAGCCCTTGTTGGCTGGTAAGGTTATGGTCACTTTAAATTACATTCACTACCACCTATCCCTTTAATTGGAATCAATTCAATTCACCAAGTTGGTAAGGATATCTGTACAAAGTCATCAGCAGATAAGATGCTCAGCTTTATTGATCAGTGTAGGTTAATTACATAATACTTAATAGCTAGCTACATTACAGCTGAGTTACCTCTTGTGAGGCCTCAGGCTAGCTTAGGAGTAAATTACTGTTTAAAGGCAGAGAACTCAGCATATAAAATAACAACCTAGAGACCAGTAAGCTTTTGCCAGGAACATTTGTATCCTGATGATTGGGTTACCACACCTCAGGCAAGGGGCAAAGTTGAGAAGGTGGGACCTTCATGGTAACCTCAATTGGTATTGGAATTGAACCCATGCTGCTTGCATCATTTTGATATTGCAAACCAGCCAACTGTGCTAATTGAGTCCCAGTGCTGCTGACATTAGCTGTAAAGCATTTTAGGACATCCTGAAATTGTGAAAAATGTGAAATAGATTCAAGGCTTCCTTTTCTTTTTCTGTTAAATCTTTGCCTACTCAATTACACTTATTCAGTCATTTCTGCGCAACACAATTAAATCAGAATATTCAGTGCAGAATTTCCCTCTTGACCTTGACGCAGTTAGGAGAAATTTTATGATCAGCATGTGAGAGTAATTCTGCAAAAGTGAACCGGGCTCTTGAAACATTGATGTCAAGAATTCATAGATTTATTAAGCATACAATTCATGCATGAATACTTTGCTGAACACATCATAGACTAATTGTGAACACAGTTGATATTTTCTCTATTATAAATGTCTGTGTTCATTATCCAGGTTTCTTAATTCTTTGCATTCAAATTTTCATTAAAATATTTTCACATTTTTCTGAACTACAGGCTCTTCATCAGAACGCAAGCAAATGGCAAATCACACAGACGTCCACACATCTTGTTCCTTTATGTAGTTTTACACCTTTCAGCTGTGTGGTGTTAGTAAGTAATTGTATATTAATTCTATTAATTGAGGTGGGTGGAGAAGCAAATCACTTGCATCCGTAGGCATTTTAATGTTTCCACTTGACCCTCAACATATCCCTACTTTGCATAGTTGGACCAGAAGTTAAAACGTAACTCCATCTAAGAAGAATACATTTAAATACTTATTCCTTATGAATTCTTTAGTTAATAACCTGATTTCCTTATGAGTCAGCATTATTTCCAATGGGCTGAAGAGATTAGCATAACGCCATTATTTCGTTATCGTATTAAATATTTCACAGAAGAGTAAAATCTTCCAGTGCAAGAGAAGAGTACATTCATCCCATCATGAAAATTCCATTTAATCAGCCCCACTTGATCTTCCCCCCAAGATCTAAACATTAATGACTTGCAAATTAGCAAATTTGTACTACTGTGCCTCAGCTGTCCTCAATTTCATAGCCAATACGGGATAAGCTCTGAGTCACAAATATTTTATATTCCAGATCTTAAATAATAAGGATCATTACAGATGTGCACAGCTTCTTTCAGATTTCAATTTCTGACATATGACTATTTTCCATTGGCTTACAGACCAGAAGACAGCACATACAGGAGGTGAGAGCCTACCTGAACTAGAAGTTGAGACTCCTTAAGAGAATGTCAGCAACGAGGCAATTGAAAAAATGGGTTTAGCTGATCCAGCTCCAAGATCATAGGTATCATCATTCGTATCTCATACTTAATCTCCTTCCTCACTCAAATCTGTCGGATGTGATAGACATGACAGAGACAAGGTTGCTAGGGGAGCATGGCTTGGACCTAAATATTTAAGAGTATTTGTCATTTCATGAGAACAGAAAGAAAGCAAAGGTGGATGGTGTCGCTCTGCTGATAAAGGTTGAGTTCAGTACAGTGGTGAGAAATGATCTTGGTTGGAGAACCAAAATCTGGAATCACTTTGGATGGAAAGGGAGAATAAGGGAGTCATTTCATCCCTCACGACCTGGTCATAACAAAATAACTTTACAATTGTGCTATTTTATCTCTGGCACAGTCTTCTCATTGTTATAATGTCCAATGGTTTAGATTACAATATTGCAAAGTGGATATATGTTTGTCTTGAAGAATATCATATGAAATGGTTTGTATTTGCCTGCCTGTTATCCAGCTCCATTGGGGTCAATACACTGTCCTTGGTCTATAATGGGGAGTCAATCCAATGTCACTTACTCTGCACTAACACCTCTGCACTAACACCCAAGATCAATACGCTAAACTGTTTTCAAGGCAAACCTTGAATTAAGCTAAATGTTCCTCTCTACGGTGAATCTCATAATAAAATATTCCTACAGGCAGAGAAAGTCTTCATTGTACTTTAGTGGACCTAGATATTCCAATTGATCTGATGTGACTACAAGCCTAAGTCAGAGGCTAGTAATCCTGCACAAAGTCATTCACCTCCAGAGTCTCCTAAGCTGGTTCACTATCGATGAGACACAAATAAGGAGTGTGATGGAATATTCTGCACTTGCTTGGATGAGTGCAGTTCCAAGAACACTTAAGAAGTTTGATGCTTTCCAGGACAAAGCTGCCCGCTTGACTGGCACCACACCCACAAACATCCACTCCCTCCATCACTAACACTGAGTGGCAGCAGTGTATACTATCTACAAGACACACGGCAGAAACTCACCAAAGCTCCTCAGGCAGCAGCTTCCAAACCCACAAATATTGCCAGCTAGAAGGACAAAGGCAACAGATAACAGCAGCTGTGACATCTCCTGACTTGGAAATATATTGCTGTACCTTCAGTGTCACTGGGTCAAAATCCTGGAACTCTCTCCCTCACAATATCGTGGGTCTACCTCCACCAAATGGACTGCAGTGGTTCAAGATGGCAGCTCACACCAACGTCTGAAGGGCAATTAGGGGTGGGAAGTAAATACTGGCCCAGCAGTGACACCCATATCCAATGAATGAATAAACAGAAACAAAGGTTGTTTATGATATTATGCAGTGGGAGAAGTAAAGAATAATCATCTCTGTCACTTATCTCCAGTGGAACTGATTCCAGTAAGATAGTGAAAATGCTTGAGTAGAGTTAATGTCAATCTGATAATTTCGTTTACATAAATAAACCTGTATCTTTAATCCATTGTTATCAGCTTCAGTTTTTGAATATAATTGAAAATTACATTATGAGTCACTATTGTTTGTACGCTGAAGACAAGCAGTGCCAACTAAGGGTTGGGAGAAAATGCTACAAACACTCCTCCTTTCAACTCTTTTTGAATATATGATATTAAACAGGCAGTCATCCCTTCCACATGGATTCTAAGGGAACCTTTAAACAGTGAACATAAAATGAATCACGAGTGAATCTTAACATGAAGGGGGAGCACTTAGTTTAACAAGATGTAGTTTATTTCATGGTAAGAATACGTGCATATATTTGTTAGGCATAATTACTAAGGCAATCAGGAATCCAGGACTCCATGCCTGACCTCATCGAGGTCTTGAGCTAGGCTACTCTTTCTCCATCTAAGACTGTATGTATGACATTATCAGATTGGATGGAGCCAATTGCAGTCTCTGTCATTAACCCTTTCAGAACAAATACCTTACAGAGAAGTAGCCATCCCTTTATAATGTTAATTTATTAATGTTTTCAATTAAAAATTGCTTTTATACACATTTGATTTCCACTCATTCTTCTCCTCTTTAGCTCAATGATATTTAAGTCTTTGAATGTTATACCGAACAGTCTAATCAAAGGAAAAAAAAATTAAAATTCACCAGCTCTTAGATTGATGTGACGAATGAAGGAAAGCTCCTCTCTGTAAAATGGAAGATTGCAGATTGCTAACTTTGAGATATAACAGATTAATGGGAGGTTTATTTGGGTTGAATCTGTCATGAATGTTTGGAATTAAGTGTAAGAACCTGCTCTGTCGCCTGTAAGCAAGCAGCATAATCTCAAATTGGGTAAGTGGACAAAAGACGTACATTGAAAATGCTACAATTGTCAGGCTGTGCTGTTGATATGTAGAACTATAGTACATCATTTAATGCTTGTTAAATACTTTACAGTGTATAGTGAATGATGAGAATGAATCCCAGTATACACAGCAACATCCAACAAGAGTTAACAGTTTAAAAAAAAATTGGTACAATAGTTCTGAGATAGATCTGAGAGGTTGTAAGAAGATGTGGGAATGAACAAGTTAAAATGTGAAGCTCCCAAAGTTAGTGAATCACAGAAAGCAACATTCTATCACTGCCAAAGTGAATACTCCCCTCAGGCTGCATGCCTTCCCATCTCGAGACACACCATCAAACAGTGAGAGAAGGAAAATTATTGACAGAAGTGGAGGCTGAGAATAAGATAAACCAAGCAGAAATACTGACAGAGAAAAGGGTTAGAAACAGAGAGCAAGAGAGGCAGAGAGAGAGGCTGAGAGAGAAAGAGAGAAAGAAAGAGAGAGGTTTCATTTGAATCTTTATAACATAAAGCACCTGAGCGAGAGAACAGAGAAATGACAATGCTTGAAGACCTTGCAAAAGAGATACATGAACTGAGAAAGTGGAAATCAAGATGTTTACATCTTTATGTAAGCCAATGTAATGGCAATCATCATTCATTTAATCTATAAAATTAGAGATATAATAAATGCACATTTAAAATTGAATTGCAATTTATAAAAGCTCATAGAATCCCTACTGTGTAGAAGTAGGACATTCAACCCACCCAAGTCCACAACAACGCTCTGAAGACCATTCCTCTCAGATCCATTGCACCTCTGAATTTCCCATAGCCAATCCACACATATACAGGGAGCACGTGGAAACATCTACACAGAAAGTTCCCCATGGCTGGAATCAAACCCAGGCCAATGGCGTTGCGAAGTAGCAGTGCTAACTAATGAGCCACCATGCCACCCCAATTATGTTTAACAGGACAAGATCTCAAATATGTGTTGGATGTCATGCAATAGGCATAAAATAAAATTATAAAATGAGCAAATCATAATAAAAAGTTACATTTAAAGGGTTTGAGCATCTTGACCATTGAGGTTAAAACTGTAACCTGTATCATCCAGTGTGGGCTGGTAAGCAGTGCTTGGAATATTGAGTAATATTCCAAGTGCTATTGCATTGGTTTTAACCATGAGGACGGATTTGTGTTGTGAGATCAGAAAGTGAGAATGAACAATTTATTGATATATCCTACAAAATTTGGCTGCAGAACTATTTTTGTTGAGTTTAAAATCACAGTCTGTCAGGCATTCAAAAAGGAAATCTGCTGCACTGATCCAAAAACTTCATCCTTTCTTCATGTATTCTGGACCATAATAACTTGTTGCATAAATAAGAGATAACAAGGTGTGGAGCTGGATGAACACAGCAGGCCAAGCAGCATCAGAGGAGCAGACGTTTCGGGCCCAGACCCTTCTTCAGAAATGGGGGAGGGGAAGGGGATTCTGAAATAAATAGGGAGGGGGGGAGGCAGATAGAAGATGGATAGAGGAGAAGATAGGTGGAGAGGAGACAGACAGGTCAAAGAGGTGGGGACGGAGCCAGTAAAGATGAGTGTAGGTGGGGTGTTAGGGAGGGGATAGATCAGTCCAGGGAGGACGGACAGGTCAAGGAGGCAGGATGCGGTTCGTGGGTCGGAGATGGGGGTGGCGCTTGAGGTGGGAGGAATGGTTAGGAAGGCGGGGATGAGCTGGGCTGGTTTTGGGATGCGGTCGGGGGAGGGGAGATTTTGAAGCTTGTGAAGTCCACATTGATGCCATTGGGCTGCAGGGTTCCCAAGCGAAATATGAGGTGCTGTTCCTGCAGCTTTCGGGTGACATCATTGTGGCATTGCAGGAGGCCTGGGATGGACATGTCGTCCCAGGAGTGGGAGGGGGAGTTGAAATGGTTCGCGACTGGGATGTGTAGTTGTTTATTGCAAACCGAGTGTAGGTGTTCCGCAAACCAGTCCCCAAGCCTCCGTTTGGTTTCCCCGATGTAGAGGAGGCCACAACGGGAACGGCGAATACAGAATACCACATTAGCAGATGTGCAGTGGAACATCTGTTTGATGTGGAAGGTCTTCATGGGGCCTGGGATGGGGGTGAGGGGGGAGGTGTAGGGGCAGGTGTAGCACTTCCTGTGGCTGCAGAGAAAAGTGCCGGGTGTGGTGGGGCTGGAGGGGAGTGTGGAGCGGACAAGGGAGTCACGGAGAGAGTGGTCCCTCCGGAAAGCAGATATGGGTGGGGAGGGAAAAATGTCTTTGGTAGTGGGGTCAGATTGCAGATGGCGGAAGTGTCGGAGGATGATGCGTTGGATTCGGAGGTTGGTGGGGTGCTACGTGAGGATGAAGGGGATTCTGTTTTGGTTGTTATTGTGGGTAGGAGGTGTGAGAGATGAGTTGCGAGAAATGCGAGAGACACAGTCTCGGGCAATTTCGACCACTGTGGAGGGGAAGTTGCGGTCCTTGAGAAACGAGGACATCTGGGTTGTCCGAAAGTGGAATGCTTCATCTTGGGAGCAGATTCAGCAGACGCGGTGGAATTAGGAATAGGGGATAGTCTTTTTGCAGGAAGGTGGGTGAGAGGAGGTGTATTCTAGGTATTCCCAATCCCAATTCGCATTTCCCACAATTAATCCCTCACACCCCCTACTTGAAATAACAACCAAAACAGAATCCCCCTCGTCCTCACGTACATTCATCTTTGCCGGCTCCAAACCTGCCTGTTTGACCTGTCTGTCTCCTCTTCACCTATCTTCTCCTTTATCCATCTTCTATCCGCCTCCCCCACTCTCAATATTTATTTCAGAATCCCCTTCCCCTCCCCCATTTCTGAAGAAGGATCTCGACCCGAAACATCAACTTTCCTGCTCCTCTGTTGTTGACGTTTCGGGCCTAGACCCTTCTTCAGAAATCTTCCTGAACCTTTCTGAAGAAGGGCCTAGGCCCGAAACGTCAGCCTTCCTGCTCCTCTGATGCTGCTTGGCCTGCTGTGTTCATCCAGCTCTGCACCTTGTTATCTCAGATTCTCCAGCATCTGCAGTTCCTACTATCTCTGCTGCCTAAATAAGTTTCTTCGTATCCCTTCTCTGTTTCTTTTGCCAAGGACCTGAAATCATGTTGCGGCTGTACAAGACATTGGTGAGACCACTTTTGGAATGTTGCATTCAATTCTGGTCTTCCTGCAATAGGAAAAGTGCTGTTAAACTTGAAAAGGTTCATAAAAGATTTATAAGGATGTTGATGGGGTTGGATGGTTTGAGCTACAGAAGAGAGGCTGAATAGGCTGGGGCTATTTACCCTGGAGCATTGGATGGTGAGGGATAACCTCATACAGGTTTATAAAATCATGATTGGCATGGATAATGGGAATAGGCAAGGTCTTTTTCTCGAGGTAGGGGAGTCCAAAACTAGAAGGCATAGGTTTAAGTTGAGGGATAAAGATAAGAAAAGGACCTAAGGGGCAACTTTTTTCATGAAGAGGATGGTGCGCGTATGGAATGAACTGCCAGAGGAAGTGACGGAGGCTGTTACAATATAATATTTAAAAGGCACCTGGATGAATAGGAAAGGTTTAGAGGGATATGGGCCATTTGCTGGCAAATGGGGCTAGATAAATTTAGGATATCTGGTCGACATGGATGAGCTGGACTGATAGGTATGTTTCTGTGCTGCAGAACTCCATGACTCTGTCTATGACTTCTGGTAATTGATCTACCTGCCAATGTAGACAGTGTCCTGTTCTTTATTCAACCCTTGGTTTTGGGTGACTTTCTCAAATATTTCCTTAAGTTTCACTTCTCTAAAGAGAACAGACTTAGTTTCTCTCGTCTCTCCATGTAATTGAAGTATCATTCCTGAAGAAAGGTGTGTGTAAGCTGTCCAAATCACATAATGCTGGAGGAGTTTAGTAATGTCCATTTTTCCTTCTGCATAGGCTCCAAGCCCCTAAACCTTTTGGCCTAAACTCAATCCAAGGTTGAAATAAAATTGAGATTTTGGTCTTTAAAGATCTTCCACTCAGGTTAACGCACCTTCTCTGTTTCAGGCACCACAGAAATATGGGTATGTTCGATCCTAAAAACAGTAAGCTTCTGCTTGATAATGGTGACTCAACCCTTCACATTTAAACAGGTCTAACCCAGGAAAATAACAGTTATGGTAGGATCAATAGAAAGAAATTCCAGGCCTGTATAGCGAGCAGCAGCTGATAGGCTTTCGATCTGAATTACTCATTGCAACTAATGCAAGAATGTAAGACATAATTGATGCCATCAGAAATGTTTTCCCTCACTGAAAAGGAAGTAACCCTGGAACAGAAATCATGCCCTCCACCGTTTTACGAATTCTCATTTTTATAAATGTTGGTGCAGTAATGACTAGGAATGGTATGGTGTCATCTGTAATTTCTGCGGTTTCTCACTCTCTTTTCTCTGCTTGGGCTGTACTCTTTGTCAGCTCTTCTTCACTTTCTTAATTTTTTTGAATGTTGACTAATATCTGTCAGCAAGCCTTTTGGATATTTGCTTTCAACATTGTTTCCCTTTGACAAACGTTTCCTCTTCTCCATCTTCATTTATCCTGCGTGACTGGAGTGATAACATCTGGCAATAGCTGCACAGTACTTATTCTCTTTGTGATTCAGACTGAGTTTAGTGCTCAGTAAAACAATCTATAGCCTTGGAAAATTCTTCCCATTGACTCACTGAAATCACTTTTGAAACATTTTGACGCCAATTTGAGTTGGTCAGAGTTCAGCTGCCATCTGGCAATTCGAGTAAATTATGTTGAATAAAATTGAATGAACAGTGCAGAGCCATTGGACTAATCTCTTTCATGTCAGAGCTTCCCTCCATTCTATACCTCCTCTATACCTCCTTGTACCATTTCAGAAATTCCTTCAATTCCTTTCTCTCTTTGCTTGCCCTTGAATGCATTTATGCTAATTGCCTCACCAACTTCATGTGATTGAATATTGCACCCTTTAACCACTCTCTGGATGAAGAGGTTTCTCTTGAATTACTTACTAGGTTTGTTCATGACTGTCTTATGTTTACAGCCTTTCACATTTGGACACACCATAGATCAGAACACAGGGTGGCCTGGTGACTCAGTAGTTAGCACTGCTGCCTCACAGTGCCAGGAACCCAGGTTCGATTCCACCCACAGGCAACTGTCTGTGTGGGATTTGTACATTCTCCCTGTCTCTGTGTGGATTTCCTCCAGGTGCTCTGGTTTCCTCCCACAGTCCAAAGATGTGCAAGGTAGGTGGATTGACCATCCTAAAATTGTCTGTAGTGTTCAGGGATGCATAGATTAGGTGAGTTATAGGGGGATGGATCTTGGTGGGGATGCTCTGAGGGTCAGTGTGGACTTGTTAGGCTGAAGGGCCTGTTTCCACACTATAGGGATTCTATGATGATCTATGAAGAACATCTTCTCTATGTTGACCCTAGCAAATCAATTGACTATTTTTTTGCCTTCTGTTAGGTCTATATTTGTTCTGTTCAATCTATGGCAGCACTTGCATGGCAATTGCTCACTGTTGCTTGGTTTGCATTGCATTGGAGTAACTCAGCACCATGCCTTGGGCCAAGCATGAACAAAAAAGCTTATATTCATTGACTCTTCACTGGTCGGGGTCACAAGTTGCACAAGTTGTTGGAGGCCAATCGTGTCAGCATCACAGCATCAATGATCAAGCTTCTCAGGACAATGTCCTAAGCTCCAATGCAGGTGAGGTGATGGTTTAGTGCGATTATTGCAGGACTGTTAATCCAGAGACCTAACTCATATTCTCAGAATCTGGATTTGAATGCCACATGACAGATGGTGGAATTTAAGTATAATTTTGCAAAAACATCTAGGATCAAGGGTTTAATAATGACCATGGGTCAATTATTGGGAAAAAACAACTAATGTTCAGTAATGTCCTTTAGTGAGTGATCCTGCCATCCTTACCTGGCCTGATCTACATGTGATTCCAAACCCACACTAATGTGGTTTGCCCTCTAGGCAATTAGGAATAGGCACATGGTCTAGCCAGTGACACCCACATCCTGTGAAGGAATGAAACAGAAGATGGGCTGAATAGCCTCCTTCAGTGCCATAAGAATTCTGTGATTCATCTATCTTCAGCTACTTCATCAATGATCTTCCCTCGATCCTCAGGCGATGTTTATTGCAGTGTTCAGCACCATTTAGTATTCCTTAGATATGAAATCTGTCCATTCCAACATAAATCTGAATGACCTTTAGGTTTGAACTGATAAATGGTGAGTAACATTCACCCACTAAAATGCCAGGCAATAACCATGCCCAACCAGGAAGAATCTAACACTCTCCTCTTAACATTCAATGGTGATTCCCATTGCTGCAAGATCCTCTGTGGCACAATTGAACAAAATCTCAACTAGACCAACAATATAAATATGATGGTCAGAAGAACAAGTCAGAGGTTTGGAATTCTGCAGTGAGGGTCTAATCTCCTGACTCCCCCAAGTTCTTCCAAAAGTGACAAGGCACAAGTGAGGATTGTAATGGGATACTCTCCACATATCCACATGACTGCTGCTTCACAACATTCAACAGCTTCTTATCATTCAAGGCTAAGCAGCTCAATTAATTGGCAAGCTATTCAGCATCTTAAACATTCACTCCCTTCACCCTAGCACTGTAGCAGCAGACTGCACCATTGATGAGATACACTGCAACATCTCATCAAAGCTCCTTTAATGGTACCTTCCAATCCCACAAACTATGAAGCCTGGAATGACAAGGGCAGCAGATACAAGTGAACATCATCTTCAAGTTCCCCTCCAAACCATATGCTAGCCTGACATAGAACTACATCATTGTTCCTTTGTCATCACTGGGTCCAAATTCTGGAACTCCTGCCCTAACAACACTATGAGGCTCCTTTGCCACATAGACTGCAGGTGACTCATCTTCTTAAGGGCAATTAGGGATGGGCATTAAGTGCAGGCCTTTCTTGGCACAACCAACAACCGTTCTCCTGGTACATCTTCTGGAGCATGTGACCAACCTGCTCTACTGCAACTAAGGCAACGAGTTGTTTCCAAAGTATTTTCTGCATTCGCCTTGCCTTGCTAGGATTGCACCATATAATGTAATACCAGTTTTTGGCCAATTTACTTACGTCACTGAGATAACAAGCATGGGGCTGGATGAACACAGCAGGTCAAGCAGCATCATAGGAGCAGGAAAACTTGACATTTCGGGCCTAGACCCTTTGTCCTGTTTGAAGCAATCACCGGTTTTATTTCTTCTGGACACATTTTTCAAGGCCATGCTTGAACAAACACGGTCACTTGTCCAGGTGCAATCTCTAATACGTCTCAGTGATGGAATGTGGGAGACAGTTCTCTGACCACAGAAGCAATGTCATTCACAGCTCAAGGACACTTTTGGATTTCTCGTAAAAATGTGAGGCTTGATCAAAACCTCCCATCTTGCCTTCCTGTACTCAAGCCAATAATCTACTTTATCAGTCGGAATATCAATTTCTTCTTCAATGTCCATTCTACTGTCACGAGACAAACCTGGCACACAAGACTTCACCACAATCAGTTTACATTCATGAATGAGATAGGAATAAGAGCACAATTACATGGTTCAATGTGTTTAATACAATAGTGTGTGTAACTATATGTGCATATATGTGTGTATAGATATTTAGGCTTATATGTTCTTTCATCTAAAGTGTGAGAAGTTGGAGATTTCATCATTGATCAACAAGCACGGAGCATTTGGGAAATGTTGGTGGAAGCTGGGTGTGAAGAAGCAATGGAAGCAGCCTTAATACGGTTGAGGACAGTTGTGATTAGTTTTTTTTTGTTTATTCATTCATGGATTGAGGGTATTGCCAGCTGGGCCAGCATTTATTGTCCATGCCTAATTGCCCAGAGGGCAGTTAAGAGTCAACCACATTCCTGTGAGTCTGTAGTCACATGTAGTCCAGACCAGGTAAGGATGGCAGTTTCCTTTCCTAAAGGAAATTAGTGAGCCATCTGGGTTTTTCCACAATGATCAGCAAAAGATTCTTGATCATTATTCGACTCTTTAATTCCAAACTTCTCTTATTGGATTCCAATTCCACCATACGCGATGGTGGGATTTGAACCCAGGTCCCCAAAACATTTCTTGGGGCTCTGGATAAACAGTCCAGCAATGATACCACTAGGCCATCACTTCTACAATTGAGTTAAGAAATGTTGTAACGTAACAGGGAACAATATTAGAATCAGCAAAGAAACAAAATATTATAACGGTTTATAGAATCTTGAGGTGTGTAAATAATGTGAATGGCGGTTGTCTTTTCCCTAGGGTGGGGGATTTCAAGACTAGGAGGCATATTTTTAAGGTGAGAGAAGAAAGATTTAAAAGGGACATGAGGGACAACTTTTTTACACAAAGGGTGGGTTCATGTGTGGAATGAACTCCCAGAGGAAGTGGTGGACGCAGGTACAGTTACAACGTTTAAAAGACATTTGGATGAGTACAATAATAGAAAAGGTTTGGAAGGATGGATGCCAAATGCAGAAGTTGGTGGGGCTGCTGGTTGCTAGTTTAGTTTGGGATTCTGGTCAGCCTGGACTAGTTGGACTGTTTCCGTGCTGCACAACTCTAAAACTTTGTTACTGTCAACAGAAGCTGCTAGCTTACAGAGCATTCCAAGCATTTTCTATTTTGATTTCAAATTTTTGAGAATCCAAGGTAATTTTTTTTTGCTTTTGTGTCAGAGGAATGAGATGTTTCTTCCATCCATTTCTGGAAATCGCTCAGCTGCAGATAGTCTCTCTTCCTCCGGTCGCAGGGATAATGTGTGTGTTCAGATGATGTTTCCTGATCAATGTTTTATATCAGCCACTAAAAACACACCAACTGTATGAATGTAGAACAGCCGTCACTGTTTTCGGGTCAAACCACTCTTCTTCAGAACTCATAAGCAATCAGCAAGCAATTTGTCTTCCTGTGACACAGCTGTCGTTGGGTGAACCAACTTGTCAGCTTCTTGTATTTCTTCTTTGTAGCTGACAAAATCACCTTGTCCCAATTTCAATTAGAAATCCAGGGACAAAACTTTCCCAGCAATTGGCCACTATGTACATTTCATTTCAGTAACAGCTACTGCTTCTCCCTCCAATTGGGGTTATTTAATACTGAAAGCAAGAATACTTATGGTTCTCTTGCCTTAATGTTGCGATCATTTTTCAAAAAATATTTTGTATTCATCAAGATCATATTTAGATCAGGTACGTCACTTAGTCTTGAAGGTAGGGTTTGGAAATGGCTATCCGTGTTGGTATAAATAGAAGCATTGGAAAAGGAGCAAGAGTAGGCCATTCAGCCTCTCCAGACTGTTTTGTCATTCACCTAAATCATAGCTGATATTCTATCTCAATTATGCTGTATCTCTTTGTCCATTGATACCTTTAAATTCAAGAAATCTATTGATCTCTACTTTGAAAATACCCAGTGATTGAGTTTCTACAGCCCACTGAAGTAGAGAATTTCAAGGATTCACTGCTCTCTGAGTGACAAAATGACATATGAAAAGAACTGGGCTCAAAAAACTTCCTGATTGACTATTATAAGATGGCATCTCCACCAAAATAAAAGTGACGTTCCAAGACTTCTGACTCTTCAAGCCCCGTCCATCATCGACAAGGCACAAGTCAGGAGTGTGATGGAATACTCCCCACTTGCCTGGATGGGTGCAGCCCCAACAACACTCAAGAAGCTTGACACCATCCAAGACAAAGCAGCCCGCTCGATTGGCACAACATTCACAACCATCCACTCCCTCCACTACTGATGCTCAGTAGCAGCAGTGTGTGCTATCTACAAGATGCACTGCAGAAATTCACCAAATATCCTCAGACAGCACCTTCCAAACACATGACCACTTCCAACTAGAAAGACAAGGGCAGCAGACATATGGGAACTCCACCACCCAAAGCTCCCCTCCAAGCCACTCACCATACTGACTTGGAAATATATCACCTTTCTTTGACTTTTGCTGGGTCAAAATCTTGGAATTCTCTCCCTAAGCGCATTGTGGGTCAACCCACAGCAGGAGGACTGCAGCAGTTCGAGAAGGCAGCTCACCACCATGTTCTCGAGGGCAGCTAGGGATGGGCAAGAAATGCTGGCCCAGCCAGCGACACCCACATCCCACAAATGAATAGAAAAAATAGAAATCGGATGTGGAGCATGTGTTGAGAAGAGATCTGCAAAAAAAATCTTATCTACTGCCTTGTAATGATTTGAAACATTACTTATGCTTGTGCTTCTTGCGGAGTGCTCCAAGCTCCTCCTCGCTGCTTTGCACAGGAAACTTTTACAAATGGAAAGATCTCACTCATCCATGCAACAAGAAGATTTTCTCCTGTTTATCAGTTGCAAACGTGAAATAAATTGGCCCATCTCATCTGCACCCACTGATAGTTTGGGATGAGTAGGGTTTGAATGCATATGTACCTTCGGGATTGAACAAGATGACGGAAAATTGTGCTGAAATTAGTTCGTTTCAGTCCAGGTATAAACCTGAGTCACAACCTTCCAAGATACAAGTAGTTGTGTGGAAAGAACTGGTAGAAACCATGATTTTTTTTTTTTAGATTCTTAACGGAACATTTTCAATTGGTTGTTATAAATGTCATTTCTAAGATCATATTGGGCAATTTAGTCAAAAAATGTCAGCTGGAACCATTTGGGATAAGATCGACATTATGTGAGTAGTTGAAATTGCACCTTCATGAAATTGCACCTTCAGATGATGGCTTTGTTTGGGACCTTTGCTGATCTGGATAGTTTTTAATTGACTGGTTCCCAGAGATGTTATTTTGTCTGGAGCAGGTATGACCTGAACCTAGATCTCCTAGTCCAGAGGTAGGGACAGCACCACTGCTTCACAAGACACTGTACCTTTGTTGATGTGTAATTTGGTGAATCACTATGCTTCAATTGCCAATTTGAGTCAATGAATAAAATTTGATACTTGAGTGTCACCTCGATCCTCTCTCCGTCCCATCCATCCTGCTTCCATCCAGGCACATATTTTGAATGGTGTTTCATTTATGTTCAACTTCGCAGTTGAACCACTCTCCCTGACCATAGAAAATGTTTTTCAGGACAAAGATTAGCCCATCCACGCCTGATGCTAGTCCAAGTAGGGACCAAAAATTAACCCCACTAGTATATCACTTATTGAATTAATGTGTAACTTGAAATAAAATATATCGTGCACCCAGGCTCCAGAAAAATCTGTTGGGATCGTTAAATCTCTAAGGTCCATTTTTTGACTATAGAAAATGTTGGATGCAATATTATTCACCCTAGAAATACAAACATTCCTGTTTTGGTAGACTTTGATTAGTGGTGATTCACATCCATGCAGAACTTTTCCTAATGATTGCAGTGATGTATGGGGAGCTTAGATGAATGATTCCTCACAACTAAGTGTAAGTTTGAGTATGTAATTTAGTGCTGTTACATTAACAATCAATATCTGCTGTGTATTAATTAAATAATTGATCTGATTTAGCCTAGACCAGTAAGAAAATTGAAGAAAGAGCTGGTGAGGAGCACCTGAATTACAGTTGATGTTTATAGAGCTTTCAATCTTAATATCATGTTCCTTTTTTACATTCAATTTTGAATTGATTATGAAGCCAAAACCGAGTTCAAGTGAGGAATTTTATAGAGACTGTGAATGTTTGCACAGATCTGGAGAAGCTGTAATTGACGGCGACTGGAGTTTGGGTGAAGAAAGTGAAGTGAACATTCATTGATGGCTTGCAGGCGGCCAATGCAAGGTTTTGATTGATTCCTTGACTTTGTGAATATCTCAATTTAGTGGTCTACAAAACATTGACTCAAAACCAAAGAAAGCTGAATGCTAGCAGGTTGAGCTCATAAGGAGCATCCATTTCTGAATTGGATTGGGGTCACAACTTGAGTCAAACGAATCTGATTTCTTTCAAGGCTGTTATTAAAAAATGTATTTCAGCAAACCTCTCCCAGTGCAATCTGTTATAGTGCTCTGAATTTTGCTTTACCATTTTACACATTATATTTTGATATGAATTTGCTAGGCTCAGGGAAATTGTGTCAACTGTGAAGCCTAACATTAATGAAACACCATTTTAAAAAAAACTCAGTGAAGAGTCACCTTACCCACTGAAAGAAATGCATTAATTTCATTGCTGCAAGCATCTGGCTTATACAAGTTATTGTAATTTCCTGGATATTGCCACTGATTTCAGCTATCAGTTACAGTCTAAAAGGAACGTATATGTTACTGATTTGAAAATACTGCACTGCCACCTATTTCTTTGAACTAAGTGGAATGACTAACTAAAGACAAGCTAGCTAGGGAGCTTTCAACTAATCAATCTGCGATTCAGAAATTATCATTCATTTTAAAGGTGGTTTGGAATTTCTATCATCGGGGTATTGTTTTCTGTTTATTCATGGAAAGCAGATTCTAAATGATGAAACCATTGTCTTGAGCAATGAAATGTATTAACTTCTACTCTTCTTTCACTTACGACCTTTGGTTTTCTTTCTGTTATCTCACTCTGTCTCATCTCTGCGGCTGTCTCCAAATCACTTTGAACGTCTTCGGCTCATGTCAATCTGCCCTGTTATGTTTTAATTCCACTGCATAAGCGGCAGAGTCGTCAGACATTTTGCCCTGATATTTTTCCCTTCACTTTGATATATCACCACTACCACCTCCTCACCCTCTCCTTTTCCATAACAATCTCTTGAATTTGCTTAAAATAGATACAAGAAATGTCTACAAGAAAATGAACGACAGTGTAATGTCTGTAAACCAGCATGCTTGGGATGAAATCATTTCTGGATTTTGGAATTTTCTGGATATGGAAGAATGTTAAATTGCCTTACAGTAAAAGTATAAACTGAAAAACACTGTTGATATAATTATTCACCTGAAGCATTAAGCATTAAAAAGCTGTAAGAAACATCTTTCTGCTTATCCAAATATTCTTAACTTCCATGTTTCTGAAGTACTGCACTGAAATGATGCCATGAGTTGTTTGGCTGTGCTGTTTAAGGGCAACTGGTATTTTTCAACGATAGATTCTAGCACTGTGAGGTTACTGTATATCAGGAATCATGAGATTGCAATCTGCCTGCAATGTTCAGAATGTTAAGTCAGTAAGAATATACAAAATGCTAAAAGATAGGCTCTTGCTTCTTATCTAACACTGGACTTGCAGCAAAGTTCCTGAAAGAAGAGTATGATACCATGAATAGGCAGCAAGGAAGAGAAGAAAAAGCAGGTGTTGCATATCTTGTGCCTTCTTGATATGAAGATATAATAGAGGGATTGTGTTCAAGAGCTGTGAAGTTATGCTCCAGCTATACAAAAGCCTGGTTCGGCCACATCTGAAGTATTGTGTTCAGTTCTGGTTGCCTCTTACAGGAAAGATGTGGAAGCTTTGGAAAAGATGCAGAGGAGATTTACCAGGATGTTGCCTGGAATGGAGGAAATGTCTTACAAGGAAAGTTGGAGAGAGCTAGGGCTTTTCTCTTTAGAGCGATGAAGGATGAGAGGTGACTTGGTAGAGGTATACAAAATGATCAGAGGTATAGATAGAGTAGACAGCCAGAGAATTTTTCCTAGAGTGGAGGTAGCTATTACGAAGGGGCATAGTTTCAAAGTGAGTGGAGGTAGATATAGGGGAGACGTCATGAGGTAGGTTCTTTACTCAGAGAGTGGTCGGGGCATGGAATGCATTGCCGGAGAGGGTAGTGGAGTTGGCCTCATTAGGGGCATTTAAGCGGCTACCAGATAGGCATATGGATGATAGTATAAGGTAGGGGTGGAGGTTAGATAGACCTTAGGATTAGTGTAAAAGTTCGGCACAACATCGTGGGCTGAAGGGCCTGTACTGTGCTGTACTGTTCTATGTTCTATGTTCTATGAATCTGTAAAAAGGGGAATGGGTGAATGGCTGATGGAAGAATAGACCAGATTTTTGCAAAGGGAATGGGCCATTTTTGACGGTGAATGGTGGAAGTGGTAGAGGTTGATCCGTGAATGGGAAGGTTGATCAAGCGGGAGATGAGGACAAGGGAAGCCCTATTGTGGCTCTGGGATGCAAGAGAAGGGGTGAGGACAGAAGTGCAGAAATGGGTCAAGGTCTCTGTCAACCAAAATGGGCAGTTATACTTGGTTGAGGAAACCTAATGCTTGTTTGTTGCATCATTTGATTGGTAAACAAAATCCTGGTTGAGAAAATGGGTTAGAGCTGTGAGTGAAGTTTCAACAGATAATCTCTTCACTAATTTAAGTGGTTATGCATAAGATTAGGTAATGTAACTCAACACAGAGGCTGGCAGTAAATTGCATTCTCAATTCAAAAGGGCATTCTAGGGGCTGCTTGAAAACTGAAAGTCTCACAGTGAGGTGATAGAGGTGATCTCTGAATTTTTCTGCAATGTCACACTTTAGTAGCAGGAACTTAAAAACCAAAGGAAAAGCAGAGATGATCGAGCTTAAAACATATTGTAGAGCTGGCTAGACTCTGGACTGGTCAGTAATGAATAACTGAAGGTTTACATTGTCTCATGCCCATAAGACCACATGGGATACGAAGAAAAGTAGGTCATTTGGCCTAGCAAATCTACCCTGCTTTTCAATGAGATTGCAGTTGATCTGAAAATTCTCAACTTCAGGTTCCTGCTTTTTTTCCCATAACCTTTGATCCCATTGCTGATTTAAACATGGTCGATCACAGTCTTAAATTATAACCCAGCATTGGTAGCCCACTGTGGTAAAGAATTCTACAGACTCCCTATCCTCTGTGAGAAGAAATTCTTTTTTAACTCTATTTTCAATGAATGCTCCCTTACACTAAGAATAAGTTGTTTGGTCCTAGAGTCTTTCACAAGGGGAAACAACCTCTCTGCATTTACCCTGTTAAGTTGCGTAAGAACGCTTTGCTTCAGTAAGGTCTTCCTGTCATTGTTCTAAAATCTGATGGCTATAGGCCCAACCTACTCAACTTCTCTTCATAAGAAAATCCCTCCATACCTGTGATCAACTTAGTGAAACTTCCATGAGCTACATCGAAGCTATATATCTTTCCTTAGGTAAGATGACCAAAACTTTTTTAAAAAAATTTATTCATGAATGCAGGTATTTCTAACTTGGCCGGCATTTATTTCCTATCCATGAATGTATTGTGATGGTGAACTGCCTTCTGGAACCACTGCTCCATTCAATGTAGGAAGATACACAATACCATTAGGGAGAGAGTTCCAGGATTCTGATCTAGTGACACTGAAGAACCATGACATATTTTCAAATCAGGACAGTGAGTGGCTTAGTGAACTTCACTGGGTAGCTGGCCTTTGACAACATGTTCCATCACACTTTTCAATTCACTCAGTCAAAGCTTTGGCCAAATTGATGAAGGCTATGTCAAGTAATTAATGTTGTTCCTGGCATTCCGCTTGTAGTTGTCTTGCAGTGAAAACCATTGTTCCTACTTACATAGATAACAAGCTGTAGAGCTGGATGAGCACAGCAGGCCAAGCAGCCTGCTGGCCTAGACACTTCTTCAGAAAGGATCTAGGCCTGGAACGTCAGCTTTCCTGCTCCTCTGATGCTGCTTGGCCTGCTGTGCTCATCCAGCTCTACACCTTGTTATCTCAGATTCTCCAGTATCTGCAGTTCCTCCTATCTCTTCCTATTTACATAGTTTGGTCAGACATCATACAGGCTTTCAGGAAAGATTTCCTCAGGGATTGGGAGCAGGCACCTCATGAGGATGTGGGTGATGATCTTCCTGGTGATGAAGAGTAGGGTGATACCTCGGTGGTTCCCCTAGTTTTCTTTGTCTCTTTCTTGAAGACGGGGTGATGACAGCATCCCTGAAATCGACAGAGATTTCTTCTTTGTCCAAGATTGTCAGGAACAGTTGGAGAGATGGTAGTCTACTCTGGTCCTCCAAGTCTGAAAATCTATGCTGGAATTCCATCTACTCCAGAGGCTTTTCCATTCCTTGTGCCTAATGGCGACATCAACTTCTACCACATTAAGTGGGAAGGAACAGTAGGAATCTCACAGAACCATTTTTCACCATAAACATTGATGGTTATTCAAAGGTTCAGATTCCATAAATGCAACCAGCATGATGGTGAATCCACCTTCCATGTTAGAGCACTTTTAAAGAAGTTAGCAGAATGTTATGAATTTGGAGAAAATTTGAATGATGCAATCAGAGACAGACTGGTGTCTAGTTTAAGATATGAAGCAAACCAGGAGAGATTACTGACGGAAAGTAAACTAGACTTAAAATGAACACTGGACCTAGCAGTCCCAATAAAGTTAGCAACCAGGGAAACTCAATAGATGAGTTTGAGCATCAGAGTTCACAAACTAGTGCTGAGAGATGAACACAAATGCAGATTCAAAACTGCATCAGTGTGGAAAAACAGATCACGTAGCTGCAAATTGTTGTTATAAAGAAATTTGTGGAAGTAAAGGACAATTGAATGGGCATTTTGGGAAGGAGCATGAACAACATACAAGAACAGTACAGAAACTGAGAAGTAGAAAGAAAATCTACATGTTACAAAAAGGGACATCAGATTCACAGTCCAAAGAGGAGCTGTTATTAATCATTACTAACCATTGCTGGGGACACCAACCAAGTCACTCCCTTACTGAATGTCAAACCATTAAGAATGGAGGTGGACACTGGAGCAATGATTTAATTGATATATGAAAATGTGTATCAGAAGCAGTTGAGTCACATTGTGCTGAAACCCTCAAAAATTGTACTCAGAACATACACAGGCTAAGTGATGCCTTTAAGGGGTAGGATCAATGAAAAAATATGTAGTTATACAGTCATTTCTGGAGATTTATTTTTATCCATTATTGAAGGAAATCTTCCAGCTTTAGTGGGAAGAACATGGTTTGGAGAAAATCAAACTCAACTGGGTTTGAAGCAAATTGTTTGTCAGATTTGGAGACTGACCTATCACAAATTTTAAAGAAACATGCCATTGTTTTCAATAGGAATCTGAGAAGCATGGAAAAAGATCTCTGTCAAACTGAAAATCAGGATGAGAATTGAGCAAAATGTTGCAAGGTTAGACCAGTGTCTTATGCAATCAGACCAAAGGTCAAGAGGCTGGCCAACACGAGTCTTTGAACCAGTAAATGTGAGAGATTGGGCCACATCTATGGTATCAGTGATGACGAAAGATGGATTGGTATACATCTGCGATGACTTTAAAGTCACTATTAACCCATTATATTGTGCTGAGCTGTATCCTTTGCCTTTAATCAATGACCTATTTGCTGGACTAACTGGAAGTCATCTGCAGAAAGCTGCAACACAAAGTGACTTGGGTCCAGTTTGTATAAACCACAAAAAGCTAGCACACACAGCCAACAGGTAATCAGGAAGACAAACAGAATGTTGGCCTTTATTTCAATGGGATTTGATTCTAAGAGTTGGGATGTCTTATTGCAACTGTACAAGGCACTGGTGAGACCATATCTGGTGTACTGTGAGCAGTTTTGGTCCCTCTATTTAAGGAAAGATATCATTTTGTTGGAGGCAGTTCAGAAAAGGTTCACTAGGATGAACCGGTATGGAGGGATCATCTTATGAACACAGGCTAAAGAGATTGGGACTCCACTCATTGTAGAGCTGGCTAGACTCTGGACTGGTCAGTAATGAATAACTGAAGGTTTACATTGTCTCATGCCCATAAGACCACATGGGATACGAAGAAAAGTAGGTCATTTGGCCTAGCAAATCTACCCTGCTTTTCAATGAGATTGCAGTTGATCTGAAAATTCTCAACTTCAGGTTCCTGCTTTTTTTCCCATAACCTTTGATCCCATTGCTGATTTAAACATGGTCGATCACAGTCTTAAATTATAACCCAGCATTGGTAGCCCACTGTGGTAAAGAATTCTACAGACTCCCTATCCTCTGTGAGAAGAAATTCTTTTTTAACTCTATTTTCAATGAATGCTCCCTTACACTAAGAATAAGTTGTTTCTAAACTCATTGGAGTTTAGAAGAATGAGAGGTGATCTCTTTGAATCTTAAGGGGTTTAACAGAGTAAATACTGAGAAGATGTTTCCCCTCATGGGAGAGTCTACAGTCTCAGAATAAAGGTGTGCCATTTTAAGACTGAGATGAGGAGGAATTTCTTCTCTCAGGGGGTGAGTCTTGAACTCTTTGCCACAGAGGTCTCTGAGGGCAAAGTCCTTGCATATATTTAAGGTTGAATTACATAGATTTTTGTTTAGTAGGGAAATCAAGGGCTAAGATCATAGAAGGTCACGGAATCCCCAAAGTGTGGGAACAGGCCTATTGGCCCAACAAGCCCACACTGAACCTCAGAGCATCCCACCCAGACCCATTCCCCTATAACCCACCTAATCTACACATCCTTGAACACTATGGGCAATTTGACATGGTCAATCCACCTAGCCTGCACATCTTTGGACAGCGGGGAGAAACCAGAGCACCCAGAGGAAACCCACACAGACACGGGGAGAATGTGCAAACTCCACACACAGTCACCCAAGGGTGGAATCGAACCCGGGTCCCTGGCACTGTGAGGCAGCAATGCTAACCACTGAGCCACCGTGCTGCCCTTTTTGAATTGAAACCTCAGGGAAGTGAGCCAAATGGATTACTCCTGTTCCTATTATTTTATGGTGTCATGGATGTATTAAGGCCCCTGCTGAGGAGGCAGCATATTTTGATGATGATGATGATGATGAAAGAACATGACGATTACATTACACATTTGCCTCAGTTTGTTGACTTGCTAAGTAACTGAAAGCATTTAAACTTTGTTACAACTGTTGCAACAACTTAGTTTTGTAAGTTGACATGCATATGGTGTCGGGCTAAAAGTAGCTTGAGTTTTAAACTCTACAGGCCTTTTTGTAATATTCACACTATAGAGTGTTTTAAGCCTGCCAATCTTGTAGGCAACATAGCTTGGTGTCTGTCCCATGTACTAGAATGACTGTGCAATGCTATCAACTGCATTCAGAATGAGTAAGGTGTGGTTTATAGAAGTGAACTAGTAAAATAGCAGCCACCCCGGGTAGAGACCAATTAATCTAGACACGTCGGATTGAAAAGGAGGTCAACATGATTCATCACTGATCCCCTGTGTCAATATATATCATGCTACTGTTCTCCAACACATACTGGTAAGCAGAAGCTAAATCCAAAGGGCTCTGAAATGATGAATGATTCATTATTTTTCTGTGAACTGTTTAATATTGTAAATTGTAAAGGGTGGCACGGTGCAGGGACCCAGGTTCAATTCCAGCCTTAGGCAGCCTGTGTGTAGTCTGTATGTTCTTTGTACGTTTGTATGCCTGTGTAGGTTTCCTCGGGTGCATCGGTTTCCTCCCACAGTCCAAGTATGCGCAGGTTAGGTGGATTGGACATGTTAAATTGTCCAGTGGTGTTCAGGGATGTACAGGCTAGGCAGATTAACCATGGGAAATGTGGGGTTATGAGAATAGGTTGGAGGCTGGGATGCCCTTTGGAGGGTCAGTGCAGAATCGATGAGCCAAATGGCCATTTTCAGCAGTGTAGGGATTCTATGATTTTCATTGCAGGAACCTCAGCTGTAAACAATGTTGTGTATTTCTGGAAGTATGATGGACTATCACTTCAAGTGTCCGAATATGTAATGTCATGATGGCATCATCAAGCCATCTTGGCAGGAGTTGGCTTGGTTTAACCTCGCTGCTGTTTAGATTGAACATCTCTTTAAATAAAGTTCCTGCTGTTGTTAAACACTTTGCTCTCCTGATCTTCTTGAAACATAACAGTAGTTAGATCAAAGGCAAACTAATGGAACTTATAATTTATTTAACTGTCCTAGTGCATGCAACGACATAGCCTAAAAATTTCTGCTTGGCTTCTGAGCCAGTGACATTTTATCCAGCTTTGACCTGATTTTGCTTGGTGTGGCGGTGCACCCTGTCTTATCAGACATGATCGAAACTATCCGCATCTTTTCTCTCCCAGCACTCCACACCCAACCACAAACCACAACCCCCTCAACTATAGCAAAATGCTGCCCCCTCCCCACCTCACTTCAGCTCTGAAGAAGAGTCATCTAGACTTGAATTGTTAGCTTGATCTCTCTCCATGAATGCTGCCTGACCCACTGTGTGGTCCAACATTTGTTGTTTTCAGTTGCTCTCAACAATCACAGTCTGGTGACCTGACAGGTTTAATCTCAAATTTCTGTACATGTGAAGCTTTAAAACAATTAAGAGATTAAGAAATCAAAACATTTAATGTGATTCTGACCCTTGTGGGTGGCATGGAAGTGAGATAATAAACTAAATAAAAGCAGGATAACAAGGTGTGGAGCTGGATGAACACAGCAGGCCAAGCAGCATCATAGGAGCAGGAAGGCTGACATTTCAGGCCTAGACCCTTCTTCAGAAATGGGGGAGGACAAGGGGGTTCTGAAATAAATAGGGAGAGACAGGGAGGCGGATAGAAGGCGGATAGTGGAGAAGATAGGTGGAGAGGAGGCAGACCGGTCCAAGAGGCGGGGATGGAACCAGTAAAGGTGAGCGTAGGTGGGGAGGTAGGGAGGACGTAAGTCAGTCCAGAGAGGACGGACAGGTCAAGGGGGCGAGATGAGGTTAGTAGGTAGGAGATGGGAGTAGGGCTTGAGGAGGGAGGAGGGGATTAGTGGGAGGAAGGACAGGTTAGGGAGGCGGGGACGAGCTGGGCTGGTTTTGGGATGCGGTGGGGGAGGGGAGATTTTGAAGCTTGTGAAGTCCATATTGATACCATTGGGCTGCAGGGTTCCCAAGCAGAATATAATTTGCTGTTCCTGCATCCTTCGGGTAGCATCGGTGTGGCACTGCAGGAGGCCCAGGATTGAACTCCTACACCTCCCCCTTCATTCCCTATCCCAGGCCCCAAGGAGACTTTCCACATCAAGCAGATATTCACCTGCTCATCTGCTAATGTGGTATACTGCATCTGCTGTTCCAGTTGTGGCCTCCTCTACATCGGGGAAACCAAGTGGAGGCTTGGGGATCGCTTTGCAGAACACCTCCGCTCGTTTCGCACTAAACAACTGCACCTCTCAGTTGTGAACCATTTCAACTCCCCCTCCCATTCCGCAGACGACATATCCATCCTGGACCTCCTGCAGTGCCACAATGATGCTACCCGAAGGCTGCAGGAACAGCAACTCATATTCTGCTTGGGAACCCTGCAGCCCAATGGTATCAATGTGGATTTCACAAACTTCAAAATATCCCCTCCCCCTACCGCATCCCAAAACCAGCCCAGCTCGTCCCCGCCTCCCTAACCTGTCCTTCCTCCCACCTATCCCCTTCTCCCACCTCAAGCCCCACCCCCATCTCCTACCTACTAACCCGCCCCCTTGACCTGTCCGTCCTCCCTGGACTGACCTCTCTCCTCCCTACCTCCCCACCTACACTCACCTTTACTGGCTCCATCCCCACCTCTTTGACCAGTCTGTCTCCTCTCACCTATCTTCTCCTCTATCCATCTTCTATCCGCCTCCCCCTCCCTCCCTATTTATTTCAGAACCCCCTTCCCCTACCCCATTTCTGAATAAGGGTCTAGGCCCGAAACGTCAGCCTTCCTGCTCCTCTGATGCTGCTTGGCCTGCTGTGTTCATCCAGCTCTACACCTTGTTATCTCAGATTCTCCAGCATCTGCAGTTCCTACTATCTCTAAATAAAAGCAAAATCAGTTTGTCTTCAATTATGTTAAACACATGACTGCTGCCAGGTGTCTATTTTTACTAGAAAAACAAATGGAATTTAATGCTTTCTCCAATGAGTGATTAGCAGCAGACAGATGGGATTTTGATCATAAACACAAAGAACTGTGGATACTGAAATCTGGAACAAAGGCAGAGAATGCTGCAGAAGCCCTGCAGGTCTGGCAGCATCTGTGGATAGAGAAACAGGACTAATATTTCGAGGTGAGTGACCCTTCATCAGCACTGAATTTAGTCAGAAGTGAGTGTGAGGGATGGAGACCCATCCGTTGTCCATATCTGCCACAGTGAACAGTGGGTGGAAAGCCTTGTGGACTGCCTTCCTGTCCCACGACCAATTGATTTTAAGTTCACTTAAGAGCTTCATCCTACTGCCAGCAGCCTGAAGAGTGAACCTTTTGTGGGGTTGGATGTGGGCTTCAAGGGAATAAGGAAGTCTGCCTGACTTGACAGTCATCCGCATGCCCTCAATTTTTATGCCTCTCTCCGCCCTCCTCCCTTCCGTGACCCCCACTGTATCATCCCCATCATGCCATTACTTTACGGCACGGTGGCTCAGTGGTTAGCACTGCAGCCTCACAGCGCCAGGGTCCTGGGTTCGATTCTAGCCCCAGGTGACTGTCTGTTTGGAGTTTGCACATTCTCCCCGTGTCTGCGTGGGTTTCCTCCAGGTACTCCGGTTTCCTCCCACAGTCCAAAGATGTGCAGGCTAGGTGGATTGGCCATGCTAAATTGCCCCTAGTGTTCAGGGGTGTGTGGGTTATTGGAGGATGGGTCTGGGTGGGATGCTCCAAGGGTCGGTGTGGACTTGTTGGGCCGAAGGGCCTGTTTCCACACTGTAGGGATTCTAATTCTTTACCTGTGGACTGGGTCCCCTGCAATCCTGGGACCTCAGGAAGATGCAATACCAGCATGAGCCACTGCTCCACCGGTGGTGCCAATGAGCAGCTTCTGGCCTCTGGAATGGCAGTGAGGGGAGTAAGCCTTGATTTCAATCTCTAAATTCCTTGATCCTAGGATAAGCCCAACAATGTCCTGTCCTGATTGGTAGTTAATTTGGTGGGTCTTGTCACCGCTCTGCTGCTAACTCTCCAACTGCCAGGTGAAACCCTCATTGCCTTGATTAAATACCATCTAACATGTCTTGACTTGAAATCTTACCTTCCAAATATACGTTGAGTGTTGTGACATGAATGTTAATTGTTAACTAATTAAATTTAGCTACTTAGAAAGACAGATTTCAGCCAGCAATATAAAGAAAGTAGCCTCAGCAGCATTCAATATTTTAAAAAAATTCTTGGCATAAATCTTTCTAAATGTTTTAAATATTCAACATTATGTTTTTATCTCTTATCTTTCCACTTCTAGCTAACTGTCACAATAAGGGGAATTTTTGGGATTAATCATGCAATATATATCTTGATCCTTGGAAATAAGACTAAGCGCATGATTGGCCCTGTCCTGTTTATTCTTCTGTCTTTGATGCATTTTTGCAATAACTATACAATTGCAACCGGAACCATCAGTTCTAAGTGATCTTTAAAGCCAAACTTTACCTTGGGTTGTCTTATCAGCAGCAAAATACCTCCTTGGAACATCTCACAGGAACAGGCCCTTCAGGCCACCAAGTCTTTGCCGGCCATGATGTCATTCTAAACTTATCCCATCTGCCCGCACTTGGCCCATTTCTCTTTATTCTCTGCCCATTAATGTGTCTGCCTAAAGCCTCTTAAATATTGACATCGTCTCTGCTTGTTGTCAGCTTGCCATAAATGATCTGTTTAATTCACACTCAGCTTCAATACATTATTTACTCGAATGAATGGATGTTTGTGTAAGTATTATACAGTACGTTTAACTCTTTGCTTCTAATCCAACCAACAGAGACACTAATGCCATATCACACTTAACTCACAGTAGGAATGATCATGTTAACTAATATATAATGCCCTAAAAGTAATTTCAGACAGGAACTGCTTATTTTAGTGGAAAACATTTGACATGGGCGAATGTTACGAAATGCCTAAAATTTGGTAATGGCCTCTGAATTGTGGCAGTATAATTGCCATGTCACCAGCTATTGCATTTTTTTTCAATTTAAAAATTAAAATGTTGCCTTCCATCTCTAGTTCGGAAGGGCAAACATTTATGTGCACTTGAAATCTCATTATTGCTCTGTAGACATGGAGAGCTAAATTTTCACAAAAGCCTTAACACCTCCAAAATTCCATGCCGGATGTCATATTTTAAATTTCTAATTAGCTAAATTTAGCCCCTGGGATAAGCTCCATGATCTTCAGTGACTATTTTGCTACTTTTAATACTTGTGTTTGGGATCTTTTGAAACTGCTTGTTGATAAGTCTATTTTACTCGTATACATGTGATGGATTTTGAATGAAATGTACCTTATCTTCACTAACAATAAATCCATGCATAACCTATTTTAGCCCGTTATTATTAATATCTTACTTCAAGAGATTAATAAATTGTATTTATGATTAATGCAATGTAACTAATTTCATTTTAATATCTTTTGCAGTGAATTAAGATTTCCTCGAGTTTTTAATATGCTTTATTTAATTCATTTCAGACCCACGGCTCAATAAGTAGTCAAACCAACAATTGGGACAAAAACATTACCTACTCATTAAGTACTCATTAAGCACTTGGAATTCCATCAATCACAGAACATGGCTGAACGATTCAAAATGCAGCAAATATGTATCCTGAGTTTTGAAAAGAAGTCTTGAATAATTAAATGTTCTAGATCCTTGCTTCAGCTTCTGGTAACCGGAAGTAATTCTTCCTTTTATTTATCTTGATATTACTTCACCCTATGATCCATTGCCAAGCATTCTCTTATTTTCCTTGCTACAATCACACACATTCTGACCTCGCAGCCTTTGTCACTGCTTTTTATAGCCACACTCAAAGGCTGTTTACACATTGTAAAAAGTCCCCTGGTTTTACTTTGTATGGTTTCTAAATAATTGGAACAACATTTGAAACAACACATTGTGGGTCTGCTCATAGCTGCCAGGAATGCTAAAGAGGGATCATTTTAATAGTGTATCTGAAATGTAAGTGGGTGTCTGTTCAACTATTGTGACCACAAGCCTGACTGGCATAGCTTTGTGGTTGAAAGCAGCACTGAAATGAATAACAATACCATACTGGATAATGCACTTGATCAATTTTTTAGTGCGAGAGATGTAGGGAGTGGATACGGAGCATGGGATGAGGTTGTATTGGGTCTGGAGTGATGGAGAGATATATTGGGTCCCTAGAAGAGAGAGAAGGGAACGTCAGGTAGGGTCTGAGAGGTGTAAGTGGGCCAGTGGGATGTGTGAGACACCAATTGGATCAGTTCAATAGCTTTTCAGAAGCGAGATAATTTATTTAATAATCTAACTTATCCCGAGTAATTATTTGCTTAATTTCATTTGAAATTCTCCGATTTAAATGAAGACTTTCAGAGGGTTCAAGGAGTGGAGCTATTTATCTTCTGAAAATTTAATTCTACAGGCAGTTCCTTCAGAGTCTGAAGCAATAGAGAATCTGGAGAGCCCCAATGTGCAGCACCAATCTATGGAATAAAAATTGCCTGGCCATCGCAAAATCTGGGCCACAGTCATTGTTATGTTGTAGGCAAATGCAGTGATTAATTTGTGCACATTAAGATCTCATAAACTTCAGTTAAATAAATGACAAGCCTATCTGATTTTCGTGATGTTGGTTTAAAGATAAATATTGGCTAGGGAGAAGTGAAGTTCCCTGATCTTCCTCATATCATATTGCGGAATCACATGTGATGGCATGTGAGGGGTATCCGCAAGGCAGTACCTCTAACAGTCCAGCAAACCTTCAGCACTGCAGTGAGTTCAGCTAAAAATCTTTGACTTCGAACCCCATATAATCTGTAATAAAAGCAAAAAAATGCTGGAAACATTCACAATGTCTGGCAGTATCTTGTAGAAAGTGTAACAACAGTAAATGTTTTAAACTGTGACCTTTCCTCAGAACTTTCATCAATACTGAACCTGAGCCAATTGACACTAAAATTAATATATTAAGGATGTAGGATGAAATTAGAGTCAATACTTCTGTTCTAAAAACCAACACAGACATCATTCAAGAAGTCAACTAAGCTTCTACGCTCTAATTTTTAAAAGACCATTGTGGAAATAAAGAAGAACTTTCAATGTCATTCTTTCAATGAATATTCTTTCTCTCAAACCACCATAAACTCCCAACATCACTGTGTTTTACATTCTTAACCACTTACCTTGGAAGCCATGGTTAATTAACCACCATCAAGGATCCAGGAAAGAGTGATTTCAAAAGGAGAGGTGCAATGAGTGACATTTGTGAAATGCTACTGAGAAAAGTATTTCACAATGGAGGAAAAGCAACAGATGCTAAAGAATGGATTATCAGAGTGTTTGGGGGCACACATGATAGAGTGTTGAAGGAGGGGAAGAGATTAAGTCCATGAGAATTGGAGGCGCAGTTCCCAATTCCGAAGCATCTGAACTGTTAGTGTCCGGGAAAACTTACTTCAAGAATCAGATTCAATGGGAGGGAGATGTGAGACTGGAGACATTTACAGAAGTAAGTCAGGGCAAGATCACATATGTGTAAGAGGAGGACAACTATAATTGGTAAGTACAGGGTACCGAGAGTAATATATCTTCTACAGTTAAAGTTAAGAACTGGGATCTTTGGTCACTTGACTTTTGTTGAATATAGCGAATGTGTTGACCTTGGGATCTGATAGTAATAGCTTAAACAGAATAAGATTGAAAAAAAAAGTTTCATAGTTCAAAAGATTAATTTTACAAAATGCATTAAGAGGTAATTTGCTGGGGAATATAAATGCGGAAAATAGGCATTAAATGTGATGTTGGATACAACCAACTGCTAATTTGTGTCAAATGGCATAATTAGCAGCTGTTAGAAAGATAAAGGGAAGATGTGAAGCCTGAAGGTGATGGAAATTATTCAAATATCTGTAGCCTCTTTATTTTTTAAAAAGCAGGTATCCATGGTAACTGACTTGAAAAGCTAATAGTAAAAGTAGAAATTATATAAATGTCTTTAAAAAAGGAAGCGAAGAAAGCCAGTAGGCCCATTGTATCCATGTGAATTCTCTAAGAATGAGGAATACACAGCATTATGTAGGATATACAACAAAAAACTAGGCGATTCAGCCCAATAAGTTCATGCTGGTGCTTATATTCCTTTCAAGCCTCTTCTCATCTTCTTTCATCTAAATGCACCCTATAACCATCTATTCCCGTTTCCCGCATATCACATATGCATGTCTGTCTTCTCATTAAGTGCTTCTAGATAATTTGCTTCAACCACTCCCTTCGGTGGTCAGCCACAAATTGGCTTCACACCTCCCTATTTGTATCCCTTTCTAAGTATATATCCTATTCTCTTTGGAAAGTGACGATTGACTTTGCCTTTCAAACATTGCCTTCCAGATCCAAGGACCTCACTTAATTGAAAACAGAATCTCATCTCCCAAATTTAGTTTTTTACTAATGCTATTAAAACTGTCCCCTTCGATTACCAATTCCCCTGCTAACTTTAACCTCTTAATCTCCTTTGCTCTAAGGAGGACAATCTCAATTTCTCTAATCTCTTGACAAAACAGAATTCCCTCATCACTTCTGCATCCTTTGCCTAAAGTCAGGCATCTTTTCAAAATGTAAACAGTATAGAATCCCTACAGTGTGGAAGCCGTTTGGCCCGACATGTCCACACCAACCCTCTGAAGGGCATCCCACACAGACCCACCCCATCCCTGTAATCCTGCATTTCCCATGGCTAACCCACCTAGCCTGCACATTCCTGGAAACTAATGTTGATCTTCCTTTTCGTGTACCTTCTCTGCAGCTGAAACTTTGTATTCCTTGCTCTGTTCTAACACCCTATGATTTTTGTATGTTATGATCTGCCTGTACTGTATGTAATACAAAGCTTTTCATTGTACTTAGGTACATGTTATAATAATTAATCAAATGGTTGAATTAAATTTATTTGAATAGAATTGAAGATTAACTATTGATAAACCTGTCAGATTTACAAACATTAGTTATTGAAAATCATAGGGCACTTGTAAATTTCACACTCTCAGCTTCTGTCTTTAAACTTCCTTAAGATTCTGTAGAGCTTTATTGAATTAGTCCAATGTAGTGTTATATTTAATTCTATGACGGCTATAACTCTATGGATTTCCTCTAATAGTGGCCTCTAGTGCATCCTATGTTTTTATTGGTCCAGTATCGACAAAAGTGCTTTTAGCTACCAAGACCTGAAAATCTCCAATTACCTCTGAAAGACTCTTTGCCTTTACAACTCTTCTTTCTTCTGACCAGTCTTAACATCTATTATCTTGATGGTGCTTTTGGTCACCTCTGCTGTACCTTTCAATCCCAGTGCCACATTTTGCTTGGCTTTGCTCCAGAGGAGCATCTGCACTGAAAGGTGCAGGTTGTAGGTGCCACTTGTGGACAATTGCTCTGGCGTTACTTATTTGAATATTTCACTTGGAGTTGCACTGACTTTGAAATCTAACACGTGAATTATTGCAACATCAAAATTAAACCGTTGTAATGTGTTACTCTTATAAATGGCTTGCAGCAGTAAAAGAAGCAGACAGATTTGTACACTGCTCATTACTAGTGGAAATCATTGTCATGGAGTGTGATTGAATTCATTAATATTTGTATACCTATTTGAAAGAATCTATAACGCATTGATTTTGTGGTGGGCGATATTTGTTTTCTTATTGAAGTGTGTTTGCTTCCAGTTCGAATTCCAAAGAAGGCTGCTGTCTCACTGAGGGTTATTTCCATTTGTGATAGGTTTCTTCCAGCTGATTCTGGCTTTGACAACACCATTCAAGAATTAATGTTTCATGGTTGTCTAGAGCTAGATAACTGCATGCATGTCAAATGCTGGTAGTAAACTCAGATGGTAGACCTTTGTGCTAATGCAATGCGTACTGTCTTTTTTCAAGCTTAAAGTGGCCGGTACTTGGGAGACTGTGCTCAAGCACAATGTCAGACCCACTACAGATCCACAATGAACTTCACACAATGTTCATTGTTGCATTTTACACCTCAGAAAGCATTTCTCTGGATGCATCATGGCGAGGTTGGCAACTAATCCGCCCAGTATGAAACGACTGAAAGTCATGAACACAGCCCAGTCCAACATGGAAGCTAACCTTCCATTAATTGATTCTATCAACTCTTCTCAATGCCACGGAAAGACAGCCAACACCATCAGTGACCCACCCCATCCCAGTTATAATCTCTTCCAACCTTTTCTGACAGGCGAAAGATACAAAAATTTAAACACATGGACCAATAGGTTCAAGAACAGCTTCTTCCGTGCTGTTATCAGACTTCTGAATGGACCTCTCAAATTTCAAATCTAATGTTGATCTTCCTTTTTGTGCACCTTCTCTGCAGCTGAAACTTTGTATTCCTCACTCTGTTCAATCACCCTATGCTGTTTGCATGAAACTTTTCACTGTGCTTAGGTACACGTGATCATAATTAATCAAATCAAATCAGAGATATGCAGAGATGACACATTATGTTTTTAGTGTATAGCAGTTTTACTTAATGTTTAAAATTGTCTCTTCTTATACTTACAGTTTTGTTTCCCATTCCCAGTAACCACACCCAGCCTTAACTTATCACTCACAATGTACAGGATAGATTCCAAACATAATATATTCAAACATTGAATAATTGATCACTCCAACCAAGCCACTTCTTCTCTTTGTAAAATGATGCAAGTTCATTGACTGATCTGGTGAAGAATTCTTCAGCAATCTCTATTGTAGCTGTTTACAAATTTCAATGTTGCATTTCGCGATCTTTTAGCATTGGAAGACATTTCTCTAACCATCCCTTTTTCCTGAAATCAGTTTTATTTTCAACTGCAAACTCTCCTGGCTGGTTTGCTTGCAGGCTGGTAAACAAAAACCTTTACACCTGTTTTACAAACAGAAGTTTGGGACAAAAATGATCAACTTGGTCTGAGCAAATGACCAGAGAAACTCGAAAGACTGAGTTAAACAAAAAATTTGATTTACCAAAATTAGGAAAATCTCCTAAATCATGAAACCCTGAATATTGGATTTTTTAATTTCATTGTTTTAATGCTTTTGTACTTGCAAGATAAGTTGGATTTCTTGATAGCAAATTCAGAAAACACATGCACTCTTTAACGCTGAGACCTAGATTTTTTAAAATCAAACTGACTCAGATGCATTATGACAAAGCTCTGGGGTGAGGGTGGGGGTGGGGGGTTTGGTGTGGTGTGCTGGGGGTTCAGTGTGGGACATAAACCTGGGCATTTGAGTCAAAGATAGAAACGCAACCGTTGTGCCTCAAGGGTCCTCACGACAATGTACCCAATACATACAAGTTATCCAAAATAAACACAATAAGAAATTCTAAAGTTGCTATGGAAACTATTAACTACCTAATTGCTATCTGAAACTCCATAAGGATTGCTTAAGCAAAAAACAATTGTGGTAAACTTTGACTGACAAAACTAATTGTAAATCATTGCAGTCACAGCTGCTAATTACCACACATGCATGTTCAGCAATGTCTCCATCCATTTTGGAGTCAGAGTATAGTGTTTACAAAACAATTAGAACATTTCCATGTTCACAGGAAATGCATTTCTGCTGTGATAGTCATGGAAAACTGCTGGACAAGCAAAGACCCTTCAGATGATTGAGTCTATGCCAGTCCACAACAACTACTTAATGACTCTAATCACGTTTTCTGCATTTGGTCCTTAGCCTAGTATGTGTTGGAATTACAGGTCCACATCTAAATACTTCTTAAATAATATGAGAGTTTCTGGCCCTTTACAGACAGTGTGTTCCAGATTTCCACCATCCTCTGGGTAAAATTAAAATGTTTCCTCAAATCCTTTCCAAACTTTCTGCTCCTGATCTTAAATTTATATCCCCAGGTCATTGACCCCTCCAACAAGGGGAAAATTGCCGTTCTGCCTACTCTACACCCCTCAACTTTATACATCTCAAGCAGGAGAAGGAAGGCAGAAGAGTAGTGATGAGTTGGTTAATGATTTTGAAAAGGCAAAGTCCCTAAAAAGGCAGAAACGAAAGGAAAGCAGGGAGATAGGCAGTGGAAAAGATTGGAGAGAAGAATGGAAGTTGAAGGTATATAGCAATAATGAGTTTGGGTTTGGAGCAGCAACCTGAAAATGTGAATGTACAGTTGGGATACTTGGGATACTCAGGAGAGATTAGAAACATCATGTCCTTGCTATTAGAACATAGAACGTAGAACAGTACAGCACAGTACAGGCCCTTCGGCCCACAATGTTGTGCCAACCTATTATCCTACTAAGATCCATCTACCCTGCATACCCTACATTTTACTATCCTCCATGTGCCCATCCAGGAGTCGCTTAAAAGTCTCTAAAGTATCTGACTCCACTACCACTGCCAGCAGTGCATTCCACACGCCCACCACTCTCTGTGTAAAGAACCTACCTTTGACATCTCCCCTATACTTTCCTCCAGTCACCTTAAAATTATACCCTCTCGTAATAGTCATTTCTGCTCTGGGAAAATGTCTCTGGCTATCCACTCTATTATGCCTTTCATCAACTTGTACACCTCTATCAAGTCACCTCTCATCCTTCTTTGCTCCAATGAGAAAAGCCCTAGCTCCTTGAACCTTTCCTTACCTTCCAGCCCAGACAGCATCCTGGTAATTCTCCTCTGCACCCTCCCGAAAGCTTCCACATCCTTCCTGTAATGAGCTGACCAGAACTGAACACAATTGTACAAACATCAGTTATAAAAGGTGATCCAACAGGTCTTGAAAGAGATTTCTGAAGAAGGGTCTAGGCCAGAAATGCCAGCCTTCTTGCTCTTCTGATGCTGTTTGGCCTGCTGTGTTCATCCAGCTCTACACCTTGTTATCTCAGGTCTTGAAAGAACTTTTTTTTTAAATATACAAAGAAGGAAATAACTATTTTGACCAGATGACATTCATTCTCTGCTCTCCAATCCTGGAGATCAGAGAAAACCATGAACTACAAAATATCTGTACAACTAACATGACCAAGGTAGAAGTTGGTGAGCCAATGGAAATGCACTGTTACTCAGATTACATTTGAAGTTGACTTGCCAACCAATTAGTATAGATTTTATTCTGAAGTACAAATTGTTGTGATTGTGTGAAATTTCACATACTTGCATTTGTCCTAGTGAAGGATGAAAGGGTTGAGAAACCTATCCCTCTTTTTGACAATATTTAAGTACTATACTGGCAAGTAACTGCTTGAAATTCATATGTCAGTCTATTTTGTCATTCTAGAGTTGAAAATTGAATATTTTATCCACATTTTAAGGGAATACACCTGAGCATCTCAAAAAGAGATTAATTCATGTCACTAATCGTTTACATTCTATTGACCTAAGAGACTCTGGGATGAATCAATAGACATGGCTATCAGTGATGTACGACTTTATTACACTCTGTGTTCTCTCCTTGCCCGAGACTACATTTTTATAAAAGTTAGAGATTGTTGAATTCACGTTCGCTTTTTGACGTACTCTGAATTTGCTGCCCCTCTTCAGTTCTGTGAATATTGTAGTGGAAAATCATAATGTTCTTCCAAGTCGAAAAATAAACCTATAATCCACAATCCTTGAAGGTTGCCAAGTATTAAATGCATCACAAAATTATATTTCTTGATGGGATGCTTGGAATAGGAGAACACTACTCTCTGAAGAAATCACGCCATCATGCCAAGTATTTGTCACCACAGCAACTAATCCGTAAATTTGATACATTGCAAGGTTTACCAATAGTCCTGTTACTCGTACAAGGTTACTTCTGAACTTGAGATTCTCCTAGATCAATATTAGCTCTTTGTGGCATCACCAGCAGGATCCCTGTTTATGTTTACAGGTGTTAATTAAATATTTTCCTTATTAGCTTCATCATTTTTATTAGAAAACGATAGCGTTTGTGTTATTCTTAAAACAACTTGTTGCTTGAGGTGTGCAGCGTTGGGTTAGCATATGAAGTATTCTTGGAAATGGATGAAATCTTCCAGTGCTCTGATTGTCTGAAATCAGACACAAAACAGAAGATGCACATCACCATCCTATAGAAATAAGCACAAGAACGCTAGAGAAACTCAGCAGGTCTGGTAGAATCTGTGCAGACAAAAATAGAATTAATGTTTCAAGTCCAGTATGACTCCTCTTCAGAGCTTTTTTGTTCTGAAAAAGTGTCAGACCAGATTTGAAACATTAACTGCTTTTTTAATCCACAGATGGTACCAGACCTGCTGAGTTTCTCCAGCATTCTCTGTGTTGATTTCAGATTTGCAACATCCACTGTACTTCGATTTAATTTGAGAATCCTACAGAAGTCCTGACACATAGGCGTCTATGGAAATTGAACACAAAGTTTAAACTGATCCACAATTGCCCTGCTGTCTGGGGCTCTCTGTGATTGTCACTGAATATGAGCTGTTCAGAGACTGGGGACAGATCTACATGACTTACCTTCATTGTTATCTAGGCAATGTTAATAATTCAACATGTGAGTATCATCACAAATGATTTCCCAAGACACCAGCTGAAGACCCTCCTAACCCCATAACCATCTGGCTAACCCTCCAACAGCACAACTGTCTACCTTAACAATCTGACTAGCACCCAATACAACACAACAGCTCTCTGACCACCCGGCCAACTATCTGGTAACCACAACCATTTGACTAATTTCTTCTGAATAACCTGCTATCTACTTTACCACCCCATTGCCCCCAAGTCCAACAAGACGCAACTATCCACTCAGCCTGATGAAGGGTTTAGGCCCGAAACGTCAAGTTTTCCTGCTCCTATGATGCTGCTTGACCTGCTGTGTTCATCCAGCCCCATGTTTGTTATCTCCACTCAGCCATCTTACTCACCTCAATCAATTAGAAGCCTCACCCAAACACCTACCTACACATCCCATCTATTCACCCATTCACTCATTCACCCACTCAGCCATTCAATCACACACACATTCACCAATGTACTGAAAGGTTTTGGGGCCTTTATACGCTTACCTGAATACAGGAGCCGATGAGTAAACCATCTGCATTTTCAATGTTGATCCTCTTTGTCAGCCTCTTCATGGACTTCCATGTGAAAGTATTTTTTTTCTCTGGCTCCTGCTTTGGAGGTTTGGCCAGGAAAACAAATGTATCCAGGTCACGGGAATGTTTTCAGCTTTGAAGCTCACAGGGAGATTTTGTATCATTTCTGAAAATTGCAGAGATGTTGAACCCGTAAAGCTCAATTAAACTATAATTTCATTGCCCTGATTTTTTCATTCTGTGTCAAAAATTAGGATTCCTTAGTTCTCAGCCAGATTGAACAAAAAATTCTCACTTTAATGCTTTCTGGCCAAATCTCTAAAGCTAAATTTCTAAGGCTAAACAAATTGCAAACTGAAGCAGTCTGTTCCAGTCCAGCAATGCGGCTGAGTGGATTAATACTGAAATCATACACTTTTTACAGCAGTAGCTGTGGTATTCCTTTATTTAATGATGCAAAAGCCACTTTGACAGTCACTAAACGAAGGTAAGTGAGGGTGTAGGTGGGTGAGGAGATAAAGTGTCATGTGGGTGGGAGCCTAGGGTAGGTCAGGGGATTGAGTCAGCAGGAGGGAGTTAGGTTTCATGTCAGGGTGAGGTTCAGGTGTCCGAGGCTTGTCAGTGGACTTCAGGTCTGGTGTTTAGGGTCAGATGTCTATTGCAGTTCAGGGGATTTGAGAATCAAGAAACAAATTGTTCTGTGTCTTGAAGGGAAGGGACTGTGACAAGGTAGCCATGATGGGACTTGGTTTGGGAGCAGATTGAGGGGGAATGTCAGGGAGGGGTCAGATGCGAAAGGCAATTAAGTGGTGTCTGTTGGGGATTTGAGGTATCATGGTAGTCTTTTGAGTAGTGTCCCAAGGTTCAGGCTAATAGTTACCCAGGTGTTAGAGCAGGCTTCATTCTCTCTCTCTCCCCTGGGTAACTATCAAGCTAAGTTAGTCAGAACTCACTAAAATCTCCGACCAAACCAGATTTTGGATTTTTTTCAAAAGGTTCTGGACATTAGGCAATTCCACAAATTCCTGACATGCAACACCAGTCTACATTACTGCTACAAGATAATATATTGTCACCTTGTTGAAGTTCCTGTCTCAGCTTGGAAGATATTAGGTTCACACATGCTGGGCCGATGTTTAATTGAATTCCTGAGGAATTCTGCATTTGCAAAGGCATTATGTGTGAGGGAAATCCAGTTTTCCCACTTGGGTTAATATGACATCTTCCATTGTGATGTTCAAGGAGTGGCTGTACCAACATTTCCCTGTCAACCAACTCCACCAAAAATAGAAGCATAATAAGAAAACCAAATTACTGATGAAAATGTAGAAAATAGGAAATATAAAAACATAAAGAAAAGAAGCAGAAGGCCATTCAGCCCTTCATGTCTGTTCTGCCATTGCATGGCTGTTCATCCAGTTCAGTGCTCTGTTCCTGCTTTCTCCCGATGCCATTTGATCCCTTTAAACTGTAACTCTAGCACGGTCGAGATCTGAAATTAAAAAAACACATTTAATTATTTACATGGCTAATACAGTCAATAGGAACTTTCAGGATTTTGATAATGGGGGATTTAATGATGGTGATGCTGTTCAATGTCATAGGTCAATGGTTAGATTCTCTCCTGTTGGAGGTGGTCATAGCCAGGCGAGAACGTGATTTCAGTGCTTCCTCCCTCGTGTAGTCGCTTAGGTTGTCCAAAGCCGATTGTGTTTTTCCATACATATCTGTCTAATAATGCCGTAATATCGCAGTGGGGGACATAGAAATAGTAGGCATTGAGAACTACCTCACTAAGTACAGGGACTAAACCCATGTCCTCAGCATTATTAAGCACCATGCTCTAACTGTTTGAGCTATCCAGCTTGTTTGACTTCAATGTCAATGTTTGGAAAGTTCAAACAATGAATGGCATTTTTTTAAATAACATTTGCTAGCAAGAAAATTACAGGACCAAGTAAAAGTGAAATAGGAATCAATCAGTTTCAGAGCAATTTGAATCATTTATAACATGAGAAATGTATTTTTATGTTCCATGATTTGATTTGGTTTATCATTGTCTTATGTACCAAGGTACAGTGAAAAGTGTTGTTTTGCATGCTATCCAGGCAAATTATATCTTACATAAGCATGTCAAGATAATAGAACGGAATACAAAATATAGTGTTACAGCTACAGAGAAGGTGCAGAGAAATATCAACTCTAATGTATGAGGGGCCTGGTCAAAGTCTGATAGCAGGGAAGAAGCTGTTCTTAAATATGTTGGTAAGTGTTTTCAAACTTTTCTATCTTCTGCCCAACAGAACACGTTGGAAGGGAATATAACTGGGGCAGAAGGGGTCTTTGGTGATGTTGGCTGATTTCCCAAGGCAATGGGAAGTGTAGACATATTCAATGCGAGGAAGGCTGGTTTGGGAGACGGGCTGGTCTGCGTTCACATCTCTCTAGTGTTCTGTAGTCTTGGGCAGAGCAGTTGCTATACCGAATTGTGATGTACCCGGATAGGATTCTTTCTGTGGAGCATCTATAAAACTTGGTGAGAGTCACTGTGGACATGATGAATTTCCTTAGCCTCCTGAGGAAATGTAGGGGATTGGTGTATTTTCTTGACTGTAACATCCACATTGATTTACCAGAATAGATTGTTAATAATGTTTACTCCCAGGAACTTGAAGCTCTTGACTACCTCCACCTCAGCCCCATTGATATGGACAGGGCTGTATCCTCTAGTCTGCTTCCTGCAGTCCATGACCAGCTCCTTCATTTTGCTACATTGAGGGAGAGATTGTTGCCTCTATACAATGTCACTAAGCTCTCTATCTCTCTTTCCTGTACTCTGCTTGAAATACAACCCACTATGGTGATGTCACTAGCAAACCTGTAAACGGAGTTAGGGCAGAATGTTGGCTACACAGCTGTGAGAGTATAAGGCGTACAGTAAGGGGCTGAGTATGCAGCCTTGCGGGGCACTGGTGTTGAGGATTATCATGGAGGTGGTGTTGTCGCCTATCCTTACGGATTGCCATCTGCGGGTTAGGAAATCGAGGATCGAGTTGCACAACAGTGATCCCAGAACAGAGATCTCTGGAACACTGACTACTTCTTTCCCAGGCAAAAATTCACCTTCTAACTGTTGTTTTCAGTGACAAAGTGAATTTTCAACAGCTGCTTGAACCATTTGTCATTGATTCCATGCGTCTAAACTTTCAGCGCTTGTCTTGCATGAGGAGCTTTTTGAATGCAATCTGAAAATCCAAACAAATTACTTTGCTTGGTTTACCCTAGGTTTAATAATCTTTAACAGTATTTAAACAGGTTCAGAAAACACGATCTTGTGGAAACCAAACAGTCAGCTTCCAGCGATACTTCTTTAAGCTGAAGTAATGTTCTATTTGCATTGGGATTTCATGGGTTTTTTTCTATTGCCAACTCATCATAAATTATCTAATAGATGGGTGGAATATTTAGGCATTTCTGTGGAGACTTTCAAGCATGTTAGTGTTGTGTACCATTTGACCACCTGAACAATGCACAATACTAGCAGTTACAAAGCAAACAAATCAAATAGGTACACAATTTAAGTAGTGGGTGATAATGTTCATGAGATAACACTGCCAGGCGTGAATTACTGATAAGGAAAGAATGTTAACAACATTTGATTATGGGGTCCGAGGTGTAGAATCCCCATTAAGGCACACTCTAAATTAATTACGTGGGAAATTGAACATTCTGCAGGGCAATTCCCTTGCTCCTGGAACTGTGGGAAAGTCCTTATTTAAAGTAAAAAATAGTTAGTCAGGAAACATTGGACTATTAATTGTAATACCTAACTCTTGTGAACATATTAAACAGACCCTAAATTACCACTCACCCCCATCCGCACCTGCCCAAACCCCTTACAGCAACCCCATACCCTGACTGACACACCTTGTGTGTCGACAAGACCCAGGGACTTGAATCTCCCTTCTCCCTGCCAGGACCTGACACCCCCTGGCATGCCATTACCTCAGCACCAATCCCTACCCACAGCCACGACCATTGGACCTGAGCTGGCCACCTCTGCCACTGGACTTGAACCCTCTCCCTTTCAGGACTGGATACCCCAAGAGGCCCAAAAACCCTTCAATTCTATCCCCACATCCCCGCCATCATATCCCACCACTGAGCCCAAACCCTCTCCTACCATCAGATGCCCTATCCCAGCTACCAATTAACCCACCCACTGTGCCAGACCAGATCTGAAACCCCATCATCCACTCTCCCTTTCTCCACCAAACCCAGTGTCCAGCCTGACCTACCCTACACACTTTGTCACTTCACTTGTCACCTTGCATCCTACTGGTTGCTCTATCCTCTTCCCATGGCATTATACCGTTCTGGCATCCTACCCATCTGGAACTGACTCGATGGATCATTCAAACTAAAGTCCCATGTCTCTATAGGACTTTTTGTTTTCAAGGATTCGAAATTCTGAGGTCTGAGCCAGCGCACAAGACGCAGAGAGAATTGAAATTTTGTTGATCAAATGCATCTGGATTGAAAAACCGGCGTTGGTCAAAACGGGTGACATTGAAACTCCTGGCTTATTGTAACAATACATCTGATTCACTAATAATCTTCAGATCTACAACCCTTAGCTAGTTTTGTTAATACATGTTTCCAAACCTATAAAATGGTTGACGCATATCTGCCCTCTGAAGTAGCCAGATAAGCTATTCATTTGTACAAGAATGATATTTACACTCCACAAATGAGTTCATCATAAAAATCGCTGCACATTTTTCTTCCTTACCTTTTCAAGTAAGTATACAATTCACCGGCAATTAGATGCTAATAGCCAGATCTCTGCTTCTTATTTATATCATCTGACAAGAGGCAGTAAAGAGCTGGCATTAACATTTAATGCTCATGGTTGCACTACAGTGTCAGGACAAGACTGCCTTGCAATGAAAGAGACATTAAATCAATGGCCTATCCTATCCTTCAGTGGCTCAGATGGATGTTAAAAGAAATCCTCCACATGCAGTTCTCTCACCCTCAACCATTGAGGAAATTGTTGGCGTGGAATAATTGTTTTTTTTTAAAAAAATTATTGGTTCACAGGATATTGGTTAGGCCAGCATTATTTCCCACCCCTAATTGCCCAAGAGGTCAACCACATTGTGGGTCAGGAGTCATATCTAGGCCAGATCAGATCTTGATGGCAGTTTCCTTCTCTAAAAGGCATGGTCTTTTCCAACAATGGTTTAATGGTTACCAATAGGCTCTTAATTCCAGAATTTCTCTTTTTATTGTTTTTAAATTGAATTCAAATTCCACCATCGAACATGGCAGGATTTAAACCCGGGTTCCCCCAGATCACTGCCTGGGTCTTTGAGAATGATAGCTTAGCAATAATACCCCTGTGTCATTACCTTCCCCTGTGTTAACTAAAATGACCACAAGTAAAATAGTGCAGTGCATTCTGTAAAACGTTCTGAATTATATGATATTGAATAAGTTAAAGTATTTTATAGATGTACTTGCAGAGTGCAGTCTCAATAAATAAAAGACATCCAATTAACTGATTTTTATTAAATCCAGAAATGTATTTCATTTTGTCAGGACTTATCCTATTTTTCCACATTTTCAACATTATCCCTCATGGTGCGATAGCTCTGATAGACAGAGATTATATTTCTATTGTTTTATGGATCATTCTTATCACCCAACTACCCCAAACTACTAAGCATGCTCCATCACAGGAAAGCAATGGCCTGCATTCAATGACATGGCTCATACTTGGAATTTAGAGCAGTGCGCTATGGGTATGAAGCTTTAATTCCATTGCCCTTAGCCGTGATGTGATGGAGGTTAAATAAAATGAAAGTCAATACAAAAGTACAATGAAGATATAAAAGCACTCAGCAATAAACAGAGCATGAGATAAAATGTTGTGGAGCTGGATGAACACAGCAGGCCGGGACGCATCAGAGGAGCAGGAAAGTTGACATTTCGGGTCGAGACCCTTCTTCAGAAAATTTTCTGAAACGTCAACTTTCCCGCTCCTCTGATGCTGCTCGGCCTGCTGTGTTCACCCAGCTCCACAACGTTTTATCTCAGATTCTCCAGCATCGGCAGTTCCTACTATCTCGATAAACAGAGCATTGCAGCTTCCATATTAACAGTGAAGATTATAAAATTAGGTAAGGACTAATGGAGGCAGGTTCTCAGAAGTCTTGCATAAAATCAATCAGCTCTGAGATGTCTGATTATATACACAAAATCTGCAGTAAATGTAGCCCACGGCGCAAGCAAGCCTTTGGATTGAAATGCTTTAATTTTGTTTCAAAATAGAATGACACAACTTGATAGGATACATTGTATTCATCATCATATGCTTCTGCATGTGCCATAGTCACATTTATAGCCTTTTCTGCCTATACAATGCACAAAGAGAATTTGAGACCAGTCAAAGATTGGACTAAGTGCATTTTTACTGAGAGACTGGGCAAAAAACAGTCACTTATATCATCTTTCCGGCCTTGTTAATTAAATACATCTGTTTTGTCCAACATCTCCCACTCAGTTTGCAGTAGCAGTCCTGTTCTGATTGCATGGGCCAGTTTGTCTGAAATGAATCCATGAAGTCAAAAAATTATGGGCTCACAAATTATTGGTGGACTTGAACCAGAATTATCGACAGTTCTGGTACTCTAATACCAAGTAACAAGATGACAAGGCACATGATCAAAGGATAAGAATTGAATGGAGCTTGGTGGAGGTTTTGTTTAAGTTGGAAAGCTTACCAATGGTTTATGAGAGCACGAGCCAATGTTGAATCAAGCAGCAAAAGACTTTCAGAGGTTTATAATGGTTTTCCTGTAAATCTATAGTTTCGCATAAACACCAGCTCCCACCTTTCCCTTCTGGATCCTTTCTCTGTCCTGAATACAACTCCCCAGTGGGGCAGAATCCAGATTTTTCTTTTAACCGTCCTCACTTCCAGCACAGATGAGACTTGAACCTGGACCTTCTGACCAACCAGTTAGGACACTATCAAAACTATACAAGACATCCCAACAACTCAGCTGTGTTTTTTTTTAAATAAACCCAACGCCAAATTAACCAATCATCCCATTAATCCAACGAACACTGCCCAGAAGCATCAGTGTGGGAACCAAGCTCATTTTTAGATAACCCAACACTGATCACTCAATTAATCAATTAAGCAAACCAATTCCAAGCTCTGGCCACCAAAGGGAGACCAGCAATAACAAGAATAAAAGAAGGAAGAGAGGGAAGGGACGAAATTAAAATGGAATTGAAGGGGAGATAATGAGCTCCAGCTCCCTCACCGTCTCTGAAAGCACTGAGGATATTAGTGGACTCTGCATGTTCTCTCTCAAAGGACACCTTGGCAAGAACCCAGCTCTTCTTTTGTATTCAGAGATGTTCTCATACACAACTGAATGTTTCATCACCAGATCACCTGTGGGACCTTTCACCCATTATCGACCACCATTAAATTGCCCATGTTTCCAATTAATGGCATTATTTATAAACCACCAAAGGTGAGGCAGGGAGGAGAAGAACTGCACTCTTTTTATTTCCCCTTTATTACTTGTGCAGAGGTGTTATTATACACCAGTGGGCCTCCTGTTTCATAGACAGGGACACTGTGAGGGCCCAACTCATTTTATTCATCCAGAAATGCTCTTACAAATGGCTGAATTTTTTGTTCCCATTACCAAACCATTGATTTTTTTTTCTTTCATCTGTTAGCCAACGCCATGTAAATCATTTACATTTTCCAATTGAGTTATCATAGAATCCCTACAGTGTGGAAACAGGGCCTTAGGCCTAACAAGTCTGCACTGACCCACCCCCCTATAACCCACCTAATCTCCACATCCCTGAACACTACGGGCAATTATTTTTTTAACATGGCCAATCCACCGAACCTGCACATCTTTGGACTGTGGGAGGAAACCGGAGCACCTGAAGGAAACGCATGCAGACACGGGGAGAATGTGCAAACTCCACACAGACATTCTGTGTCTGTGTAAAGCCCAGCAGGGCCAGAAACCAGCTCTTTTTTTGTACATTTTCTAATCAATCTGTTCAGAGAGATGTCCTGATACACCTCTGGCCCAGGTGGAACTTGAACCTGGGTCTTCTCGTGTAAAGGTAAGGACATTACCACTGCACCACAAGGGCGCAAAACAGCATCCTATGATGCTGCTTGGCCTGCTGTGTTCATCCAGCCCCATGCCTTGTTATCTCGGATTCTCCAGCATCTGTAGTACCTTTTATCTCAGAACTCAACTCGTTTCTCTTTCATGCCCAGAAGTGTTATGACAGACTACTGAATGGCTTTCCCACCATCATATCACCGTGAGGTTGATTTTTATTTTAACTATTAATCATCATCAGTAAATCACCTGTGCAGCCAATTAGAAATGTACATTAAATCCCATGATGGGCAATGCAAACTTTCAAAGCGAGGGAGGGGATAGGAGGATTGGGAAGGGACTAAATCGAAATGGAGTTGGAGGGGGAAATAAATCCCGCACAGTGCCCATTTCTCTCTTAAGGCGTTGAGTATATTGATTGACACCGTACACTCTCTCTCGAAAGACACTTGGCACCAACATAACCGCGGAACATGGCAGACAATTGGCAATATGGTCCCTCCACAGCCTGCTGCCTGGACCTGCTTAGAGTCTGATTGGCCGACCTAGAACTTAACTCTTAAGTACAAAAGCCAGTGAGGGGTCACCAACACTCAATCAAATCCAGACCTGCACAGGTTGACCCTTAAAAGTGCTAGACCCTAACACTGACAGTGGTGATATACACAGGAAAGGTCTCCTGAACATTGAGAGAAAGTGGGTACGCAGAGATTTTCATGAAAACTAACATGTTCAAAGACCAGTCAAACAAATGAAAACCTCTTGATTGGGAACATCTTGTACATGAAGACATTAATGTAAAAATTGCTGAACAGCTAAAAGGTATGATTTTACCAATAATTATTACAATTTATCATAGGCCTTAATCTGCGTGCAGATCGATGCAAAATCAATGTCCAACTGCTGTGTGATTCTTGTGACGAGCAATAATGCATTACAAGTTCAATGACTGTGGAAATCTCACAGATCTTGTTAATGAAATTTCATAAAATATTTGATGAAATATCAGCCTTTTCTCTCAAGAATGAAAGCTTTAATTTAAGAAAATATATTAAAAATTGATTCCATTGTTAATGTCTCCTTCAATTCACACCAAAGGGGACAAACATTAACAACCAGTCTGAACTATTTGGAGCATGAAGCTCTTACAATCTCTCTTTGTTGTGCAACTTTAGTGAGGTGCAAACTGACTACAATATATGTCATATAACTTCACTTCACTTTATTTTATTAAATTCTATGTAGAAGTTCATTTCACAGATATTACTTATTCATTAAAATTTACATATGTCCAAAAGGGATTCAATAAGATATCGTTCTTTAATGAAGATAATAAAATAAGAACTCATGGTCCTGTGGGTAGAATATTCACATGAATAGAGGATTGGCTAACCAATAGAAGATAGAGGAGGGCATTTTCAGGATGGCAATCTGTAATAACTAGTGGAGTGCCACAGGAATCAGACCACAATTATTTACAAATGTATTAATGATTTTGATGACCGAAGTGAGCGTGATATTGTCAAGTTTGCAAAAATAGGCAGGAAGGCAATTATGATGATGAAGCAAAGAGCCTACAGAGGATACACAGAGACTAAATGAGTGGGCAAAAGCTTGGCAATTGGAATATAATGTGGGCAGATGTGAGCTTTTTCTTGCTCTGGCAAAAAGAATAGAGGAGCTGAATATTGGAGTAAGGCTGCAGAAAGCTGCATTAAGGATGGATTTGAAAGTTCCCATGCATGAATAACAAAAAGCTAACATGCAGTTCAGCGGGGAAAGCAAATGAAATGTAGGCCTTCATTTCAAAGGGAGTGAAGTACAAAAATAGTTAAGCATTGCTAAAACAATACATGGTAATAATTAGATGGCCCCTAAAATGCTGCGCAACAGTTTTGGGCCTGTTATCTAAGGAAAGATATATTGAAATTGAAGGAGATGACAAAGAATTTCTCCTTTAAAAGGGTAGTGAATTTGTGGGATTATTCTCTGCAGAGGACTCTTGAGGGTTGGACCATTAGGTATGTTTAAATTTATACAGACAACTTTCTATTCGGTGAGTGAATTCTTCAGAACTCAGGAGGAAATTACCAGTGGGTGCAGCGGGAGACAGATCCCTGTGAGGTCTTCTGAATTCTGAAGAAGGGTCTCGACCTGAAATGTCAACTTTCCTGTTCCTCTGATGCTGCCTGGCCTGCTGTGTTCCTCCAGCACCATGCTATGTTGTCTCTTGTAATTAGATTACTCATTCAGTTAATCCCTCTCTGAGGACATATCTTTGTTCACATTCTTTTGGAGTGGCTCACAAGTGAGTTCAGGAGATTATTTGTCTTAGAACATAGAATAGTACAGCACAGGAACAGGCCCTTCAGCCAAACATGTCTGTGCCAACCATGATTCCATTCTAAACTAACCGCATCTGCCTCCATATGGTCTATATCCTTTGATTCTCTGACTGCTCATGTGTCTGTCTAAATGTCTTTTAAACCTAAGCTGCCTAGTAGCTATCCACCCTGGGAAAACACTCCTTTCTTAAATGCAGGGACCAAAACTCTTCACAGTATCCCAGGTGAAGCCTCATCAACACCCTGTAGAGTTGCCACACAACAAACTTGTGAGGAAAGTTATAGGTTATGGTATAAAAGGGACAGTAGCAACATGGATACAAAATTGGCTTGGCAATAGGAAACAGAGTAATGGTCAATGGATATTTTTCAGATTGGAGGGAGGATTGTAGTTTAGTTCCGCAGGGGCTGATATTAGTGCCCATGCTTTTCCAGATTATTGTTAATGATCTGGATCTTGTACTGCAGGGGACATTTTCAAAGTCTGCAGATGACGTGAAACTTGAAAGAATTATAAACTCTTGCAAGGACAGTCTGGAACTCCAAAAAGACATTGACAAGTTGGTGGTGTTGATAGGTGGCAGATGAGGTTCAATGCAAACAAGTGATGCACTTTGGTTAGAAGAACATTGAAGACAATATAAAATAGGGATACAATTCTAAAGGGGTGCATATTCAGAAGGACCTGGGTATATTTATGCACAGATCATTGATGATGGTAGGACAAGTGGAGCAAGCTGGTAAAGAATACTGTGTCCTTAACTTTATTAATTGGGGCATAGAGTACAAGAGCAAAGAGGTGATATTGAACTTGTACAAGACACTTGCAGACCTTAGCTAGAGTACTGTTTGCAGTCGTAGGCGTCACTTTATAGGAAAGATGTGAATGCGATTTACAAAAATCAATTCAGGTAACAGGAATTTCAGTTGTGAGGATAGATTGAAGAAGTTAGGACTGTTCTATTTTGAGAGAAGAAGGCCGAGAGGAGATCTGACACAGGTTTTCAAAATAATGAATGGGCTAGATACAGTAGATGAGGAGAAGCTGCCCCCACATTTCAAAGGAATAAGAATGAGAGGGTATGGATTTAGAGATATACAAAAGAAGCAAGGGTGGCGTGAAAAAAAGCCTTTTCACTCAGTAACTAGTTAGGATATGGGATGCACTGCCAGGAAATGTGGCAGAGGCAGGTTCAATTGAGGCATTAGATGATTATTTGTGTAGAAATAGTCTGCAAGGGTATCAGAGAAAAGCAGGAAACTGGTACTAGGGCATGATGCTCATTTGAAAAGCCACTGCAGGCATGATGGATCAATTAGTTTTCTTCTGCAATAAAGGCCAACATTTAATTTTTTCTCAAGCTTGTTGCACCTGCATACTAACTTTGTTTTTCAGGCACAAGAACACCCAAATCCCTCTGCCTGCAATTTTTTGGGATCTCTCTCTCAATTTAAGTAATAGTCTTCCCTTTGATTTTTCCTACCAAATTGTGTGACCTCACACTTTCCTACATTAAACTCACTTGCCAAAGTTTTGCCCACTAACTCTATTTTTCTCTATACCATTGCAGATTACTTTTGTATCGTTAGCAAGTTTGGATATATTATACTCTTTCCACTCTTCTGAGTGATTAACATAGATAGTCAGTAATCGAGGCCCTGAGACTCCTCCTTGTGACACTCCATTGTTATATCTTTCCAACCTGAAAAAGGCCCATTAATCCCAACTCTCTATCTTCTATGTTTTAACCAATCTTCAATCCAAGTGGAGAAAGGAAAGTACAGTAGATTTCAATCATCATCTTATTGAATTGAAAGTGTGCTCAAAGGGCCAGACTGCCTACCTTTGCTCCTCAGCCCTGTCCTATGATATTTCAAATAGAAAGTTAAATTTATGTTCTAAACTTTTAGATTACTCCCTGCATGAATGTGGGAGCACATGTGGTCTCACAGCATTTCCAATTTGGCCGCGTTATGAAGGATTTCCTTCTTACCGTCCAATCATTTTGGTCCTGGCATCACATTCCCAAGAGTCCTATTCTATTCAATCACAAACACAAGACTCTGTGAGCCATGATGGCATGGAATCCACAGCAACTCACTTCTCCGACCATTGTGAACAACCTGGTGTTTCCTGTTTTTGGTAGCTGGATCTGTTCTGAAGCTACCCATCAGAGAGAACCTTGTTTGTTTCAACTTCGCATTAACTCTCCGTATGGAGATTTTGCAGTGGCTCACAACAGCAACTGGCTGGCCGAACCCTACTGCAATTAGCTTCCTCATTTACCTTTTGCTTCTTCTCTGTTCACCTCTCAGAAAAAACAGGTTGTATGGGCATTGCTTGGAACTGAACGATGTCAGGCTCCCAGAACCGTGAAATCACATTATGAACATTCCACAATCCAAGACAACAAGGTGTAGAGCTGGATGAACACATCAGGCCAAGCAGCATCAGAGGTGCGGGAAAGCTGACGTTTCGGGCCTAGACCCTTCTACAGAAATAGGGTCTAGGCCCGAAATGTCAGCTTTCCTGCTCCTCTGATGCTGCTTGGCCTGCTGTGTTCATCCAACTCTACAACATGTTATCTCAGATTCTCCAGCATCTGCAGTTCTTACCCACTCCACAATCCACTTGATTCGTCAGGAATATTGCACAAAAAGAGATATATACTTCCCACATACATGACTGTGACATACAATGTCCTGGAAACAATTTGGCTGCCTGGTTATTACACTGTTAAGAAATTACGGTTAATGCAACATAAGAGCATAAAAGTAAGACAAAGACATCCACAACAGTCCTTGATGTTATTTGTTAATTCCTTCCTTGATTGCTTGCTGAATCCAGTGCACAAACATTTCAAGCAAGTCCAAGTAAGATAGCGTTCACTTTTACTGAGTGGTAATAATTACCTTAACAATACTTCACATAATGACTCTGCTTCAACAGAACATTTTTCTTGTATCTCTTTCTGTGATTTGAAATTTTGATGTTGCCAGCTTCCAATTCTCTTTGCCTAATGAGAACAGGTTTAAGTCCCTTAATGTGCATTTATACTGCAGCCAGTTCCTGCCAAGCACAACCAATTGTTCTCATTTCCTAGCTGCCTCCTTACTGAAACTACAATAGTTAGGCCTGGGGAGCTGTTTCCATGCCTGAATGTAGGTGTGGTTAGTGCTTTCTGTCATCCATAAAATATGTAAATGTTTGGAAATTTGGAGGTGTGCTTTTAAATGCCCGAGAAACTTGATAAATACTTTGTAAACCAAATTCACACCGCATTAGAGATAGTGGGAACTGCAGATGCTGGAGAATCTGCGATAACAAGGTGTAGACCTGGATGAACACAGCAGGCCAAGCAGCATCAGAGGAGCAGGAAGGCTGATGTTTCAGGCCTAGACCCTTCTTCAGAAATTTCTGAAGAAGGGTCTAGGCCTGAAACATCAGCCTTCCTGCTCCTCTGATGCTGCTTGGCCTGCTATCTTCACACCACATTAGATTGGACATCTCCCTGCTGCATTACCTCTGCCAAGAACAAAGATTTGAAAGATCAAGCAAACACTGGCTTTCCTCCAGTTCTCACATGACTCTCACACAACATCCTGACTCGAATATGGTTTCATTCATGGTTTCTGAATTATTATGTGTCATTAACACAGGACATGCATGGTTCAAGGATGTGGCCCTATCTCCATGTTAATAAGGCAAATAGACATAATCAATACTTGTTAGCTCTCTTGCAAAGTCTCGTGCATTGTCAAATTTAAATAAACTACCTTCTTTGAGGAGATTTGGCTGCAAAGCCAAGTTAGTTCCATTCCAAATTGAAAAGGCAATTTCAATGTCAGCTCAAGCTAAAAGGATTCACTAATATTAAATTGGAAGCACAAAAGTGACTCAATTTCTTCATAATGCTATAGGGACACAGGAACAGAAGGTGGCCATTCAGCCCCATTGAGATTACTCTGCCATTCAAATAGACCATAGCTGATCATCCACCTCAATGTCACTTTCTTGCACTATTTCCATAGAATCCCTACAGTGGAAATCAGGCTATTCAGTCCATCGAGTCCACACCGATCTTTTGGAAAGCATCCTACCCAGACTCACTCACATACCCTATCCCTGTAACCCTGCATTCCCATGGCTACTCCACCTAACCTGCACACCCATGGCCAATCCACCTAACCTGCACATCTTTGGACTGTGGGAGGAAACCGGAGCACCCGGAGGAAACCTACACAGACACGGGGAGAATATGCAAAATCTGGATTTGAACTTAGGTCCCTGGTGCCATGAGGCAGCAGTGCTAACCACTGAGGCACCATGTCGCCCATATTCCTTTGTGTCATTAGACTCCAGAAATTGAATGATTTTTGCTGTGAATATGAGCCTGTGGTATTCTCTGCCACAGAAAGTGACTGAGGACAAAACATTGAATGTTTTCAAGCTGGAGATAGATATAGATTATAGGGCCAAAGGGATCAAAGGGTTTGGGGAGGGAACAGAAACAGAGTACAAATATGGAGGATCAGCCATGGTCATATTGCATGGTGGGGCATGAAATATCTCCACAGAGGCCAGAATCCCATCCCTAAATCACCCTTTATGTACACATGGAGAGTCCTTGACACTAATCCAGCTCCCTCAGAGCCAGCTCTCAGACTGAACAGGATGTTTTCCTATCTTTCAGTCAGGGCTTCCTCACTGGACCACATTAACAGCCCCAATCAGGGAACTCGTATTCTATGAGGTCCACCTGGCTGACTATCAGTACAGAGTACACTTGAAGGGCCGAATGGCCTACTGCTGTTCCTATTTTCTATGCTTCCGTAACATCAAATTGATACTGAAGAAATTGAAGAGATAAGCTCCATCTCTGCAAGTTCCAGTGAAACAATCAAAAACAAAGGAGGAGAAGGTGAGGAGGTAACCATTATTTTTGTTATCAGAGTAGGAGTGAAAGGAAAACAGCAAAGAGAAAAGAAGAGATAACACAGTGTGGAGCTGGAGGAACACAGCAGGCCAGACAGCATCAGAGGAGCAGGAATGTTAGCGTTTCAGGTCGGGACCCTTCAGTTCTTATTATCTCTCAAAACGAAAAGAAGACACATTTTTAGCAACATGCAAACTCTTTTTAAACAGTATCCTTCCCATTATCATGGGTCATTCATCTTGTCTGGTTGCAAACTAACTAACTTTGAGCAATTTTATTCTGTTAGATTCAAAACCTTTGTTCCTTTCAAAGAACATATTTTATAGTGTGCTTTGATCTTTTTTCTTCGACCAGCTGCTTTGGAGAGTTCATCAATTTCTCCTTCAATGATAATTCTGTTTCTGCCTGGCATTATATGTATCTGAATCTCACTCTCGGTTGCCAGCAGCCAATTACAACTTTAGTTTAATAAGCTGTATTTCTATTCTATACACTGTTTAATGTTGCACATTTCAGTTCAAGGTTCCTTAGTTTCCTTTCCACATCTTTGGCCAACATGCATAATTCAAAGATTATATTTCATACGTTATCTTGACAGCACATCATCCCCATTTCAATTTCAAATGACATTCATCTCTCTCTTCAATAGATTCTGTTTTAGTATTAAATGATACCTCGAACAGGAGAGGGTTTCTTCAATTGCCCTCCCCACACCATTGGAATTTCCAAAAATATTTGCTAGGGAGAAAGAATGACCCTTCATGAACTGCTGCAGTTACTTTAGCTCATCTTATCTCTTTGGGGACTGCTTCATGGATTTATGCAAATCTGGGTGTAAGCTCGACATCTGAGTTTTCTGACTGTCCCCTTCATTTGAATGTACGATTGGGAAAGTAAAGAGGCAACTTGGCAAGAGCTGAAACCGCTCTTTCTGATTCGAATGCATCTTTACGGCACTCAGCAAGAGCACACAAGGCTGGCAAAGCCGTGGAAATTCCAAATTACCAATAAGGTCAAACTCAAAAAGTGAGAAATCATTCTTTCCTCCCCACTCCCATTTCATCCTTTCTCTACCGGAGACCTGTGAGCATCCCAGATATGACAAACTGGAAAAGCAACCCTGCTTGCTTGTTACAAGTGTAAGCTCTCCCCCCATAAAGCAACTTCCAATTCCACGCCGAAACCGTTATTATTCAAGCATGTGAATTGGCAGCGAGCATTGTTTGACTATTGGTAACATCATCGTTTTTGTTCAAATTCAGAATTCGCCACTTTTACTGATCCTTCAGGTTTTTGATCGGGAAGGCAATCTAGGTTATGAGGAAAAGGCAGGGAAGTCAGGTTGAGGATTATCAGATCAGCCATGATCTTATTGTATGGCAGAGAGGACTCAATGGGCTGGACGGCATACTTCTGCTCTTATGTCTTATGGCTATAGTGGCCTTATGGTGCTAAGATTGGATGATTCTTCACCTTTTTCAATTTCTCTGTTTCTGCCCTGAAAACACTGAGTCAGGTTTGGGCTAGAGTTAGGGTCAGGGTCAGGGTTAGGGCTAGAGTTAGGGTCAGGGTCAGGGTTAGGGTTAGGGTCAGGGTCAGGGTTAGTGTTAGGGTTATATGTTGTAGTTAGGCTCAGGGTCAGGGTTAGGGTTAGGGTCAGGGTCAGGGTTAGTGTTAGGTTTAGGGTTAGTATTAGGGTTAAGTGTTAGAGTTAGGTTCAGGGTGAGGGTTAGGGTGAGGGTTAAGTGTTAGAGTTAGGTTCAGGGTGAGGGTTAGGGTGAGGGTTAGGGTTAGGGTCAGGGTCAGGGTCTGGATTAGGGTTAGGGTTAGGATAAAACCGTACTTGTTCAGGCTGTATCGCCGTACTCTAATGACAAGTATTTATTTTCTGCACAAAATAACTGCTTCTGTGCCTGGATCATTGTTTTAGACTTTTGATTTTTTTTTCCATTTCTGTCATTTTAATACCATTGTATCTCCAAATCTTCTGCAAAATGAAAATTGGACATTTTGTTTATTTTAAATTTGGTAATTTGCTATTCTGTCTGGACCTGGTAGAGCGATGTGCTTCTTTTCCTGTTAGATTGTCAGTGATAGTGTTCTTGTCTCTGAGTCAGAAGGTTGTGGGAGGTGTCATCTACCAGACAGAATGTTAAACTGCGACTCCATCTGTCCTTAGTTTCATGCAAAAGATCCGATCGCACCTTTTCAAAGAAGAGTGGGGTTTTGGGGAGAGATGTTTACCCTCACCGCCCTTGCCAATACTTATCGATTAGAATTATAGACTCTCGACAGTGTGGAAGCAGGCCGTTCGGCCCTTCAAATCCACACTGCCACTGTGTAGAACATCCCGCCCAGGCATACCCCCCTAAACCATCCCTGAAACCCTGCAGTCCCCATGGCAAATCCACCTGGCCTGCATATCCCTGGACACTATTGGCAATTTAGCATGGTCAGTCCACCTAACCTGCACATATTTGGACTGAGGGGGGAAACAAGGGCACCCAGAAGAGATCAACGCAAACACAGGGCAAACGTGCAAACTCCACACGGACGGATGCCAGCAGGTGGAATCAAATCCAAGTCTTGTTGTGAGGCAGCAGTGTTAACCCCTTTACCAGTGTGAAGACAAAGCAACCAGTCATTATTTCACTAGACTGTCCCTCAACAGCTTCTCTTTTAACTCCTCTCATTTTCTTCAGGTCAGAGGGGAGGCCAGGGTTACCTGCATGGGCCCCAGTTATGCCTGTGTCTTTGTGGGGCATGTGGAACATTCCTTGTTCCAGTCCTATTCAGGCCCTCACCCACAACGCCTTCTCTGATACAGCCATGATATCATTCCCCGCTCTGGTCCAGAATTGGAAAGGTTCATTGACTTCGCTTCCAATTTCCACCCTTTCCCCCACTTTCACCTGGTCTACCTTTGGGTCCTCCCTTCCCTTCTTTGACATCTCTGTTTCAATTTCTGGGGATAGAGTGGCCACTAATATCCACTACAAACCCACTGATTTCCACAGTTATCTGGACTATGCATCCTCGCACCCTGCTTTCTGTAATGACTCCATCCCATTATCTCAGCTCCTCCGTCTCCGTCGCATATGTTCAGATGAGACCAATGTCGACAAAGGAACCTCTGAAATGTCCACCCTCTTCCTCAACCGAGGATTCCTCAGCTTCGTTCTCGACAGGGCCCTCAACCAGGTCCAACCCATCTCCAACTCTTCCCTCCCACAACAGCAATAGGGTTCCCCTTATCCTCACCTACCATCCCACCAGCATCCACATCCAGAAGATCATCAGATGCCATTTCGGCCACCTCCAGCGAGTTGCCATCACCAGACACATATTCCCTTCCCCTCTCTTGTCTGCCTTCCACAGGGAACATTCCCTCCAGGACACCCTTGTCCCCACTTCCTTCACCCCCAATACCACTCCACAGTCCCACAGCACCTTCCCCAGTTACCGGCAAAGATGCACCACATGTCCATTTACCTTCTCCCTCCCCACTATCCAAGAGCCCGAACATACCTTCCAGGTGAAGCAACACCTCACCTGCACTTCCCAGAATCTGGTCTACTGCGTTCACTGCTCACAATGTGGTCTCCTCTACATTGGCGAAATGAAATGTGGGCTGGGTGACTTCTTCGCAGAACACCTGCATTCTGCTAGCAAAAAAGACCCTATACTACCTGTTGCCTGCCACTTTAACCCACCACCCCGTTCCCTGGCCAACATCTCTGTCTCCCACTTGCTGCAGTGTTCCAGCAAAGCCCAATGCAAGCCGGAGGAACAACACCTCATTTTCCACTTGGGGACCCTACAGCCCTCCGGACTCAATATCGAGTTCAATAATTTTAGGGCCTAAACTCTCCCATGTCCCAGACCCCTACCCCACACACCGGGCTTTGTTACTACACAGCCTGCCATTACACACCACCTGCTGTTAGTCACTAACAGTCCTCATTAACAGCTATTCACCCTCCCAGCCTGATCGTTATTAATTCCTTTGTCAATCCAACTGCTCTTCTCTCTCTTTGGGCTCTATCCTAACATTCACTCCCTACCCCATCCCCCTCCCTATTTTCTGCATATGAACTGATGTTTTCGCAGCTACCATCAGTTCTGAGGAAGGGTCACCAGACCTGAAAAGTTAAGTCTGATTTTTTTTCTTCACAGATGCTGCCAGACCTGCTGAGCTTTTCCGGCAACTTCTGTTTTTGTTCTTGTGTTATTTCACTATAGCTCGCATGGGGCCTTGGCTGTGTGCAGATTGGCTGGTGCGCTTCCTACATTACTGTAACTATATTTCATAATGCATGTCATTGACCCAAAAGCACTTTGAGACATCCTAAGGTGCTAAAGACCGATATAAATGCAAATTCTTTCTTTCTACAAATTTATTATCTCCCTGGACATAACATTTTGACTGTCTTTCAAAATTTATGTGACTATTACACATGTGGTGTTGATTCTTGCATCCATCTGCAATTTTATTTCCTCCTATTTCTATTTCTCCTAAGTGTCATGTCCAATCTCTCCATTAAAGGAGGTCATGATGCGAATAGGAGGATTCCTATTGCCAATATATCATTCCTGTTCAATTCATTGGATTATCCTGTCTTCTTTGCTTGGTCTTCCTGTTAGTTTTTGGCCTGCCATTTCTTATAATATGCCTTTGCTTATTCCTTCTCCCTCTGTAATATATCGCAATCCTGGAACTTTTTACTGAATCATTCGATCATTACATTCTCCTGCGGATGGGATCCCTGCAATCGAACCCATGGCCAGCAGCTGTGGATAGCCAACGATGGGCCTAATGAGATGATTATCCTCTGGGGTGGAATTGCATCATAGCCCTTATTTGACATTGTATCTTGCTTTGAAAGGATCCTGAAAATTTTGGCTTCACAGTGGGAAGTCCATGTTGTGGATGAGTATTTTGTTCATATTTCGACGTTGAATTGCAGTGCTCAGGGCTCTTCAGTAAAGAAGCAATGCCATCACCATCACTTTGCAAGACTAAGTATCTGCCTTTGTTGCTCCTTTCTGCATAGGCAGCTACTCCTTTCTTCCTGAAGGCACCTCTTCAGATCCATTTGAGACCCTTTAGGAGCTGCCACTGGGTGGCTAGTGGCCTAACCCATAAGCTCTGCTGAATGGACATACTGATTCTGGAAGCTGGCTGCCATCCTTACTAGGCTGGGGTAACAATACAGGACAATACCCACATTAAGGCGGCACAGTGGCTCAGTGGTTAGCACTGCTGCCTCACAACACCAGGGACCCGCGTTCGATTCCAGCCTCGGGTGTCTGTCTGTGTGGAGTTTGCACATTCTCCCCGTGTCTGCATGGGTCTCCTCTGGGTGCTCCGGTTTCCTCCGACAGTCCAAAGATGTGCAGGTTAGGTGGATTGGCCATGCTAAATTGCCCGTAGTGTTCAGGGAGGTGTGGGTTAGGTGGATTGTTGGGGAGGTGGGTCTGGGTGGGATGCTCTGAGGTTCGGTGTGGACTTGTTAGGCCTAAGGGCCTGTTTCCACACTGTAGGGATTCTATATTCAGGCATTGAATTAGAAGCAGGAGTAGATCATTAGGCCCTTTGAGCCTGCTCCACCATTCCGAGAGATCAGAGCTGATCAGAGTGTTCTCTCAAATGCACACTCACATGGTTCAGTGTTATCAAAAGATTTCATGTGATTTCCTGTTAAGTTCATGCCAACATTCCTGGCCCAGGAAATCGCCCTGACTGTAGGATTACAATTGAGCCTGGTTTTCAATGTTCCAAACCTTTGGATTACTAGTCCAGTAACACAACTATATATGCTACTATGCTCCTACAATCTCGACATGTACTGTTCTCATAATTCCTGGTCCTGTCTCCTTATACTTGAAACATGAGTTATGAAGAGCTGAAGGGATATAACATGGTTTATAAAATTCTGTTAATCGATCTAAAAGAACCATAGTATTTTTTTTGAAATCTCGTCTGCTGTTTTGCTTCAGATTTTATATTATCATCCATATAATGAAATAAAGTTTTTGTTTTGGGCAACAACAGCAGAATTGAGGAGTTGATGCTCTTGTGGTCGTGTGACTGGATTAGAAATCCAAAGGCCCAGGTTAAAGTTTTGGCAACATGGGTCTGAATCCCACCATGGCAGGAGATGAAATCTGAATACAACTTTTTTTTAATTGACTTCAATAAAAAGCTAATCTAACGGTGATCACATAACTGCTAGACATTGTCAGCAAATTAACCATCCAGTTCAGTAATGCCCTTTAAGGAAGGAAATCTGCCATCCTTATCTGGTCTGTCCTACATGTAATCCTACACCCACTGCAATGATCATTTCCAAGCAGAACAGGCAGATCATAGTCATGTTGTTGACTCTTCACTGCCGTCTGGGCAATTAGGGACGTGTATCACATCCCACAATCATATTTAAAAAGTGAGTCAAAATTACATCCTTTTGAGAAATGCTTTTCCTCTTGAGTTTGCATTCAAAATTATTCATAATTCACTTAAGTCAAATGCTACCAAGACCCAGCACAATCTTTCAGCATTATAAAATTGAGCTTAAATAACATTCCTTTTAAAAATATTCCTCATTATAGTTAAAAGTGATAATGGGGTAGTTTGAGTAATACAGCTAAAAGAAATTGCAATGTAATCTTCCCAGACCCTGAACCACGTAGGCTCTGAATAGAAATGTAGGAGAATTGTCTGAGAAATCAAATGATGCCTTTCTTGATGTCTGGAGCCAGTGGTTGCATTTTCCAATTGAGTTCCAGACGCTGAGATGACATTCTCTCTAGTCAGCAGCAGGATGCCTATTTACAGGAATTATTGCTCAGTATCACTCATCATGTAATCCTACGTTAATAATATCAGATTCCTACTCTACCACCTAACAAATAGACATCAGACACCAAACATTTCCAACTTGGCTGAAGTCAGAGCAGGTATCTGGTGACTCTGTGCTCTACAGTCTGTTCCCTGGGACACACACCGAGACAAACATCAACTGCGCCTGGAGGACCATCAACTTGGTGAAAGATGCTCTTTGGCCTGAAGCTTATTGGTGTTCCTGGACAAGGAGATGCCCTTGACCGAGTGTTGCAGACTGGCACATTCCAAGGTTCAGGACTACGTGCTGAGGGACTCACTAAAGCTTGGGGCAGCTGCCACCAAGGAGCAGTGGGGAAAGAAAGAAACTATTAACCGAAGTCTTTCTGCTGGAGTTAAATGGGGATCCATTCTGTTATCATACCTTCCCTGTGCCTCAAATTCATGTAAGTATAATCTTGTACAAGTAACGAATGCCTTGGGATTGTTTGTTGGATAGAGTCAAACTCCAATGTTTGTTTCCTCATATGATCCTGTACAGATGCCAACTGCTTTAGTAACTATGTATGCAGACAAGGATATTTTTATGAATAAAGTATATTTTTGAAATTACAAAATAGCTTGCTACTTGCTCGTCCAGCTAGACAGCTGGCAACAATGTCTCAGGGCACCGTCCATGGATGCATGCACACCATGTCCATTGATTGGTGTCCAACATGTGCCAGTCTCATCACATCAGCATGGCACATTTCTGATCCAATTACAGTAGATGTCTGCACTTTAATGTTGCACTTCGGGGCGCACTGGCACCTCTCATTCCTATTGCGGCTACAAGGACACCTTGTAGGTAGAGGGACAGGACCTGTGCATCAGTGCATAAGTAAAAGAGTTCACTAACACTCCTGCGAGTCAGACAAAAGTCACTCTTGAATAAAGTACAGGCGGAGATGTAGCAGACTCAGAGGAGAGACAGTCCAGCTCAGTCAGCAGCTTTGAGAATGCAGTACAGACATGCATCAGCCGAACTTCATGTTGGTCAGAATCAGTGGAGCTGTAACAATACTGACTTGAGTTCATGGATGCACAATCTAAGGCAGCAGTTCAAACCAACCCTCCCTCCCACTGTTTATCCGATATAATAAACATGTATTCTCCTGGCAGAGGCAGAGGAAGAGAGAAAAAAATCTCTAAGGCACGTTTTGGGAAAAGTTTCTTGGAATGTCTTTTATGTCCCTAATAGAATCCCTGCAGTGGGGAAGCAGGCCATTCAGGCCATCGAGGCTGCACAGCCTGTCCAAAGAGCATCGCACCCAGATTCCACTGCCCTAACTTTTAACCCTGCATTCCCATTGTTAAACCACCTAGTTTGCACGTTCTGGACACTATGGGCAATTTAGCATAGCCAATCCACCTAACCTGCGCATCTTTGGATTGTGGGAGGAACCCAGAGCAAACCTGCACAGGCACGGGAAGAAAGTGCAAAATCCACATAGATAGTCGCCCTCATCTTGGATCAAACCCAGGTGCCTGGCACTGTGAGACAGCAGTGCTCATGGCTCAGCCACCATACCACCCTCGAAGGCTATCACAAAACTTGCAGGACAACACCTCCATTCATCTCCTATGCATATTTCTGTTGACCACGCTCAGGATTTCATCCTTACCAACACCCTTCTGAGTATCTGCAGTCAAGATGGAGGGGCACTGCTGGTGCCAGAAATGTCAACAGCTCTGAGATGAGATATCTTCAGACTTTAATAATAAAAATGAAATTCTGTGGATACTGGGGATCTAAAATGAAAACAGAAAGTGTCTTGCCTGCTCTAGTCTACTGAACTCAAACCGTATTTCCTTATGCACTGAACATAATCCATTCATCATTTTAAAGACCTCCAGCATATCTACTCAGTGTATATAGTCTTTTAGAGTGATGTATTCCAGAATTGTAAACTTATTCCGAAAATATTAGACTGTGTATGAATTGGATGGTTTTCTTGAGATGCTAAATTTCATTCGCTATGTGAAGTGGATCGGACAGGGTGCAGCCTTTCATGAGACCAGACCAAAGTCTTGTATAAAGGCAACACAACAGATGCATTTTGTACTTGATATAATCAGCAGCACATCTTAATTTACTTTTGTAAAAGCCTGTTTGTGAACTTTCAAGAGATTTGTGAACTTTAACACACAGTTTGAGGTCAAGTCCAATATTCACAACTCTGCATTGTGTATATCTTTGGTTAAGTTGAGAGCTATTTTATGGAACCTGGAAGGGCTTTCTTTGGTTTTTGGAATTCCAGTAGTTGGGTACAGAGTGAGGGCATCAGCTAAGGAAAGTTGAGGTTTGGTGGGAGGCAACAGTTTGGGTAAGGAAAAGGAGACTGAAGAGGGGGGAGGTTTGGAATGGGAAAGCAGGCTGTAAAGTGGTAGTAGAGATGAGAAGGAGACTGCCTGAAGGTAAGGGGGAGAAAGATGCTGCTGGAGGAAAGGGTGTAGATGGAGCAAGAAGGAATATGCAAGAGCTGTAGGTAGGGATGCAATATATGTCAAGGAAGAAGGATGCTGTAAGAGATGTGAGGGAGAGGTGGGGGTTGCAAGTAGATTAGGAGATGCCACAAAGCAGAGAGAACATTTTTAAGCCTGTCGTAAAAGAACTATGCAGCTAATTTGGATCAAAGAGAAGTTGGAAAAGTTAAGGTAAAGAATTTGTTTCAAACAACTGTGGACTGTCTAGTTTAGGACTGCATACATCAAGGAGACACTACACTTAGGAAAAAGATGCAGTGGCTCTACCATAATAAACACTGTCAACTGTAAAAAATGAATTTGAGGTTGAGATCCTAATATGCTGTAAACAGGGTTTTAAGGGCTTGGTTCAAATGTTTCAGCTATGTGCACATAACAATGAAAGTGCTTAGCCGTGAGCTCAACATTCTGTGGAAGGTATATTTAGATCGATGGTTTTTTATGTGTAAATTTGTGTGTTAGTTATATTGAATTTTTTTTCTTGTTCATTTATGCTGTTGCCTTGCACTAATTTGACAACATGACTACATGAGTAGGAAATTAATGCTTTACTTACACGCCGCAGCTTTAAGTTTAATGGAGACTTTGATAATTGTTAAGAATATTGACAAATTATTCTTGCTTCTGTGTGTGTCCAAATATCCCATTATTAACAGAAATGCAGAAGCAACGTAAATATATGATGGTATCATCTAATAAATGAGGCCATGAGACTGAAAAAATAGCTCCCAGAAGCCAAAAGGTAGCCCCTGAAAACCAAAAAAGTAGCATTTTGAATAATTCTGAAAAGGAATTGATGGTAATTGGAACCAGGTGGATTTCATTTAATATGCAATCTTTGATTGGGGTTGTTAACCTGGGCCAATCAGGAAGCCCTGGCTGACCGATTTAAACAGGGGATTTAGAATTTGCTGAGCTCAGGGGGACTGAGTCCAAGCTGCCTGGCCAGAGCCCATGTACTGTGCACAAGTAAATAAACGCTGACTTGGTGATCAGACACCGGCCTCTGTGCAGTTATTTCAGAGTCCTAAACGAAATTGAACTCTAGAAGGGACGATGGCAAAAGGTAATGCGTAAAGAAACAATTCAAACGTCACATAGCCTTTTGTTCACAGTAAATTCATTGTACGTATAAAAAGATAGAAACTTGATAGATTCCACATACATTAAACATTTCTATCTTTCTGAATCTCATTGGTTGCATTAATATTCCATTAAGATCCATCTCACTACATAAGTCAGTCATGCTGTTAAGTACGTGTTACACAATATAACGAATGTGCTATTGTTGCAGATTCATTGCATTCAGAATAAAAATGTAGTGCAAAACAATTTTTTAAGTTGAAGAATACATTTGGATTGTGAGTGGTAACTGGATATTAAATTCTCATGCTTTTTGGTCAGGTTTAAGGGCATGCAAAGTAGATTTACCCCAAGTGATTTGTAAAATCAGGACTAATTAAAGTTTCATCAAAACAAAGCAAAGATTTCTCAAATTTGCGATACTCAGAATTCAAAGTGAAAACAGTTAGATGTTAATAAAAATATCCTTGTATTTTAACTCTGCCTGGAACATGTAATGGATTATTAATATGAAATCTGTACTCTACATTGAATTGTTGCACAAACAATGAGAGAGCACCACACTTGCACCTCCTCGGCATAAATGAAACATTTTAACCCCACTGTGAGGCCTCTTCTAAGGATGCCTACCCTGAAGGAGTTACCCTCCTCCCTCCGGAAAAACCTCAATGGATCTCTCTCGCACTGCAATTCTCTCGTAATATCTTCCGACTCTCCACCTATCTTCTCCTCTATCCATCTTCTATACACCTCCCCCTCTCTCCCTATTTATTTCAGAACCCCCTTCCCCTCCCCCATTTCTGAAGAAGGGTATAGGCCTGAAACGTTAATCTTCCTGCTCCTCTGATGCTGCTTGGCCTGCTGTGTTCATCCAGCTCTACACCATTTATCAATGACTGACAGGCTTTAGCTACTGTGGAAAACTGTTTCTACTAACAACATTCATTGCTATGTTTTGACTCTTTTATTGTATTCACAGCCAGGGTGATGGCAATCTCCAGAAAATGGCAGGGCTTTCATTTGCCGTAAGCATAATTTGTTGTAGCAAGATATCGAACAACATCTGCTGTTAGTTAGACTTGCCACTGTACATTTCAGTTTCTGAATCTTTTTGTGGCAAGTTTCTGAAATTGTGACCAGGCAATGTTGCATCAAGAGAAACAGAGACTCTCGATGTGTACCTCCAGAGCCAAGTGGATTGAATCAATATGAACAAGATAAAACATAATTTAACAGGTGGCTTACAATCAATATGAACTAATGAATACCCTTGGAATATTAAATGCTGGATTCCACAAATCTTGTAAGAACATAAGACTTGGTAGCAGGAACAAGCAATTTGGCCTCTTGAGCCGGCTCTGCCATTTAATATAATCATGGCTCATCTCATTTTGGCCTCAACTCCATTTTGTTGCCCACTCTCCAAGACTCTCCAATCCATTACCAAGTGAAACTGTATCTATCTCCTCCTGAGGTTTACTCAATGTTTACAAGACTTTGGTTAGGCCACACTTAGAGTATAGCGTTCTGGTCGCCACACCACAGGAAGAATCTGGAGGCTTTGGAGAGGATGCAGAAGAGATTCATCAGGATGCTGCCTGGATTAGAGAGTATGAGCAATAAGGAGAGGCTAGAAAAATCTCGGGTTGTTTTCTCTGGAGCAGTGGAGGCTGAGAGGAGATTTGATAGAAGTCTATAAAATAATGAGATGCATAGATAGGTTTGATAGTTAGAATCTTTTTCCCAAAGTTGAAATGTCTAATACCAGGTGTCGTGCAATTATGGTGAGGGGGGCAGAATTCAAAGGAGATTTGAGGGCCAAGTGTTTTGCACAAAGAATGGAAGGATTCTCGAACATGCTGTTGGGGTGGGCATGGAGACAGGTACAATAGGGGCATTTAAGAAACTTTTAAACAAACAGATGAATATGCAAGGAATTGAGCAATATGGACCAAAGACAGGCAGAAAGGATTAGTTAATTTGGCATCATGTTCGACAAAATATCTTGGGCCGAAGGGCCCATTCCTGTCCTATGCAGTTCTATTTTCTATGTTCCTACATCAACCGCACTCTGGAGTAGTGAATTCCAGATTCACCACTCTTTGAGAGAAGTAATTTCTCATCATCTTATTTTAAATCTGCTACCCTTTATCCTAAAACTCTCGTTCTAGAGGCAATCTGACCATTTTCTCCCTCAAAATATTTCCCTTTTTTTCTTTCTTTGCCTGGCACACAGCCTCCTTATTTTACTTCCTATGGGTACTGCTTCCAGGTCACAGGTCATGATGGGACTTAACAGTACAGAGTTAGACAAATGCAGGTTTTAAGGCATATATATAGGACTGATCGAGGTAGCAGAAAAAAAAAATTAAGAGAGTAAGAACTCCCGATGCTGGAGTCAGAGATAACACAGTGTGAAGCTGGAGGAACACAGCAAGCCAGGCAGCATCAGAGGAGTAGGAAAGCTAATGTTTCAGGTCGGGGCCCTTCTTCAGATATGACCCTTCTGAAGAAGGCTCCCAACCCAAAACATCAGCTTTCCTGCTCCTCTGATGCTGCCTGGCCTGCTGTGTTCCTCCAACTCCACACTGAGTTATCTCAGAAAAAAATTTGAAACATGCTCATGCAAGGATTTTTGAGCAAATGTATTGATTTTGCAAAGCAATCCACTGAAGGTTATGAGCCTTTGAAGGTTGATGAGGGTGGGAGTGACCGATGCGCCAAGACTTTATTGCAGATTAGGAAAAAGGCAATGTTATAGATGAGTTGAGGTTTGACACTTTGGAGCAATTGATCCAGAATTGGACATATTAAGCAAAATACTAGCCCAGGTTTGACAGCTTTTGAGACAAAAATAGATGAGGATCGTTGAATAATACAGTCTATGGTACCTGTCCTTCAGTGTGTAGTTGTTCAAGAAGGCAATTCATCACTACCATCTCAAGGGCATTTAAGGATAAGCACAAGTCCCAAGAAAGTATAAAAACAAATTGAGCCACCCGAGATTTCTGAGATCCAGTGATACAGGTAGGAGTTTTGGGACTCAAGTGCATGGAAACTGGGAAAAATGTTGTATATTGATGCCTTAAAGCACTGTACCAGGGGCTTGAGGGTTATACACTGTACTTTAGTTACATGGAAGGTGATGAATGAATTCAAATAATTTCTTCATGTACAGCTATTTGTTACGAAATATGGATAGGCGTGAAGTGGAGGAGGGAGTGATCATGAACGAGAGGGCAAAAACATTTGTCATCACCTTTAGCAGTGTTTTTAGTATATTCCTACTTCACGCCAGATTACATGTAAAACAAAGTTATGAAGACATTGCACAGGGAAAGCATTTATGAAGAACAGATTTAATTGACAGTCATAAACAAATGTAAAATCTTGGCATATTGTACATCAATAATTTACTTGGTATTCATTCCACACTCTGTAAAACCTGCAGGAAACTAATGTGAATTCCTCTTAGTTTCATTGACTTCTGATTATTCCTCAGTTTAGTAAGTATTCAATTATTTACATTGCACTAAAGGCAGTAATCATGGTCGAGCTTTCCTATTGAGAATCCTGGCAAAGTATTTACGTCAGATAAAAATTTTGAGTTTCTAGGAACCCAAATTCTGTGCGTAATCATTCCACCTCTCCTCTATAATTACACTCTGCAACCTTTACTGGTAATTTGATAAATGCTGAAATCTAACAAAGAGAATTCAAGCCTGCATTTCCTTCAAAGATTGGTCTTTGCTGTAAAGATAATGGCAGGGAGTGAGTCTATCAAATTAGAAAACGCTAAAAGCAGAAATTAGGGCTCATGTGGTGTAGAGGTAGTGTCTCTATATCTCAGCCAGGAGGCCTGGCTTCAAGCCCCACCTGCTCCACTGGCGAATCATAACATTTCTGAACAAGTTGATTAGAAAATATCAAAAGGAGAAATTGCTTGCAATTAAATTGGTGTTGAAGTCATGCCGTGAAATCACTGAATCTTTGGGCATGATGTTATTAACAATTCAAGGGAAAGGTCCGTGGAATACGATATTAAGTCACAAACTCCTTCAGACCTTTCAGAGATAGTTAAATTGAATGGCGTTAAATTGAGCTATATAGGGTGAGAGGTCACTGGTGGTTATTAGCACTATAGTAAAAACTTCTACTTGTATAAAATCTTTCACAACCCAAGACATTCCAATGTGCCATCTAGCTGATGAAACGCTTTCAATGTGTAATTACTGCTTTAATATGAGAAATAAGGCAGTCAATTTGTGTTAATAGCAAAGTTCCGCAGTCACAAGATAAATGATCTGATAATATGCTTTTAGTGATACTAGTTGAGGTACAAATATTGGCTAAGACACAGAATTCATTTTCTTTTTTCAAATTATACCTTGGGATCTTTTATATGCACTTGAGTATGTGTGTGTCTCACTTAAATGATTGCATGTCCAAGAATGCGGCACGTCCTCACTACTCTATCGGATTATCAGCTTAGAATTTAAATTAAGCTTTTAGGTGTATAAAGTTATAGAATGATACAGCACGGAAAAAAAACTCTTTTGCCCAACTCATCCATTCCGACCAGGTTTCCCAAACTGAACTTGTTCTATTTGTCTGTGTTGATCCATATCTCATTAAACCTTTCCTATCCATGTATCTGCCTGAATGTCTTCTAAATGTTGTAATCATACCCTCCTCTTTGCTTCCTCTGGCAGCTATGTGATTTCTCAACTCCTGTACTCAATGCTCTGACCAATGATGGCAGGTAAGCCAAATGCTTTCTTAGCCACCCTGTCTATCTGTGATGCCACTTTCCAGGAACGATGTACCTGCGCCCCTAGTCCTCTCTGTTAAACAACACTCCCCACGGCCCTACCATTAACTTTGTAGGTCCTACCCTGGTGTGTCTTACCAAAATGTAAGTGTTGTCTTACCAACACTTTGCATTTATCTGAATTAAACTCCATCTGTAATGAATACATTATCTTTTAACTCAGAAGCAAAAGCATGCCTGATGAGTCATGTTGGCATTTATCATATTCACTTCAGCAATCCTAGTCTAGAGAGGGAGTACAGCTAGGAGAACTATTACTGAGATAGTAGGAACTGCAGATGCTGGAGAATCTAAGATAACAAAGTGTAGAGCTGGATGAACACAGCAGCATCAGAGGAGCAGGAAAGCTGACATTTCGGGCCTAGACCCTTCTTCAGAAAGGTTCAGAAAGGTTTCTGAAGAAGGGTCTAGGCCCAAAACATCAGCCTTCCTGCTCCTCTGATGCTGCTTGGCCTGCTGTGTTCATCCAGCTCTACGCCTTGTTATCTCAGAACTATTACTGATCTTCTTTCGAAGTGTGCTCTGTCATTGTTGGCTCAGGACAGGACAAGGGTCAGTATGACTGACAGTAAAAATCGGGGGTTCCTATGTTTTAATCTAAGAAGTGATGTTAATGTAAACAACAGTTTCCAAAAAGCCGAAACTACTCAAAATAAATCATCACAGTCTGAAAAGCAGCCTTATATGCTGTATTTAAGAAGTTAGGATGAAAGCAGAACACGAACCTTAACAAGACCGAAGTTATTTCTGTCATTGTATCACTTGGGTTATTAAGTTGTCAGGTGCAGTTCATATCAGAGGTGGATTTACAAACTCATGAACAAAGATGTGATGCTAAAGGTTTGGGAACTATTTTCTACAAAGTTTTGGAGACAAGATAATACCCTCTTCCTGGAACTTTGCTTTTATTTTCTATCATTGTGTAAGCTACTGGAATTCTGCCTTTAAAAACACAAGTAGTTTCTGTTGGAATGATTGGAGATACTTTAAATATGAGAATATAAAACATTTGAACTTTACTGGGTCAGGTTCTGTTCAATAGCACTTTAGCCTCAGATCTATCATTTCATGCACTGAAGCTTTACACCACAGGCAAATGTGTAACGCCATCTCCAAAGAGGGTATGGCCAATATGCCTAAGCTGCACATCAGATACCCCAAAGCCAACTATTCCCTTTCCAATATACATGCGCAATGATCCCATTCGGCAATATGATTTACTTTCTCTGAATGGGCAGCGCAATAGCTCCGTGGTTTGCACTGCTGCCTCACAGTGCCAGGGATTTGGGATGGATTCCAGTCTTGGGTGACTGTCTGTGTGCAGTTTGCACATTCTCCCTGTGTCGGTGTGGGTTTCCTCCGGGTGCTCCAGTTTCCTCCCACAGTCCAATAATGTGCAGGTTAGGTGGATTGGCCACGCTAAATTGCCCATAGTGTTCAGGGATGGGCAGGCTAGGAGGATTAGCCATGGGAAATGCAGGGTTATATGGATAGGGTAGGGAGGAGGTGGTTCTGTGTGGGATGCTTTTAGTAGGGTTGGTGTGGACTCAGTGGACCAAATGGCCTCTTTCTGCACTGAAGGAATTCCCTGAACTGATTCCTTCTCCCCTTGATAGTTCAAAGGTGGCACGGGTGTAAACAGACTGAGAATATGCTGACTTCACTATTTTAGGTGAATTTTTAATTTTCAATAGCTTCAGAAAAGACTATAGTCAACCAACAAGACAAAACACAGAACCAAATTCTAATGAAAATCGGACCTAAAACATAGAATATTCTTCCCTTGTTCAGCTACGTATCAACCTGGTGCAATGTTCAATCATATTCTCCTCTATAAAGTCGATAAATTACAGGTGAAGAGATTACTGCTAGGATTAAAGATAAATTTTGAATATGGTCATATGACCTTCTCCTGCTTGTGTTTCTTAAATGGTGGAACTGACTGAGAAACAGGCCACACTCCTATTTACTGATAACAAGGTGTGAAGCTGGATGAACACAGCAGGCCAAGCTTTCCTGCTCCTATGATGCTGCTTGGCCTGCTGTGTTCATCCAGCTCCACACCTTGTTATCTTGGACTCTCCAGCATCTGCAGTACCTATTATCTCCTATTCACTGATCACTGCTCGAATGCTGTAACTCCCAGGGGTGACATGGGGCAGGCAGCTAACCAATGATTGTTCCTGTGGAATTTAGCCTATCAGATTGTCAACTGGGTTAATGTACAATTTCACCAGTGGTATGGCAATACAGAGAGCACATGCATGAAGAATGCCTACTGCATTGAATTAGTGATGGCATAACTGAAGGGCAACAAATAAAGAAGAAAGAAATGCTGAAATTTTTTATTTTGGCAAATTTATTCTCTCTCTTAGCGATTGTTGGAGACACTGGCCTCTTTTTTACTTTGGCTTCAAGTATAAGTCTGGTGCCTAAGGGAGTTTGGCTGAGTACAGCGAATTTTAATGCTGGGCTTAGAGAAGCTGGAAACATTAAGGAGGCCAGATTGTAGCAATGGAACATCAAGTTCAATAAACAGAAGGCTTGACCCACAATGAGCTTCATCTGATGAGGAATAAATGTGCAGGGAAATATTTCAGTGCCTCAAAATGAGATAGCACCTGCTGATTCATCTGAGTTTGGGAGAGTAAAATATTTTGAAATATGCATAAACATTTTTTTTACCTGTTTTGTTTCAGTTCTGAAAAGAACTATGTATCTATTTAATCCTCTCTCTATATCTCTATTTATCCGTCTCTTCAGTAGCCAACTACCTGCCCATCCGCATGTTTAAATAAATATAAAATGTGGAGATGAATCTCAGGGATCTTTTTCAAAGGCTCATGGTTCATGGCACCTCAGAATGGTCTCTTTTCGATACAAGATTTAAAAGCTCCTCCTCATACACTCCCAGTGCCACCAAACAACCCCTGGCTCCTCATGCTTTTATGTGAAGATATGCCCTCTCAAAGCAATACCTGTGGCATCTCAGGTCCCCATGCCAGTATAACCCCAAAAGCCCCCCTGTGGTCTCCCATGGTCCCCGAAGTTATCCCCCCGAAACAATCCCCTTATACCCCCCGTGACTTGCAATGACTATTCCTCCCCATTCATCACTAGACAAATAGTCCAGGGTCCCAGGTTAATGTTCTAAGCACTCGTGTTTGAATCCTATCTTGACAGATGATGGAATTTGCATTCAATAAAAATACAGAATAACAAGTTAGCCTCATGGGGACCATGTAACCATTGAAGATTGTTGTAAAGGCTCATCTGTTTACCGAGGGCCTTGTAGGATGAAAATCTACTGACCTTAATTGGTCTGGCCTAATTTTGCTTCCTGACCTATAGCTTTGTGGTTAATTATTAACTGTTTTCTAGGCATCTGGGGATGGACAACAAATGTGGGATGACCTAGAGATGCCCACATCCCATGAACAAATGAAATAAAATACATTTTGTGGAAGTAGTTAACCCTATAGCGATAGCTTTTTGTCAAAATAAAAAACTTTTAAAAAGGTCAGTCATTGGCTATTGAAGCATAAGATACATAACTCAGTTTGCCTGAGAGCCCAAATATCCATTACTCTGTTGTTACACCTGAGCCCTTGCTTGATTGCCTGCTTTGCGTCTGACTTGTGCTACAAATTTCACGTGCTACAGCTTTCAGCTTTTAAAACTTGAAATAATCTGGATGAATGACATTTTTAGTTTCTCAATGGTAAAAAAGGAGTTCTTTTTAACATAGTGGGAAGACTCCAATTATGTATTGTTTTAATTTAGTCATGCAATGATGTTAAAATCTCCTAGCCTTTTCCTTTATAAGTTCACCAGTATAGAAACTTCACTACCTGGATAGGTGACTACAACTATCTAATTCAGTGACCTTCTGAACAACCCATCTCTTTAAAGCAATCTAGAATGGAATAGAATATCCTTGATTGTCATCTGTATGCATTTACGGAAGTACAGGATTACTGTGAAAAGTTCACAATGTTGCCCCATATGGTGCCATCTTAGGTACAGAGGTACCTAGGTACAGATCTTAGACGCTGTGATACAAGATACTTCGATACAATCCAGTAATAATCCTGACATAGAACTCTGAGTATTCGATCTACTTAGACTACACAGGAATTAAAGCACTTTCTTCACTGGGCAAGCAATGCATCTCCTTCCCTAAACAAACCAACATGTATGCTATACTCTTTCTGATGAAGGGTTTAGGCCCGAAACGTCAAGTTTTCCTGCTCCTATGATGCTGCTTGACCTGCTGTGTTCATCCAGCCCCATGCTTGTTACCCTGTATGCTATACTCTGTTCCTTTTGTTAAGACTTGAAAAAGTACATTATTCTCTTTAACATTTTTTTTTCTTGAGCATGCATGAGTTCTGAGTGAGAAACATAAAATATTCTGGAATGAACGGAGAAGCAAATAATTCTTTGTCTTGGAACTTAAAAAAGCCTTGTACTGGTTTGATGCATACTCAGGAGTTAAGAAACACACACATGTTCCCCTTTCAAAAACACACTAGTTATGGACAATGAGGAATGGGAGTGGGCGTTTCAGTTCTCTCTGCTCCTTGTCCATGACAACAAGCTTTCCCCATTGCTTTTTAAGAGCTGTTAGGCTGCTGTTTGAGTTCAGGAAAGATTTCCACTCAAATCAGGTTGAAATCTTACCTCCTACAGCTGTACTTCATCAAAGAGCCAATAGTTCTTAAATCCCTGTAGTGCCACCGAGACTAGTGGCCAATGCTGGCACTGTGGCAGACCCTAATGGAAGCAGGCTGTGATGAAGTCAGAATTGGAGCTAAGTCCAGGGTATCGCTGATGTGATATCACTTTAAGAGGGAACATGCTCCTATTCTTAGTTTTAGCATGTAGTGGGAGGGAGTTGTAGCTGTGTTTTTCCTGTAACAAAGTTGCTGAAACTTTATAATGATTTCGTTGAAAATTCCTGGAATATACCTTTAAATGATCAGAACCTCTGTTTAGTTTACTAGTGCTGCTGTGAGGTTGGTTCGTTTGTATTCGGCAACCATTGAACTACAATGATGCCAGGACCAAGTTTTGTGAACCCCATTAAGGCATGCGGGCACAGTGCGTGGACAGGGAAAGGGGGTAAAAAGAGGAAACATGAAGAGGAAATAACTTGGGAATGGGGCACTCCAATTGGGCAGGGGGCCCAAAAAAGAAGGTACCTCTCTTTACTCAGCTTGCAGACTGGGTGGGGTGAATACCCAGTGTCAGCTTCCCTTTAGCAGTAGGAAGATCCCAGCAGCAATGGGAGGAGAACCTTAGTTGCTCACTTTATGACCTTGGTAGTTGAGCGAGATGGGTGAGCCTCCTGGCCTTCAGTAAAATTGTGGCATTGCTGTCCCATTTTACGTATCCCACCTCTGCCTGTGTCCTGCCTCTCCTCCAGGGACTATAAAAGTCAGTGCATCGCCTTTTTCCAGGTAAAGTCTCCTTTCCCTGTCTGTAAGGGATCTGTGACCAAATGTTATCATGTCTTAATGTTGCCAATATTTTTGAAAGGTGCCCTGTACAAATAAAATGCTTCATTTGAGCCTGAAAGCCATCAGGTACAATTATCACCACATCACACAGATGCTCACTTGCATCCACTGCACAAGGGGGATAGACCAAGTAGCAGGCTTCTCAATCATCTCACGTTGTTAGCACTAAATTTTTTACTTTTCTTATATACTTTTTGTCCAAAATCAGTGGAGTCCATGGCTCCTCAATGCTCTGTTTGCCAACCTGCAGCTGTCAGCTGCCCAGTTCAGTTTCTCCTGCATCTAGAAGCTGTACCCTGAACAGCCTACTTTAGCAGCCAAGCTTTCTTCAGTGCATTAAACTGGTCAGAGAAGCATTACAGGTTCGGCTGTCACTCTATCAGCTGCCTGCTTTGCTTCACTGCACTTCTTTGCTGTTTTATTATTGAATCTATGCACTCCTATTCCATGTCACAAGCCAGTCGTGTCCTTTATCACAGTATTCTTGTGTTTTTGTTGTTCACAGATGGAGGATTGGAAATGAAGTTGTGTTTTTTTTAAAGTAAGTTTCTGTTTTCGTATCTGGATGCCTCTGGCTAGGCCAACATTTTATTGCCACCTTTAATTGTGCTTGAGAAGGTGGAATTGGGCCATCATCCGGTAATACAATGTGGTGTTGGCACAGCCACTGTGCAGTTAGGCAGTTCCAGAAGTTTTGACCCAGTAATAGCAAAGAATGCATTCAAACCTCCAGCATTGCTGCTTTTCTCTTTGATAATACAAGATGTGGAGCAGATAGTTTTCCCCTTGTTCTCCTATCCTTTTGCCCTCTCTCTAATAAAAACTGCTTTGCTTCCAGAAGGTCACGCTGGTTATTAACTGGACTCTGCTGTCCTCTTTTCTACTAACTCTTGGCAAACGGGCCTTGGTCAAACATTAAGGTTATGCTCACTGGGGTAGTGTGCTGGAAATCAAGTCCTGGTATTTCCTGAGTCACCGCAACTTTAAAGATTTTAAAAAGTACACAAAATTCCACAATTTACCTGTGTTTTACACCAAGGTTGACAGAAAGCACACAGCAGGTTAAAAAGACTCTCTATTTATCATAGATAAATAGGATGAGACATCAATATATAGCCCTACCAATTAAAATTCTGCCCCACTTACAAACTCACCCTCTGCACACAAACAGACACAGGCTATAAAAATAAAAAAATGGGTGCAATGGATGAAGAGAAAGTCTGAGAAGACAGTTCAGTGATCCCTGTCCACAAGGTTTGCTGAAATGGCCCTCTTCTGATCAAAATGTTGCTGCTCAATTTCCCTTTTCCAGATACTTCCACATAATTGAATGAGGCTTAACATGATTGGTTCATCCATATTAAAGTTATGGCTTACAGCAATGGGAAGAGGATATAACCTGACAATATTCAGGTTTTAGCTGCTTTTTACCATAGAGAAAAAAACCCAGCTCCTTCTTCTACAAAAGTCTTATGGTTTCTGCCAAAGCATTCATACCCCTAAGTTGTTCAGCCACTTTGTAGGTAATCATATAATTGTTAGAAGGCAGAAGGCCTTTGTCATTGATAAGTGGTCATTAGTCCACAGACCAATCAACTACTTGTTGTCAGTCAAAGACCTATTCATACATACTCCTGGGCTCCAGCTCATCTGAAAAACAGGGTTCAACCTCTGCTTGAACAAGCACCTGTATAATGACACGACACGACACGACACGACACGACACGACATGACTAGCATCTGAAGAGAGTATGAATCAGTTAGGACTATATTCACTGGGGTTTCAAAGAATGAGAAGGGTCTCACAGAAGCCTATTAAATTCTAATAGGACTAGAAAGGATAAATGCAGGAAGGATGTTCCCAGACACCGGGGAATCCAGAACAAGGGGTCACAGTCTAAAGATGTGGAGCAAGTAGGACATTTAGGATTGAAATGAGAAGAAATTTCTTCACCCAGAGAGTGGTGAACCTATGGAATTCTCTGTCACGGAACATGGTTGAAGCCATAACATAAATGTTTTCAAGGAAGAGATAGATACAGTTCTTAGGGCTAATGGGTATAGAAAAAGTAGAAAAAGAATGGGACAAAAGCCGGAACAGTATATTAAGGTTGGTTGGCTTGCCGAGCTGGTATCTTGTTTTGCAGACGTTTCATTACCGTGCTGGGTAACATCCTCAGTGCAGCCTCCGATGAAGCGTCAGTGTGTTTTACCACCTAGTTTTTAAACTCTGGGATCCGTTGAGATGGATTGTCTCACTTCCAGTTTTCCTTCGTGGTGGAATGTATATGGGGTCGAGTTCAATGTGTTTATTAAAAGCATGCTTTGCGGAGTGCCATGCTTCTAGGAATTCTTGTGCCTGTCTCTGCCTAGCCTGTCCCAGGATCCTGGTGTTGTCCCAGTCGAAGAGTGGTTCTCCTTGTCCATGTGGATTGAGATGAGTGAGTATCGGTCGTGTCTTTTTGTAGCCAGTTGGTGTTCATGTACTCTTGTTGTTAGTTTCCTTCCTGTTTGTCTGACGTAGTGTTTCTCACAGTCTCTGCAGGGGATCTTGTCGATGGCATTGGTCCTGTCTATGACAGGGAGTTGGTCTTTAGTTTGGGTGAACAGTTGTCATAGGGTTGACGTGGGCTTGTGTGCCACTCTGATGCCCAGTGGTCATAGGAGTCTTGTGGTGAGTTTTGACGTGTTCCTGATGTAGGGTAGTGTGATGAGTGTGTCGGGGCATGTAGTATCTTTCTGATGTTGTTTGTGTAGGCTCAGTAGATTAAGTTAGATGATCAACCACAATCATATTGAAAGAACAGGCCTGAAGGCCTGAATGGCCTACTCCTACTCTATATTTCTATGTTTACAACTTCACTATTGAATATAATTTCAGCAAGTTCTTCAGTTCCTTCACGCTATTGATTCAAAACAATTACTGAGATCTTTGAACTAAAGTGAAGACAGAAACAAAATATTTATTCATTCACCTCGTTATTAATTGCTTTTAACTCCGAATTCTCACCCTTTTGAGGACCAACACTCATTTTACATAATGTTTTTCTTTTCTTTAGATATCGATAGGAACTCTTCTTATCCACTTTTCCATGTCTAGCTATCTTCCTTGCATGTTCTGATTTATTTACCTTGATTAATTCTCTACCATTCTTTGCATTCTGAGCAATCATCTGATCTGCTACTTTCTGTAATAATGTGTTTTTTTTCCTTAAGTTTGATGCTTTTCTCGTATTCCTTAGTTTACCAAATATGGTGGGTCCTCCCCTTGATTTCTTTTTTATCTAACTGGTCTTAAAGGTACATTACCTGCCTGATTTGGAGCCTAGGCGATAACACGATGAGTTCTGTCACAGAGATTTTAGATGAGGTCTTTAATGTGGTGACAGACATCAAAACAATAAGCATGCAATGCAATGATGTTATATGCATTGACATCCTTACCAAAAAGCTTCTTGTCACTGTCAAGAAGCAAGAATAAGGCTTTAAACAGCCCTCTCAACTAGGTATAAAAGACACAGGGCGTTATTTCAAAGAAAAGCTGGAGAGGGGTCCTGGTCAATATTTATGCCTAAACATATGTCACTAAAACTGACAATTTGGTCATTGTTGCTGCCTGAGGTGTACAAACTGGCTGTGAATTTTCTGATATCACATCATTGACAACCCATCAAAAATACTTAATTCATTGAAAATGCTTTGGGGCCTCCTTAGGTCATGAAAAACACAAAATAAGTGAAAGCTCTTTCATGTCTGTAATGTTATCCTGTGATAGATGAAGATTTCTGCTGTGATTTACAATAAATCTCATCTCATATAGAGAGTCTCCTGTGATTGCACTGAGGGCGAGTACTGCTAAGTATTCACTTGTAACGCCTCACATAGCTTTAGAAAAAAAACAAAAGTATATGTTTTAAGATGTGGAGGCTAAGAACTAAGATAAAAAAAGGGTTAAATTGAATAATCCAAGATATCCTGTAATATAATAAAGATGTGGAGATTCCTCAATTATTTATTTCTAGTGAAATTCTAAAATATAATGGTTTATCTTATTAACTCTTACATATACTGTCGTAGTATTTTCATCTTATGGTTCAATATGCTTAAAGTGGATTATTCCCTAAATATTGAGTGGCTATTATCAAAGGCCAATTTCTTCTGAGTGGGTTCACAAATCTGGGAAAATCATACCCTCACTTAAAACAGTGGAATTCAAGTTAAGGCCTCAAGAAAATGTATTTCTTAATGTTACCGCAGGAGGCTGTTCATTTAAAATGTCATGACTCTCAGTTAAAGAACTGAGAAGGCGAAGGATGTTGCTGTCTGGATTCAGTTCAATGATTTTGAGCTCCCCTCTGCGTTTGACAGAATCTGGAACAGCAATCATTCTTCTGTGAAGTAGTGAGGCTCCTGGTCTGGTTACATGCCGGCAAATTTTATGGAAACAGTCAAAAACTTTTTTTTGTTAATTTAAAACAGGGAAACTGTTTTCCAGTGGAAGGTGGATTGATAACAAGAAAACCTAGATTTAAGATAGTTGGCAAAGGGACCAGAAGAAATTATTTTCACTTGCTGGTTGTAAAGTTTGGGATTGAATTGCTTGAAAAGGTGGTGGAAGCAGATTTGTTGATAAATATCAAAAGGGAATTGATTATACATTTGCAAAGGAAAAATTGCAGGACCATGGGGGATGAGAATGGGAGTGGGTTGAAAGGATAACTCTCTCAAAGACCCAACACACCTGAAATGGGTAAAATGGCTATCTCAGATACTGGAACGTTATACAGTTTTATAGTGAAATATTATCTGATATCAGCAACCAATGTTGCATGGAAATTAAATCATTGTAATTCAATAACTTGAATGAATCCCTTCTTTTTCATCTGAGCTGAAATGAGTTTATCTAATCAATAGTAATTTGGAATTATTGAATTATTTGAAATTTGATATAAATATTTATTTTAGTTTAGAACTGAAACTGCTAACATTGAAAAAAAAAGGTGCAAAATGTTCAATTGTAAACTGCATACTTAAATTTATGATGATTGACTCACATATCATTGTTCCAGCCCTACTTGAACTTGTATCCTAATCATAAATCCTTGTGTTTTTCCATTTTCTCTCTTTTCACCCCATGTATTCCCTCTTGGCTCATCTCATCCACAAGGCCTACTTCCTACTCCCATGGCCCCATTCCCAATTAACTGCACAGTGTCCAATTTTCCTTTCTATTGTACACTCAGGTGGCATTGTCAAAGGCTCCCTCTCTTCAGTTATTCACTCTCTTGCTTTCCAAATCACCACAATGCCACAATCTCCCAAGATATAGGAGCAGAAATAGGCCAATCAGCCCATTCAATCTACCCTGCCATTCAATGAGACCATGGCTGATCCAATAATCCTCAAGTCCACTTTCCTGCACTTCCCTATAAACCTTGATTCCCTTACTGATTAAAAATCTAGCCTTGGATATATTTAATGACACAGCTTCGACAACCTGCTGTGTTAAAGAATTTCACAGAATCACTACCCTCTGAGAGAAAACAATTCACCCTCAACTCTGTCTTAAATTGGTAACCCTTTGCTTTGAGATTATGTCCGGTGATGCTAGAGGGGAAACGTCTCTGCATCTACTCTGTCAGGCCTCCTAAGAATCTTATATGTTTCAATAAGATCTCATCACATTCTTATAAACTCCAATGAGCGTGAGCCCAAACTACTCTACCTCTCCTCATGAAAAAGTGCCTCCGTATCTGGAATCAGCTTAGTGAACTTCCTTCAATATCAGTATATCGTTACTTTGATCAGGGGACTCATATTGTTCACAGTATCCAGCTGTGGTCAGACTCGTGCTTTGTATAGTTTTAGCAAGACTTCCCTCTATATTTCTGTTTTGCCTTTGAATTAAAGACTCAAACTTCATTCACCTTCCATATTACCCATTGAGCTTGGATGTTAGCCTTTTGTGATTCAAGCATAAGGGCACCTAGATTAATCTGCGCTATAGCTTTCTGAAGTCTTTCATTATTAAAATAATATTCAGTTCTGCTACTTTTCTTGCCAAAGTGCAAAACCTCACATTTTTCCACATCAGATTCCATTTATCAAGGTTTTGTTCACTCACTTTACCAGCCTATCTCCCTCTGTAGACTCATTGGGATATCCTTACCACTTCTCTTGCCAGCTATTTTTGAGGCATCTACATTCTGAGGCAGTAATACATTCACTTTTGTCATCCAAGTCATTAATATATCATGTAGATAAATATGGTCCCATCACTGACCTCTGTGGCACTTCACTAGTTGCAGATTGTCATCCTGAAAATGTCACCTTTATCCCAACTCTTTCATTTATAAATTAGCTAATCCACTATCCATGCTAATACACCAGCCTCATCACCAAGGGATCTTACCTTATTAGGCGGCCTTGTGTGCAGTATGTCATTGAATGCCCTTTGGAAATCCAAATATACTACATCTACCGGTCACCCTTTATCTATACTGCGTGTTACCTCCTCAAAGAACTGTAATAAATTTGTCAGGCCTGAATTCCCACCATGAAGTCATGCTAAATCTGTTTATTTTTGAAAAATACATTCCTAAATACCTTGCTATTTCATCCTTTTTATAAAACCTTTAAAATGTTCCCAATGAAAAATGTTAAACTAACTGGCTTGTAGTTGCTTAATTTCCTTCTCCTCCACTTTCTGAAAAAAAGTATTATATGGAAAGGTTCCTAATCTTCCAGGGCTTGACCAAATCCAAAGATTCTTGGAAAATTATTACCAGTGTATATGTCATATCTTTTAATTTTAATTTACTTCTTTTAATATCTTAGGATGTATCCCAATCATATCGAGAGCATTTAGCCTTATTAGTTTCTCCAGCACTTTTTCCTCTAGTGATAGTTATTGTATTTATTTTGTTTATAAAACATTCCCAATCCTCTGGTTAATCTCTAACCTTTGCCACATTCTCTGTTGTTGTTTCTTCTTTCAATTTAATACTCCCTGGTTAATCATGATCAGTTTAACCCATTCCTGGAATCTTCCTCGGAGAGATATATCTTTGCTGAGCATCATGAACTCTTTTCGCAGTCATTAGCTGAAAATACAACCTCAGTCCCTCTCTGCTCAGAACTAATTGCTCTTTAATTTCTCCTCTTGTTGATTTTATTCTCAAATTTTTAAATATGTTGGTACTTCACAAATCCAACCCTAGCTCTCCTGCACATCTATGTTTGAAATTTCCTTCAGGTTTGTGTCATTGTTATAGCCCTGCAATTCTCTTCTTGTCTTCAATCCCCAGTCTCTCTGCATCATTTGGCGTAACCAATCATTGATCCTTCTCAAGGATCATTTCTGTATTCTCCAGCTCAGTGGGATTGCCCTCACCATCCTGACTTGAAAACGTATTGATGTTCCTTCACTGGTGCTGGGTGAAAATCCTGGGAATTTCCTCCCTAATGTCATTATGGGTCGACCCAAAACATGTGGACTGCAGTGGTTCAAGAAGGCATCTCATCACAACCTTTACAAGGGCAAATAGGGATTAGTAATAAATGTTGGCCAGCCAGCGATACTCACGCCCCAAAAATATTTTTTTTTAAAATGTAAAGGTCAACATTTTGGTCGCTTTATAAATTATTGCACTTATCTATTTGCGTTTAGTGATTACTGATCTTGAACCACAAATTTCACTGTTACCTCAAAGTTCCTAACATTTTGTCATTTAGAAAATTTATTGTTTTACTTTCCTTCTGTTCCAAGTGGATGACTTTACATTTCCCCGCAATGAACTACACGCACCACAGCTTTACTCATGCGCTGAGAACATCGATGCTCCTTTGAATACTTTTGTTCCCATCTATACTATTTATTCCACTACTTAACTAGATATTACCACAATCTTAGGGTTAAACACTCACTATTCCTTCAACTGTGTGATTCGTAAAAGTAGACAAATAGTGAGACCCAAATCCAAATCACTGGTGAATATCACTGGACGTATCCTTGCAAAAGAGTATGGAATAACTCCACAGAGGCTAGTAACCTGACACCAAGTCACCTTTTATTTGTATTTGGAAAGTCTTTAACATCTTGGTCCCTCAGAGCCAGCTTTCAAACTGTCACGATGTCTGACACTCCTGCATTTATCTGTCAGCCGGGGCTCCCTGACTGGACCAGATTAACAGCCCACAATCAGGGAACTCATATTCTATGAGGTCCACCTGACTGACCTCATTACAGTCACTACAGATTGCATAACCATTATACATACTAGCTGTCTCCTCCCTTCTGTCAATTTACCTTCCCATGACCATATATTGTCTTCAATTCCATTTGGTCTGATTTTTGTTAGACATCTCTTATATGGAACCTTCTGGAAATTGATTGAAATAATACATATTACCACATCATTGCGGACTGTATTAGTTATTTCTTCAAAAACATCAACTAGAATCACTGGATGTGACTTACACTTTATAAAGCCATGCTGGTTTTCTGATCAGTGAACTTTTGTTCAGTTCATATCTTCCCAGTCCTTTTGTCCACAACAATAGATTCTCAAAACTTTTTTCACTGTAGCTGATGGTCTAAAAAGTTTCCATGACTGAATTATGCAGGCACTGAAGGGGCTGATTGCATAACTAATGAGATGAGGAACAAAAGGTTGCATGAGATAACTTGACCTGGACCATGTTAAGCCACCACGTGTTTCCCTGAAATGATATCTTGTCAAAACGCGGGAAAATGGTGTATGAAGTGTGTGGTTATAAAAAGGGTATTTGGCCTCGCTATCTCTTTATAGTCTTCTAGCCCTAAAACTCTCCAAGATTTCTGTGCTCCTCCAATTCTGACTTCCCTGATTTTCATTGATTTACTCTTCAGTTGCCTTGGTTTTAAATTCAACAATTACCTTCATGATCCTTACAGTTCTCCACATCTCTCTTCTTTAAGGAACTTCCCCTAAATGGCTAACTGCATGGACATTACCCTGTTATTTCTTCTTGTGGCTTAATGTTAAAATTTAGTTTGACAATGCTTCTGTGAAATGTTTACATGTGTTCTGCTGTGGAATGCCTCGGAATGTGTTAATGCATTGAAGGTCCTTTGCAATTACAGATTTTGGATCCCAGGTGTTTTGAGACTGCTGAGCGTGTGACGCTATTCTGCACATCGAAGAAATAAAAGTATGTAATATAAATATATAAATACACTGATTTTCATGAAAATTCTTTAAAAATATATGTGAAAAGAGGACGTGCAACATTTTTCACAAAGCTCGCTGCTGCAAACCTACATCGTAAATTAGTTCAGGACAAAGTCGTGAGATTTGAAAAATGGATAAGATTCAATTACATGTATTTCTTTCCAGTGAAATGGAATAGAACTGTTATGTGTAATGTGCCTCTGACCTCCAGCAATGAAAAATGGCTGTACATTTACTAAACGACAGCTGGCAATTCCAAATAATGAATTGAACATTTTAATGGATTGTCAAACAATTAACAAGTCTCTCTTTCCCCCAACAAATCCATTCATTTCATCATTCAACACCAAATCAAATGACCCAGAGTGAAGTTAAGATTTGAAGTGTTTCTGGTAGCACTGTAATTCCCAAATGACGGCAATGTTCCTATCTTTTAAGTCTTCACTAAAGAAGAGCTCCAGGAAGTTGTTGAGTAAAAGGCACAGCACAACTGAGTTCTTTACAGCTCTGTTTGTTTCCTCTCTTTCTGGGAGTTTCTTTTACCATCCTTCCCGAGACATTCAATACTGAGAGTCATCATAGCTGACTGCAATCCCATCCTCACCCAATTCAAACAAAAACTTATTAATGGAGCTTACTGGATAAGATTCAAGAGCTGACAGACTCTCTAATTACTGAGAAGTAAATCCTAATCAGGGGCACTAAAGTGAATTGTAACTATCTACTGGTTAAGATTAGTTAATTTAGTACAGGCTGGGGATTGCTCTTTGTAATTCAAGTGCTTAATGCTGACGCCAGCCTAGCTATCAGGAAAATTTGACATATTTCCTCAAACATGCTATTCAGATTTATAATGGTGATTAAAATGGACCCAGCTGTTGGATGTTAATTTTTTTGTTTAAGTTGGCTTTTTTTTTCTATTTGTACATTTACGAGAAAGCTGTGATCCCAAGTCTTGCTGAATCTTGCTGGAAAAAAAGGGTCAAGGGAAGTGCCTGGTGAGAAAAGTGCGAGTCTTTGGCTCAGGAGTCTTCGGCGAAGAGGCTGAGTGAGGGAAGAGAGAAGAGACTGAATAGATTACGCCACAGTTGAAGAGGGTGACGACATGACCGCCAAGCTGATTCAGTGTGCTGCGTGCATGATGTGGGAGGTCAAGGACACTGATGGTGCCTCTGGCTCCTGTAACTGTGGAAAGTGTGTCCACATACAGCTTCTGAAGGAGCATGTTGCAGCACTGAAGAAAGAACTAGATGACCTCAGGCTCATCCGAGAAAACGAGAATTTTCTGGACAGGACCTTCAGCGAGGTCATTACACCGAGGATACCAGAAGAGAGAAGGGGGATGACGATGAGGAAGGAAGAGATGCTTGAAGTACAAGAGACCCCGGGGGGAAGTACCTCTCGTAAACAGGTTGACTCTCTTGGAAACTCTTGAGACAGACGACACTGCCAGTCCGAGAGGCGGACAGGTCTGCAAGTCGAAAATTGGCGTAGAGGCAGAGCCGAGGAGTCAGACATCATGCAGAGCCATGGTATTTGGGGACCCCATAGTGAGAGGGACTGAAAGGGGTTTCTGCGGCAACAGGTGAGATTTGAGGATGGTGTGTTGCCTTCCTGGTGTCAGGATCCAGGACGTCACCGACAGATTGCAGGGAATCCTCAAGGGTGAAGGTGAAGAGCCGGAGGTGGTGGTACATGTCGGCACAAATGACGTCGGGAAGACGAAGGGAGCCATTCTACAGTGGGACTTCAGAGAACTCAGAAGAAGGCTGAAAAGCAGGACTTCCAGGGTGGTTATCTTCAGTTTGCTTCCAGTTCCTCGGGCTGGAGAGGGCGGGAATAGGGAGATAATGGACTTGAATGTGTGGTTGAGAAACTGGTGCAGGAAGCAAGGATTTACATTCTTAGATCACTGGGGTATGTTTTGGGGTAAGGATAAATTGTACAAGAGGGACAGGTTGCACCTTAATAGGTGGGGGACCAGCATTCTGGCAGGCAGGTTTGCCACTGCAACACAGGTGTGTTTAAACTAAGTAGTGGGGGGGAGGGGACAAACTGGAAATTTAAGAATGAAGTTAAAGGGAAAGTGAGAATAAGAGAAGTTAAGAAAGACAACAGAATCAACGGAGAAGAAAACTCAAGAAGGGATCATACAGTATGGCCAAGTGAAATAAGGATTGATAGGAAGGGTGAGGGGAGTAACGAATTAAAAGTATTATATAGGAATGCACGAAGCATAAGAAATAAGGTGGATGAGCTTGAGGCTCAGTTGGAAATTGGCAGGCACGATGTTGTGGGGATAACCGAGACATGGCTGCAAGTGGACAGGGCCTGGGATATGAATATTCAAGGCTATACGTGCTATCGAAAGGACAGACTGACGGGAAGGGGGGGTGGGGTGGCCCTGTTGGTGAGGAATGATATTCAGTCCCTTGCGAGGGGGGACATAGAATCAGGAGATGTAGAGTCTGTATGGATAGAGCTGAGAAATTCTAAGGGTAGAAAGACCCTAATGGGAGTTATCTACAGGCCCCCAAACAGTAGTCTGGATGTAGGATGTAAGTTGAATCAGGAGTTGAAATTGGCATGTCGCAAAGGTATTACTACGGTTGTTATGGGGGATTTCAACATGCAGGTAGACTGGGAGAATCAGGATGGTACTGGACCCCAAGAAAGAGAGTTTGTGGAATGCCTCTGAGATGGATTCTTAGAATAGCTTGTACTGGAGCCTACCAGGGAGAAGGCAATTCTGGATCTGGTGTTGTGCAACGAACCGGATTCAATCAGGGACCTCAAAGTAAAGGAGCCATTAGGAGGTAGTGACCATAATATGATAAGTTTTAATCTGCAATTTGAGAGGGAGGAGGGAGAAGGGAGAATCGGCAGTGTCAGGATTGCAGTTGAACAAAGGGAACTATGGAGCTATGAGGGAGGAGCTGGCCAAAGTTCAATGGTGCAATACCCGAGCAGGGATGGGAGTGGAACAACAATGGCAGGTATTTCTGGATATAATGCAGAAGGTGCAGGATCAGTTCATTCCAAAGAGGAAGTAAGATCCTAAGGGGAGGCAGGGGTGGCTGTGGCTGTCGAGGGAAGTTAAGGACTGTATAAAGATAAAAGAGAAGAAGTATAACATAGCAAAGATGAGTGGGAAGCCAGAGGACTGGGAAACTTTTAAAGAGCAACAGAAGATAACTAAAAAGACAATGTGCGGAGAAAAAAATGAGGTACGAAGGCAAACTAGCCAAAAATATAAAGGAGGATAGTAAAAGCTTTTTTAGGTATGTGAAAAGAAGTAAAATGGTTAAGACTAAAATTGGACCCTTGAAGACAGAAACGGGTGAATTTATTATGGGGAACAAGGAACTGGCAGAAGAGTTGAATAGGCACTTTGGATCTGTCTTCACTAAGGAAGACACAAACAATCTCCCAGATGTAATAGTGACTGAAGGACCTAGGGTAATGGATGAACTGAAGGGAATTTATATTAGGCAGGAAATGGTGATGAACAGACTGTTAGGTCTGAAGGCTGATAAGTCCCCGGGACCTGATGGTCTGCATCCCAGGGTACTTAAGGAGTTGGCTCTAGAAATCGTGGATGCATTGGTAATCATTTACCAATGTTCTATAGATTCAGGATCAGTTCCAGCGGATTGGAGGGTGGCTAATGTTGTCCTACTTTTCAAGAAAGGAGGGAGAGAGCAAAAAGGGAACTATAGACCAGTTAGCCTGACGTCAGTGGTGGGAAAGATGCTGGAGTCAATTATAAAAGATGAAATTACGACTCATTTGGAGAGCAGTAACAGGATAGGTCAGAGTCAGCATGGATTTACGAAGGGGAAATTGTGCTTGACTAATCTTCTGGAATTTTTTGAGGATATAACTATAAAGATGGACAAGGGAGAGCCAGTGGATGTAGTGTACCTGGACTTTCAGAAAGCCTTTGATAAAGACTCACATAGGAGATTAGTGAGCAAAATTAGGGCACATGGTATTGGGGGCAAAATACTGACTTGGATTGAAAATTGGCTGGCTGACAGGAAGCAAAGAGTAGTGATAAACGGGTCCCTTTCGGAATGGCAGATGGTGACCAGTGGGGTACCGCAAGGTTCGGTGCTGGGACCGCTGCTGTTTACAATATATATTAATGATATAGATGAAGGCATTGAAAGTAATATTAGCAAATTTGCTGATGACACAAAGCTGGGTGGCAGTGTGAAATGTGAGGAGGATGTTATGAGAATACAGGGTGACTTGGACGGGCTAGGTGAGTGGACGGATGCATGGCAGATGCAGTTTAATGTGGACAAATGTGAGGTTATCCACTTTGGTGGCAAGAACAGGAAGGCAGATTACTATCTAAATGGAGTCAAGTTAGGTAAAGGGAAAGTACAACGAGATCTAGGTGTTCTTGTACATCAGTCAATGAAAGGAAGCATGCAGGTACAGCAGGCAGTGAAGAAAGCTAATGGCATGCTGGCCTTCATAACAAGAGGAATTGAGTATAGGAGCAAAGAGGTCCTTCTGCAGCTGTACAGGGCCCTGGTGAGACCGCACCTGGAGTATTGTGTGCAGTTTTGGTCTCCAAATTTGAGGAAGGACATTCTTGCTATTGAGGGAGTGCAGTGTAGGTTCATGAGGTTAATTCCTGGAATGGCGGGACTATCATAGTTGAAAGATTGGAGCGACTGGGCTGGTATACACTTGAGTTTAGAAGGATAAGAGGGGATCCAATTGAGACGTATAAGATTATTAAGGGATTGGACACTCTGGAGGCAGGGAGCATGTTTCCGCTGATAGGAGAGTCCAGAACCAGGGGACACAGTTTAAAAATAAGGGGTAGGCCAATTAGAACAGAGTTGAGGAAAAACTTCTTCACCCAGACAGTGGTGGATATATGGAATGCTCTGCCCCAGAAGGCAGTGGAGGCCAAGTCTCTGGATACTTTCAAGAAAGAGATGGATAGAGCTCTTATAGAAAATGGAATCAAGGGTTATGGGGATAAGGCAGGAACAGGATACTGATTGTGGATGATCAGCCATGATCATAATGAATGGAGGTGCTGGCTTGACGGGCCGAATAGCCTACTCCTGCACCTATTGTCTATTGTCTATTGTCTATTGTCTATTATCTGGATGGTATCTCTCTCTGGCAACAGATTTGTAGGAGATTACCCTTGAGGAGAAGCTGAAGGAAGAATCATTTTCTTCTTTTGCCAGGCTCTGTACCTACTTATTGGTGGGGTACCTGGGAGTTCCTTATGTTGGTTTGGTGAGAGATTCACCAGATATGTTTCCTTCTTCCATACTCCCCCACCAGCAGAAGAATCTTTCTATCTACCCTACTGATCTACTTCATAACTCTAAAAACTTCTACAAGCTTATCACTTAAGGTTATCAGACAGAACAAATTGTAAAATCTTTGGGCCCATTATAAATACTATCCCAGGATTCAGACTGCACAGTCCAATCCTGATGTTTAAAAGAACAATGGCTGAATCTTATGTATTTTTAAGCTAAACCAGACTTAGAACATTAGAACATAAGAAATTGGAGCAGGAGTAGGCCATCCGGCCCCTGAACCCTGCTCTGCCATTCAATAAGCTCATGGCTGATCTTTTTGTGGACTCAGCTCCACTTACCCACCCGCTCACCATAACCCTTAATTCCTTCATTGTTCAAAAATCCATCTATCTTTGCCTTGAAAACATTTTAACAAGGTAGCCTCAACCGCTTCACTGGAAGGGAATTCTACAGATTCACAACCCTTTGGGAGAAGAAGTTCCTCCTCAGCTCAGGCCTCAATCTGACCCCTTTTATTTTGATTCTATGCCTTCTAGTTCTAGTTTCGCCCACCATAATCTTATATGTTTCTACAAGATCCACCCTCTCATTCCTTTGAGGCAGGGCACGGTTTCTTGATATATATTATGAAATTCATCTCATTCACTATCTTCCCTGGTCCTGTGGTGCCACTTTCGTGTGATGCTTACCCATTCTTACCAGATGTCATTCGTGGAAGACTTCACCACTGCCAGGATATCCAGAATTGACTGGTATTCCTGGTGCTGCTATCACTTAAAAGGCTGTTGCACACACAGACAATCACTGCAAGCCCAGAGTTGCCCCGCACAGTGCATGGTGTTTACCCCACCTATTCGGTAACCAGCTTTGTGGGCAGAGTCCTGGAGATCTTATTGGTCAGTGTGGTACTGATGTGGGACTTCCAGTAGTGGATGGTCCAAAGCCATGCCATGCCAGCATGTTCCAAGGTTGCTCCTCCAGCTCAAAGTGATCTCAGTCAGCTGGACGAAGGCATTTACTGTCGGAAGACGATCAGTGACCTTCTACTCTGCCTGCACAAAGTGCCACTATCTTCTCTCCGACAGTTCACACTCACTATATCTCTAGCTCTGTACCCGCCAAGGCTCACGCTCTACCATCGTCATGATGCCTGCAGCATCTTCCCACACTCAGCATGGCCCAACACCATCCCTGACACCACTACCCCTGCATGCCCTCTGCACTGCCAACTCACTGACTCGAGAAACCTCACAGGGAAGGTAACAGCTGAGCCACCCACTTCCATCTTCTGCAATACCTACTTCTTCCTCCAGGAGGAAAACAGCCCCCAAAGAGCAGGAAGAGTCAAGACACTCCTGAAACACTCATAAACAGAAATTCCAGGAGATAGTCAGTAGATCTGGCAGCATCTGTGGAGAGAGAAATAGATTTAACATTTCGGGTCCGGTGATGAAGAAGGGTCCTGGGGCTCGTATTGTAAACTGACTTATTGGGTCAAACAGACACATGAGTATGAATGAGGAGAATTGAGGTGTTCATGAGACATAAAACACGCTATAATCCCTATTAATTGACAACTTGCCAGTGGCGAGAAGCCTGCCTCACTGTTATGTAAATGCATAATAATTGCTCAAGAGCTTCTGATGTTGAGACAGGCCTCATGGGACTCCTTGCACAATTTTGCCAACCAACTCATCATAGTCCACATAGCTCATACCTTCGTACGATTAAGTCTGATATGACAAATGTAAAATGATAGTGCAATCTCATAATGGAAGGAAAAATCATAGGATCCATGCAAATTGAAGATAAAACACTGAACAGAAGATCCAACCATTTCTAAAATAAAGTTTTATTTGCAGGAGGGTTGGGATGATGAGAACTCGCACAACATGAACACTAAATCACATGCAGTTGGTGACTATAATGGGGAGAGGAACATGTTCGTACTAGAGACAGACCCAGGTGAGCTGATTGTCAAGAAAAAGAAACCTAAATTGAACTCTATTGAAAATCAAGAGACAGTTTCACACCTTGCTACCGAAAAAAAACCCTGCTCTTTGGGGACATAGAGGCATAGCGGCAAAGAGGGAAAGAGATAATGTATTGCTGTGAACAGCAGCAGCTATGTTTATGTTAAGCAGTCATACAGAATGATGGTGAGAGTTAACTCTTGTTTGGAAAGGAGGAAGGCAGAACACAAAGAAAAATTGACTTTGAGACGCAGTTATTAAAATGGTTCTTCAAGAAGAAACCAGGAAGACTCACAGACAAATCCTAAGAAGAGCAAGATTACCTTACCTCAAGAGAGTACAAAGACTTATCCACTTTTTACGGTATAATTCTGCAGACACTGATGACAGGCAACATCGGAGCAGGCAAAGAGCAGATATTATAGGGGTCTGATCAATGTGAGCTATGGTGAGATGTTTGGCAAAATCAGGTCACAACTGTGACGATGCCTATTCTGACACCAGGAACAACTTGTGCTATTTTTTATGCTCCTCACAGCAGCATGGGAAGATTCTCGCTAGGCAGTGGTGAGGTGACAATCAACAGGGCGAAATACTTGTTAAATGTGTTGTTAATGGAAAACCTTGCCTCCTCAATATTCAGCTTCTTTTCTTACCAAACTTGTCAAACATGACAGACATTGGGAAAGTTGACATGGAAACCAGAGTGGGTAGCTGGTGGGTTGAGCTCATAGCTTGCTCCAAGCTGGCACCATCATTTCAGAGTATGCTCAATGGGCACAATTCACATGCACCCCATATCCATGAACATTGGCATCTGACATGTGTCAGCTTTTACAAACTGTCATAGCACATCTTCAATCCACTTAAGGGACACCCCTGAATTTCAATGCTGCATCTCGGGCTGCACCTGCAACTATCATTGTAAATAAAATCTGAAAGAACTGCAGATGCTGTTAATCAGAAACAAAAGCACAAATTGCTGGAAAAAACTTAGCAGGGCTGGCAGCATCTGTGGAGAGAAATCAGAATTAATGTTTCGGGTCAAGTGACCCTTCCTCAGAACTATCACTGTGATGCTGCAGCAAGGACACTGTGCTCAGGGATACGCACCCAGCTCATAAACTGGACCAAGCTGCATCTACAAACTCTTGGTTTGCTCTTTTAATGTTCACTCATTCTCCACTTACCTGGATGGTCACGGTATCCATGCCTTCCACTGCTTTCCCTTGCCTTTTTATGTTTTGGCCCGTCTGTTGGTGATACAAGACATATATCACTGCTGTCTTGTGTACGCGTTTTGCACAGACACAAAGCCATGAAGCTTTTTATGATTGTCAGCAGACCTCAGTCAAGTCAAGGCAGATGAGCTTTTGCTCCGTGGGTTATGGCAGTGGAAGATAAGGTAGCCCCTGATATCAGTCCTGGCCTTTCTCAGGGCTATCGGAGTCAGGATCCTTTCCTTATAATGTGTAAGGATCCAAATGTTGGGGAGCTCACCACATGTCCTAATTCTTTCTGCTCTATTGTAGGCTATTTGTCTCAGGGAATGAGAGAGAAGCAGATGTAGCGGCAGATAAAAGTAGGTGCCACAGCTGTTACTGTCAGTGCAGGCGGAAGGTGTCCTAAGTGAGTGAGTAGGCAGTGTGGAGGACATGCAGGATTAGTAGTGCCAGGTGCTGCTGTGGGTGTTAGCATGGGAAGATTTTTCAGACTATAGTGACAGTGATAGAGCATGATCATTGGTGGGAGATGGGTAATGTAACCGAAATAGAGTGAGTATGTGGTATAGGAAAGAAGACGTTGACACTTGCATTGGGAAGTGGAGGAGGACATTGACTTTCTTATTACTTTGCTGGGCATTGCTCCATATACTGAGACAGCTTAAACCCAGATGGCAACCTTAGACCAGGCTGGCTTCTGCTGCTAGTCCTGGGGGAAGGGGATGTCCAGCATTGGCACCACCCCACTTAGCAGGACCTCGAGGACCATGCCCGCAGAGTGGGTATCGATCTCCCTCTGAATTTTTAAAGATGATACATGTGCAAGGAATGCTTATGAATTCGGGGTTATCTGCTAAGTGGTGTGTTGTTACAGGGACAGCGTATAGTACAATGGGGCATAAATCGGATATCAGAGACCTCATAAGATCATGGTGAGTAATTAATGAATCAGGTTTTGGTAAGATATGGTGATAAAACCCGGTACACCTTACAGCAACAAACTCAGGAAAAACCTCAATACAAGACTTTGATATCTCATTGATTTTAAGCTTAATAGATGGATGAGAGTCTCTGTCCTACCAGACCAAGTATCATAGTGAAGAAATAGAAATTACAGCTTACAGTAGGATACATTCTCCAAGTGAATAACTCTGAAGAGTAAAAGTTTGCTACAAGTAACACTGCATTATAAAGAACATGACAGTGTTGAAATTATGCAATTTATTCACAAACAACACTTCATTGAGTTTGTATTCATAACTTGAAGACATTCAACCTGCTCAACCAGTTTAAGTAAAGATCTTATATACTTCAACAAAGATTTATCAGTTGATTGGGAGTAAAGATTTGTCTGAACAAAATGGAGATGAATTGCATTCAGTCCATGGAAACCAGATCGTCCACACATTTAGAACACACAAAAAAAGGTCCTGATCTTATTACCTAGGCTGTGTGAGAGAGAATGTTCTCAGCAGCTGTCTTCCATGATGGATGCTCATGAACTTAAATGACACCCACATGATATTGTAGAGCGGCTACCTGAGTTAGTAGGAAACTTTCCCCTGCAAAGGGAATTCAAGAGGTTGAGAGTGTTCCATGTACGATAATGGGCCCACTAATGGGTTTAGCAGGAATGACTTCCTTCCAGAAGGACATCCAATGGAACAAATATACTCCAGCACAAAACAGATTTGCAGATGATCAGAATCAGTGTCAATACACCTCTATCTAAAAACACATTAATCTTCCAAATCTGAAAAGGATGCTTTGTAGAAGAATTGAGAAACCTTCAATCTATCTGAATTTGTGAAGTGTTGCAAAGTTAGGTAGTGTACCTGTGGATCGAAAGGCAGGACGTTAAAATTTGATGTTTGAAAATAATGATGTTTATAACGTAACCGAGGGGAAAGCAGTGTGTGGCCCCTTTAAAAGATGACATGCTTTTTCTAGGCTTGGAGATTAAAAAAAACACCTATGTGCAGCTTATGGGTTTGTAGGTGCATCGATCACCTGAATTGCAACATTTCTGTCAAAAGGCTGGATGGTTAGCAGTTCAAGATGCAGTTTTGTTTTATTATCAAAACAACAAGTTTGAATATTAGCCAATTAATTTAAACCAGGCACTTAGATACTAAAAAGCAATTAAATTGAAGATCAGAGAATCCCTACAGTGTGGAAACAGGCCCTTCAGCCCAACATGTCCACACCTACCCCCCAGAGCATCCCACCCAGACCCATCCCCTGAACACTATAAGCAATTTAGCATGGCCAATCCACCTAGCCTGCACATCTTTGGACTGTGGGAGGAAACCCATGCAGACACAGTGAGAATGTGCAAACTCCACACAGACAGTTGTCTGAGGGTGGATTTGAACCTGAGTTCCTAGTGCTATGAGGCAGCAGTGCTAACCACTGAGCCACCATGCTGCCCCAAATTAAATTTGATAGTTTGTCAATGTAAGACAAATTCTATTGTGAGAAATTGATATGTCATCAAGGGCATAAAAGATGGAGACTATTGCAAAGTCGGCAGAGAGTGAACTGCTATCTGCTAAGACATCAGCTCTCTCAGCTCTTAGAGAAGGCATCATCTAAGTAAAGGTACCATAGCAGTCTTAGTTGCTTTCCTGACAAAAGAATACAACAGAGAAGGTGCTCCTGACAGAAGATCAACGGAGCAGATACAGAACATTTCAGAAGACATAACCTGGCTATAATTTTAAGAGCCTAAGTTCTTTTATTTTGTTATTCTGGTTTATATAAGTGGGACTTCTATTCATTGGAAAAGCATACTATTAGAATTTTTTTAAATTCAGGAATAGCTAGTAGTTAGAGGGGACTTTTTTCAGTTTGTTAATAGTTCAGTAAATTTGTTCATTGTTAGAATTAGATAAATAAATTGTTACTTGTTGATTGTGGAATGAGCGTCAGGAGTTTATTTCGTTTAACCAGAGATAGTAAGAACTGCCGATGCTTGAGCCTGAGATAACTGAAGAAGGGTCCCTACCCGAAACGTCAGCTTTTTTGCTCCTCTGATGCTGCCTGGCCTGCTGTGTCCCTCCTGCTCCACACTGTGTTTTCCATGTGACCACTCTTTTGTAACAGACTTGGGGTGAGAGGCAGGTTATACCACTTTTCACACTTCTTTTAACATATTATTGGGTGAGGCGAGCCTCTCTGGCTGTTTCCATTTTAGTTATCTTGTGGGGGGGCACTTTATAACAGATGTCAAAGAACTGTGGCAAGATGGTGCACTGGTATAAATATATAAACAGTCAGATATCTGAATATATAAATGTTAACTATGAAGAAAATACCTTGGGGAAAATACACAAAAGGTAATCATTTTGAAAGGTTGGAAAATGCATTCAGCTGTAATCTAACAATGTTGCACAGACCTGATCTGTGAGAACTAGGGGGTCCAGTTTTAGATCCCAATGGGGTCAGACATGTCATATATGGCTCTTGATAATCTTAGTAACTATGTCTAACTAGTCAATATAAATCATACATCATGCTATCACGCAGTAAGCTACACCTTGCTGTTAAGATAAGAGCCTCTTCTTATTCAGGCTCAATGGCAGTGATCCTCTGTTACTACCAACCAACTATCCCTTGGATTCAATACAGAAGTAACGAATGGTGTAAACACTCTATCTTAGCCCCAAGGTGCCAGTGGTTTGGTTACAGACACATGATAGTTAATATTTTAACATTTAATTTTAATTCTAACACTTAACCAAGTATAGGTATTTTATTTTGTAAGTCAAGCTCTCTTTCTTTGAGATGTATATTAGCTCTGCATTGAGCAAAATTATTTTTGAATATCTATTTATCCATATTTTTCCCCAGGTTTTGAATATTTAGCTGTCACTTGATGATCAGAACATCTTTCTTCCCAGAGATGAAATATCTAATACTAAGGGGCCATGTATTTGAAGTCAGTGGGGGAAAGTTCAAAGGAAATGTGAAGGGCAAGTTTTTTACATGGAGTGTGGTAGGAGTCTGAAATGCCTGGTAAGGGGTGGTGGTGGAGGTAGACATGATAGGGGCGTTTAAGGGACTTTAAGATAAGCACATGAGTATGCAAGGAATGGAGGGATATGGACCAAGGGCAGGTAGAAGGGATTAGTTTAATTTGGGTCAGGTTCGGCGCACATCATGGATGTAAGCGCTGTACTGTTTTGTGTTCTGTGTTCTATGTCGTCTCTGTTCTGCTAAAGTTAGCCTTAGCAAAATTGAGAACTGTAATACTTGGGTTAAATTTCTCCTTTTCAAGTTTAACCTTGAATCCCATCATATTATTATTTTTGTTCTATTACCAGTATATTATTAACTAAGCCTGGCACAAAATCGTACATGGCCAATCCATTTGGTAGCTGATCACTGAAAGCATTATACCTTACTGTGGTTAGATATGGAAATTCTATCCGCTTCCAGACCATCAGCTGTCGATAGACTGTAATCCCTCAACTTTTGGCTCTCGGCAGTGCTCTTGAGGGACTGGGAAGAAATCTGAAATGAGATTTAAAATTCATTGAACTTTCTCTTGCATGTCACCAAACAGGCTCATGTGAAGTTTCTCCATCACTGCCAAATCCAGGATTCAGATGAATGTATCAGTTAGACTTGACTGGGATTAATTTGTTATATCACAAGAAGGCAGATGAATTAATAATTTGACTTGATCAAAACTAATCAGATGTAATTTTATGCTGGCAATGATGAAAAGGTTGAGCACTTAGAAACTGTTTCAACTAACTCTGATGAATAATAATGAATCCTCAATAATAAATTCAAAGATATCATTTCTTTATAATCCCAAAAATCCATCCAATTTTGCAAAAGCTTTTTTTTTTATTCAGTTGCATATTAAGTCATCTCCCCTAATTTCCCACAGGTCTGCCATTGACCTACAGACCACAATGTGATTGATAACTCTCTCTATTAAAATTCCAGACAGGTAACCTTGTTCTAGAAATGTTGAGGCATACTATGAAAGCAGTGTAGAGGATATTGCTTCTCTGCTTTGACCTTTCTCTTATGTGACCTCTGAATGTGTGAAACTGACACTTAGATGGCCAAAAGTGAAAGAGGCTTTTATTTCTCTAACTTTATTTTGGTGAATGCGGAACCTAACCAGAAAATGTTCTATCTGGGAACCATTTTTTAGAAAACTCCTATCGCTTGTTTTTGTAGTCTGTACAGCAAAATGCTGATGAACAAACATTAGTGTCACTGTGAAAATCTGCTTCAAAGGAGGAATAGTCAAGAGGACAAAAATAATAGAGTATAAATTGTCAAGAGCTAATTGATTTCACATGGTACCAAAGACCAAAAATATTGTTCTTCTTTGATCGACCTCTATTCTCTAGTGTTTGCCTTGAATTCTATCTGTCATGCAGCCTTGCTACCACCCTATAACTCAACAAAGTGCTTCTAATTGTTACATTTCATCTCTATACAAAGGAAATTGTTTCCTTTTAGGGCTGTTCTTCAGATATTCTCAAGGTTTACCTTTTGATTCTTGGTGCTTCATTTTGATCTATTTGGGTTTTCAGAAGCTACGTTTTATACTTCTTCGCTCATTTACTAGATGATGCTGACATGTAGTAACAATACCGTTTGTATTTATGTTGACAGAATTGGGGTATTAAAACTCTCAAAGAAACAGAAGTAAGAGAATTCATCCTGAATACTTATCAACTTTCTATTAACTCTGAAGCCACAATGCACAGAAAAACATTGATTCTCTAGACAATGCAATCTTTAAATCGGCACAAGAAAACAAGCATAAATTATGTAAGTTATTTGGATATTAACTGAAAAGCTCTTCTACAAACAAAATGCCATGATGTAAAGGTGCTAGTTTTGGACTGGGGTGGAGAAGGTCAGAAGTCATACGACAACAGTTTATACTCCAACAGGTTAATTTGAAATCACAAGCTTTCATAGCACTGCTTCTTCAACAGGTGACATACAAAATCCCATCACCCTAAACACACCATCCAGAAGTGTTTCCAATGCATGCTCACAAAGGTAGAATATTTTAACCAAGCAGTTATTATCATTTTAACTACATCATAGATTTGAATGTCAAATCTAAATTTAACAAATTCCATTACAAAAAGGCATCCACTTCATTTTACCCATATAGTAGCTCCTGAACGAATGCAGCCATAAGATAGAAATTTCACATTCATTTGCAAATAATTCATTATCTCAGTGAATTCAACTTTTCTTGGTTTCCAGTTAAGAGTGTTTCTTTGCTGACAGACTTTAAACTTTTTCTTTCTTCACCACAGCCTCATTCATCCCCTCCCATACTTTTCTGCACTTACATTCTTCCTCTCTCCTTCCCCACAAGCAGCCTCCTGTTATCTCTCAACCCTTTGGAGTCACCCTGTTTTTCTTCGACTCTCTTGCAGTCTCTCTACCTCCACCAAAACCCCAGCAGCCCCTATCATCTGTCCCTTTCTTGTGGCTATACTGTACAGTTTCTTCTCTTTCATCCCCCTGAAAGCTTCCCTTTCTCATCAAGACCATTAGTACCTTCATTCCAACCACCAGGGAGCTGACAGCTGGCTGTCTCAGTAAAAGACAGGCTTCCAACTCTCCCTTCTGAGGAATATCAAAAGGTGGCTAGTCTATGTCCCTGGACCTCAACTTGCATCCCCAGGGTCCGCTCCTAGATCCAAAAGACACTTCCCAGGTGACTGCTCCATTCCTGACACTTACTTACCTGACCGCCTACTACTTCTTCAATCACAGGTTGCGTTTATCCTGCATTTGTAGATTCATGAATAAACCTATGAGCAGCAAGCAGCAAAGAGAACCAACTTGTGATTGGAGGAACAGCTGCTGACAGATTCTCTCCATTCTACTCATGGAGGTAACTTCTTTCCTCCACGTTGCCCTCATTATTGAATTTTCCTGGACTGTTTAGAGATGAATTTATCTGCCACTTCTGCCTAGTTCGAGCATTGTGATACTTTCCCTTCTTTTATGCATCCATGATTCTGTAAATCTTTTCTTCCAATGTCTTTAGTGTGGCCCTCACATTTTCTATGTACCTTCCAAACATTTTTTTTTGTTACTCATACTTCCTTAAATGTAATGAACTCTTGCTGACTCCCAAGATAAACTTGAGCAATTGCTCATTGCTCAAGGCCAATATTGATGGAGGAGAAGAGAGTTGTGTTAAATTGTTTTTTTAAAAAAAAGACCCTCAGGCTATTCAAGTGGATATTCTCACTAGAGATATTTCAGTAAAGAAATTTAATTATTGCTTTGAACTTTCAAATCTAGCAAATATGTTTCCTTTTAACCATCAGTTTTTTTTGTTGAGAAATTCATGAATGCTTCCTGCTGGACGTAACAAGTCAAAGTACAGTGTCAAAACCATGAAGATGAAATGTTAACTGTGTTTCTCGCTTTGCAAATGCTGCCTGACTTGCTGAAAGCTTTCAGCATTTTCTGACTTTGTTTCAGTTTCCATCATCTGCAGTATTTTGCCTGTGTTAATGAATAAAGGATTGCCTTTCTATTCGCCATTTCACAAGCTCAAGAACGCTCAATTTTTTTGTTCAACCCTTAGTAATGTTGACAAGGCCAGCCTTCCAAAGGAACCATACCCACCAGGACAGCCTGGTCCACTATTCCTTCACCCCCAACACCCTCCCACAGCCCTACAGCACCTTCCCCTGTAACCGGCGAAAGTGCAACACCTGGCCATTTACCTCCTTCCTCCCCACTACCCCACTATCTAAGGGCCCAAACATACCTCCCAGGTGAAGCAACATTTCACCTGCACTTCCCACAATCTAGCCTACTGCATTCGCTGCTTACGATGTGGTCTCCTCTACATTGGGGAAATGAAGCATAGACTGGGTGACCGCTTCACAGAACATCTACGTTCTGCTCACAAAAAAGACCCTGAGCTATCTGTTGCCTGACACTTTAACGCACCACCCTGTTCCCTGGCCAACATCTCTGTTTCTGGCTCATTGCAATGTTCCAGCGAAGCTCAATGCAAGCTGGAAGAACAACACCTCATTTTCTACCTGGGGACCCTGCAGCCCTCCAGACTCGATATCGAGTTCAATAATTTTAGGGCCTAAACTCTTCCTTGTCCCAATCCCCTACCCCACACACCAGGCCTTGATATCACATAGTCTGCCATTACACACTACCTATTATTAGTCACTAATAGTCCCCATTAATAACTATTCATCTTCCTAGCCAGATTGTTATCAACTCCTTTGTCTATCCAACTGCTGTTCTTTCTCTTTGGCCTCTTTCCTCTCGTTTACTCCCTACCCCACCCCCTTCCTATTTTCTGTATATAAACTGACATTTTCCCAGATACCATCAGTTCTGGGGAAGGGTCACCAGACTTCAAATATTCACAGATGCTGCCAGCCCTTCTGAGCTTTTCGAGCAACTTCTGTTTTTGTTCCTTTTCCAGCAACTTCTGTTTTTGATCTGTTCGTGGTCTGGCTTGAGTGGCTCTTGTGGTGCAGTGGTAGTTTCCCTACCTCTACACTGAAAAGTCAATATTCAAACCTTTGCCAGCAGTGCATCGTAACATCTATGAACAGGATGATTAGAAACTGGCAAGGCAACGTTCTTTGGTGAAATCTTGGAATTCTCAACTCCAGTGAGCCGTGGAAGTTCAGTATTTCATTTTTGAAACAGACTTTCGTATATTTCTGATTACCAAGGGATAAAGAGTTATAGGACTTACGTGGATAAAAGACATTGAAATATTCAATCGGCAATGATCATATTGGTGGAACAGGCTTCTTGGGCTGAATGACCTACATCTCTTCCTACATGAGATAGCAAGAACTGCCAATGCTGCAGTGTGAGTGGAGGTGGAGGAACACAGCAGGCCAGGCAGCATCAGAGGAGCAGGAAAGCTGAAGTTTTCCAAAGAAGGGTCTCGACCCGAAACATCAACTTAACTCTTCCTACATTCCTAGTTTACAATTGCAGATTTCTTAATGAAATTTGAATTCCACCAGCTGCTATGTTAGGATTTGACCTATGACCCCACAACATTAGTCTGAGACTTCAGGTTACTAATGTGGTGATATCACCATTATATCTCGTCTAATGAGAGCCTTTGGTTTGGTCTAGTTGCAGTTTCTAATGGATCTGTGAGTATGATGCATTCAGAAACATCTGGAAGCTTGCTATCAAGAAGTATCTCACATCTTTCTCTGTGATTGTATCGAAAAAAGAAGTTGAAGAATCTGAAAGGAATGAGTTTAATACAAGTAAAGATTTAGGTTAATCAGTTATTGAAGATCAACCATCACTCTGTAAACAAAAAAAAACAAAAGGAATGAGAGAAACAAGCTTGTATCAGAGATAAAAGGTACTGCAGATGCTGGAGAATCCGAGATAACAAGGTGTGGGGCTGGACGAACACAGCAGGCCAAGCAGCATCATAGCAGCAGGAAAGCTTGACGTTTCGAGCCTAGACCCTTCATCAGAAATGGGGGAGGGGAAGAGGGTTCTGAAA
>JAHRHZ010000078.1:8570566-8601094 GCA_024137785.1 Ginglymostoma cirratum
ACCTCTTTTAAATCACACTGCCTCCATCCCCACTCCCCAGTACCGCATTTGCTGAGAACCTTAAAATCTTACGGCAGACTGTTGCATGAGATGGCTTCCTCCTCTCCATTGATGAACTGGAGGCTGCCATAACACTTATTTTTCACAGCTTTGCCCATTTCCTCAGATGGCACCATCCTCTTGAAGCATTCTCACATTCTCCCGCTAACATCAGCAATGCGCAGCTCTCCTGGCAGACCTGCTGGCTAGACATTGTTGTAGACCCTGTGATTGGATCTGCCAATTTCTCACTCCACCTACTGCTCTTCGTTAGAAAGTGATCCCAGTGGAAGCTTCTTCATTTGCTGCTTCCAAGAAAATAATGACCAAAGTCTCAGCACAGCCACTTCCAGTGTCCCAACCTAGAACTGAATGCAAACCTGGCCTCTGACATTGTTGGCAAAACCCAAACCCTTGTATCTTTGTAAACACATGGTCATGTGTTCATTATAGCTAAGATTTAGCTTTAGATAAATGTCACTATATCCGAATACCCTGTCAAAAGTAACAAGTTGGCAAAGATGAAGATAAGGGTTTGATTAGAACATATACAAAACCTGAGGAAAATAGGCAACATGATGAAAGTACATGTTATCCATTTGTAAAACAATTCTGCTCAGATTTATTTTTTTTTCTGAAGGATTAAACACTTATTAGACACAACCGCAGAGGGAAGTATTAGCCTGCTGTGGGAGGTGCAGTCTTGATGCACAATAAAATCTTTTCAAATCCTATCCATTTTTACCTAGTTACTCTCCTCATGTTTCTTTTTTACTCTTTATCCCACTTCTCTCCTGAAGAGAGTTACCTTAAATGTATTACTCAGTCGATGGGGAATTTACCAATTGGGTCACATGGAATTGATCCCAGATCTGATTCAGTAGAAACATGTCTGCTGTGGATGAAACTGTCGTTGTTAATTTCTACATCTACATTTGGCAAACCCTTATCAAAGATATTACCTCCTTCCATGATAGTAAAGGACATAACCAGGGAAAGCACATATGATTAACTACATTGCATAAACATACATCACACCCCAAAGCTATCTTCAGGAATTGTAGTGTAACTTATAAATAACTTCTCGGCACATTTAAGTACGTTGGTTTGAAATTGGGATGTTTTATGTGCTACATTGCCTCTTAGCACAAAGCAATGAGTTTGAGATGCATATAATCATTTTTGACATAAGATGTGCAATCTTGGTAAATTGATTGCCAGCAGTATGTACAGCAGGAAGGTTAGGATAATAAAACAGTGTGCAACGGTGAATTAATGCTAGTTCTACCATTTTTGAACTCCATATTCCAAGCCTATACCCTGAGTTAATCTTCTTTAGTCTATATGCAGTTGAATCACTGGTATTGCAGTTTGTTGTTGATTTAAAATCTTATGATGAAACAAGTTGCAACCTGACAACAGTAGCCTGGACAAGGTTAGGGTTTCCTTCAGGAACTGAGTATCTTCAAGAAAATAAAGAGCAGCTACATAGACCAGGACAAATGGCTAGACGTTAGAGGAGGGAAATACTGCAATTTGCAGGAAGCCATTTCCATTAAGGGTTTTTGGTGATCAACTCCCGAATCACAGCTTCACAAGAATCAGAAAATTGTTCTGGTACAGAAGGAGACCATTCAGCCCATCATGCACGTACTGGTTTTGTTATCCTATGCTAACCTCCTGATTTTTTACCATTGCTATCCAAAAAATCAGCCAATGCCCACTTAAATACCTCAGTTGAACCACCTTCCACTGCATTTGCAGCCAACACATCCCAAACACTGACTACTCGCCATGTGATTTTTTTTTTTCTTCCCTCTTACATCGCCCTTTGCTTGCACATCACTTTAAACTGATGACTTTGGTGAATGGGGGGAGACCATAACTGAAAATCACCATAGTTCCCACTCTCGTTAGAAATGACTGGTGATGAGTTTTACCTGCTGAGAGTAACTACACGTCCAACAAAGGGCAAGATTAAGAAGGTTGGGCTTTTCTAGTGACCTCAGCTGCTACAGCATTTGAATGAAGATATTTTCTAACTAACCAATTCAGAAATGTTATTACACACCTCTAGAACAGGTGGGACTTGAACCCAGGCATTGAATCTGAGCCTCTCATCTCAGAGGTAGGGACACTACCTCTGCTCCACAAGAACCCTTATTACATACAGCTGAATGAGTGAACATTTGCTGCTAACTGTTGCAGCCACAAAGGCAACTTCAAAGTAGAACGCAGGGCCAACAAGTATTACATATGGTCGCCATGTTGACTGTAGCTATTAACTTCTGTAGGCCAGGCTTCTTCCAGGTTGCTGTTGAAGATGCAACTTTTCAGAACAGCGTTGCGTAAGGATCATCACTTAAACTCCATTCACAGAATGATATCTCAATCTCATTCCATTCTATCCATGAGAATCGGGTGGAGCAAGCACGAGGGTTTGGAACCATTTCAGATTTCCCATGGTGCCTTGGGTTCATCCCATTTGAACTTCACCATTTTCATGGACCAAAAGGGACAATTCCCCAGAGAGATGAAGCCCCACTCTTTTGGCAGCTGTCATGATTCTTTCATTTTACAGCAGTAGTTTGAGCCACCTATACTTACCCCACTACAGCGAGTCAAAGGCTGGCTACTGGATAACTATTGTAATCCACTCATGAAATGACTGATGATTCTGGTTTGGAACTTACGGCTTTGTCCACAGTGCTTTTGCAATGGGAGTCCTGTTGCCAGAATGAATATTATGGAGCATCCTCAGGCAATGTTTTAACTGTCTGGGCCATTCTGTAGTAGCCCCGTGGTGAGATAAGCATGTATCAAGATTTATATAGCCTGTTGCATTCTGCATGGATTCACCATGATGAAGGTCCAGTCCTTGCCAATCCCCAGCAGGAATAATGTGTGACCCACTCTCCAGTAAATGGATTGGAGGCAATTCTGAGATGGTTAACTAGACAAATATCCAAAATGGATGTGTTGCCTTGTAAGGAAAAAACGAATGGCTAGATTTGTAACTGCTACAGAAAGAAAAGTAAGAGGCGACATTTGAATGAAATCTTTACGTTCCTTGACAGAGTGGATGAAAGTGGAAAATTGCCTCTTGTGAGAGGATCTTTAACTAGAGATCACTGTGTAAAAATTAAGTGGATGCTCATTCAAGACAGAGATGGCGAAAATGTTTCACTTACGCAAGGTTGTAAGTCTTTGGAACTCTCTTCCTCAAAAGGCAGTGAAGTAGAGTTTATGAATCTTTTTAAACAGAGGTAGATAGATTCTCGATGAGCAAAGGAATGAAAGTTTATTGTGTTTAGGCAGGAATATGGAGGAATTAGATCACGCATGATCTCATTGAATGGCATGGCAGGTTTGAGGGGCTGAATGGTCTACACTTACTAATATGTTTTTATGGGCAGCACTAGTTACATCCAATGCTAATTTGAAACAACAGTGAGGCTTATTTAACGCGCATCCAATAATACAAATGTTGATCACACACAGCCCCTCCAGTTTTAATGTTACCTAATTTAGCTCCAGTCTGTCTTGTTATTCGGGTATGGTCTCGGAATGCTGTTCCGTTTCTTAAATGGTAGAATTTTATGTTTCCTGTGTGATCACAACAAAAGCATCATAAGAGATCTTTTGCCACAAAGGTAGAAGGAAATATCAACAGATGCAAGGTTGCAGCTCTTTTACCGAGCCACCTGCTGTCCAGTCATCGCATTGATACCTTCATAGCATGAAGCCTTTCTTCTTCATTAACATCACTACATTGCACCCTGTCAAGGGCATCGATACTTAATCAATAAACACAGAACTCTGTGCTGGGCACCTTTAAAGTCGTTGCTAAAGTGTGTAATTTCTTTTCCTCTTTAGTATTTCATCCACATGAATCCCAGAATAACAAAGCAGCCTGCTTCAAAAATCAAACTAGTACCATTTTTCTTCGGCTATATGAGGAATGTCCATTTCCTTGGGATGGTCTCAAGGGTCGTGAATATGCAATTATTGCCCTCATTTCCTAAGAAGCAGAATTAGGTCTCTGAAACATTAGCCCAGTTTGTAAAATAAAGCAGACAATGCTTGAAAAGTGCAAAACGTGGTTTGGCGATCAATAAAATGAAATCATGCGAATAATAAAATTATACAATGGGTGTAGACAAGAGGAGACCAGTAGCTCATTGTATCCATTCTGTCTGTCTGTGAGGGTTACTCAAGGAGTTTTATTCTTGGCCTCATTTTCTTCATTGTCTTCAAATAATTATCCAATCCTCTTTCAAAATTCACATTTGAACCTGCCTCCACCTCAAAATCAAGCAGGTTATTCCAAATCCAGACCACTCATGGTGTGAAAGGTTTATTTCCCCTTTTGGTTTATTTGCCTACTAAAGCAGTTTCCTCTGGTACTCGACTCCTACTTCCTTTCACTCTGTCTGAGCTACCTCCAAACTTCTAATAATTTTGAACACCACCACATTTAAAGTAAGTGAGTGTGATTCATCAGGACTGCCTGAAGAATTGATTTGGTTGGAATATTAAAGAAATCACAAGAGACTTGCCTTTATATAGCACCTTCCACAGCTAACAAATCCAATGGGTTTCGGAGTTCTGAGGGAGGTGGCTGAGGAAATAGTAGAGGCGTTGGTTGTGATCTTTCAAAAGTCACTGGAGTCAGGGGAAGTCCCAGATAATTGGAAAATCGCTGTTGTAACCCCTTTGTTTAAGAAAGGATCAAGACAAAAGATAGAAAATTATAGGCCGATTAGCCTAACCTCGGTTGTTGGTAAAATTCTAGAATCTATCGTTAAGGATGAGATTTCTAAATTCTTGGAAGTGCAGGGTCGGATTAGAACAAGTCAGCATGGATTTAGTAAGGGGAGGTCGTGCCTGACAAACCTGTTAGAATTCTTTGAGGAGGTAGCAAGTATGTTAGACCAGGGAAACCCAGTGGATGTTATCTATCTAGACTTCCAAAAGGCCTTTGATAAGGTGCCTCATGGGAGGCTGCTGAGTAAGGTGAGGGTCCATGGTGTTCGAGGTGAGCTACTGGCATGGATTGAGGATTGGCTGTCTGACAGAAGGCAAAGAGTTGGGATAAAAGGCTCTTTTTCGGAATGGCAACCGGTAACAAGTGGTGTCCCGCAGGGTTCAGTGTTGGGGCCGCAGCTGTTCACCTTATATATTAATGATCTGGATGAAGGGACTGGGGGCATTCTGGCGAAGTTTGCCGATGATATGAAGTTAGGTGGACAGGCAGGTAGTACGGAGGAGGTGGGGAGGCTGCAGAATGATTTAGACAGTTTAGGAGAGTGGTCCAGGCAATGGCTGATGAAATTCAACGTGAGCAAATGTGAGGTCTTGCACTTTGGAAAAAAGAATACAGGCATGGACTATTTTCTGAATGGTGAGAAAATTCATAAAGCCGAAGTACAAAGGGATCTGGGAGTGCTAGTGCAGGATTCTCTAAAGGTTAACTTGCAAGTTGAGTCCGTGATTAAGAAAACGAATGGAATGTTATCATTTATCTCAAGAGGGTTGGAATATAAAAGCAGCGATGTGCTTCTGAGACTTTATAAAGCTCTGGTTAGGCCCCATTTAGAATACTGTGTCCAATTTTGGGCCCCACACCTCAGGAAGGACATACTGGCACTGGAGCGTGTCCAACGGAGATTCACACGGATGATCCCTGGAATGGTAGGCCTAACATACGATGAACGGCTGAGGATCCTGGGATTGTATTCATTAGAATTCAGAAGGTTGAGGGGAGATCTAATAGAAACTTACAAGATAATGCATGGCTTAGAAAGGGTGGACGCTGGGAAGTTGTTTCCATTAGGCGGGGATACTAGGACCCGTGGGCACAGCCTTAGAATTAGAGGGGGTCAATTTAGAATGGAAATGAGGAGACATTTCTTCAGCCAGAGAGTGGTGAGCCTGTGGAATTCATTGCCACGGAGTGCAGTGGAGGCCGGGACGTTAAATGTCTTCAAGGCAGAGATTGATAAATACTTGATCTCGCAAGGAATCAAGGGCTACGGAGAGAGTGTGGGTAAGTAGAGTTGAAATGCCCATCAGCCATGATTAAATGGCGGAGTGGACTCAATAGGCCGAATGGCCTTACTTCCACTCCTATATCTTCTGGTCTTATGGTTACCAGTGAGATACGACAAATTGATGTCACTGGTGTGATGTAGGAAATACAGCTGCCACATTGCATATAGAAAAGTCCCACAGACATTAATGTCCTAAGTAGCAGGTAATCTGTTTGAACAATTTTGGTTCAGGGATTATTGCTGGTTAGGACACTGCATTGTTCTGTTTGAATAGTATCACAGGATCCTTTGAAGGCCTCAGTCTAACATCTCATCCAAACGACTCCATCTCTGATAGTGCAACTCTTACTTAACATTGTATTGAATGTCAACAGAAGACTGCATGCTCAAGCCTATAAGGTGGGGCTTGAGCTCACAAACGGGTAACTCAGATGGAAGAGTGTTGCCTGTTGAGGTGAGCTGCAGCTTTCTTCCCTCCCTGACATGGCATGACAATGTCGAGGAAATGGCAGAGAACCCGCTGCAAGTTCCCGTCCACACTACTCACCATCTTGCCTTGGAAATATATCACAGTTCCTCCAGTGTTCTAAGTCAAAATCCTGGAATTCCCTCCCTAAGGGCATTGCGACTCCACCTACAACAGATAGACTGCAGTGATTCAATAAGACAGTTTACCACCACCTTGTCCAGGGCAACTAGGGAGTCAGCATTGTCCATGTCCCACAAGGAATTTTTAAAAAATTAGAAACTCAAAGTCAAGAAACCTTTTGCAATTTTTATCTTAGTTTTTAAATGGCAACATCAGAATCTCTGCTCACAATGTGATCCCCTCTACATTGGGGAAATGAAGCGTAGACTTGGCAAACGCTTCGCAGAACATCTACGGTCTGCTCGCAAAAAAGACCCTGAACTACGCGTTGCCTGCCACTTCAATGCACCACCCTGATCCCTGGCCAACATCTCCGTCTCCAGCTTGCAACAGTATTCCAGTGAAGCCCAATGCAAGCTGAAGGAGAAACACCTCATTTTCCGCTTGGGGACCCTACAGCCCTCCGGACTCAATATTGAGTTCAATAATTTTAGGGCCTAAACTCTCCCATGTCCCAGCCCCCCACCCCACACACCAGGCCTTGTTACCATGTAGTCTGCCATTACACACTCCCTGTTGTTAGTCAATAACAGTCCGCATTAACAACTATTCACCCTCCCAGCCTGATCGTTAGCAACTCCTTTATCTGTCCAACTGTCTTTCTCTCTCTTTGGGCTCTATCCTATTGTTTACTCCATACCCCACCCACCTCCCTATTTTCTGTATACAAACTGATGTTTTCCCAGCCACCATCAGTTCTGAGGAAGGGTCACCCGACCCGAAAAGTTAACTCTGTTTTCTCCTCCACAGCTGCTGCCAGACCTGCTGAGCTTTTCCAGCAACTTTGTTTTTGTTCCATCAGAATCTCGCTTTTTAAGCAGTGACTACCTTATATCGATTCATTTAAATGTCATTGATAGCCCAGCTCACCTTGTTTGTCCTCTACATTCAATTCTCCTCTTGTTCCCTGAGAAGTAGCTGACATAAAGAACTGATATAAATTAGAACAGGTTTCTGGTTGCTGTATCATGCTGACTGTTTTTCCCAACCATTATCCAACCGTGCCCATGCATGTCGCATGGTCAACGCTCTGTGTAATGTTTCCCGGGGTAGCATAATTTGAATCAATCCCTGCTATTCCCAGAGTTACAGGTAAAGATTTTATAAAAATACACAGAATTCCTCAATTTATCTGCCTTTTAAACCGAGGCTGACACAAAGACCTTGTTACTGTACTTAACAGGACTTCCTATTTATGATAAGTAAATATACTCCAGCTACAGATAAGCAATTATGAACCATTGGCAAATACCCCAACTAATTATATGGGTTTACTGAGATGATCCACGTGTTGATCAGAATGCTGCTTTTCAGGCTTCCTTCTCTGGATGCTTTCCAGATGCTGAATTTTCACAAAGACTGGCTAAGTGTCAATTTTGGGGAACTTCATAAAGGGCTTTCCTCCTTGAAACCTAATGAATTTTATCAGAAAATTCTCCACCACTCATTTCATTATATGTGCAGCACACCTCTAGCTAGCACTGTCATCAGTGGCAAAAGCGCTCGTCACTATCAGGATATCCCTGGCTTTCGACACTGGTGTCATATTTAAGGTCGAGCTGTGCCCTGGGTTCAATGCTGCCTGGCGGGAAAGGCCCTTCACAGCACATGTAGGAGGAAAAGGAAAAGGGAACGTCTGCAACATCACTGGAAATCCAAGCTCGTACGTAAATGCACTCCATCTTGACGTCATCACCTGTCAGATCAACTCTTATTTCTATTGCGACTGCAAGAATGGAGCTACTCAGGTATCTGAAGACAGATACAACACGGCAGCTCCCACTTTACCTGGCACAGACTTCTAACAATCAGAAATGACTTGAACTTCGATGGAATGGAACCCTTTGCTTTTGATAAAGTCTGCAGTATTATGATATGGTGCTCTCAACATGATGTGTGTCAATTCTTTAGGGTATGAATCTTGGGGGGATTTAGATATATTGGCAAAGTTTACAGCCTGGCCTGTAACACTGCCCTCACCATGAGGAAATGAGATGAAGTGCTGACACAGATTGCATCAGTAAAGCTTTGATGTGTTTATGTGCCGAGGGTTGTGAGATCCCACACTGGTGCCCAGTGGATCCTCGGAAGGAGCCAGTATGCAAACAATGATGACTACTGGGATATGATGGCCACCCACCCCTTCAGATCCTGCTCCAGAAGTCAGAATAGTTCAGTGAGAGTGTCCTAGGACATCCTCAGTCTGTGTCTGCAATAAAGACGTGGTCACGTGGAGGAAATGATATCAAGGATGATGAACTCTAGGCCTCTTAAACCTTTTTTGCACAATAAAGGGCTGACCAGCTGTGACCTCTTCATATGGAGGCCTTTCAGTATCTGTTGGAGGTTGCTGCTAACCCTGGGCTTGCTGATGCATCTGTTCCTCCTCAGTTTCTCTGCACCCTTATTGTACATGGCTGCAGTGATGAAGACCACTGCCATGCTTCTACTGAGATATGAGGGGAGTATCAGTTGCGCAGCAGAATCTTTAATAATGTGAGCAATCAGAATTCACATCACACACAAATGTCAGTTCAGCATCATCGTCCACACAGACAGATATGGAGGACGGTAGTAATGTGGGCTAAGGGATACCTTATGGACCTTTGACAGAGGGGACGTTATTCCAATGTATACTGTGTACACCATGTCACACGAATGCAGGTGGAGGTTGTAATTGTGGGGCTGGATGAACACATCAGGTCAAGCAGCATCATAGGCGCAGGAAAACTTGACGTTTCGGGCCTAAACCCTTCATCAGAAAATGATAGGAGAAATGTCTCAACTTAGAGAGTGGTGAGCCTCTGGAATTCTCTGCCATAGAAAGCATATGAGGCCAAAACATTGAATGTTTCAAGGAGTTAGATATAGTTCTTAAGCTAAAGGAATCAAAGTGTATGAGGAGAAAGTGGAAACAGGGTACAGAATTGGATAATCAGCCATAATCATATTAAGTGCGGAATGGAGTTGAAGAGTCAAATAGCCAATTCCTGCCTCTATTTTCTACAATTCTCTCTTTAAAATATTAGAAGCAGACTACTAGATGTAAAGTAATGGATCAGTTGGAAGGATACTCGATAGTCTGCCAAGCATCATCAATTTCAAAATTTCTACCCTGGAGACTCCCTATCCCGCCATTTGATCATGTGAGTTATCCAAAGGAAAACTCTAACCCTAACCCTAACCCTAACCCTATCGCAGGCACTGCAGGAATCCTTTTCACTGATGTATAAGAAGAAAATAAATGTGAAAATAGCCTACCAGATAGTGGGCACAGACAGTATTTCGAACTTGAGAGATCTCCTTATTCCAAAAGGAAAGAAATTGGATGGTCTCCGATTCCTATCTTCATAGAGCTATTAGTTCAAGTTTATTTTTATTTAGAACTGAATTCTCACTGCCTTTGAACAACATCAACACAGTCAAGTCAGCTGCGAAAATATGGTGAGATCAGAAAATTGAGGTGCTCAAGGAGAAAAAAAGTCTGATTTTCTATCCAGCACTTGAACAATGACTCATGATTCATGCTAGTGAGCAGTGAGAGGCTAATATTCATACATTTACATCACATTAGTGCCTAATCTTGTGTCATTTATGTATAACTTCCTATTCTCCTACTGGCCAGAGAGAACCTAAAAGCGACGTTTCCTGACGTGGAAGACAGAGCAGGTATCTGGAGGCTCCAGCTCTCCTTGGTTCCTTCAGGTTTCTATCTGGGAGCACAGTCCTCAATGACTGCGGGATTGCTTGCAACCCCTGTCCACAAACATTGGTATCAGACATGGACCAGCCTCAGAAGCTCATCACGACACATCTCCAATCCACTTACTATACAATTCACCATGTCTGTGCTGCGCTTTGGAGTGCATGGATACCTTACTGCAGCTACAAGATCACTTTGTGCATAGGGACAGGCATGTGATTAATGCACCATTAATCTAGGTATGCATCAGAGCTCTCGCTCACTTAGCAATCACATACTTTGTGTCTACATGCTTTTGCCTTTTTTGTGTTTTGTCACTTCATTCTGATCTTAAAAGCTCACAAGGCTTTGGCCTCACCCCGTCGTTTGGCCCAGACACTAAGCCAGGCAGACTGTCATGGTTGCCACAGTGATTAGTCAAGAGGGTGGATTTGTTGGTGTAAGGCACTCTACTACATCAGTGTCATACCTATTGTATACAATAGGTGACGTGGCAAAAACACTGCATGTGCTTCAGCTAAATGACCACACATCAAAATCTAAGGGAAACAGTTGTCAGTCAAGTCAAGGAGGATCATTTTCTGATGAAGGGTTTAGGCCCAAAACATCAAGTTTTCCTGCTCCTATGATGCTGCTTGACCTGCTGTGTTCATCCAGCCCCATGCTTGTTATTTCGGATTCTCCAGCATCTGCAGTACCTTTTATCTCCAAACCAAATGCTCTGTTTGGTCTCTGTTACACTATTTTAACAAGGGGCAGAGAAGCTGTCTACATTGTCCAGATCAAAGTTATCCCTCAGCTGTTTCGCTAAAGACAGATAACCTGGCCATTGACTAATCTTTTCTCTGTGTGTAATTCCCCTCCAGTGCTGTTGTGATTACTCTTCAAAAGTATCTGTCTGAGAATTGTTGGATACATTGATTGTGTTGCAAGGAGTGAAGACAAAGATATTGCAGTTTTTCCTTGCATGATAAACCTTTGTTTGGAACCAAAGACTTGCTTTGGCCTAGGCATGTGGTAGGTACATCTAGCACAGACACAACCCCATATAAAGATGTGATGAAAGGGCTGGAAGGTAATTTGGAGCAGAAGAAATGAAGGGCACAACTGATGGTCAAAAAATTCCAATGAAGTGTTCTTACTCCAGTTGGTGTTGCTCCCACATATTCTGAGTTCCATAGTACCAGTAATGTATCTGAGGAGAAAGTGGTCAGGCAACAGCACCCCCTTGATTTTGTCCAATACCAGAAAGATCATGTCCTCGGCATTACATTGCAACAAAGACAAGATTAGTCCAATAAAACACTTGGATTCAAGCTCAATTTCCAATGTGAAGCAATTTTCTGTCAACAACAGGTAAATATGGTTTAATTGACCACTGTTACCTTAAACTGACTGGCTATTATTTAAATGACTCATTCTGCCAATAGTGTGATGACAATGAAGTTCCAGATTGACACGATACACTTCCACAAATTGAGTCACTCATGTTCAAGATTTTAATCTCAATTGGACTTTGAATGGGAAGGGTGCATCAATTGAAGATGATAAGAGGATACAAAACTGAGGGGAAATGAGTTTTTTTAAATTTTGACTATGAAATAAGGGTGTTGCTCACTGGGCCAGAATTTATTGCCTATCCCTTATTGTCTGGAGAGCAGTAAAGAATCAAACACATTGCCATGGATCTGGAGTTAATACAGGCCAGGCCAGATAACGACAGCAGATTTCCTTCTCTCAGGGAAATTAGTGAACCGGATGGGTTTTTACAATGATCAACAATAGTTACATGGTCACCAGCTCCATATTCCAGATTTTACTGAAGTTAAATTTCACCACCTGCTATGGAAGGATTTGAACTCATGTTTCCCTGAGCATTAGTTTGGTGTTTTGGATTGCTAGCTACATCGCTGCCTTTCCTTGAAGGGGTTTGAAATGTGAAAGAAATTTGAAACTTGGGAATTACCAAAAGTTGGCAGACTCGAATTGATTTTTATACTTTCACTTTGCTATTCCAACTTTAAAATGAACATTTACCTATTTCCCTGTAAACAACCAGTCTAATATAAGGTCTCAAGGTTTTTCTGAGGTCATTGACTGGAGTGGTACCGATTGGGATGTAATATGATCATTGTAACCTGTGCAAATGTGGTGAAAGTGATTGAATTTCTGGATATTGCATGATGTTTGATTTTTAGTTTTTATTGGAGGCAATCATTTGCTTCTCTGAAATGGGTTTCAACTGTAACTTCACCAAGAGAGAGTGCTTAATGTTAATAGGGATAATGGGTGCTCATCTTGACAACTTTGATATATAGCCAATGTGGGTTGGCATAAATATCACATTGAGGCATCTGTGGGTGACCTGATATAATTTCCATTTAAATGATGCTGAAGACATCATCCATCCAGAAAGACATTTATGAGCAACATCTTAGTAATCCAGTATTGAATCAGTGCCTTTGGCTTTTTGCAACATGGCAATTATTGTAGCCTACTAATGCAGGAAGCTGTTTATTGCAAACAGTTCATGGAAATGATGGAATGCATACAACATATAGGAAGGTGAAGGTTGCTGTTCCTTAATGGAAATATTTTGGATTATGTAAGGACTGACACACAAAAATCAGGTCCAGTTACCTTCCATTTCCATTTTCACTGTTTAATGAGGGCAGTGCTGGCATTGACAGAATTCCTGCTATCAGTCTTGCTGATTAAAATGCCACAGGTTTACTTCCAAGTGTCATGTCAGTGAAGTTAAAACAGTCTTGGCATTCAGATTTAGTGCGAGTATCAAAGCCCTCATGGCCACAAAATTTGTGGTGTTGAACAAAATGGTAGCATGAACTATTTCTTTTCTTTATGAGTTCAGCTTTCAGGAGGGGTGGATGGTTTTAGACATTGGAAAATTATGCCTCAAGATGTGTAGATTTATAGCTGGTTCCAAGTTCCAAATTCTGGTATTCATTTTCGGTGGCAAATGTCCTCCATCTGCACAACCACCACTAATGTTTGGAAGTTTACTCTGATTCTGATGTCATTACACCAGAAATTAACAATATATTTTGCAATCTTCTTTAACCTGACATACCTGGTCTTGAATGCTCTTTCACTCTTGCTTGACAGAGCACATATAATAAATGGCATATACCAATGAACAATCGGAAGCAGGGCAATGTTCAGCCTCTGGAGATTAAATTGCTCATGTCACATGAAGATGGGATTCTGGCTTGCCCATTATCTGACGTTCAAAAAACAAGTGTCAACTTAATGCAAAGTGAAATAATGATCTGCCACGTCAGATAAGACAGGGCAATCATAGATTTTTGTCAGGCCAGTCAGGCATAAGGAATACCTTTCGTTAAAAAAACTTTATTCCTTTGAAAATTGAACCTGGTGAACTGTTAGGATGGCTGTGAGGGGATCAGATGATTGTTGCAATTTCAATAGGCTAACAAGCATGTGGGAATATCCAGCCTCTGTGGAATATTACATCTGCTATTACCAATATTGATTCCAAAACAGAGTCAACAGATTTCCAGACTTTATGGCTCCAGGTTTAGCCGTATGACAAAGGAACACTATTGAGACCAGTTATCCACAAATGCAGAGTGAAGGATTATCATTTGCCTTCTATCGAATATCAATTGCTATGAATCATGTAATTACAATGTACTCTGATACTGAATGGTTTTATTCCAAATCTCAGAAGAGACCTGGCATGGTATTCTTGACGGTAGTCTGCTCCCTGCCAGGTGTCTTCTGAGATTTGGAATAAAACCATTCAATATCAGAGTACCTTGTAATTACAACCTGTGTCATTTTGCTTTTCAAGGTCTGTGAGATTTAAAATCATGTAAAATCCTCCTCCAATCTGTTTCTGAGAGCATCCAAATTCATCTGTAAAGAAATTGGTGCCCCTCATTCAGCAGCCAGCAGGGCCTACATGACCTGCTGAACAGTCGTCACTTCAAAGAAATCCTGCATTATTCCAGATCTGACACCAATCGTCTGAATTTACTTGCACTATCAGAGTGGAAATGCTTCTTCCTTCACTGGACTCTCAAAGACATGTGAATGTTTAACTGTTCTGTGTGGTTTTACTTCTTTAATTGACTCTTATGATTCTCTTTGTTGCGTGATTGACCTAGTGCTGGACCTTGCGGAATGAAGGTGTGAATAAACAATCCTCCTTCTTTTTAAATCTACAAAAGTCTGCTGCTGGTGACTTTTAAATCGATTGCTCACTAGCTGGAGTTTGAGACACCACACATCGGCCTTTTAAAACATAAACAACTGTGGTTAGTGTTTAGATGAGGGGTGGGGTTCAGTTTAACGCTGATAGCAATTGTTTCATATTGTGCAATAAATCAACTGATCACAATAAAATCAACTGTTTACCAATACACCAGGAACATTAAACAAATCTGAATAATGTAACGCACATTCAGTTTTCCCAGATATGGAGTCTAATAATACTTAACTATTTAACCAGCCTTACTAGAGGGAGGGACAGAGAAAGAGAGTCAGGGACACAGAGAGAGAGAGAGAGAGAAAGGGATAGAGAGAGAGTTTTGGAAAACACTCTTGTTTGTCATATCATAATCTCCTATGAGACTGCATATTTATAAAACTGTATGGTCTGTCAACATGAAGATGACAGACTCTACATCACCCCCACCCCTCACCACATGCGTTTATTCTACAGGTAGTCCTCCACTGTGTCACTCCTGTTTCATGGTGTATTTGTGCTGGTCATTCTGCAGCAGTGGAATCATGCAGTACTGCTCAGGATTATTTAACAGTTGTTATCTACTTGCCGAATCAAATTTGATGTTGGACATCGTTTTGCAAACAGTGACAGTACCTTGTATGTTGTGACTAGATGAAGGGATATGTTGTTTGATACGATCCACCAATATTTTTCTGTGTTAGTTGTCCTATATACAAGGTATCATAGTGGTCCACAGGCCCTAAAGTGTCAGGGTACTGTAGATCCAGCATTGCTTCCAGTGTGCTAGCACAGCCTTCGGCCGCCTGAGGAAAAAGGGCGCTCAAGAACAACGACATCGAATCCGACACTGGGACCGTGCTTTACAGAGCTGTGGTGGTTCACACCCTCCTATATGTCTCTGAGACATGGACAGTCTCCAGCAGACACCTCAAGGATCTGGAACAGTACGACCAACGCTGACTGCACAAGATCCTGCAATTCCACTGGGAAGAAAGACACACCGACATCAGCTTCCTCAACCTGGCCAACATCCCCAGCATTGAGGCACTGACCACCCTTGACCGGCTACGAAGGACTGGGCACAGCGTCCACATGACCGACATGACACTCCCTGAGCAGGTGCTCTACTCCCAGCTTCAAAACGGCAGATGAGCCCCACGTGGACAGAGGAAGCACTTCAGTGATACCCTCGAAGCCTCGCTGGCGAAGTGCGGGATTCCCACAGACACCTGGGAATCACTGGCCCAAGGCCATCCCAAGTGGAAGAGGAGCATCCAGGAAGGCATCCGAGCACCTCGAGACTTTTCATCAGGAAAAAGTGGAAGCCAGGGGAAAACAGTGAAAGGAGCTCACTGCCACACCAATGTCCCACCCACCACTTCCTGTGACCACAACCTGCCCCAAGTGTAACAGAGCCTGTGGTAGCCACATTGGTCTGTACAGCCACCTACGGACTCTCTTCGAGAATGGAAGAGAGTCATCCTCATCTGCAAGAGACGGCCGGTAATGATGAGTGTCAGAGTGTTGAGAAAACAGTTCTGGAGAGTGATACCAGACTCGAAAGGTTAACTCTGTTTCTATCTTCAGACTTGCTGCCAAACCTGCTGAATTTCTACAGCATTCTCTGGGTTTGTTTGATAAATAGTTTACGGTAAGGAGACAAGTTCATTTTGAGAGTCCGGTTTAATTAACTTTTTAAAAAAGGGATCAGGGTGTTTGCTGGATTAATAACAAGCAAGGGAAGGTTAAAGGCATGTTGTCAGAAAGTCCACAGAATGTTCTAGTTAAAATTAAGAAATAACAGACTACCTTACAAATTTCTAAATGTTTAAACAATGTTTGAGGCTACTGTTTCTCAATTCAGGTTGTCCAATGCAGAAAAAACAAGCCACTAAAAGTTGATCAGCAATTTCAAATGAAGCTCCACACAGACTTAACGGATCAGCACTACCAGCTAAAAACTTAAAGGATCCCCCAAAAGATACGAACCATGCAAAGGCCAATTCAAAGTTAGATTAAACTTCTGTCTTCATTAACTTCATGCCATTCATATGAAAACTGACAAAATCCATCAACCACTTTGTAAGTAGAGAAAGGGCTCAGATGATTTACCAGATGGGGAAATTTTCAGGCAATTTTGTTCAATGAACTAAAAATTTATAGTGTCAAAGAGCTACTGAAGGATGGTCCACTACAAAGTGACCTTTGCAAGTTGATGAAGCTTACACGTCCTAAGTACAAACATGGCAGATGACACAATGGTTAGAACAACCAGGTTAAAACATTAGGTTATACCATCACCCGTGTGTCTCACGCTCCAATGAGAGAACAGTCCTATGGTGTAGTAGGACTATGATGGCTTTACTTTTACCTTTCAGAATACCCAAACAAGGCAGGAAAAGTGGAAAGTTGGGCCTTCTGCATGCTCCAAGGAAATGTCCAGCTTTCAGTCTACTTTGCAAGTCATATGACAGAGGCCGTGTTCTAGAGCAAAGCTGATGTAGCTACAAAGGATTATGCTCTGCCTCAAGCACAATGTGTACAAGGACAATCTTCGAGCTACATTAAACATGATCTGGTTTTCTGCCAGAGATGTATACAAATCAACAAACCAGAATCTGACAATGTGCACAAGGAGACAAACCATAGTGAATACAAGTTCCACAATGTCAATCCCATTGAAACCATCAAGATCATCAAACCATCCAAAGTATTTGTTAAAATACAAATCATGTGTCTTCAGAAAGCTAGTGCCAATTCATTATTAGCTAAGATGACACTGGAAGAAATGCCAAAACCGTAACCCAGTGGATTCTAAGTGAAAGATGAGAAATCATGATGAAACCTACGAATTTAAAAAAGACAGCATACAATGGTTCACCAACTCCCTGTGAAGGATCAATAGCACTGGATTATGGACTGATCTGCAGATATAGGTGAGATGCACAATGCATGCAACAAGGAGCCGCAAATTACTCATTGGGCAGTACTGTCGGAAATAATTCAAGCAATAATTCTCTGAATGAAGAACTCAACTGGACATTAAGCAAACCAAGCAATCACTGATACATCAGTGGCAGAGGGCCAGGCTGCCATGAAAGCAAAACAAAAACAAAAGTTGAAGATGCTGGACAATTATTAGAGCAAGTCATGAGAAAGAAAAAAAATATACCGCACCAGCTGAAAGCTAAAACCTTGCTAGAATTAGAAAAATGAAGGGTATGAAACCAGCAGCCTCAGAACGAGCTGGAAGCTCTTGAGGGTCAAAACAGTAAATGCACAGAAAACTTGAACCACTTGAAGCAACTTGAGGAATGAGATCAGTCAATGGCTAACTCAGAGCAAAACGTGGCTGCAATTTCTTGAAGTAGAGTCATGTCAGACTTGAAATGTTAATTCTGTTTCGCTCTCCACAGATGCTTCCAAACCTGTTGAGTTTCTCTAGCATCCTCTGTGTTTCCTACAGATTTCCAGCATTCACATATGTTGCTTTTATTTGACTGGAGTGTGCCAGGATCAACAAATTCCCGAACAGCAACAGCAGTCTATGGAAGAAATTCTGGACAGCAGGAACGTCAGACAATATTACTGGTGACTGTGGCTATCAACAGCACCTCAGGCAAAGCCACCATTGCACAACCTGAAGCACTGACAAATTACTGACATGTTATAGATACTCACATGCTCACTTGTTATTCTGGATAATTAAACTCTCTTTCAGAAATGAGGGGAATGTGGTATATACTCTACATTTCAGAGAATTCATCTTTAAGGACTCCATATCCTGTATGTAAATAAGGTATATATGTAATATATATTCTCATTGGGAGTTAGTCCACTATGTGTCTAAAAGCCTTATACAGTAAAATTAATTGGTTTGTTGTAATGCCTGCTTCATGACTTATGATGTGTTTTACTGTTTCAAATAAACTAACCCTTCAAGTTAATCAATTCCTAATGAGTGAGTGATCATTATACTGTTATCATTGACATGACAGAAACAAGACCTGCTCATATTTTCCAGTACTTGCTGTTTTTATTTTGATTCCATGTATGTTTAGATAGCCAATATTCATCGGACGTCTAGTTTGCTCAAAAATATTCATTTTGTGTTTTGTCAAGCTTCCAGTAAGGTCTACTTTACAACATTATCTTGAAGTATTTGGTTGTTGCCACAATGCAAAAATAATGGAGCTAGTGGCAAACCCCATTAGCTGTTTTCTTAGAACTGGGTAAAGAGAATGATTTCTTGGAAAATCCTGGACTGGCACAGTTTACACCTTGTCCATTTTAGGTTTACAATTGACTTGAATAGAAATAAAGTATTGGGAGAGATGCAAATGAGATGGCTCCCTTGTTATCACTAATCTTATACTATCATGTCTCCGTGTGTAAGCAGCGTTTGGAAAGAGGTACATGAACACTGCCACAGATATAGTGATGTTTTCAAGGTGCTTTACACACATGGCACCAATTTATTTGTTTCACTGATGCTGGCTGAGTGTATTCAGCGTTTCTGTTTTTCTTACTTTACCCACTGTTCTAGATCCATCAATACTCGAGATTGAGTACGGACAAGCCATATAGTTCTTCCATTGGAATTCCACACCTCTTCCCTTTGCTTCAGTGCAGAGGCAGTGCAGGCTGCGCTAGTTGCTTCAGGCTGAATCACAGATGACTTTAAGCTCGACACCACCTGATCTCCTACTCTTTTCAACTTTCTGTTGCATGGTACTTCCAGGCCATCATGTAGAAAATCTGGCAGCTAGGGTTCATAAGCAAGGGTGCCAGAAATGTTATGAGTTTTCCTGTTGGGGGCAGTACATCGGCCATTCGCCGGCTGGTTGTTTTTCCAAGAGTCCAGATTATTATAGACATAATCTACTTGGTAATGAAAGCTCCACAGTTCAAGCCAAATACAGTCAAGGTATGACTGAAGGTCAGGCATTGACTGGTTTAAGAGGAAGGACTCGATTGGCTTTCCCTCAAAGTCAGCAAAATAAAGGATCTGGCCATCGGCTTCAGGAAGTGGAGTGGAGGACATGGCCCTGTCTGTATCAATTGTGCTGAGGTGGAGGTGGGCAAGAGCTTCAAGTTCCCAGGTACAAATATCACCAACGATCTACCCTGGTCCATCTGCGTTGATGTTACAGTCGAGCAAGCACACCAATACTTCAGTTTCCTCAAAAGGCTAAGGAAATTTGGTATGTCCACAATGATTCTTACCAATTTTTATAGATGCACCATAGGAAGTATCCTATCTGAATGCATCACAGCATGGTATGGCAAGTGCTCTGCCCAAGACGGCAAGAAACTATAGAGTTGTGAACGCAGCCCAGTCTATCACAAAAGCCAACCTTCTTTCCATTGACTCCATCTATACTTCCTGCTAACTTGGGAAGTATAGCAAGGGTCATTCCCCTAGGGTCGGAAGTCAGGTGGGACTAGTTTAGTTCATGAACATGGTGAGCGAGGATGTGTTGGACTGAAGGGTCTGTTTCCAAGCTGTATGACTCAATGACTCTATGACCTTCTTTCACAATGGTGTTGAAGGCCACACTTCTGCCTGAGAGTTCCACATGTAGTGTACAATATGGGAGTTACATCTCTTAGCCAATAAATTAATATTCCTCCTTGTTAAGAAGATGTTGAGAATAGCAAAGGCTCAGAATACAGTCTAGCTTGGGAATTAGATATTGATCAACAAGAGCGTCTTGGCTATGTGATGCCTCAGTGGCTCCTCAAATACATTGCTGTCAGATTTTGCAGCAGATAGTGAGTGGACCAAGTGAGGGCTTAACTGATCTGACAATCCTCACCAAACTACCTGTCATCATGTGTTTATCCACGATAGTATTGCTGGCAATGTGCTGTACAGTCCTTGCAAAAAGCAAGTATCAACTTTATTAAAGCACAAGACACAACATCTGTGCTAGATGGTGTTGATTAAAAGCTGCTCACAGCTGAAAACTGAATATACATGAGCTGCTGTTGTGAATCAGCAGTTGCAGAACTGCATTCCATTATGAACTGGTGAGCTATCAATTCTCCATCATTTCCACAAACACCTCTCACACTCAGGTGTGCAAAAGCAGCCAAGGAGATCACGCTAAAGGGAATTTTGTATTTAGTTAGTACCTTTCATGACATACAAAACTTTTGTAGCCAATGAGGTAATTGTGAAATGTAGTCACTGTTGCAATGTATGGAAGACAACAGCCAATTTTCACACACAAAGCTCCCACAAAGAGCAAGGTGGAAATGGCTAGATAAGCTATTTCTGTGTTGTTGATGGAAGGATAAACATTAGTCAGGATGCCCAGAGTAGCTCTACATTAAGACACATCCAGCTGAGAAAGCAGGCGGGGCCATGTTTTAAGATCTTTTCTGGAAGTTGTTAACTCTCACAGTACATGTGTTCCTTCAGCAATGCACTGGAATGTCAGCCTTAAACTTTGAGCTAAAGTTACAGAGTTGGACTGGAACTAATAACCTTCTGAACGCAGACAAAAGTATTACCGGCTGTGCCATGGCTGATACAGAAAAATGTCGACTATGAAGGTACTTATTGTCTAGATGGGGAAACCAGTCTTTGTGGTGCAGTAGTGTCCTTACCTCTGAGACAGGACGCTCATGTTTAAGTCCTGACAGCTCCCAGAGGTGTGTAATAACAGCTACAAGCAGGTTGGTTATATAGCCATCGAGTTATACAACAGGAAACAGAACTTTCAATCCAACCTGTCCATGTCGACCAGATATTATAAATTGATCTAGTCCCGTTTGCCCATATTCCCCTAAACCCTTCCTATTCAAGTAGCCATCCAGATGTCTTTTAAATGTGGTAACTGTACTAGCCTCCACCATTTCCTCTGGCAACTCATCCCATACGTGAAACACTCTTTGCGTGAAAATGGTGACACTTATGTTCCTTTTAAATCTTTCCCCTCTGACCTTAAACCCATGCCCTCCTGACCCCGGGCAGAAGACCTTGACTATTCACCCTATCCATGCACCTCATGATCTTATAAACTTCAAGACAGCACCTCCCCTCAGCGTCTGACGGTCAAGCCTATTCAGCTTCTCCCTATAACTCAAACCTTCCAACCCTAGCAACATCATTGTGAATCTTTACTGAACCCTTTCAAGTTTAACAACATCTTTCCTATAGTAGGGAGACAGGAATTGAGTGCCATATTCTGAAAGAGGCCTATACATTGTCCTGTACAGCCATAACATGATATCCCAATACCTGTACTCAATATTCTGACCAATGAAGGCAAGTGTGCCAAATGCCTTCTTCACCACCTTCCCTACCAGTGACATTATTTCCAAGGAACTATGCACTTGTATCCCCAGGTCTCTTTGTTCGGCAATACTCCCAGGACCCTACCATTGAGTGTATAAGTCCTGCTCTGTTTTGCCTTACCAAAATGCAACACCTAACGTTTATATAAATTAAACTCCATCTGCCACTTCTTGGCCCATTGGCTCATATGATCAAGGTCCTGTTGTACCCTGAGAAAACCTTCTTTACTGTCCACTACACCTGCAATTTTGATGTCATCTGCAAACTTACTAACCATACCTCCTATATTCACATCCAAATCATTTGTATAAATGACAAAAAACAGTGGACCCAACACTGACCCTTGAGGCACACGACTAGTGAGTTAGAAAATATTCTAGGTGGGACAATGATTGACTCAATCCAGCCCATCATCAAAATCAATACAAAGAGTCAATGTCCACCACAACGGGCAGCAAAGCATTCTAAAGACTCTCTTGGAAACAAATATCTCCTTATTGAATGTTGATTTCTACTCTTTCTAAAAATATTTATTAATGAAAATGAATAATTGTTATGCTTATTCCTTCAAACTGCATGGAGGGGAATTAAAGAAGACAGATTTGCATTGATATGAAGCCATGTACTTCCTCTGGACAACACAAAGTACTTTGTTGCCAATTAAACTTTTTGAGATTAGGTGGATCGAAAATTTACAGAGTTGGATTGATGTATCTTTTTGTTAGGACAGTGAGTGTTATTTAGACACAACCAAATCAGCCATGGTGAAATGCTAGAAAACATCTGAAGGGCTGAGTGGCCTACTGCTGTTCACAGAGCAATGGAAATTAATTTTACCAGAAATGCAGCAAACGAAGAAGATGTTGGAACATTTTATTTCCTTTGATAAGTTTTCAGAGGCCAAAATTGTAGAGAAATCGAAAATTCTTGAATTCTTAATTTTTAAATTCAACCAGCAAGCTCTTGTGCTCGGTATTTATTTAGTTCAGGTGTTAATAGGTTTTTACCAACTCTTGTGCTCTGCTGCTTAGTGCAGCACAATATGACCGTCCAGTTTTCCTTCATCAAGGTTACAGTGTCTTGTATAAACCTGATAAAGCTGTCCTGCCAAGATTCAATTCTCATTAGGTGAATGAAACGCCATCTTGGATCTGAGCCAGCGCGTAGAGCTCTATCTGTCTGTCTCTCCTCACTGTTCCTGAACCAAGTATGCAGACAGCGACAGACACAGTAAGCTCATCATCATGCTTGCCCTTGTCCCTGACCCTTACAAAGTAGCGAGTGGGCACTCTGGACATTTTAGACGATGGGCCTCTTATAATAAGATTTGCTTTCCATTTCGAACAAATGGGACGTAGAAATGGCCAGCTTGTCAGAAAAGGCTTCTGAAATAAAATTATAAAATGGATCAGTAAAGCTGAAAAGACATAAGAATGACCTTAAAAATAAATAAAAAAACTGAACACACGAGCTGGTAAAACTTTTATTAGTGGCATTTTTCATCTCTTTTGATTATATTCCAAAAAGGAATAATACAACGTTAATGAAGTCCCTGATAATGCATTGTATGCAGGCAGTATCTGTCTATACTTGGACCTGTGCCATACTGGTGACCATGGCGCACATCTCCTGCACTGTTGATTTATGAGTACCTGCAGTTCAAGTAATCCAGCTTTCTGAAAGATGCAGGAATCAGTCAGCAAAATTGTGGCAAGCTGCCAATTATAAATGCCTCTCAGAGCTGCCATTGCTCTGCAACATCTTTCTGTTTTGAGTAGGGAGCTACCAGCTGTGGTAAGATACTTCTTTCCCAGCGGTGCCAAATGTTTTGTTCATCTGCTTCATTTTTGTTTGTCCCAGTTCCCACCCTTTAATGAGAACCTGATGGAAAAGGTTGTCTCCTTAAATTAGGAAAGGCCTAAGACACTGAGTCTCCTCCAAATCCAGCAGGTACCTTTTAATTTAAAGAGTTAAAAACAGAAACAGCTGCAGATGTTGTAAGTCAGAAACATAAGCAGAAATTGCTGGAAAAGCTCAGAGGGTCTGGAGGCATCTGTGGTGAGAGATCAGAGTTAACGTTTCAGGTCGAATGACCCTTCCTCAGAGCTGATTCTGAGGAAGGGTCACTCAACCCAAATTGTTAACTTTGATTTCTCTCCACAGATGTTGTTAGGTCTGCTGAGTTTTTCCACAAATTTAAACAGTTAACTGTGCATTAGGATGAATCCACAGTTTTATAATGAGGTATTTTATTCCTTGTAACCATTCTACCTTCTTTGCAATTAAGACAGATGAGGTTTTGTTCCTTTCTTAAACGCTAAAGGCTGGATTTTACAGCCCCAAACCAACCCCCTCCCCCCACTCCCCAAATGTATAAAAGAGGCAGAGTGTGGCTTGTAAAATAAAGCATGTGGTCTTCCCATCCAACCCGGCCTGTTGTCCATTTTACAATTCTCCGAGAGGCGATAAGCAGTCTACCCACACTTGGACCATTAAAAGGCTTCATTCCCCCCTCTGCCTGTGGCAAGGAAAGGCTGTCTGGTGTCACTGTCTGGTGCTACATTGGGCAGAAGTTGGCATGGTGGTAATATTGTGAGATTAATTGCCAAGAGATCCAGGCTGATGGTCTGAGGACCTAAATCCAAATTGCATCATGGCAGCTGCTGGAATTTCAATCCAAATAATCAAAAAATGGAATTGAAAAGTTTGTCTCAATAACCAAGAAACTATCATGGACTGTTGTGAAGACCCCTTCTGCTTCATAAATACCCTTCATGGAAATAAATGTGCTTTCCCTACCCATTCTGATCTATATGTTACTCCAGACCAACAATGTTGTAGTTGATTCTCAAGTGCCCTCTGAAACAGCGAGGCCAGCCATTCAGTGCAAGGGCAATTAAAGGTCACTTTGCCAGTGACACCCACTTCCCATGAAAGAATTTTTTAAAAATGCAGTAAGTGGGTAAGGATTAGTATCTTCTGCACCCAGAATTGTGTTCTCAAAGGGGCAGCAATGGCCTAGTAGTGGTATTATCACTAGGCAATTACGCCTGAAACTCCGCTAAAGTTCTGGGGACCCGGGTTTGAATCCCAACACAACAGATGGTGGAATCTGAATTCAATAAAAGAATCTGGAATTAAGGCTCTATTGATGACCACGAAACCACTGTTGATTGTCAGGAAATAAACAAGCCATCTCTTTTGTTAATGTCCTTTGGGGAAAGAAACTGCCATCCGTACCCGGTTTGGCCTTCAAGTGACTCCAGACCAACAACAATGTACTTGACTTGGCAATTAGGGATGGACAAAAAGTACTGGCCTAGCCAGAAATGCCCACATCCCATAAGTGAATTAAAAAAAAACCCTACCCTACTTTAACCCTCCTTATAATGCTCTTGAAAACCTCTTGTTGGGGTCTGCCAATCAGGCCCATTGGTTTACTTTGATGGCCAAGCTCCATCAATTCTTCGCAAGAAAGAGCTGCACTCCCAGCAATGTCCAGCATACAAACCCAGAACTGATTGGATGGCAGCTTTCCAAGGTGAGGTTCCCTCCCAGATGCAGCAGAACTCACCCTCAAGTCATTTTCCCAGAGTAAAACTGGCAGCAGGCTAGTCAACTTTTTGGGTGGAAATATGCTTGATTTTCCAATCCAAGATGGGACTGGGGGAAATGGAAACTATAGCAGCCCATAAATCGAGCCCTACATCGTATGTTAGTTTGATGGGTTGTGAAGGAGAATGACTTTGCTGTACGAGGGTGTTAACATCTGAAAGGGTTAATGCTGAGGAGTGCTGTAGGCCTGATAGATGTGGAATTCTGGAGAGAACTGCTTGTGATCTTGAAGCAGTAAACCTAATATCCAGGCCCTTGCCATAGTCTCTGTAACCACATCCATCACAACAATGCAACCTGCAACTAGCTGCTAATGTGCAATAAAATTCCTCTTTTTCAATACAAGGGCCTCTTCTAGTTAGATCGGTGAGTGCTATTTTTGTCTACCACACTACACCAAGTAGGCCCTGTGGGTCCCTACATTTAAAAAGGATGGTGGCAGCAAACCTATCGATATGGTGAGGCACAGACTCAATTTGATTCAACCTTCAACTATGATCAGAGCCATTCAAACCACAAAGGCACCAAGTCCGAACTGCCCAGTTATAGCACGATGTTGGTAGGTGAGCTATCACTTGCCTCAACACTCTGAGGTCAGAGCTGCTGCTCCTGATCAATATTCATAGCTAGTAATGTACATGTGTGTGTAGCTATACAATGCAACACCAGGCTTATTAGTGATGTCAATTTCTCCCCTACCATAATCATCGATGCTCACCGATGTGCTCAAGGATACTCTATGCCAGCAGGTCAGAAGCCCAGGATATCATGGGTGCCTTTTGTTCTTAATTACAAACTGTGTTTTTTATTTACAAAGAGGGCTGCTACATAGACAAAATATTTCCATATGTAAATTCAGTGGCTGGATTGGGAAAAAAAATTATGTGGAACCAATGCAATATAATACAAACTGTCAAAAAAACTTCAAAGAAATTAGCTGTGAAGAAGGACTTGAAACATTAACTCTGTTTTCTCTCCACAAATGCTGCCAGACCTGCTGAGTTTCTCCAGCAATCTCTGTTGAGCTTCAAAGAGATTAGACTGTGATCTGCTGTGACTAAAAAGGCACTGATGTTCAGAGAAGCCCCTGAATAACAAAGCGTTGCCTGCAGATTGCATCCAAACTGCAAACACCCCATTTTGTGGTTTTCACTTTGAAGAATAGACAGGGACAGAGGTTAAAAACCAGATTAAACTCTACTGGGGGCCAGGGGAGTGGGGGAGGAGGGAGAGGGGGATGCAGGAGGCAGGGGGTTGGTTAGTGGCACTAAACATTGTTGTTTAGACCAGTCTGGGTTTGAGATTTAACATACTATGAAGGTCACAGTTGAAGAACTATGCCCTGGACACCCCTGCACTGCAGGTTAAAAATGTTCAGCTACTCTGAGATCTAGAAGTCAGCTAGCTAGCTGCCTGATCAAGAGGAAAAAGAATAATAAAAGGATGTTCTCTCACCCTGAATGCTGAAATTCAATCATGGTTGGAGGAATGCAGAAATACCAAGTTTCCACAAATCTGTAAAACGTAGGATCATGAAATTGACTGCTCAATGTCCAATATGATCATTACTAATAGCCTCAACTGTAACAGCCACAAAGGTTAGATATCTGCTCTTCCCAAACAATTCAGAGACTTAACTAATTACATGCTTTTTATCTTCTAAATTTTTGGACTCAACTTTTATTTCTAACCTACGTGTTTGTGAATTGAGTCTGTAATTCTTCTTGCTTTCACTAATTAATAAACTCAATCTTTTTGTTAATTCGAGAAAGCTTGGTTAAATTGTTGCCTTTTAAAGTATAAGTTCATTGGATCTGGGAGAAAGGCATCTATAAGGGAAAGTGTCCTATTTAAATTAACATTGTTGTAATGAACTGAGGGGGTAGATGAATAAAGAAGGAGAGTCAGTTCATCTCTTCTCATCTTTATAATTTGGGCTGTCCTATTTGGAACTGTAATGGATTAGGGAATGCAGCCTGAGGTCTGTTTGTAACAGGTGTCAAAAACAACAGTGCTGGTCCTAACTGAGATGATTCTACAGGGAGTTTCTATCACCGAGTCACTCTTTATTTACAAATGAACAGTTCTTGATTATAATACTGCCTCGTACAGATTCAGGCACTAGAGTATCAGTATGCCTGACATTCAACCCTTTTATTTCAACCAAGGCTTCCTGATTGGACCACATTAACAGCCCCAATCAGGGAACTCATATTCTATGTTGTCTGGCATTTTGACATCATTACAATCACTGCACTGCTAACTGGTAAAAGGGTGTATTTTATTACTTATGTGTGATTAAGTATCAATATTAATATGCAGTAGGCTATATTTGTGCTTTGAGTTGATTTGTGCTTTGGTAACTGTAAATAATGGTTTTAATCCAGCCTTAATAAATATCGTAATCAGCCTGATTCTTGGCTGATTGGAGAAGTGTGTGTGAGGGTAGGTGGGAAATATTGGATATCCAATTTGGATAACACAGGATTCTCATTGCTGTACATGAATGTATAAGAAATTATGAAGCTGTATGAATGAATATGAGGGATGTGGGGCAAAGAAGTGACTGGTACAACTGAATCTGAAAGGATCGAATTTGCAATAGTTGCTCCCTGAATAAGGAGCTGATAATTACTGTCACACCTCACACATGAACTTAAGATTTTTAAATTCATAATGGAAATGAAAAGACTGAAATCACAGGAAACTGAAACACAGGGCACTGTAACCCTATCATAATAAAGGGGCTGCAGAAAAATGGAAGTTGCAGAAAACTTTTCAAAGGGAAGTGAGGATGCGGCGATCAATTTACCTTAAGGAAAATAATTCAATGTAAATTGCAGAGATGCCAAGCTTAATTGAACATACCGGAACTAAGATTGATCGAGTTGCTACCCAGGGATATATGAAATTAAGGAAAGTGGATGGATTTAACACATAAATCAGTTATGATCCTACTGAATAATAGAAGACTCCAAGGGCTGAATGGCCTGAAATTCCAATGTTTGGAAGTGTAATATATCTGCTACCTTTGTAAAATAACCCACGGAGCTTGAGTTTTTTTTTGTTCTTGATGCCTTGTCCATTGGCCAATAGTGATCTCTGTGACTACAACAATGAAAGCCAATTTAGTCAGTGCAGCTGATGTTGAGTGACATTGGTATCAAAAGGATTGACAAAGGACTAACCATTCCCAGGAAATTACTCTGGCTGTATGAATTGTGTTTCAATGTTGATATGATCAATCTGGCTGAAGGAACAAAGGACAAGTCAAAAAATTAGTTTATTTTATCCATAATTTTGATATTCCATTCTGTGCTGTATTGGCAAAATTTCATAAAATTTACAAACACATTTGAACAAAGGTTTCCATACTGGCTGGTGGTCCATAGAAGATTCCTTCGACGGAATAAAAGACAGCACGCAGCCTGTCATCAGTCACTTTTGAATCATGACATCAGCTAAAGAGAACAATGTGCTGGGCATAGCAGCTGAAAGTGAAGCACTCCACCCACATGAGGATGTTGAGGAAGGGAATTCTGCAACAAGCTTCACTTTGATGAATAATGTTTAACGCAGTCTCTCCACGTTACAGAGGCTGTTTCAACAAGCTTCAGGCTGTATACAGTACAGTTAAACCACGCATTGTGAATCAGATGATTACTTCTGTCTTGTATGCAATATATCCTGCAGCTATCCTTTTACAGAATCTATACATAACTGAGTGATAGATGATTCACTAGTAGCTGTTGCGGCTGTATAGTAATGGGGCTGGGGTGATCGAGAGGTCGGAAAGTGATAACGAGTTTTGAAAATCAGAGGCATTTTTCTCATCACTCGCTTTGTCGCTGATATTTTCGACATGAAGTTTCCTTCCAAATGATTTCTGCATTTTGAAACAGAGTTAGTTTAGAAATAGGAGCATCATGTTCTTTTTTATTAAATTCCAAGGTGAGAGAGAGAGAGAGAGAATCTGTGTTGCAACGATACATTTTCAGCACCACTAACTGAGCTTTTTCTCAAATATTCCATATTCCCATTTCAATTCTGTTTTGCTTCTGTTAACATCCCCCAGCACTATCCTCAACACTGGATGAGTAAACTGACTGCAAGTATTTTATGGTGAACATGGGCCACTGAGAATTTCTGTGGAAGAGATAAATATATTTTTTGCAGTATTGCAACTGAATTTTTGCTTCAGAGTGTTACATCTAGGTATAAACTATAACAATTGATCACAACACTAATGAAGTGTAATATTGCTACATTAGAATCCACATCACTCTGTACATTAGAGATGTTTGTACTGCTGACGGAAACCGAAACTAGGACTTGCAAACGTACGACAGTCACTGATGCAAGGTTTTCAAGAGAAACACTTTTACACGAAAGATTAAATGTGAAAAGTGCAAGTTTAGTAGAATAGCATGGATTAGGAAGCTGGTAAATGTAATAGTGAGAACGGAATGGAAGTATACACTTTTAGAGTTACATAGTATGGTCCTGGGGATTGTTGTTGAACAGAGAGACCTGGGGTGCAGGTTCATAGTTCCTTGAAAGTGGCATCACATAAGAACATAAGTACTAGGAGCAGGAGTAGGCCTTCCGGCCTTTCGAGCCCGGTCCGCCATTCAACAAGATCATGGCTGATCTTTCCATGGACTCAGATCCACTTACCCACGCTCTCACCGTATCCCTTAATTCCTTTATTGTTCAAAAAAAATCTACCTTAGCTTTAAAAACATTTACTGAAGTAACGTCAACTACTTCACTTGGCAAGGAATTCCATAGATTAACAACCCTCTGGGTGAAGACGTTCCTTCTCAATTCAGTCCTAAGTCTGCTCCCTCTAATCTTGAGGCTATGCCCTCTTGTCCTAGCTTCACCTGCCAGTGGAAACATCCTCTCTACTTCTATCTTATCTATTCC
>JAHRHZ010000078.1:8615301-8734376 GCA_024137785.1 Ginglymostoma cirratum
TATCGAGAACTTACTGCTTGAAGCGGTGGTAGAGGTAGTAACAATATTTAGGAAATACTTAGATTAATACCTGAAACCCCATGATGTAAGAGGCTATAGGATTAAGAGTCTTTAGGAACGCCTTACTGCAGAGAGCTGTGGGGCAGAGTCTTCGTGTGTATTTAAGGCTGACATAGATATGTTCATGATTAGATGGAGAATCAAGGGTTATGGGGAAAGGGCAGGTAAGTGGTCGTGAGGAATATCAGATCAGCCATGATCACATTTAATGGCAGAGCAGGCATTGTGTGTTCGTTGTGCAACACGAGAAAGTCCTTCAAACTTTGTAGTTGGTTCAGAGAAGATATACAAGATTGATAAATTGGATGTCATGGGGGCACTATATCGTTATTTGGATAAAAACGTTACGAGGAGAAAGCAGAAGATTGGCATTAAGTAATGATGGTAATTTTACGAGCCACTACAGATACAATGGGCTGAATAGCTTCATTCTGCACCATAATAATTCTGTGATTATTTTTATCGAAGGGTTCAAGTGCAAGGAAAACCAGTTGAAACCTGGGACTGTTCAATATTGAAGGAATGACTGGAAGATGATCACATACAGGTGTATAAGGTAGTGAGTGCATTGGAAAAGGGATCATTATTTTACACTTTTGGAATTTGGGGTCCCTTTAATACTGAATTTTTCTAATATTTACTGTCCATGCTTGAGATTTCCTTTAACTGCTTTACAGCAGTATCTAACTTTCCAAATGCCTAGAATATGTAAACAAAAGGAAAGGTCATAAAAATCACATGAATCATTGAGGTTATGATGCCCCATTGAATCAGCAACAACAATTGATCTGATACCATCTGTATACCATTATCAATGTATTGTTGAGAAATAAGAGTTTTGTGTTCTTAGCAAGAATGGTAAACTATCCCTCATATGAGGTGGGAAAGGAGACAACAGTGAGCCTGGTATCATGAGTAGTTCAGTGATAGCAAGAACTGCAGATGCTGGAGTCAGAGATAACACAGTGTGGAGCTGGAGGAACACAGCAGGCCAGGGAGCAACAGAGGAGCAGGAAAGCTGATGTTTGAGGTCGGGACCCTTCCTCAGAAGGACTTCATGAATAGCTGCCTTTGATCATTGGCCAAATGATGATTGACATACAGAGATGGCCAGTCCCTCCAGAGTTAGGTGGGAAGGGAGTGAGAGTGAGAGTGTGTGTGTGTGTGTGTGTCTGTGTGTGTGTCTGTGTGAGTGAGGCAGGTTCCAGAAGAGTGAGCCACTATCGTCTGGGGAGAAGACTAAGAGTTGCCTATGCCTAACATCAGCCTGAGGGAAGATCAGAGACTGTTACTGCCATAGGCTGTGAAGCATCAGGGGTGAACACTCCAAAGCCATAGGGATCTGTTACCCCTGCTCTTGTCTAAACTGCTGCATTTTAATTGGTACATTTACCAAAAATTTACTGAATGATCAGCCACTTACCTATATGATCCAACTGTGACCACAACCCCTGAAAAATCGAACACTAACCTGAATTATGACAAAAGGGGGCACTGATTCAAAGTCGTAAAAAGCAATTTTGGGCTTTATGTCAGAAAACTCTTCATCCAGAATGGAATATTCTCCAGAATTGGGTTGCATTGGGTAAACCCTGGAATCTTTTAAGATTTTAAGAACATTTGGATGCAGTAATGAAAGAACAAGAGGGAAGTTTTGGATAGATGCACAGAATATGAAAGTCATACTCCTCTCATAAAATGATTCCTTTTCATTTCAATGCTTAAATATGCTATGCTAACGACAACAGGTGTAGACCCCATTATGTTTCAAACCACAAAATTTCTATTGACTTGTTTTTGAGATGATGTTTTATGCACTGTAATTCGAAAATTAATCTTAGCTGCTTTCTGAAATTGTTTCTTGATTTCACAAAGGGGGCAAGTGGATTTAAGTCATACACAGACAAGCTAATGTTTGAGTGAAGCTATCATGCCAGTTGATTTTCTGAACAGCCCTCATTATGCATTAATGGCCCTGAGAATTCTTTCTTAGCTTTCGAAACTCTTGATGCAAGTGAACTCTGCAGACTAAGGGTTGCTCAGAAGATCCAGCTATTTGAAATCTAATCTGTCAAAACTAAAAATGACAACAAAGTTGCATGGTTCCTAATCACACTCTTTAACCTCAGAAGGAACATAGATTAATAATAAATTGCCTGGAGCGAAGAACTGCTTTGTTCTGGATCAATGAAGTTTACAAGTGTATCTGTGCATTTGTCTTCTACGTTTCTTCTTTGGTGCCTTTGAGATCAGCAGGTTTATGCATACTGAGGGAATCACAAAATGAGTGTCAGCTGCGGCTCAGTTAGTAGCACACTTGCCTTGGAATCAAAAAGTTCTGGGTTTAAGTTCCACTCCAAGCCTTGAGCTTAAAAATCATGCTGACATTCCAGTAAAGGACTGGGAGTGCTGCACTTCCAGGTGTTGTCTTTCAAAGAGGCTCCTTCTGCTCTCAAAGATGGATCTAAGAGATGTCATGGATCTGTTCCAAAGAAGACCAGCAGGGTCATTATTTGTGCCCTGGCCAATATTGCTTCCTCAGTCAACGTCACAAAAACAGAATGCCTGGCTGTTACTTCATTATTGTTTGAGAGAGCTTACTGTAATCAGTTTAGCTACAATATTTCCTAAATTACAATGACTACACTTCAATATACTCCCTTTATTCATTCTCAGGATGAGGGTATTGTTGGCTAGGCCACAATTTATTGTTCAATCCAAAGGGCAGTTAAGATCAACCACATAGCTGTGGGTCTGGAATCCAGACCAGGTAAGGTTGATAGCTTCCTTCCCTAAAGAAAATCGGTGAAACAAATGGGCTCTTCTGACAATCAATGATAGTCACCATTAAACTTCTAATTCCAGACCATTATTGAATTCAAATTCCACCATCTGCAACGGAAAGAATTGAAGCTAGGTCCCCAGAACATTAGCCGGGTCTCGGGATTAACAGTCGAATCATAATGCCACTAGGCCAACACTTCCCTTCACTGGCTATAAAGCACTGTTGGCACATCAGCGATTGCAAAATGTGCTACATAAATACACATCTTTGGGTGGAATTTTTCACTTCTTGAGTGGTGTAGGCAAAGGTAAAAAAGGCAGGAAAATGTAAAATTATGTCAATTAAGAATGTAAAATTAGCGCTTGATGCTGAAAAATGTTTTACAATTTTCCCAAAAACATTAAGTGGCATCTTCAGATCTCACAAATCAGTGACAAATACCTTTGTTTCATGCATTTACGTATCATTAGCCAAACCAACCTCATATATAGGCCACTTTCAACTCTCCTTGCCTTCCCAGAAAATTAGAAAGTGAAATTCCCCCCATAGCAATCACCAACCTGTCCATGGCACATGTGACAGAACCAACATGGTGCTGACAAAGTTGGTGGATTCCTCCATTCTTCAATCCAGTGTACCCACTACCTCAGATAAAACAGGCTGTTGTCCTTATGCCTGCTGCAATTAGCTGCAAAGATGGATCGTGGATGTGTTAGGCCTGTCGTACCCCTGAGTCTAATTTAGAGAGAATACCGAGTGAGGTGAAAGTCTCTGAGCTACTGCAGACTGCAGTGCCTCTGCACTTTTTCCAAAGGCACAGGCCCTCACTCCAAATAGCACCTGCCAGCCAGAATGAAAATACGGCAATGAGCGGATGTCTCTCCTAAGCCAGGTTCATGGAGTCAGAATTCTCCTTACTCTGTGTGTCAGGCTCACAGAGATCACACTTCCTGATGAACATGCACTAATAGAGATGAGATTGAGCTCAAACTGCAAATGGTTTGCCAAAAAAGACATATACTTCTCCATCTGGAACTCTGATGTCTCAATTCCCAGGATATTTCTCAGAAATCTGAATTTATATCAATGTGGTAACTTCCATCCAATGTTAAACGAAAAGGTTTTCACGGGAGAGCGAGTAGCACTGACGAAGCCTGCTACTTCTAGATTCAGAATATAGGCTAGTTTTTACAAGGATACTTTCTGTATTTCAAAACCGAAACCGTTTTCTATTGAAATTTAACAATTATTCGCAACATTGAAAATATGGCCTCACATTATTCAATTGCGCTTACTCAGTCACGATGTTGTAAGTTTATTTGTAGTGATAGGATTCCATCAGTGTGTGGAAGAGTGTAGGGAATTATTGGCTCATTGTGCTAAGATTGCTGTAATTTATGTCAGTGGCATAAACAAGTGAAATACAAGGTGAGAAGCAATTCAAAATGTTTAAATTTACTTCTGAAAAGAGAAAATTGACAAAACCATGGGGAAGAAGCAAAGAATTGGTTGGTTGCTCTTTCAGAGAGATGGATACATGAACGATGGATTAAGTGGCTTCCTTCAAACAACCTACCTTCTTGTAATATACTTCTCTCCAACAGAAACATACCAATCATGCACAAAGATTGGTGGAACAATAATGTGGAATCTTTATTTGAAGATAAAACTATAGAGAGATAGATACAACTCAAAGGCTACGTCGATCTAATCTCTATCCTGTAATTTACAGATTGTCTATAATTTATGAGATTAACACATGGGACTAACATGAGAATAGAGGGCAGCACAATGGCACAGTAGTTAGCATGACTGTTTCACAGTGTACTGAGGTTCAATCCCAGCTTTGGAGTTTGCAGGTTCTCCCTGTAGCTGTGTGGGTTTCCTCCATGTGCTCTGTTTTCTTCCCACAGTCCAAAGATGCACAGGTTAGGTGGGTTGGCCATGCTACATTGTCTGTAGTGTCCAGGGATATGAAGGCTAGGTGGATTAGCCATGGGAAATGCAGGGTTACAGGGATAGGGCGGGGGTAGTATGCTTTTTGGAGGGTCAGTGTGGACTTGATGGACTGTAGGGATTCTAATAGATTATGTTCTGTTAACATACTAATGAATTACATTAAGATAGGCTCCCTTAAATGTGTATCTCAGCAGATCATAATATCTCCCTTATTTTTCGAAATTAATGGTTCACCCTTAAAAATGAAACTATGCAAATGAAAATAAAACAAAACAACTCAGTGTATATGAACTTTAACACAAAGGCAGAAATTTCCAATTTGGAGAGAGCTTGCGTACTCACGATACATCACCGATGTCCCTTGGGTCAGTGAGGAAGTTCTGCAATATTTAGAGGTAGTTCTCCTATAACACAATAGTTGCGTTCTTGTGTGACCTTGCGCTATAGAAAGTCCTCCTGTAGAAAATCGTCATAGACAATCACATTATAGGGAAATTGCTATAGAAAGTTGCGATACCTGTACAGCAGAAAGTTTGTGTTATCCAAACAGGGTCCACTATTCATCAATCGCGTTACAGCTAATTCTCATTAATGAAACACTTGTACACAGAAATACTTGTACACAGGCTGCTTAACCTTTCAATTGCAGAATATAATCTGTCTTGATTGCTCCATGTTTCCAATAATGGGAGGATCATATGGTCTGTTTACCCTATACTCATCCTTGTTGTTATACAGGTTTACTTAAAGCTTTTTCAAATCCAAACAAATCAATTGGAGAGTCAAAGCACTCAAGCCTCCACTGTAATGCTTAGTCCGTATGCTCAGAACATTCACCAAACCCAAACTCCTGCCACTACAATGTTCACCCCCTCCATCCCAGACCATCACCCTTTCCCCGCACCACACGAAGGGTACATACCACCTCTCCATTGCCAAACCATGACCTGTTTTTACCACTTCCCATATCACCACCTATCTTAAGTCACCTTCCAGAGTCCCTGGCTCCTGCCTAGCCAATGTTGGAAAAGTCAGCATTATTGTGGAATGCAGGATTGTGGGTAGTGGTGGCAATGGGGAATTAGTCTGGTTAAACCTGTTTGTGTTTCCTTGGGGTGAGTGTTTACTGTTGAGGTGAGAAAGGGGATTGAACAAAGTCATTTTGGTTTGGTAGCTGTTTTGCCTCGGTATCATACCATTGATTTATTTCGTTAGGCCAATGTTTGGCTGATTATCTGCATTGCAGGGTGGAGTGTCCTTCTTTCAGTGCAAGCACTGCTGGTGCTTCTTGTGATCTGTAGCCCTCATTAAGGTCTTGATGAAACCATGGGTGGAAACCAAGGACAGACCCTTCTATGCCAATACAGCTATGATCACTGGAACTGCAATGATCATAATATAAAATATCTGAGGTGATTGGGGTAATTTTTTGTAGTCGCCCTTGAGTACAATAGATCCCAGGATGGACTCTCTGAGCTGTTGTTGCTGGAAAGATTGGCCATGATTGATGGTATCATTGTTTGCCACCTCTGTAAGTCCAATGTGTGATGGGGAAGGATGTTTGCGTCTTCACTGATATCCAGTTTTTTATTAAGTAATGTGGTGACTCATATCTGGAGATATATAATCTGAGGCAAGGCAAGACTATCCACCTACACCATTGAGCCACTACCTTCTTTGATACACACTGGCTCAATTTGTGAACTATGGTCTTGCTTGTACAAGGCTCAGTCACATCTTCAAAAACAATTTTGGCCATTCGATAACATATTACAATCTTCTCTATGATATAAATAATGATGTTGGGAGGTGGAGGTGTTGGTGTTGGACTGGGCGGGGATAAAGTCAGAAGTCACATGACATCAGGTTATAGTCCAAAGAGTTTATTTGAAATCACAAGCTTTCATAGCACTGCTCCTTCGTCAGGTGAAGTAGTGCGTAAATTATGTACCACTCATACATAAGGATTCATGAAGCAACAGATGGATTTGATACTCTTTCTGTAACTTGATTAAAGTTTGTACTTTTGATACCAGAACACAGTTTCTGACAATTACATCATGTGAAAACTCAATTACGTGAACAGTATTTGTTTGTTATCGCACGTTCAATGGGCTCAATGATCCACTGTTGCGGGGGGGGGGGAAAAATAAGAGGGGTGTTGGCAAAGTGCTAAACACGAGATTATATTAGCTCCTCTGATAATTGGCCTTCAGAAAAATATTCAGGAATTTGTTTAGAATAAATCATTTCAAACAGAATGTAGTTGCCTCACAGAAAGCTCCACATTACTTGCTCCTTCCTCGTTATAATTTTCTTCTTTGCCTCTTTCAGGTAGTAATTTATGCTGAAGCATATTTCCGTGTTGCTAGAAGTTCTTTGGTACATAAACCTAACCAACAATGGCTATCAGTTCACTGGCTGTTAGGAGGATTCTACACATATATGTGTACACTCCCTCATGTGCACTGTTGTCTGGTTTTCACCGTGACCAACATATCTCATAATGTAACATAACAGCTGCATCATCAATGACCTTCCCTCTACCATAAGGTCAGAAATGAGAATGATTGTTGATGTTTGCACAATGTTCAGCACCATTCATGACTCCTCAGATACTGAAGCAGTCCATGTTCACATGCAACAAGACCTGGACAATATCCAGGCATGGGCTGACAAGTGGCAAGTAACATTCGCACCACACAAATGCCAGGTTATGACCATCACCAATAAGAGACAATCTAACTATCTCCAATATCAACATTTTGGGGGTTACCATGGACCAGAAACTCAACTGGACTCATCACATAAACACAGTGGCTACAAGTACAAGTTCCCAGGGTGGCACGGTGGCTCAGTGGTTAGCACTGCTGCCTCACAGCACCAGGGACCCAGGTTCGATCCCAGCCTTGGGTGACTGTCTGTGTGGAGTTTGCACATTCTCCCTGTGTCTTTGTGGGTTTCCTCTGGGTGCTCTGGTTTCCTCCCACAATCCAAAGATGTGCAGGTTAGGTGGATTGGCCATGCTAAATTGCCCGTAGCGTTCAGGGATGTGTAGATTAGGTGGGTTACAAGGGGATGGGTGTGGTTGGGATACTCTGAGTTTCAGTGTGGACTTGTTGGGCTGAAGGGCCTGTTTCCACACTGTAGGGATTCTAATTCTAAGTACAGGTCAGAGTCAAGGAATACTGTGGCAAATAACTCCCCAAAGCTTGTCCAACTCCTACAAGGCACAAGCCAGGAATGTGATGTAATAGTCCCCAGCTGCCTGGATGGGCACATCTTATATACTATTTACAAGATGCACTGCAGAAATTCACCAAAGATCCTTAGAAAGCACCTTCCAAACCCAAGACCACTTCCATTTTGAAGGATAAGGGCAATAGATAAACGGGAACACCAGCTGCAAGTTCCCCTCCAAGTCACTCATCATCATGACTTGGAAATATATCACAGCTCCTTCACTAGCATTGTGTCAAAATCCTGAAAACCCCTCCCTAAAATTATTCTGGGTCTAGCTACAATTCATGGACTGCAGCAGTTCAAGGAGACAGCTCAACAGCACCTTCTCAAACCCAACTAGGCACAGGCAAGAAATGCTGGCCAGCCATTGACACCTACATCCCATGAGTGAATAAAAAATTAAATTGCCTTAGATAAGGTGATTCGGATGTGAGAATTAACGGGAGCTCAGTTACCCACATTGCAACTGTCTAATTTAGCAGGCTTGAGCCACTAAAGCAAGCATCTTCTCAGTTACAACCCTCTATAAGAATTTGGTCGTGCATTTACCCCTGGAGGTGCTGGAACCCATCTGTGTGATCTTATGAGAATAAGGAAAAGCTTAAAGAGCTTCTCTCCTATTTAATAATATTGGGATTACAGGTAATACAACGTGACAGATTGCACTGAAATGAAATGGCAATGAATCTCCTTTGGCAGTTTCTGTGAATTCTCAGCCACCTTAGATCAACTGGCCTCAAGTCAAGAAAGAGCAAAGATAATAAGTTGTTAAATTGTCCAACTTGTTTAAGGTTGTTTTCTGTTTTGATATCTCACTATGCAATCTGTCAGATTGATAAAAAATCATATTATTGCCACATGGATCAAGAGATTAAATATGGGTGATCATCCTTTTGCTAAATAAAAACAAGTTGGAATGAATCTGGACAAATAATAGGTAATGCAAGAAAAATCAAATTTCTCTGCAAATCAATTTGAATTTAAAATAAAGTCCATGAATTGGGCATTAAGCCTGGGATAGGAACAGTTATATCAGTGGAAATTCTTGAATTATTTCAGTGCTACTTATGGTTTGATGTTTGCTTTCTTCCCCGCTTTATGTCACCATATAATGTACCAATTCTGGCCAAGGTGATGGACATATGAGCTTAATCCCAAACAAAAACAGAAATTGCTGGAAAGGCTCAGCAGTTCTGGCGGTACCTGTGGAGAGAAATCAGAGTTAATGTTTCAGGCAGAGTGATCCTTCCTCAGAACTGGATTTTATCTGTCTTTAGAACCTCAACAATGTTGGGAAGTTCTCTACTATCAAAATAAATGGGATCATCTTGACATAATTAACCTAGGATCTGTCATTTAGCTCAGTTCTTTTGTTCAAAATGTTAAAGGAGTTAAATTATTCTTCGGTTTTAGTCTAACTTAAAGACTCTCCTTCTCTCCTAAACCTTGTTGTTGCCACAACATTAATTGTTTAAGACCTGACTTCAACTTGAAGGAAAGACTGTAATGTGAATCACACATATAGCAAATATTCCTGAGATAGAATAGTCTGGAAGAGGATTTAAGGGAAGAGCAAGGATCTTGAGGTGTTGGTGAATCAGGGACAAGGAAGGACTTAAAACAGAAATTGTTGGAAAAGCTCAGCAAATCTGGCAGCATCTCCGGAGAGAAACCAAAGTTAACATTTTGGTCTGGTGACCCTTCCTCAGACCCGAAACGTTAACTCTGATTTCGTTTCACAGATGCTGCCAGACCTGCTGAGCTTTTCGATCAATTCCAGTTTTTATTTCTGATTTACAGCGCCCACAGTTCTTTCGGTCTTTACAACGAAGGAGTTGATCAGCATACAGGAGGTAGTGTGGGATGGCGTACATTAAGCAGAGTTTGAATGAGCCATATTTTATGGAAGATGTGAGATTGGCAAGGAGAGCACAGAAGTAAGTAGAGATTGGAAGTGACAGAGATGTGTGAGGCCACAACTGGTTGTGGAGCGTAGGGTGGAGTGGAGGAAGATCTTGTTTAGAGTTGTAATCAATTCACATTAGTGATGGACGAGACAGAGATGGAAGCTCAGTTTGGAGTTAAAAAGCAGTCTGAAGCTTTTAGGGGTTTGGTTGAGGCTGATATGACTTTTCTCCTTTAGAAAAGGAGAGGATAGATAAAATGTTTTTTAAAAAAAACATTAAAATTTTAGCGCAGCCAGTAACAAAATACACATTTTGAAGTTGAGGAATTTTGCTGACATCTCTTAAGCCTTTCAGTAAGGAACCACCAGAAGACATTAATAAAGAACGATGAAACCCAACTGAGAAGCAAACGACTTAAGGATAGGAGCATAAAAACAAATATTATCCCATTAGGCAGATCTGATTGACTGTAATGATGGAATATTATATGTTAGGGTATTACATTTTTTATAACTGGTTTCAGTGCCTCAAGGTACATAAGAATTTGAAGCTTAGAACTGAGAAATACGAAGACTCAGAGTTGATTTCCTAGTACCGTTAGCTTTTATCATTGCACTGAAACTATGATGCATTGGACAGACTGAATAGTAATACAAACAAAAAGATACTACTTTACCCCGAGAATATTCAGTCAATTAAACCAAATTTGACAGTGAGATATTACGTTAAAACTGACATTAAGATTCAGTTAAATGTCAACAGATCACTTTGTAATGTAGGCATTTAAATTATTCTCCTTTTAACAACAAAATTATGAAAAATCTATGCGTTATAAACTTTGAAGATGAAGCCGTGTTGTAGAGATGCCTGTGGTCATGTGTTACCAGCCCTGAGCTAGACTGATTTAAAATCCATCTTTTGCATGTTTGATGAAAATATTATTGAGTTTTCTGTTAGAAGTTCTGACAGAGAAAATTCCCCCGGGGGTACATTTGTAATAAAATGTGAATAAATGTGAAAGGCATTATATCTGGGAACATTATTCCATAAATTTTATTATAGACTTACCTTTTGTAGACTAGAGGCTGTGTTGCAAACTTTCCAGTGAATATAGTAGGGCTCCTGAGCCCGGGTCTTGCCTGCTCCATCTGCTTTTCTTTCGTTCCTTTTCTTTTGTTCCTTTTCTTTCTTTTCTCATTCCATTGTTTTCCTTCTACTTACCTTTTGTTGAAGGGCTCAGTTGTGGTGATGGCATCGGCAGTGGTGACTGAACCCAGTGCACACTCGTGGTGTGCGTTTGTGTTCCTAGCGGGCATTGACATCGACAAGGCAATCCTAGGGCCGACTCATGTCAGCGGCGAGTTTGGATTCCTAGCGGTGTCTGCATCCATTCATGGAGGCAGTGACGGAGGCGAGTTTGGGCCCAGTACGAGACCCGATGGCATCAGCAATGACTACGTCGGCGAGGTGGGCCCAAAGCAGGCCCATGGCAGTGAGGGCTTCGATAGACACAAAATGGTGCCAAAGAGTGGTGACTTACATTCCAGCAGCAGCGTAGCGACGGGGGCTCGTGCCTGGCCAAAAGGCCCATGGCCCATGGTGGAGCACCTAACAAGAAGAACTATAAAGTTGAACACCATTTCTTTATTTTTCTGCATTTTAAGATGTCACTGGAGAGAGGCAACACTACACCACACTTTCACTGTATTTTGTAACGAATTACACATGAGAATTCTAACAACGCTGCCACTTCAAAAAAGTTTTTTTGTCCTCGGGTTTTTTTAAGGGAGGTTGTAAAGGCAGAAGTGCCGAAATGGCCACGAGAGTCTGCCTAAGTCAACAATCAGAGCAGGCCTTCAGGTTTTTTTAAAAACAGTTCTCCAATGGAAAGGGTTCCAATGGAAATGAACCAGTCCTCCCAGTTCAGACTTTCTAGTTTTCTTAGCTGTAGCAGTCATAAGATGTGTGAATATCAAAAGGGTTGCAAGCTTCGGTAAATGATTCCCAACTGACTTTTTCTGAAATCTTTCTGGGTGTTGTTCCCTCCTGCATGTAAGAATCTGTGTATGAATTTACCTTTTTGCTAAGGGGCGTGTTACTATATTGGAACAGTAAATTGGTTGTTACTTTATCAAGTATTTGGTTAAGTTTTCCAATAGTTAAGTTATTCTAAATTCCGCTTTCTTTTGTTCATGTTTTAACTGTAGTGTTTTAATAAATTGTGTTTTGTTTCATGTTGACTGGTTTGACCAATTGCATTACATCTGGAACACACGCTTCACATCCTCTTTTAAAATAAGAAAAAGTTAGGGTCTAGGCTACCTTCTTAAAATAGTTTTGAGGGGGTCGGGCCTGATCCATTACTAGATAGATTGATAGTTCGATCAATAGATCGATAGATAAGAATATATGAATAAAATATTCATATATTCTGAATGCTGGAAATCTGAAACACACACGGAGAATGTGAAAGAAATTCATTAGGTCTGCCACATCTGTGGAGAAGCAAACAGGAGCGAAAGTTTCAAATCTGCTATTGCTCTATGAACTCAAAATAATAACTGTTTCTCTCTCAAGAGAGGCTGCCAGACCTGCTAAGTTCCTTCAGCATTCTCTGCATTTGTTGGCAGCAATCATGCTTTAATAATGGTGTTCTGCTCATTTATCATACTCTATTGTTTAAGTTCTTGGCTCTACACTTGCTCCCAACATAACATAAACAAACATTCAGGTGTGTGAGAGTAATGCATACTGTCCAGCACTGATCCTTTATTAAATCTTTCCAGCAGCTCCCTCTAATGGTACATGTCTGCGTGGCAGACTAAATGGACAAAATGCAGAAAGCAATTTTCAATACACATCTTCAAGCGGTGATTTTGAATCTAGTAGATCAGATCTTATAGCACACAAACACAAAACAAAATCCTATCCTACTTAATACGCCTTGTTTTTTCAATATTATACTGATTTCTAATACTACTTCTCTTTGTGACTGCTACTAATCTGAACATAACAATTTGTAGCCACATAAAATCCCTACAGGGTAGAAGCAAGCCATTTGGCCCATCAAGTCCACACTGACTCTCCAGTAAGCATCCCACCCAGACCGTCCCCACCCTATCTCTGTAACCCTTAACTTCCCATGGTTAATCCAACTAGCCTACAATCCCTGGACACTATGAACAATTTAACATGGACAGTCCAACTAACCCGCACACTTTTGAAATGTAGGAGGAAACCGGAAAACCCGGAGGAAATCCATGCAGACATGGGGGCAATGTGCAAACTCCACACAGACAGGCATCTGAGAGTGGACTCAAACCCAGATGCCTGGCACTGCAGCAGTGTTAACCACTGAGCCACTGTTCCTCCCCATATAGAGCTTGATGGTTTGTTACAAATGTATATTTACCTTAAATCTCTTTGATGTCATTTGTAAGTACATTATTTTTTCCTTTAATTCTGTAATTTTTTATCTTCTCGAACTCCAATTGAAAATGTGGGCAAGTAATCAAAGATTGAGGCATTTGAAAAGGCAATTATGAGGAGATTAGGCCCAAGATGGACCAAATAGTGTTCCCATTTATACTGATCTGTGATATTTTAAAAATCATTTTGATCTAGGGCTCCTTCATTATGAACATTCTCACATCAACGGGAATTCTGTCTACTACATGGAAACAATGATGTGCGTGTGCCAGTGTTGGACTGAGGAGGACAAAGTCAGAAATTATACATCGCCAGGTTATAGAACCATGGGTTTATTTGAAAACACAAGCTTCCGGAGCCCCAGTCCTTCCTCAGGTGTTAGTGAGAGAGGTATTATCAGTCACAGAATTTATAAGTAAAAGATCAAAGTTTCACACCATTGATGAGGATGTACTAAACAGACCTAAGATGTTATTAAATCTTTAATCAGACTTGAAAGGAATTTGGGGATTTACATATACATATTAATCAATTAACTGATTAAAGATTTAACAACGTCTTAGGTTTGTTTGGAACATCCTCATCAATGGTGTGAAACTTTGATCTTTCGCTTATAAATTCTGTGTCTGATACTAGCTCTCTCACTAACACCTGAGGAAGCTTGTATTTTCAAATAAACCTGTTGGAGTAAAACCTGGTGTCGAATGATTTCTGACATGGAAACAAGTCAGATTTGGGCACTAAGAGGTTGACCTATCAGTCAAGTTTCAGATATTTGTTTTGATCCATCTTTAAAATCGATTGCTTGTGTTCACAAAACTGAAAATATACCTGTTGTGCACAGTCAATATAATTGATGAGAGACATGTTTGTAGTTTTACTGCTTAGCAATGGTTTTTCCTGGCACTTCTGTTGCTTTTCGTTCACATGTTGCCCTGTAGAATGATAGCTGGGGGGTGGGGGGGGGAAGAAACATCAATTAAACAGTGAAATGCGTAAAGGGAAATTCCAGGGAAAAGTCCTGTTCTATGAGGAGGGTAAATCCAGCCCGCACTATTTCAGAATAGCATATCATGTCTAACACACCTTGATGTTAATCATTCCACTTATTAGCAAAAACACTTCATCTGATGCCATGACACTTTATTGCTGGGGTGTTGTCTTAGACCATGGAGAAAGCTAGATAGAATTTTAAAGCACAGAAGGAAGCTATTTGATCCATCATGTCTGTACCAGGTCCCAAAACAGCTGCCCACCTCTTCCCATTCTCCAGCTTTATCTCCATAGCCCTCTAAATTCATCACTTTCAAACATATATCCAGCTCTCTTCTGAAAGCTCCTATGGAATCTGTCTCTATCACTCTCCCAGGCACCTCATTTCAAAGTTGGCACTGACAATGCTGAACATTTGTCACAAGCCTGAAACATTCAGTGTTTTGAAATCATCATAAACTGCAAAAATAAAGACAAAATTCTTCACTCAAGAGGAGTTAAAGGAATGATGTGGCATCTTTATGGAAGCAGGACAAACTGCCTGAAAGAACTCTGCTTATCTGAAGGATGAGTTCTGACAGGCAAAAGGCCTTCCACATACAAACGTTTGAAATCAGCGGCCAGGAAAAAAAAAACACTAGTTCATCAAGCCTGCCTGAGACTACTGCAATACCTGGAACAGCATAGAGAAAGTGGTGAATGCAGGTGTAGTTAAAATGTTTAAAAGTGGATGAGTATATGCATAGTAAAAGTTTAGAGAGTTATGGGCCAAACGCAGGTAGGTGGGACTAGTTTAGTTTGGGAACATGGTTGGCGTGGGCTAGTTGGACTGAAGGGTCTGTTTCTGTGCTGTATGACTGGGTACCTATATCCACCAGTACCCATACACTCGCTTATACATGAACATACCCAGAGCACATACACACTATGGGTATGGCTCATGTGGGTGGTAAGAATGAGGATTTCCTGGTCAGGCGGAGCTGCACAATAACTGCAGTGCAACACCATCTCCCCCACCCCCACACACTCCACCCAATGATACAAGGCTCCATGCATGGATTCCCACCACAAGCAAGTGTCATCCTGTTTCTGATGGATGATTATAATTAGCACAGCTTGTGGTCCCAGGACATCAAAAATATTTTGTGGCCAGTTAAGTGCTTTGAAGTGTAGCCACTTGAGAAGTCAAGGAGTGGCATACGGTACACTGTGATAAGGATGTGGATGTACATCTGTAACTCAGTACAGTGTACAGATAGAGCCTTGGATTTCGTAGTATGATGACACTCCATTTCTTGGTTCTCCTGTTGAAGATATTAACTTGGGCTCACATGAGGATCCTGTTCAGGTGGCCGTTTTTCATATATGAGCCCACAAATGCATAGTGACCATGTTACCAAGTGGGCAGGGAATGGATAGGGGAATGTGATGTCCATTATTCCACATCTTTGTCTTTGCCTCATCATACATGCACATTCCCCTGGAGATCACAAGGTAGTGGCTGCTGTATTAGTAATCATGATTGATTCTCCCTATATATCTTTCTGTCCCAAAGGTGCTGAGGCCAATTTTGGCATCCATTGACAATTCTGGTTTGAACTTCCAAACAGGACATGGAAGAACTTTTTGATTTGATTTAATATTATTGTCACATATACCTAGCTACAGTGAAAAGTTTTGTTTTGAGTGCAGTACAGCCAGATCATACTGTAACAATGTGCTTTAGGGTAATAGAACAGATTAAAGAAAACAATGTTATGGCTGCAGAAGAGGTGCACAAAGACGAAGATCAACATTAAATTTAAAATTTGAGAGGTCCATTCAGAAGACTGATAAGATTAAAGAAAACAGATTAAAGAAAAAGAAATCCAAACATTTGCTTTGGATAAAGTGAGATACCTGGAGTATGAATCCTGGCATGTACAAGTAGGAGCAAGTAGCCAGTTTTTGAGCTCTCAATCCGAGGTGACTCTGTTATTGAGATCAGAGATAAAAGATACTGCAGATGCTGGAGAATCCGAGATAACAAGCATGGGGCTGGATGAACACAGCAGGTCAGGCAGCATCATAGGAGCAGGAAAACTTGACGTTTCAGGCCTAAACCCTTCATCAGGTATCTCACTTTATCCAAAGCATATCTTTGCTGCATTTTCTCCAGTTCTTAGACTTATCAGTCTTCTGAATGGACCTCTCAAATTTTAAATTTAATGTTGATCTTCGTCTTTGCGCACCTCTTCTGCAGCCATAACATTGTTTTCTTTAATCTGTTCTATTACCATTTCTGATGAAGGTTTAGGCCCGAAACGTCAAGTTTTCCTGCTCCTATGATGCTGCCTGACCTGCTGTGTTCATCCAGCCCCATGCTTGTTATCTCTGACTCTGTCATTGTGTGGCTGTCAAAGAGCTCTCATTTGAAAAAAAAGAATTCCAGTGAAATTTGCTCAAAGATATTGTAAGCAGTAATTTGGGTTTATTGCAAGCCATCAAGCAACCTGATTAGTTGACAAATTACTAGCTCAACTTAAACTGCAATTCAATGGTTCAAGATTGAATGATCAGCCCAGAAATGTTGTGATTGATATATGAGAAAATACACAGCATCTCACATAAGAACAAGCAGCTATTAAAAGCAGACCCACATTGAGACAGAATGCCAAGCTTTTGAAGTGAATAGAAATTTTGGGTCATCAAGGAGTGTGAAAATGTGTTAGATAAACCAGCTCTAACACTACACAGAAAATGCAACACAGTCTTTTGAACTATCACACTTATTTATTCTCACCTACTACGTGTGCCTCCAGACCAAAAAAAAACGGTCTGTTCCTTATTGAGTTTGCTGACGATTGAGCAAACTTCAACACTGGGGATGTTGTTGGGAATGGAGGGTTTGAGATATAAAAATAGACTGGAACAACCGGGACTTTTTAGATTGGAGCTTAGGAGGTTGAAAGGGCATCTTATTGACGTTTATAAAATCATGATGTGCATAGATAAAGAGAATGACAAGGGTCTTTTCCCTAGGGTGGGGCAAATCAAAACAGGAGGGGGGGCATATTTTTAAGGTGAGAGCAGAAAGATTTAAAAAGGACATGGGGGGCAACTTTTTTTGCACAGAGAGTGGCTTGTGTATGGAATGAACTGCCAGAAAAAGTGAAGGGCACAGGTATAGTTATGTCTAAAAGACATTCGGATAAATTCGTGAATAGGAAAGATTTGGACGGCCAAGAGTGGGCAGGTAGGACTAGTTTAGTTTGGGAACATGGTCAGCGTGGACTGGTTGGACCGAAGTGCCTGTTTCCATGCCGTATGACTCTACGACTTCTCACTCAGGGGCACATTACTGATGATTTATTGTGTCTTCAATTTAATCCACCCTAAACCCCAGATATCCATGTCACTCTGAACCACTGCTCACATTTCTGAACACGGTTGCCAATTTTCTACCTGCTAATTGGGCTGCTAAACTCAAAACAGAAGGAATTGTCTCAAAGAAATTATTCTGGGAGGATGCCTGACTCATGATGTTATCAATACAGTGAATCTACCATTTAAAAACAAATAAATCACAGAAGCCCCTGGGTTACACCCATTCCTCTACCATTAGACTATATAGAGCAAATATCCAAACACATCTTGTGGCAAAATACAAATGTATTTAATATATATATCCGGCTTTTTAGTCCATTCAAACTGAAATACAAAAGCAAGACATCACAGGGGCTGAATGTCTGAAAGAGAAAGAGAAAATATCGGAAATACACAGGAGACCTGACCCCATCTCAGATTTAACATTTCAAGTTGTTGACCTTCCAAAAGCCTTTGACCTGAAACATGGGCTAAGATATTCCAATGGCCAGAAAGTAGTTGGAGCAGTGTGAACTGGAATTGTGCTTTGGGACCATGCAGAATCCCTGACTCCATTGGAATTATCCAACAAAGTGAATTCTTTTTCTGAAGGAAAATTTTCCTGCGCCTGGAACCCTTTAAAAAATTCCTTTGATGTAGGAGAATTTGGAGGATTACAATTCACTTCAGCTTAATCATTGTTCAAGAAAGTTTAAAGGATGTAAAAGTGTCTCTAACTTCTGAGTAACTATTAACCCTTGACTCATCATTGACTTCCCAACCACATGTCCCTGAACCACCACACCCCTTACTGGACATGGGAGACACCCCCATCCCCTTAGTCAGCCCAGCCTGACCTGTGGAAACACTCATCCACTTACTAGTTCCTTCCTCACTTAATTTATACATATACCTTTGTTCAGTTTTTGTCACATAGCCTTTGGGATTTTAACTCCTGAAATAACACAGTGAGTGGTAACAAAAGGACCAGGACTTAGCCTGAAACATTCCTGCTTTGCCGAGTAAACTCCTCCCTATTTAATTCCAGAGAATGCTTTTGGAAACAGGTTCAGAAATTAGGCCGGAAAAGTCACTGACAGGTAAGTGGGCAATATTAAAGATGATCATCGTTGGTTAAATCTGTTCCAGTGAAAATTGGCGTATCTGGGTGGTTAACTCCGGTTCTTTTTCTGCTGATGCTGATATAAAGCCTGCAACTATAGCTTTGTAAAATTCCAGTCAATTTTTCATCTATGCTGGTAAATTTGCCATACAAGACAAACAGATGCAAAGGAGCAATATTCAACCATTCAGAAATACATAAAATTTATCCTGAAACAAATTGTAAAACCCGAAAAAAGCAAAACTCATTTGCTTTCCAAAATGCTGGAAAATAACTTACTTGCTTTGTTTTCAAGTTCCAAGTGGAAGTTTCTCTCAGGTTTAACACCAACTGCTCAAGACTTCACTCTCAATGGACTAAATCTTATGCATTTCCCAGGGTGGGAACCAGAGCCAAAGCATAGTTTCCTGAATGACAACTTCCTCTGCATAATTTTTAACATCAATAGTATTTATTAAAGAGGGAAGAGATATGCTATTAAGGCCTTTCACTGTTCACTCAACAGAACAGACGCAAGGATGTTAAATTTAAAGGGAGCATTAAGTTGTATTGCCTGAGAAAACTATGTGTACTAGTCGGCAAGTGTTATTTATGATATTTACATTAACTTATACTTTATAAATGATATTTATGCCTGTTATGCTGGATATTCAATGTTGCTAGGAAACCATCTCTGTGGGTAAATTTGTTTAATAGGTGCAGTTAATCATTCACCCAAGAGTTTTCAGATTACCTCTGCATTGGTTTCCTGTTTTTTTGAAAAAGGTAATCTGTTACTGTTCAGTATTTGAATCATTGTAGCTACTACACAGCCGTCTTTTCTGTTTCCATTATCACTTCAAACCTATCTTCACTGCAATGGGAATTGTCCGGTGCTGAGCTGAGGCCAAGCAAAGGAACGCCCGTCACCCTGAGGCATTTCGTATTCCTACCTACAAACAGAGCTAATGTACTTCGCAACAGCAAAACCATCCCATTCAAGCCATAGCTCAAACTGACTATGAAAGATATGGTTCAAGTCTAACTTGACATAAAATTTATGCTGACTCTCCAGTGCAGCACAGAGAGTGTTATAGAGTCACAGAGTTGTACAACAGAGAAACACACCCTTTGGTCCAACTCGTCCACACCAATCAGATATCCTAAATTAATCTAGTCCCATTTGCCAGCATTTGGCCCATACCCCTCTAAAAGCTTCCTATTAATATACCCATCCAGATGCCTTTTAAATGTTGTAATTGTACCAGCCTCCACCACTTCCTCTGGCAGCTCATTCCATATACGCACGAGTATTTGCATGAAAAAGTTACCCCTGAGGTCTATTTTAAATCTTTCTCCTCTCACCCAGTTTTGGACTCCTCTACCCTGGGGATAGGTCCTTGACTATTCATCCTATCCATGCTCCTCATAATTTGATAAACCTCTATAAGGTCACCCCTCAAACTCTGATGCTCCAGAGGAAATAGCCCCAGACTGTTCAGCCTATCCCTTTAGCTCAAACCCTCCAACCCAGGCAACATCCTTGTATATCTTTTCTGAACCCTTTCCAGTTTAACAACATTTTTCCTCCAGCAAAGAGACCAGAATTGAATGCAGTATTCAAAAAGTGGCCTACCCAATGTCATGCACAGCTGCAGTTCTTTGGAGAAGACATTAAACTCTCTCACAGGAATGTAAACAATGCAATGGCAATATTTTGGATGATACATTGGGGAGGGATGGATTTATGTCTGATATATGTGGATGGTACTCTCAAGGTTAGTATCTTAAACGGCTGTCAATCATTATCTCCCACTTCAGGATATGGTGTAAAAACCAAAAGAACTGTGGATGCTGTGAATCAGGAACAAAAACAAATTTAAAAATAGAGTTAACGTTTCGGGTCCGGTGACCCTTCCTCAGAACTTCCTCTGTTTTTACCTTCACAGATGCTGCCAGACCTGCTGAGCTTTTCCAGCAACTTTGTTTTTGCTCAGGATATGGTGTATTAATTACATGACCATTAGTCAATCAGAAGCAGCAGTGATGGAGATGAGATGCACTGTACGTAGCTCATGGTAAATAAAAGTAATCTTCAAATAAAGAATCCACGTTATTATTGCATCAAACCTGTCATGTGATCAGGACATTTTCATCTCAGGCAAGAATCTAACAGTGTGACCTAGCTATCCCTCTGATTTATCTCAGACTATGCCTTAATGCCCTGGCTAATATTTATAGAAACATCAACTCTAGGAACAGGAGTAGGCCTTTCAGCACTTTGAGCCTGCTCCCTCATTTGGTAGGATCATGGCTGATCCTCTATCCCAATGCCATATATTTGCTTTCTCCCCATACCCAATGATACCTTCAAAATCTAAAAGTTTATCTCTCTCTCTTTCTTGAACATACTCAGCGCCAGCCCCTGCAGCCTTTTGTGGTGGAGAATTTCACATGTTCACTACCCTTTGAGAGAAGGAATGTTTTCTCAGCTCATTCTTAAGTGGTGTTCCCGTATGCTAAGATTTCTAAGAAATATCCCTCAGTGAAATCACTTTCATTTATGACCATGTCATTACCAAGTGAGAGCTTGCTGTGCAAAAAGGTGGCTAACTCATTTCAAGGTGACTTTCTTATAAAATAGGAATGCAGGCTATACTATACCATTCAACACATTAGGTTAAACTTGAATCAGTAATGTTTCAGTAGTGGCACGTCAACCTGTTTTTTTAAAATCATAATTTCTTTCAGAAATTTGAGTGGATGGGCCAGTTTCCACGGTAACAAAAATTGCACAGCACTGTGTATTTTGCGGCTTTTTGTTGAACCAAACTGGTTTTTAGAATGCCTAATTTGATTCCCCAGCAATGAGAATTTGTGTGGCCAATGAAGAGTGAAAGCTACTTTGCACAAAGACGGGACACTACATGTCAGACATCAGTACAACTGATGTAACTGTACAATTTGTTATCCGGCCTTCTACACGAGCCCCCTTATTAAAACAAAACAGTTGATTGAAAACTCAGGGACCATATCGTATCTCCAATCATGAATGGAACCTACATTACCCAAAGTAGCGAAAATTATCTTGGTCCTTCTAATTCATGGATACGTTACATTCAATGACTCTTTATCAAGTATATTGCACCACACAGTCAGAAGAAGGTCAATGACTTTCTCCACTCTACCAGTGTAAGTACCACCACCTTCTCTCTGATACTTCACACTCACTGTCTCTCTGCTACTGTGCACACCTCTACCAAGGCATGTTCTCTACCACTTTCACTATTAACTGTAACATCTCTGCCCACTCCATGACACCACTAACTCTGAAAGTGGTGTGCAAGTGTGAGCATGTGTTCTTACCCTGGGGTGATCCAATTTACATATTTCCAGCAGCAAATCTTTGTGAAATTAAATATTGGATTCTTTATCACACCCTTCCCCCAATATCACTCACTCAGTTCACCCCAGCTAACACTCACGCAAAACTTACCTACAGATGAATTAAAAAAAATTAATACAATCTAGAATTATTCCATTCTCTTTATTTAAAAGCAGGCTTGTTACATTCAATGACTCGTTATCGAGTATACTCAGTTGGCAACCATGTCACAGTAGATTCAAAGTGCAGTCAACAAGTCATGTAATTTCACAGCTTGTTATTAAACTGAAAACCTCTTTGTAATCTTTGTAACCATTAATGAATTTAGTGGATGAGTGGAGAGGAGTCATTGTGGCCAAAAATAGCAGCTTTGGAATTTCTGTTTCACCGCTGCCCAAAAAGCTAAGGGTAGGAAGGTCATTGCGGCGATGTCAGTATTAAACCTCAGAACCACAGCAAGAAACTGATCTGCTTGTCAGTGTAGAACCAGGCTTTTCAGTGAGGAATTGAATGATCGAAATCCAGCTCAGATCATCGCATCACTGCAAACCAATGACCAAACACATGTAACTTAATACAGACACTTGACATAACCTTTAGTCATTGTAAGCATAATTCATACAGCTGGAGAAACAGTGACGTATTATAAGGTAACTTCTGTATAATGAATGGATTTTTCACAGCATTAAAACTTTGAGCAATTGAGCTGATTAGTAATTGTTGAATAAGGTTTGGTACTCGTGGATTGGCCGAAGTGCTAAGGAGAAGATATGCTTCACTTTATTTCTTCAGATGATTGACATACATTCTCACAGGTGGGATGCCCACTTGAGTGCCATAACAGACAGTGGATGAGATGTACAGAGCTGTACCCCATTGTCAATCAAAACAGTTAAAGGTGCAGTGCACAAGATGGGGAAGTGGGTGAAGTAAGAGATAGAAGGAAGAAAAAAATATTGTGCACTCACAGGGTTACAGCCTTGGAATAGGTATCAGATATATTTCACTGCATAATGTAGCAAAGTTTCTCAGAGACGCATATTGAGTGTGTTGTCATGCGCAGTGTCTATGGGCTAAATCGGATGTTTTTGTGGCTAAGCCCAGGTTGCCTCATGTTTTTGAAGGTTTCTCACCCTGAGGGCAAACTAATCCTCTCATCCTAGTTCACAAAATATGCCTCAATAATTACCTACTCTACTCCTAGAACATCTGTCACATTCGAATCTGCTCCATCTTACTATGCAGCGTTCCCATAACAACTCACCACTCAGCTAATATCGCAGAATTTGCTGCCATCTCTAATGCCTCCACCACCTTTAAAAGCTTGTTGTGCATGGCCAGAGCAACACATCGTCGGACTGTGGGAGGAAACCCACACAGACAAAGGGAGAATGTGCAAACTCCACATAGACAAAGTCACCCAAGGGGAATTGATCACAGGTCTTTCACATGTTGAGGCAGCAGTGCCAACCACTGAGCCACTGTGTTATCTCTTAATCAGGAAACCCTAACATTGGTGCATATGACCTACCAAAGTCATGAGAGAGAGTCATTGGATGGATTGAAGTATTAATTATTTGTCATTCCTTGTGTATTTGCAGTTAATTGAGAGATATTATAGGAGTAGAGTAGGTCATTAATGAGGCATATTTTGGGAACTAGAATGAGAGAATTAGTGTGTCCTCAGGGTGAGAAACCTTCAAAAACATGATGCACCCTGGGCTTAGCCACAAAAACATCCAATTCAGCCCATAGATGCTTGATTAAAAAATCCCTCTGGCCCTAACAAGTCCTTTTGCCGGTTGATCCTGAGAATCTGCAGTGGGTAATATTGAACAAGGCTGATTGGTGCTTTCCAGAACTGATGCTGACATTTCTGGGTAAGCAGGAGGCTGGTCTCAGTGTGGGCATTCCTTTGGTACTCACCAACTGTAACATAGCTCCTTTCCATAAGTTTATCAACAGTACCTCTTAATCACCCTGAGGCCCTATGTGATGGGATTTGCTTATTCAGTAAGTGGCATACTTCAGAGGAATAGACTACGTTAGCAGACCTGACCACCCCCTGCTATCCCCTAACTGGTGGAGTGGTGATGGGGTGAGCATGGTTGGTGTGGACGTTTTGGTGGGGGGGAGTGTGGAGTGGACAGTTAATCTGGAGGTTGATCTACCTCATTTTAGTCAGCTTTCTGACACCCCAAAATGTTGATGCTATGGAAGTGACAATGCCCAGGCCAGCAGTGGATCACTTTGAATTAGGAAGTTGAGGATACAAGTCCCATTCTGGTAACTTGAACTTGTGTTCTAAATGGATACTTTGGGGCAATTTTTCTTATTCTTCCAGAGCATGGATGTCACTTTGTTACCATACTTAATTGCCCTTGAGCAGATGGTGGGAAAGCACCTTCTTGCAGTCCATGAGACATCAGTATCCTTATTAAACCATTAGGGAGGCCAGTCAGGATTTTGATCCAGTGACTGTGAAGGAACGGTCATATAGTTCAAAATCAGGATGGTGTGTAACTTGGGGAGGGCTTACAGGTTGTGGAGTTCCCATGCATCTGTTGCCTTTGTCTTTGTAGCTAGTAGAAATTGCAGATCTGGAAGGTTCTGAAGAAGGGTCCCGACCTGAAGCGTCAGCTTTCCTGCTCCTCTTATGCTGCCTGGCCTGCTGTGTTCATCCAGTTCCACACTGTGTTATCTCAGACTCCAGCATCGGTAGTTCTTACTTTCTCTGATAGAGTCAGGAAAGATGTTTTATAAACATAACTCCTGCTTTCTTGTTTTAGGGACTCAATCTCCAGCCTCCAACATTATCCATGTATATTGGTTGCTCTCCTTACATGACAGGCTAGAATTTCCAAGAACTAAGGGAGGCCAAGTAAAGCCAGATTTCTGTTGCCTTCCATTCTGGTAATGTTTGGTAGATTCCTTAAGGAACTTTAGGGGCCATGTAGATTATGCCCTGAACTGAATTCTTAGTCTTGGAATATATACTGATAGCGCTAATGATTTCATTATTGGTAATGGGCTTTGCTACTAAAGTTAATAGCATTGGCCATTGATTTCTGTATCTCAAAGGCAGAAGAGCTGCATTTAATCCACTTTTAATTTATTTTCTGTTTTAGATAAACTATGTTACTCATTTGCTCACACTCAGCAGCAATATTGAAGGACTGAATATTATTTCTCTAAAAGATTTGCTGCAATTATAAAGTCTATATGATTATCACATTTTGAAACCGTAGCTCTAAATTTAAGGTAGATGAAGTGGGTCTCATGGCATGTTCTACCAGCCTGGTCAAAAGCATTGGGTGGTTTAATTGAGATCAAAGGAGAACTTAGATTGCTTCATTGAGAAGAAGGTGCAGCATACTGGTGTTGAGAGACAATGGCAACAATTAATGAGTATGGCAGGACTGGGCACAGGGTCTCGCAAAGTCCCAGAAATGCTTTATAGACATCATAGTGTTAACAATTGTATTGTAAACGATTATCTCATTCTTAATGAGTTAGGATCAAAGAAAGTTAATTAGTCTTTTGACTTAACTACAAGGTTAATGTGGTCTCATGTTGTCGTAGGGAAGAGCACAGAGGAAGTTATGTTTGACATTTGCAGACATTCCTGCATTTCCATGACTATCACAATCAGACAGTAGTTTGTTACAGCCATCAGAGAGGCAGAAAGCATGAAATAAAGGCAGCCATTCCTGCACTTGATGCAGAGAAATACTGACTTTATTGTTTATCCTGCAGAGTGCAGGTTCAAAACTTGTAACCAGACAGAAGACAGCGTTCGTAAGGATTTAAAGGAGAATGGAAGATTCGCCTAGCTTGGGACTAAAATGAAAAGATCAACAACACGGCACACAACATAAAAATCAATTCTAGAATTGAACGCTGATGTCAAGAAAGGTTTTACACATAACAAAAACAAAAGAAAATTTTAGCTAGTTTGTCCAATCCAAGTGTTTTCCATAGATATAAAAAAAATTTTGAATCAAAACTTTTCTACTTCTTACGGAGTTTGCCATAGTGAATGTTGCAAGACTTGCAAGTAGAAACCATAATGGATATTTACTCTTAATAACCAAAAAATGCAGTTGTACAGCTCATCAATGATTGTAATGTTTGGTGAATTTTAGCCAAATAAGGTTTCAGCGTAAAGCGAACATCAGTTCTTGTATCAGTTCTGCTCAGTAACTGCAGAATAATGTGCCGTAACAATGAGCCAAATAGTACACACTTTTAGATATGTGCAAGCTATGTTGAGTTTAGTGGAGTGATTCTCATCGTAACTTTTATCTTTAATTGTGGTTTGAATTCTCACAGCGAGAATCAAATCCTATCTCCGATCCTTCTTCGCAGGCATTGTTCATGGAGGAAGTCAGTCCTCAGCTGGGTCCTCCATAAGACCAGGATCCCTTGGGGCTGCAGTATCTTTCAAAGCCCACGACACACTTGCAGGAGTGCTGCCATCTTTAAGCTGTGTAATGTGTCAGAAGAGACGGCTGAGAAGAGGAAAGCTGGCACTTTGCTTCTCGCAGTGGGACCTGGAGGTCCATAACACTTTCAAGAAACAGGAACCAATTTTCTGAAGAAGGGTCCCGATCCGAAACGTCAGCTTTCCTGCTCCTCTGATGCTGCCTGGCCTGTTGTGTTCCTCCAGCTCCACACTGTGTTATCTCAGACTCCACCATCAGCAGTTCTATTGTCTCTGTTCAACCCCTGAAGTCGAGTTCCTCACGTCCATTTTCCTGAAATGTCTGCTTGCTTTCCCTACTGATTAAGAACGCGTCTATTTCAGTTTGAAATATATATAAGGATTGCACCACCCATGCCCCCATATCTCTCTGTGTTAAGGAGTTCCAAAGACTTACAACCCTCTGGAGAAGAAATTTCTCCTCATTTCAGTCTTCAATTGGTGCCCCTTTATTCTGAGTCTATATTCTCTGGTCCTAGATTCTCTCATGAAGGGAAGCATCGTCTCAGCATTTACCCTGTCATGTCCATCAAGAATCTTATTTGTCACAATGGAATTACTGCTCGTTCTTCTAAACTCGAAGAGTAGATTTCAACTTGTTTAGCATTTGTTCATAAGTCAATCCCTCCATACCCTTATTCTCCAACTCCCTTGAAATTAGCTTTCCTGATTTCCTGCTGCACCTGTGTGCTAGTGTTCTGTGTTTTATGTACAATCCCTCTGTGTTGCAGATCTCTGCAGTTTTTCTCCATTTAAATAATGGGTGCTTGTGGATGGGATGGTGGAGAGGAGAGGATCCTCTTCCGGGAGGACTGACAGAGGACGCAACGCCACCAGTCCTGGCAGCCTCCTCTGAGCTCAGATCAGTACCAGTCCCAGCATTAGGAGGACTGGGCAGCAATGCAGGAAGACATTCTATGATCCTTTCTGTTCTGCCATGGTATGTACCAAACTCCCTGCTACTTCACGCTTGTCTGTGCCACCAAACTCCCACCAATGCTTATGCTACCACACTTGCTATGTTGCATCCAAAACCTTCCCTCGTTCACTGTTATCAGTCACCATCCTCCCTCACTATTAACCCTGTATGACATCTGTGTTGTCTCCTCACTCCCTCGCAGCACCTTAACACCTTTCCCCCAAGTGAACCAGCTCCAACAGCCTTGCTACCCAATTGTGGCTCTCTCATTCTTCCCCTTTACAGGTTGGAGAGTGGGTGAGGAGCCAGAGATCCATTCTTCACTCTCTCCAAGGAATAGATTCTTGCCTTGGCAATAGAAGAACACAGTGGTCCCACCTCTGGGGGCACAGAGATATCCGCGTCGCAACACCCAAGTAAGTAGCACTTGTCATACTACTGCAAAGATCATGTTAGCCAGACATTCAGCACCACTACCAACCATTAGCTGCCTTTTCAGTCTTACAAGTGGACCCATCCTCCCAAGGAGTAGCTTATTCCCTGCAAAGGAGAATTCTATACCTCACTGGATTGTTGTGGGGAAGCCTCGGAGGGACCACCATCTGTACTGGCCCCTGCAATCCCCAGCAGCAAAGATGGCAACATATTACTGAGCCCTGTGATTTTCACATTTTACCACCATTCACAGCACACACAAGCCACAATTGATCATTGTTCTCCACACATTGCTATATGGAGGATCCAACAAGGACAGCGTGGAATACATTTACTTGACTTTTGACATTGAGAACCTTACTCCAATCAATAAAACACATACCTACCATCGTGCTGCACTACACCATCCCCAACCCAACTCCCCACTATTGAATCTAGGGTGGGGATGACCATCAATGAACCCCACCCCTTCAGTAGCCCATGTCTTCCAAAGCTCCATCTTGAGCATCCTTTTACCTGTTGAGTTTTCTCCCTTGACAATTGTTGTCCCTTTTGCATCTCAGCATGCTGTCTCCAATCTTCACAACTGACATTCCCAACTGTCTTGCCACAGCAACGGCCTTCCGACAATGCCCCCTTGATAGTCAATGAACAGATCCCCAAGCCTAAAACAGAAGTTGCTGGAAGCTCAGCAGGTTTGGCAGTATCTGTGAAGAAAAATATCAGAGTTAACGTTTTGGGTCCAGTGACCCTTCCTCAGAAATGATGGTAGCTGGGAAAACATTGGTTTATATGCAGAAAATAGGGAGGGGGATGGGGTAGGGAGTAAACGATATGATACAGCCCGAAGAGAAAGAAGAGCAGTTGGATAGACAACGGAGTTGATAACAATCTGGCCAGGAGGGTGAATACTTGTTAATGGGGACTGTTAGAGACGAAGTATAGGACTAACAACAGGTCTGGCTGTGGCCCAAACCCTGACCAACTTGGATGGAGAGCCCTGACCGATGAGTGACTGAACTCACTGAGCTCTGTATAGTTATAAGACTATGATGCATAGGAGAAGAGAAGGCTATTCAGCGCAGAAAGTCTGTTCATTCCTTCAATGAGATCATGGCCAACCTGACAATCCTCAAGTCCACCTTCCTGCCTTTTCCCTATAACACTTGATTGTCTTAATGATTAAAACTCTCTCTATCTCAGTCATGAATATACTTCATGACCCAGCCCTGCCAGCTCTATGTAGTAAAGAATTCCACAGACTGACTACCCTCAGAGAAGAAATTCATTTCTTTGACTGACTTGCCACTAATCTTTGGACTGGTTGCCCTGGGCCTGCTGAACTCACAACAGACAAACTGTAGTGACGCAGAACACTTGACCTTGGTGCTCCAAGAAGCTGACAGACCAAGTACAAGTCCCTGGACTGAGATGGGACACTGTTCTTGGACTGATAGTGACAGTGCCTCCAACTACTGTACTTTACTGAGAAGTAGTCCCCTTTGATATTGAGTCCTCTTTATTGGTTTGAAGTACATGCAGTGTGTTTGCTGCATACGTTGCTAGCATGTGGGCTAGGTGTGAAACTGATTTTGCACAGTGCCATTGAGCAACACGTCCACCCCCTTAACTGATATCTGCTGACAACCAAATCAAGCTGCCTGATATACTCTCTGCGGTTAAATGGAAAGGCAACACAAACATACTGTGAGCCTTTAAGGTTTGAATGAGGCAACAAAATGCAATTAAGTAAGGCAAGGCAAGGTTAAGCAGAGACGCTGTGAGCATCCAAGTAAGAGCAGAATGAGTGAGTGCTAAAAAAGCAAACAAAGAACTCTGAGGTACAATTGGCTCTGATGAATGAGATGGTCACCTGTCCCTGCTCACAAGATGGTCAGGCAGCAGCTGCATCACATTGCATGGTGTTGTTAAGACGACAGTTCAAAACCCTGAAGGAATTATAGACGTTTTTGCACTTTTAATCTCAAAATCTGTTTCCTGGAAGGATAGCAGCAGAAAAACTGTGGATTTAAATTCAGTAACTTCCTGGCAAAGTCCTGTGTGAAACTGATGGAACGTCGCACATGTCAATTGACATTTCCCTGACAATCAGTGAGAAACTTAATTAGAAATAATGAGGAGGCTGACTATCCCTCCCCTCTTGAGGTAGAAAGCCACCTCTTGCAGACATGGCCGCCTTCCCCTCCAGCAACGCACAAAGGTAGGGGTTTAAAAACACATGAACTCAATGGACTGAACACTCTCACATCTACCAGGTTGGGTTTGAGTGTGAGCATACTGTGAAAGTCACAATCAAAAATACCTCCTAGGTAGCCTGAATGTCTCAGCTAAAGACACTCCCTCATTTCAAGTGCTGTGAGCCATTTAAAAGCAGAATTAGGCCAAGTGAACTTCAATTAGCCTGCAAAACCAAAAATCTCAAAAAAGAAAACTGCTCAACTCCCAACACTTCAGTATTACTGGCAACCTCCACTACTATGGACAAAGAGTTCAACTATCTGGTCCTCATGACCAATTCAGGGACTGATTACTTATGTTTTCACTTTCACCTCTCTTCCAAGCTGCCTGTTTGTGTATTTCTTTATGACTTTTTTTTATGTTTAGTAATTAAAACTCAGTCCTTTTGTTAATTCAGGAAAGGTTTGTTAAATTGTCTCTTTCAAAGCGTAGTTCATTTGGATCTGGGAGAAAGGTATCGAGAAGTGAAGGGAAGCTTTCTATTGGCAATATTGCATTAATTCACTAGGGTGAGGTATTTCATTTCAGTACAGCAACAGTTAGGTAAATAACTGGAATTTTGAACTGAGACTTTTCAATCCATACAAAGTTTAGTCTGTCCAGAAATTGCAAAACAACCAAATCATTCCAATGGCAGGAATGACAGCAGTTAGAGCAAATTAAAGGAGATCACAACAACCAAATCATTAGCCAAGATAGAGGAATACAAAAAAGATAGAATATGTTACATCCTTCATCCTGCAGTTTTTAATCACTGCAGAAATATCCTCCATCCGAAACTAAGCATCATTTGTATTCATGAATGAATTATAACGAATTAAAAACTCCAGTCAGTTTGTTCTCATTTAAAAATAGCATTTATACAATGAATTGGGGCTTTTAAATGTCACATATTTTTGGCTAATGGTTTGGTTGTTCTGTTGCCCTTTAATTCATTCTAACAACTGTCTAACTGTCTGGGCAGATTAAACTGGGCCGATTAAACTGGGCAGATTAAACTGGGCAGAGTAAACTTTGTTTGGATTCAGGAGTTTCAGTTCAAAACTGCAGTTATTTGTTTAATTGCTGTTTTATTGAAATGAAATATGTCACCCTAATGAATAAGTGCAGCATTGTCTCTATCCTAATAGAAGTTTGGTCCTTCAGCATTAGCATTAGCTTTTATTGTCACATTTACTCACGTACGGGATACTGGCGTGAAGTGAAAAGTGTACAAAATCACCAATCCGAGTGCCAGCTTAGGTACAAAGTCACCTAGCGACAAAATCTTAAGTACAAAGCAGAAAAATAAGGAACTAAGTTAAAGGTTAAATATTACAGTTCTTCTCGGTATAAAATAAAACAATAAATTTAGAAGTTCACCATTACAGTCCTTTTATAGCCATGGGCCTGCAGACGCTCCACACTAGGCTTTCCCCACGAGGGCTCGCACTCCCCATGTAGGTTCAATCTCTCCCCTGTGCCAGGCTCAATCTCTCTGCACGCACTCCTCCAAGCTGCCTTGCTGCCGACCGCTCCACACCTCGTTGATGCCATAGCACTTGTGATGATACATTTTTTGTTTTTTCTCAGTTTGTGCATGAAGCTCTGGTATTCTATTGTGAGAAGTCTATATTCATGCAGCGGCTATCTAATCTGATAAATATTGAGTGATCCAGAATTAAGAACTGTATAATTTTCTTTAAAAATGCCTATGGGATGTGGGTGATGCTAGATGGACTAGCATTTATTGCCTGTGCCTAGGTGCCCTTGAGAAAGTGATAATGAGCTGCCTTCTTGAACTGCTACAGTCCAATTTAAAACATTTAGATCAAGAAAAGGATCCATTTTATTGATGGGTTGAATGAGTAAGTGTACAATATGTTTTCCTATTGAGTCAGAATGCCTTCATATTTGATTCCTGGGGGCTGGATTTTCCCCTAGGAAATGGGAGGCATGTCCCATGTTGGGATTCTACCTTCTGACCAGCAGTACTTGCCCACACTAGTTTCATCATCAGGAAGGTGGAGTTATAAATGGAGATGGGCAGATGCTGAGCTGGGTAGATTAGAAGATCCATCCCCGTTCACTGAGGTAACATTCCTAAATGTTAAGTATTCTGGTTCTTTCCCCTTACCTTCCAACTCAAGCACATGTCCCTGTATATTCCTCGTATACCTCCTGCTTTTCATATAACCCATGCATTCCATTTGTTCCATGCCCTCTCATCCAGTATCCACAATGAATAAAACTCATGCACCATAATAAGATTGAGAATGTTTTGAGGTGCCCATGAAATTGGCAAAATAAATGATAGATATTTAACCTCTACTTGAAAAAAATCATTAATTGTTCCAGAGGCTCATATAACTGTCAATCAAACAACCAGCCATTTAAATTCCACTTGACAAAATATAATCCACTTGACAAGAAGCAAAAAGAACTTTAAATGGTCATAAACCTATCAAAATAGATTAACAGCCATTTCGATATCTCTTTGGAAAACTTAAACCTTGTCGCATGTCATAAATCTAACAATGACAGCAAAACTCAAAGTCCACTGGACAGTTATTACCAACAACATCTGTTGAACTTGGACCATTTATTGACTTTAAGCTTCAAGGAGTATGTCAACAAAACCTCAAAAGCTGAATACATTAGAACCTTTGAAGTAACGGAACATATGGCCATCTGCAATGGTTCAAATGTGGAACAGATAGGAGACATGTCAATCAAAATAACTAGCTATCAGTTACAGAGGTTCAAAGGCTGATCTATCGATTAGTAAAAAGAAAATCAAAGCAGAGTGTGAAATATGCGCAGCTAAATCTGAAACTCAATGCTGCTCGATATTGTCAAGCCAATGGATAACATACTCTCATGAATCAGCAGACTTTTTCCAATTTCACAATGCTGGTCATCATTCCTCTTTTCCAAAGAAAGCCCTGTTATTGTATTAAACTTTATTTAAATTGTGTTACGCCATTATATTATGATGTGAAGCTTCCAACATCTTGTTCAACATAAATCTATCTATTAACAGGTTCTGATTGACTGGGAGCCTACGCTGCATAATTCTTCTGAAATGCTGTGAACCAGTTATCAAAATAGGCCTGACCTCATGAAAGTTAAGCCAGTCTCTAATATGCCTGGCCTTGTAGTAGAACTGGCAAGATTAGGAGTGTTGCCTGTCTGTTGTCAGCTTGCACCCTAGTCCCACGTTGCTAAAAGTGCACAAAACAGAAATGTGGGTGGGAATCCTGTAATTAGGTCCGGCACATTGTTTATAACTCCTGGCTCCCTCCATACCAACTTGGATAGGCTCACAAAGATCTGGACCTTAGTCTTTGCTGAGTTAACTGGTCTTTGACAGAATGAACATAGTGGCAAAACAATGAAGATGGAAAGGGAATCAGGGCCCGATGTTTTATCAGAATCTGGTCACTCCTGCAGTAAAGTGTGGGGATGTCAGAAGGGAACAGGAATTGATTCTGTTTTTAAGCTCCCTGGTAAAAGAATCAAAGTCTAAATGAGGAAAAAAATCATTTCATGCAGTAATTTGTGACCTGGAACAGACTGACTCAAAGAATGGGGAAACAAGTTGAACATAAAGTTCAAAAAAAGGATTAGATTTATGCTTTGGAAGGAAACATAGTCAGGATTATCTGGAAAGAGTTGAGAAGCAGGATTAAATAAAAATGAAAGAACTGTGAACGTTGGAAATCAGAAGCAAAAACTGAAATTGTTGGAAAAACTCAACATGGCCTGGCAGCATCCATGGAGAGAAATCAGAGTTAATGTTTTGGGTCCAGTGACCCTCCCTCAGAACTACTGAGAGGCAGGATTCATTGCCAGTGCTTTTAAAACATCAGTTTTAACATTTAAATTTTATGTACAATTATATTTTGTCTGGTAACAAGAATAGGAGACCTCTTTCAGAAGGCAGATGGGAAAGTAGGAGCAATATTCATTGTCAGACAGAACTGAAAAGAAACAACTTTAAGTTAAATTCTTAGTAAATATGTAGAAACAAGTTCCACTCTGAAGATTCAAGAGCCCAATTCTGCCAACATATTTGAATAATCCAGTTTGATCTCATTCACTTTCAGTGACACAAACATCTTATATCAATAAAGTGTTCTTTTTTGGCTGTGTTGTGCATGTTAAAGAATTCAATAATTTGGCAAGTCCCCCTCTCTGTCCCTGATATTCAAAGTCCCCACTGGAAGAATCAACCAACATGTTAACCAACATGTTAATCCAACACATTACAAAACTATAGACATTTGTAGTACAGATCTAGGCCACCCGGCCCATTGAACCTCCACCAGCCAGCAAAAGGGCATCCAGCCTGGTCCCACTTTCCCAATCTTGATTGAGTTATGACACTCTAACAGAAGAGGTGCCAGAACTTAGATCTGAGCCTGCTGTTGGTACAGGCACCAGTGATGAAGTTAACAAAATCAGGGATGTGCAGAAGCCAGAATTAGATTAGATCAGAAACCTCAGCAGGTTGAAGGGCTGTTGTTGACAATCCTTTTATAGATAAATCAGGATGTGCTCCAGTGGTAAAAAGAAGATCAGCTCACGTGCTCATTGGAGCAAATACTGGGGCTGGCTTTCCTCAGTAAAGGGAATTAGTTTAGGAAGGTGAGAGAGCAGCTTGAGTTTGTATTGGATTATGGATTGCAAATTAACAATTATGGAAGACAGACTCTTTTAAGGTGGCTTAAGGTAAATAACCTTAAGCAAACTGAAAGAACTGCAGATGCTGTAAATCAGAAACAAAATTCCATCTAAATCAATTAAGGCTATTGGTAGAAAGATTAGATCAGACATAACGCAAAGCTTTTTCATTCAGAGTGAAGGGATGTCTGGAATTTATATTCTCAAATTAAAATTAAACATGAACGCAAAGAAATAAGCAAATATATTTAAACTGTTTATTTTATATTACAGTTTAATCATGCTAGTATACAACTTGAATTCCCATACCTTCACACGTACAGCATTTTCAATTCTTCCTTACAGTTCATATGTATTAGAATTAGATTTAATGGTCACATGTTCTCAAGTACAGTAATACAGGAGTGTACAAAGTGTACAAAGTTACCATTCTTTGGTGCTATCTTAAAATGCAAAATATAAAACCAGACTTTAAAACCAAAACAAGAGAAGAAATAAAAGAAACAGAGCCAAAGGAAAAAGAAACAATGTCCAGATCTTAAAGTCCTTATCCAAAAGAGAAAAAAAAAGTCCAAATTTTAAAGTCTTATCTGCCTGGGCCTAGCCCTGGCCTGGAGTTTCAATAGAATAAAATACAATACAATACAGGAACAGACCTTTCAGGCCACTAAGCCTGCACCAATTCCTATTCCTTATTTAGATCCCCCACATATTGCCCATGCCTCCCTCTGTTCGCCTCCCATTCATGTGTCTATCTATATCTGCCTTGAACATTGCTAATGTGCTCACTTCCACCACCTCCAGGCATCCACCACTCTCTATGTGAAAAACTTGCTGCGCACTTTTCTCTTAAAATCTTTCCCCGTCTCACCTTGAACCTATGCCCTCTGGAATCTTTCCACCCTTCAAAAAACTCTGACTATCCACCCTATCTGTGCCTCTCATAATTTTGAAGATCTCTGTAAGGCTGCCCGACTTTCCAGTGAAAACAATTCAAGTTTATCCAACCCCTCCTCATAACTAAAACCCTCTAGGCCAGGGAACAACCGGTAAACCTTCTCTGCACCCTCTCCAAAGCAGCCATGCCCTTCTGGTATTGTGGTTTGGTCCCCCTCCTCCTGGGGCACGTTCCACCGATTGCCTTTGCTGCCCCCTGTGTCAGTGGGGCAATGCCAGTCGCTCTGTTGCTGCCGTCGCCGTACATACTCATGAGGCCGGGCCTGCTCTCACCCTTCCTTCTCAGTCCCCAGCGTTAATGATTCCCTGTCACTTCAAACACTATTTATGCCTCATCCTGCTCTGGACTTTGTCTCTGCCTCTCAGATATACTTTGTACTATTTGGGAACTTTTGCCTATTCCTTCCCACACCCCCAGTGCCAACTTTCTAGCCACCTTGAAAAGGACATCAACTCAATCATTGTCATGATTTGGCCTTACTCTTAGCTTAATTTGTGACTCCAAGGAAAATATTGAAATGTGGGCAGAGTCCTGACCGTGATGACAACCTTAAGCTGCTCACTAAAAAGTCAGCCTGAGCTGAAATCCCCTTCAACAGATAATATGCTCCAGCACTTTCCACACTTAATGATCCAGATCACAAAAAGGAAGAACTGTCAGAATTAACGACCACCTATTGTAAAATGGGAAGAGAGAAATGTTCATCCAGAATTAATGATCTGCCATTGAAATCTGGTTTCCAGAAATCACAAATTTCAAAATCATAATTTTACCAGTAGATTGCTATTGATGCAGAGAAGTTACCCACCCCCGCTGATGAATTTTAAAATTTCTACAGTGTATAAAATCACATTGAAAAAGTCAGAAAGTGGAACGTTAATTATTTCTGAATTCAGCTCCGATTAGCTACATTAAACATGATGTGATATAATGCAATGTGCTCCTGGTGCTGTTCTCAAATTGACTAGTAGGCCAATAATCATTATAATTAATTGATCATTACATCAAAGCAGCAATCTCTGATCTGTACTTCACTTTGAGTATTCCCGAGCACTTTAAAAAGATTTTTTAATAGCTGTTCAGCCATTGTAGCTTTTATTGTGTTTCATTTATTGCTTTTGACTGTATGAACGTTCTGGGTGGAGCAGTGTTCATCTGTTTGCAGAGCTACTGAGCAGTAGGCAGTGCTTTCCTATGCTCACATCAATTAAATAAAGACAATTAGCATCCAGTTATTTATATTAGCTTCATTCTGTTACAGCATAGGGCAGTTTGCAATTGAGTCAAATGTCTTTCTAAAGAAATCCCAACAAATGAACTACGATGATTATCACAAACAAAAATGATTCGATTAAAGAGCAGGTTCATCGTTCCTTGAAGGTGGAGTAGTGGACATACAGGATAGTGAAGAAGACACTTGGTACATTTGCCTATGTTGGCCAATGCATTGAGTATAGGATTTGTGATGTCATGTTGCAGCTGTACAGGACTTTGGTGAGGCCACTTTTGAAATGTTGCATTCAATTCTGGTCTCCCTGCTGTAGGAAAGATGTTGTTAAACTTGTAAGAGTTCAGAAAAGATTTACGAGGATATTTCCAGGGTTGGAGAATATGAGCTACAAGGCTCATATTAGGGTTAATCTAGGAATAGATTGGAACTATTTTCCCTGGTGCGTCAGAGGCTGAGGGGTGACCTTACAGAGGTTTATAAAACCATGAGGAGCATGAATAGGGTGAATAGCCAAGGTCTTTTTCCCAGGGTAGGTGAGTCAAAACCTAGATTTCATAAGTTTAAGGTGAGAGGGGAATGATTTAAAAGGGACCTGAGGGGAAACTTTTTCACGCAGAGGGTGGTGCGTGTATGAAAAGAGCTCCCAGAGGATGTGATGGAGGCTGGTACAATTACAACATTTAAAAGGCATCTGGGTTGGTATATGAATAGGAAAGCTTTAAAGGGATATGAGCCAATTGCTGGCAAATGGGGCTAGATTAATTTAGGATATCTGGTCGGCATGGATGAGTTGGAAGGAAGGGTCTATTTCCATACTGTACAGCTCTATGATTCTATCACTTTTTGGTTTTTAACACTAAAACATCCTATCATGTTAAAGATGCCTTTAGAAATATAAGATCCTGTTTATCAGGTGGGTTGTGGTTTTGGGTCAATGTAAGTGACTGATTACAATAGAGAATGAATTTGTTGCGATTTAATCAAAGGAAGTAGAAATCTGTAGCTCTCTCCACCTGAAAGGGAACAAGAGAATTTTGGATGGGGTGTCAACTAAGTTGGCTGCTTTGTTCTAGGTGCCATTGAGCTATATGAGTGTAGTTGGAGCTGTACCTACCCAGCAAAGTGGAGAGTTTCCCATCACATTCTTGACTTGACTTGCGCCTTGCAGTTGAAAACAGGCTTTGGGAGTCAGGAGGTAAGTTACCTGCAGTTGAGATCCCATCCTTTGAGCTGGTGCTGTAAACACAGTATTTATACGATCATAAATTATATTTGTCTAACCAATGTTAAGACCCTTGGAATGTTGTTGATGAGGGGCTCAGCAATGGCAACGCAGTTGAGTGTCAATGGAAGATGGCTAGATTCTCTTGTATTGGAAGTGGTCATTGCCTAGCTCACATCTAGCACATATGTTACTTTTGACTTATAGGCCCAAGCCTGAATATTGTTAGGTCTTCCTGAATGTGGATGCCCAGTATCTGAGTATTCAGAAATGGTGCTGAACCTTGTGTAATCATCAGTGTGTTTCCCCAAATCTGACCCTAGTGTAAACTATTGATGAAGCAGGGGATAGTTGGATCGAGGGGACACTAACCTGAGGAACTTTAGAAACCATCTTCAGGGACTGAAATGATTAACCTCCAACAATCATAACCGTTATGTGAGGTATGAATCCAACGAGAGGAGAGTTTCCCCCTTACTCTTCCTATTTTTCTCCTTGAGGCCGCACAAGAATACTGTATTAATGTCAAGGGAAATCTTTCTCACTGTAACCCCGTGGAATCACGTTTTATGTCCGTGTTTGGACGAATGTGCACTGGAGCCAAGTGAAGTCGTGATATTTGATGGAGTTGAGCATAGATCAGCCATGATCTAGAAGAATGGCAACACTGGTTCAAGGGACGGAATGTTCTATTCATCTTCCCATTTCACTTGGTTATCATTTTCTGAATTAATTCATTTACATTACTGAAATGTAATGGGGAGAAAGGTTTATCTACATGTTTTGTGGCAGTTGAAGTGTAGATGACAAACATAGTTGTGTTATACATTTCTTAATGTATTAATTCTGTCTTTGCTTCTGAGCATCGCTGTGTCCAGCAAGCTTACTGTGCAAATCATCAAAACGTACATATTTGATTTTGAAGGAGAGCTGAATAGTGGGGAAATGAAAATAGTTATGAAAACAATAGGACTTTGAGCTCCATTTGCCTGCTCTTAGAGAGCTACCTGTGTAGTTCCGATGGTCATGCCACACAATCAGCAGAAATTATATTTAAAGTGCAGAAACTTTGCAAATGCTTCATGTATTGCTGCAGCCTGAGCAACAAGGATTATTGTCCCAGTGATCATTCCAAGATAATCAGTTTTTGCTTATCCATGCTGCAGCTTACACATAATCATTACACTACTTCAGTATCGCTGGGTGAAAATCCTGGAACTCCCTTCATAACAACAGTTAGGAAAGATCTACAACAAAAGAACTGCAGCAGCTCAAGACACACTCACTGCCACTTTCTCGAGAGAAACTAGGGATCAGCAATAAATGCTGGCCCAGTCAGTCATGCTCTTATCTCACAAGTGAATTAAAAATAAACTTCTATTTCACACATTTTTACCGATGCACCTTTTAAAAATGAAAGCTGGTCATTTCCCACTAGTTTGCCAGATTTTGGTGAGTAGGTGAAGAGTTACCGGGGCGAGGATTAGACAGCCATGGCTGACAAAGGAAGTGAAGAAATGTATCAAAGAAAAAGAGACAGCCTATATAGTGGCCAAGAGCACTGGGAAATCAGAAGATTGGGAAGCGTACAAGAACAAACAGAGGATAACAAAGAGAGAAATAAGGAAGGAGAGGATCAAATACGAAGGTAGGCTAGCCAGTAATATTAGAAATGATAGTAAAAGTTTCTTTCAATACATAAGAAACAAACGAGAGGCAAAAGTAGACATTGGGCCGCTCCAAATTGATGCTGGAAGGCTAGTGAAGGGAGATGAGGAAATAGCTGAAGAACTTAATAAGTATTTTGCGTCAGTCTTCACAGTGGAAGACATGAGTAATATCCCAACAATTAAGGAGAGTCAGGGGGCAGAGTTGAGTATGGTAGGCATTACATAAGAGAAAGTGCTAGAAAAGCTAAAAGGTCTAAAAATTGATAAATTTCCTGGCCCCGATGGGCTGCATCCTAAAGTTCTGAGGGAGGTGGCTGAGGAAATAGTAGAGGCGTTGGTTGTGATCTTTCAAAAGTCACTGGTGTCAGGGGAAGTCCCAAAAGATTGGAAAAGTGCTGTTGTAACCCCCTTGTTTAAGAAAGGATCAAGACAAAAGATGGAAAATTATAGGCCGATTAGCCTAACCTCGGTTGTTGGTAAAATTCTAGAATCTATCGCTAAGGATGAGATTTCTAAATTCTTGGAAGTGCAGGGTCGGATTAGAACAAGTCAGCATGGATTTAGTAAGGGGAGGTCGTGTCTGACAAACCTGTTAGAGTTCTTTGAGGAGGTAACAAGTAGGTTAGACCAGGGAAACCCAGTGGATGTTATCTATCTAGACTTCCAAAAGGCCTTTGATAAGGTGCCTCACGGGAGGCTGCTGAGTAAGGTGAAGGCCCATGGTGTTTGACGTGAGTTACTGGCATGGATTGAGGATTGGCTGTCTGACAGAAGGCAGAGAGTTGGGATAAAAGGCTCTTTTTCGGAATGGCAACCGGTAACAAGTGGTGTCCTGCAGGGTTCAGTGTTGGGGCCGCAGCTGTTCACCTTATATATTAATGATCTGGATGAAGGGACTGGGGGCATTCTGGTGAAGTTTGCCGATGATATGAAGTTAGGTGGACAGGCAGGTAGTACAGAGGAGGTGGGGAGGCTGCAAAATGATTTAGACAGTTTAGGAGAGTGATCCAGGAAATGGCTGCTGAAATTCAATGTGAGCAAATGCGAGGTCTTGCACCTTGGAAGAAAGAATACAGGCATGGACTACTTTCTGAACAGTGAAAAAATTCATAAAGCCGAAGTACAAAGGGATCTGGGAGTGCGAGTACAGGATTCTCAAAAGGTTAACTTGCAAGTTGAGTCTGTGATTAAGAAAGCGAATGGAATGTTGTCATTTATCTCAAGAGGGTTGGAATATAAAAGCAGTGATGTGCTTCTGAGACTTTCTAAAGCTCTAGTTGGGCCCCATTTAGAATACCGAGTCCAATTTTGGGCCCCACACCTCAGGAAGGACATACTGGCACTGGAGCATGTCCAGCGGAGATTCACACGGATGATCCCTGGAATGGTAGGCCTAACATACGATGAACGGCTGAGGATCCTGGGATTGTATTCATTAGAGTTTAGAAGGTTGTGGGGAGATCTAATAGAAACTTACAAGATAATGCATGGATTAGAAAGGGTGGATGCTGGGAAGTTGTTTCCGTTAGGTGGGGATACTAGGACCCGTGGGCACAGGCTTAGAATTAGAGGGGGTCAATTTAGAACGGAAATGAGGAGACATTTCTTCAGCCAGAGAGTGGTGCGCCTGTGAAATTCATTGCCACGGAGCGCAGTGGAGGCCGGGACGTTGAATGCCTTCAAGGCAGAGATTGATAAATTCTTGATCTCACAAGGAATCAAGGGCTACGGGGAAAGTGCGGGTAAGTGGAGTTGAAATGCCCATCAGCCATGATTAAATGGCGGCGTGGACTCAATGGGCCGAATGGCCTTACTTCCACTCCTATATCTTATGGTCTTATGGTCTTATAGTTACCACCAGCTTCCAGTTTACAAGATTGTCACAATGACATTTGACTGAAGATCATGTCTATTAACAGCACATAGAGCTGATCGCCTCAGAGAGCTCTATCCTTGGGACACATTTGGTCAGATTGCCCAATCAATTTTGCCTGATTAACAACATTAATTTAGTGGGACCAATTGGGAAGATGGGCAGAGACCTATTGTGCTAGAGTTCCATCTCGTTCAGTACAGATCAACTTGCAGGTAATGACATTAAAATAAGGCCTTAATGAGATTGATTAGACATGTACACAGTTGTCGCTGCAAAGCACTTAATCAACTGTCAACCTGCTTAATTGTGCTCCCAATATTGTCCGTGTTGTTTATGGGAGCTCTTTTAGCTTGTTACTGGTTCCCTGGTCACATGTGTGTTATTTCTGGTGGTGGAAATATTGAATAGAATTATTTGCACAGTGGTGTCTCCACTGAGTTCTTGTATGTACACACACACACAACACAGGTACTGTGGGGAAAATAAAAAGAGAAAAGGAAGAAAAAAAATAAACAGAGGATTCAGATTATCCTCAGTTCGGAAGGAAAAGGTCCTTTTAAGGAGTCTGATTTTAAACCTATCAATGGATTTTGAAAATGTTTCTGAACTTTTTGCCATATGAATGAGACACTGGGTAGAAGCTGTGTTCCTCATTTCCTCCACTTTCGGGTGGTGAGTTTTCTAGTACACACTACCCTTTCCTTCTATTTTTCAGGAACAAGAGGAGGTATTGGCGATAAAATGCTCATTTGCCAAAATCACCGACTCATGGTTACAGGCAAAAGTGAACTTGCTATTCACCTCAAGAAACACAGGCACTGGGATCAGTGCATGGTCCAGAAGTTACTGGGCTAAGTCTTCCATGGAATAGTAATCATGTTGGAATGCCACATTGCTCCTTTCTTCTAATCTTGCCAAGGATTACACATCCAAACCTCCAAACTAGCACTTTGTGAAACACTCCTGATGCCCTTAAAAACAAGGAACAGAATGTAAATATGTAAGATAAGTACAAGAGGTATAATGGTGGTCAGTTGTTCAGGGGGAGTTAGAAGGTATGTGTTGGTGACAGGGTAAGGTGGCAGGTGGTAGAAGGAGGATAGCTTGGCAGATGGGTTTGAGAGGGTTGGATGCCTGCTGGATAAGGAAATATAGTGGCGGGTGATGAGATGGTAGCACAACGGTCAATGAGAGGTCGGAGTTGATGTTTGAGACAGGGCGGTGACAATTAGTAAGTGTGCCAGGATGTGAACAGATGAGTGAAATAGAGCAGCAGGTGGTGAAGGGCCCAAACAGTAAGGTGGGAAAGGCAAGGGAGAGTGGTGTGGCGGCTGTGCGAGGGAGAGTCGACTGATAGGTTGGTTAGTGGGCGGGTGTTACATGAGTGAGGGAGTAAGGTGGCAAGGAGATAGGTGAGCAGGTAGTGTGGAGTGGAGCCATTGTGTCAGGACAGTGGGAAAATGAGTGCTGAGGTTGAGTTGGAGGTGTTAGTCAGTGCTCGGACAGGTCATGTTGGGGCCAGATCGGGTCAGCTTGGATTTGGGGGTTTTGTCAGGGCTGTCTGGAGGAACAAGCAATGGACCAGTGATGTGTCAAGTGGTTTCAGCTTAAACAATAAGAGATTTTAGTTGATGTTAATGTTTGCTCCTTGTTGGCCTTTGATCTAGATCATTTCTACAACTCCTAGGGCAATCAGTTCGTTGGCTGTTTGGAATTTGTTAGATGTATGGGCTTGGCCAGTCCAATACCCTTCTCCCCTTTACTAGACTCATTCACAATAACCTGCATTGATCCTTGGCATCAATATGTCAGTGAAGGAAGGGAGTCGAGCCCTCAGCAATCCCATGCGGCTAGGGTCTAGACCATTTTGCAATGTCATGGAGTGATACCCTGATGTAACCAAGTCAAAGTCTTCATCATCCTTTAGTCGGCCATTGTTTATGCCCACGCCTCTCCTAGCTTCTCCATTAGCCTAAATGTACCTTGGGAAGCTTGTGACATGAATAAATCCGTACGAGCAATTTTGGATAATTAAATAAATACTATTGCTGGTAATTTCTGCTGATTTCAGGCAAACGTTTCCAAATGGCATGTTGTCCTTTATCACAAGAGGATTTGAGTATGGGAGCAAAAATACCTGACTGTAAGAATGTAAACCATTGTTACAACCACAGCTGGAACATCTTTCACAAGCTTGGAATATTCCAAAATGTTCTTTTTTGCTGCAATTAGGTACTTTTTGAAGTGTAGCCAATATTGCAATGTGTGTAGATTTTGATCTCCTTACACATGGAAAGCTATACTTGCTGCGGAGAGATTGTGTTAGGTATGGGTCTGAAAGGGCCTGAAAAGGTTAATATTTGACTGAGAACTATAAGAACCATGTACAGTGGTGTTGTCATGAGGACTTGAGGAAAGAAAACTAAGGATCTTAAAGGAAAAAAAAAGCCCTCTGGTATCTTTGTAACACATAATTAGTCACAGAGGAACAATAAACTGTATCCTGTTCACTACAAGAGAATTAAAATCAAAAGAATGACAGGTAATCTCATTCAAATATTCAGAATTCTTACAAGGTTCAACAGGTAGATGCAGAAAGGATGCTTACCTCTTGGCTGGGGAGTCCAGAACCAGGGGGCACAGTCTCAGAATAAGAGCTGTGCCAGTTATGGCTGAGATAAGAGGGAATAACTCATCACAGAGGGTAGTGAATCTTTGGAATTCTCCAATACAGAGGAGCTGTGGAGGATCGGTGAGTATGTTTAAATGTGGGATTGATATATTTTGACACATTAACAACAAAAAAAAGGAATATTGCTAGAAAATGGTGTTGAACTGGAAGATCAACCATGATCTTATTGAATGGTGGCATGGACTCAATGAACTTAATGGCCTGTTCCTGGTACTATTTGTTACATTCTTATGTTCTCAAGTCGGATATTTGCAGTTTTATTCAGCTGTTCACACTTTGTTAAAATTTGATTACCTTACTGATGAGATTCTGGCTTCAACCGTTAACGATTACCAGCGGGCAGTTTGCTCCATGGAGATTTTCAGTTTTTTTTTAAACACGTTCCAACAGTAATGGGAATGATAATGGATAACTCATGTCTGTGAAGGGCAGTGAAATCGTGATCTATAATTGGCATTTTGAAAATCTGGTGACTTCTGTGTTACTGGGATAATAGAGTCTGTTAATTACACAGTGTGTTAGCAGGATGTTGAATGAACTCTGGCTCACTTGGTCACAGTCTTATCACTGAGTCAGAAGGTTACGATCCCACACCAGAGAATTTAAGCTGACTTTTGTACTGTAGCACTGAAGGAGCCCTGTGCTGCTTGAGTTACTGGCTTTCAGACGAGACATTAAACAAAGGTCCCAACGTGTATCTCTGGCAGACATAATATCTCATCGCATTGTTCAAAGAGCAGCCAGAAAGTTTTCGCCAGTGCCTTGGCCAGTGTTTCTCATAAAAACAGATTATCTGGCCAATTATTTCATTTCTGTTAGAAGCGTCTTTCTGTGTCCAAATTAGCTGTTGTGTTTCCCTAAATATAGCAATCAGCATCCTTAGTGTTTCATTGGTTGCAAGGCCACTTAGACCATCCAGAGGTTGCGAATGTAAATCTTTTTGTTTCTTTTTTGCTTATAATCAAGGACATTGACTCGCTTATTTTAACAACGTTAATGCCTTCAGTAAAGCGCCTGACAAGGAATCTGGCCTAAGCATTTCTTAGAATCCCTACAGTGTGGAAAGAGGCTCTTCAGCCCAACAAGTCCACACTGACCCTTACAGCATCCCACCCAGACTTATCCCCCTGTAACCCACCTAATCTACACATCCCTGAACAATACGGGCAATTTAGCATTGCCAATCCACCTAGTGTGCACATCTTTGGACTGTGGGAGGAAACCGGAGCACACCCACGCAGATACGGGGAGAATGTGCAAACTCCACACAGACAGTCACCCAAGTGTGGAATCAAACCCAGGTCCCTGGTGCTGTGAGGCAGCAGTGCTAACTACTGAGCTACTGTGCCACCCATTAAGCATGTTAAGTGTGTTCCGATAACAATATCCCACAGTGTAACTCCCAACCTTAGAAATTGCTATTTTAAAAAGAATCATTTACTTGATTCGTATTTCACATCACAGTGATAATTTACTACTTATCCATTGGATAGATTAAATTTAAAGGCAAAGCAAAGGACACTAAATTTTTCACAAGCTGGAGAATAATTTATCCGTGGCTTTGTTCGACAGTGGCCATTTTCACTGCCTTGTCCTTTTACCAAACTGCCTGTCCTGTGTTCCAATCTGCTCAACTTCCACATCTCGATTGCTTAGAGAGGAGAAAAAAATCACTTATTTGCCACAAATCCAAATCAATCAATTTCCCACATCATACTTTTTCATTGTTATCCTGTTTCCTTCCAAAATACTAAACGTTGCAGGTCATTTAGATTTGGCCTAAACCTTGGTGATTGCCAGGCCTAATGCAGGTTTGAACTTCCCAAAGTCATTGCAATAACCTGACCTGGTAGTCTTTGAAGCTGCATGTTTTGTTTCTCCCAAATGAAAGCATAAACTTGTGTTGATATACATCTTTCATGAGTTTGGAATATTGCAAAATGCTTTTTTTTTGGCAAAATTAGGTATTTTTGAAGTGTAGCCAATGTTGCAATGTAGGAAAAATGAAAAAAAGAAATTACATTAAAGCAAATTTCCACAAACCGTACTGAAATAATTGAAGTGATCTGTTTTGGTGTAGCTGAGAGAGAAATGTTAGGAAAACAGAGAAATTCTCCAGCTTTCCTACAAACTATAGCCATGGATTCTTTCAAATCTGCTGAGAGGATAAATAGGGCTTCAGCTTAATTTGACTTTATCTGAAAGACAATCAAAAATGTAATGAAGCTTCACTGAAATGTCACGACCTTTTAGCATCTGTTTTTTGTCTATTAAATCTACTAGTTATTTTCTATGTGATAGTCTGCAGAGTGTCTGAACTCCATGTTCAGGTCTTAGCTATTTGTGTTCGTCAATTTTATATAAGAATTTTTTTCCCCCAGATTGGCTTGAATGGTGTCATTTATATTCTACCTGGACATTTATAACATTTGTGCTTTTCTAGCATTTCTGGTATGAGCAAGATTGTTCAAAACGATCTCAGAGCTGAAACTGTAAGCATGAGCCACATCCTGCTCACTGACTTGTTCAGGGCATGCATACAGAAATAATTTCCTGAGATGAGCAGGCAGCCATTTTGTGTGTGATCATTTTGTTGACCCATATGAAATGGCTGGAATCTCATCGTAAGTGCAGTTGCTAAGTGCTAGCCTAGGGCAGTTTCAAGAACTGTTTCAAACAGAGATCAAAACAAAATTGTATGTGCTTGCAGGTTCTAGGATGATCCAATTTTATGAGGGGTGTCATAATTTCTGAATTGGAAGCGAGTATTCTGTTAGACTATAAGTAGCCAAATCAAAAGCAGACATATAGACATAGAACACCAAAAAGTCTTGTTCTGATTGAAATTTATCTGAAATATTCACAGTCTCTGTCTACAGATGATACCAGATCTGATGAGTATTTACAATGCTTTCTGCTTTAGGTAATCCTTTAAGGCAATTGAGTATATAATGTCAGCCAAGAGTGTTGAGGAAATGTTGCACCAACCTTCAGGCAAAGTGTTGGAAGATGTATTTGAAGAGCAACAGAGAATTTCACCTCATACTCTGACAAACATTTATCCCTCAATATATGACAGAAATAGATTGCACCAATACATTAGAGGAACACAATGCTTTACTCAAGCTAAAAAAAAGAATCTGGAACTCATTGCTGCAGAAGACTGTGGAGACTAAATCATTGACAGTATTTAGGGCAGATAGAAATAGGCTCTTGATTAGTAAGGGAATCAAAGGCTACAGGGAGAAGGCAGGAGAATGGGGTTGAAAAACATAACGGTCACAATTGAATGGCAGAGCAAACTTGACAGGCTGAATGGCCTAATTCCACTCCTATATCTTATGAACAGGCCAGAAAGTTCCCAAGCAATATGGAAGAAAAACAGAAGTTGCTGGAAAAGCTCAGCCAGTCTGGCAGCATCTGTGAAGAGAAAGCAAAGTTAACATTTTGGGTCTGTTAGAGCATAAGTAGCCAAATCAAAAGCAGACATATAGACTGCAGATTGCAGCTCGGAAAATGTCAGTTTATATTCAGGTGAATGAAATGGGTTGTAGTTTTGAACCTTCGGCATGAGGCAACAAAATTTTGAAAGCACTAATAAGAAAATACAATGCTAGTGAATGCTAAATTCTGAAATCAGAATAAACAATGTTGGGAAAGTTCAGCCTGTCAGACAATATCCACGGAGAGAAACAAATAAAATTTTGGGTTGTGATAATCTCTCGCCAGAATATGCTTAATAAAAATCCAGTCATTGGGACTCAGTGTGGAATGGCAGTGACTGAAGCCACCATAAATGTTGCTGAGTATAAAGGGTTTTTTTTCGTCTGTTGAACATCAAAGGATGGATTCCCTGTTTGAAAGCTGCCAAAAAAGTAATATTTCCTGCACAGTGTACTGACTGATTTGTCATTCTTTAAGTTAGAGATTTCTCAATAACTGTTACATCTCCAGGCATGACCAGAAGGTCAACCATAAAATGTTGTTCCTCAAGTTCATTGTCTGTGGAAACCAATCCCTCAAATTAATTACCCACTTTAACATAGCGCCATAGAGCTGTACGGCAAAGAATCAGACCCTTCAGTCCAACTGGTCCATGTCGACTGGATATCCTAAATTAATCTAGTCCCATTTGCCAGCATTTGGCCCATATCCTTCTAAACCTTCCAATTCATATACCCATCCAGATGCCTTTTAAATGTTGTACCTGTACCAGCCTCCACGACCTCCTCTGGCAGTTCATTCCATAAACACACCACCCTCTGTGTGAAAATGTTGCCCCTTAGGTCCCTTTTAAATCTTTCCCGTCTCACCTTAGACCTATGCCCTCTAGTTTTGGACTTCCCTACGCTGGGAAAAAGACCTTGGCCAGTCACCCTATCTATGTCCCATGTGAATATATAAACTTGTATAAGGTCACCCCTCAGCCTCCAATGCTCCAGGGATCATAGCCCCAGCCTCTCCCTTTAGATCAAACCTTCCAACCCTGGTAACATCCTTGTAAATCTTTTCTGAACCCCTTCAAGTTTAACAACATCTTTCCTATAACAGGAAGACCAGAATTGAACACAGTATTCTAAAAGTGGCCTCACCAATGTCATGTAAAGCCGCAACATGGCATTCAAACTGCTATTGAGCAGTTGGCTGCATTCTGCAATATTTACAGGATCGACTGTTACTAAGGTTTCTTTGATAACTCCTCCAAAATCCATGACCTCCAGTATCTGGAACTTTAAGCTCGGAAACATCGCAGCCTCCAAGTTCTCCTTTAAGTCATGACTCGGTCAGATGTCACTCTGCCTTCAACATTGCTAGCTGTCAGGGTGAAATGACTAAATGAATCACTCAATACCTAGGTCCACTTCCAGCTTCAGAGAGTTTATTGTTTTACGTCATTGGAGAGAAAGCCTCTGGACAGTCCAGGGACTTCTCCACCAAGCAAAGGAAAACATTCACATTTTATATATGTGATTTTAACCTGCCTTTGGCTGCTACAAGCCAATTATATAATTAACTGATTACATATGCAACCAATCAGGTTAATCATGTGACTGTGTGATCATACATGCACATTCCATGCTCTCATGTTATTTACCAGACCCCCTTATCCTTGGCCTTCACAACACATCTTATTCGATCAAATTCCAGGCTTTAGCTCCTGTCGCAGTTATCCAACCTGCCCCTGCTAATAGCATCATAGCTTCGATCTGCCTTAGACTGAACATCCATGGGAATGCTGTTAAATCCCTTAATGCCTGTATACTTAAAATTCCAATTTTTAATAATATAACATGTGGTTAGGACCCTTCCCTTCTCTCCCACAATCAATACTGGACTTGATCAAGCCTGATATGGAGGCTGCTATGAGTCAATGATGTTCCAAACTGTCTCTATACAGGCAGCAGTAGCAGTATTTTCAATTTTCATTCAACAGGACTCTTCTGTGTACTCTCATAATCTTGTTACCTTGAATATATTCCCACTATGAAGGCATCTGATTACTCTAACTTATAGTTTGACTTGCAACAGCAGACTACGGAAGCTGCTGTTTCATTTAAAAATCTTCCTCAGACATTTTATGTCCACTGAACTCCACTTTCAGCCATAGACATCCTGAACACTAGATTAAAATCGCAGAATTTTCTATTTAACAATAGTTGGAAGAATTTGCAACACATGGGCAGCAATGGCTCACAACTACATTGAAAAGGTCAACTGAGAATGGGCAATGATTGCTTCCTTGCCAGCATTGCCCAGGTACATAGAAGTTCTTTAAATTAAAAATAATGCAAATTCAATCATTAGTTGATGAATCAGGACTGTCAAAGCATGGAACAATCTGTTGCAAGGGCCAAGTTTAACAAAAACACTTAGTCATAGAATCATAGAGTCACACAGCACAGAAACAGACCTTTCGGTCCAACCAGTCCATGCTGAACATAATCCCAAACTAAACTAATCCTACCTGCCTGCGCTTGGCCCATATAACTCCAAACATTTCTTATTCATGTACTTATCTAAATGTCTTTTAAACATTATAACCGTACCTGCATCCACCACTTCCTCTGGAAGTTCATTCTACACATGAACAACTCTTTGTGCAAAAAAAATTGTCCCTCATGTCTTTTTTAAATCTGTCTCCTATCAGCTTAAAAATATACCTCCTCCTCTTGAAATCCCCTAACCTAGGGAAAAGACAGCTGTCATTCACCTCATCTATATCATTCATGATTTTATAAACTCTATGCAGTCACCACTTGACCTCTTATGCCCCAGTGAAAAAGTCCCAACCTATCCAGCCTCTCCTTATCACCCAAACTGTCTATTCCTGGCAAAATCCTGGAAAATCTTTTCTGATCCCTGTCCAGCTTAATAATATCCTTCCTACAACATGGGAGACCAGAACTGGACACAGTACTCCAGAAGAGACCTCACTAGTGTCCTGTACAACTTCAACATGACATTCCAACTCCTATACTCAAGGGCCCGAGCAATGAAGGCCAGAATGCTAAACGCCTTTTTCACTACCCTGTCTACACGTGACGCAAAGGTCAAAGAATTATGTGTCTGAACCCTTAGGTCTCCCTGTTCTTCAGCACTACCCAAGGTCCTACTTTGTTCTACCAAAATGCAATACTTTTGTTTAATAATATTAATTTTAATAACAATACTTCTGTTTAATCTTTTCTGTATGTTCAGCAAATAACACCTACAGTTTAAAAAAAGTGCACCAATCTTTCTCATATAGATTATATACCTAAATTCCCCACTCTAAATCTTAGATCTATCCTCAGTTCCTATCCAAATTGTACTTTCAAACGTTTCTTCCAAACCCATGGCCTCTACCTCCGAGAAAGACAAGTGCTGTAGACCCATGCTAACACCAGCACTTGCAAGTTTTCCTCCACACACCATCCCGACTTGGAAATACATCATCATTTCTTTACTGTTGCTGGGTCTAAATCCTGGAACTTCTTTCCTTAGCAGCCTTGCGGGTATAGCTATCCCACTATGGAGTACAATTGTTCAAGAAAGCAGCTCACCTTCACCTTCTCCAATGCTGTTGGAAATAGCAATAAAGGTTGGCCTAACCATCTCGTGATCAATTAAAAAAGTACTTATGTTGCCCTTTTGCTCTCACGGTTGATTTACTGATCTATTTATCTTCTTCAAAATTGCCTTCAACTGTAACCAGTTAAACAGACAGGACAAATGGAAGAGTCTCTTTGATAAATGCAACTTTTAATGCCCTGAACCATTTGATTTAATATCTGATACTTTGAAAGTCAGTGTTTCCTAATCATTCCTTTCCAAGATATTTATGTTAATTATGCTGTTAATAATTTAGGAATACAAGACTGATTGGGGACAAAAGTTACACAAGTAAAATGGATTGAATACAAATGATTTGTGCATTAATTAGAAAGACAGGCTGGAGCTAGAAATACCTACAAGATTGATCTCTTGTAAATGGAATCCTAGTGGTTACAGCATGTATGGAATTTATACTGGAGTGCTTACAGGCAAATTGCAAACTTACCAATTCCAAATTGCATGCAATAGTCCTCACTTTCTCTGCTGTTGTTCAAGCTGGAATATAATTCCATAGTTATTGGCCTCCAAGGTAACCAGTTAAATAGTTACAAGCATTTGATCAAATCAAAATCCATTGTCACCTAACATGCACTATTTTCAACGGGCCTTACTGATCAGCAGTCATTAAAATGAACCAGTGTTGATCTCTGGTGTACTTTGTCTTAGTTATATAAATAAAGGCAAAGAATTTAAAAATTGCTGAAATAAGACATGAAGTCAAGGCTTTTTATTTTGCATTCATCAGGACAAGAATGCAAGAAACAGACTTGAAGGTAAAGGAGCACCACTTTATACAGCATCTGAAGAGGGTCTCTGAAAAGGGTATTGATTGGTTGGGTTATAAATCTTATGGAGATGAAGGAAGAACAGTTAAATATCAATCTTCATTCTTCGGTCAGGCGGGTAAATTCTGATTGGTTGTATTTTCATGAGGATGCAGCAGAGATTGGTTGTTTCCATGAACCTTTTTTACGATAAAGATGCAATGAATGTACAAGCTCCTTTCATCTACAGAAAACAGGCTTTTTTTTATGTATAGTTTCTAGCTTGTGCAAGTGTTTCACAGTGAGAGCTCGCTTTAAATTAATTGTTGGTACATCACCCATCTGTACATCTGCCACCTTTAGATGTGACTCTGGTATTGGAAATCATTTATTAAATAAGTATGCAAGATAAAAGCTTCAACTTCTTGACTCCTTTTAGCAGTTCACGAATCAAGCTGATTTCACAACGTCAGCAGAGCTGAGGATGTAGTAAAGTGAAAGTCACTATGGTCCCGGGGACCGTAGGCTCCTCTCTCATTAGAGAAGGAGATAACTGGCAGTGAGTTAAACTGATGGCTGCCACACCTCAGGAAAAGGACAAGGCTGAAAATACCTTTGTGGTATCCTTAGCTATTAGGGGAATTGATCTCACATTGTTAGCATCAGTCAGCAGCCATCCAGCCAACTGAGCTAACCATCTTCCATAAGAATAGAGCAGCTCACTCTCAGTCCGAGGTCAATGGATTCACCACGAACTTAAAGCTCATACCACAGGCTTCTTGCTTCTGAACCTCAGTATCATAGAGTGCAATTAAAAACGGACTAAATACCCACAGCCAATGTGAAACCTCCCATAATCTAATACATCCTCGGTACAACTGATTCCAGCAAGGGATATGGAGGTAATACCACTCAAACACAGTATTTGATGATAAAATATACGTGCACACATCAGTTGACAATAGGACCCAACTTGCCCAATGCCCGCAGGTGTTTGGCACTTGGTTACTATTCTTTTGCAACTTGGTGAATTGATAGAAAACTCAGGAAACCGTTCAAATAATCATTTATTTTCAAGCGGGGAGATACGGCGCAAGGAGAGATAGTCTTATCACCATAAAGTGTTAAATCAACTCTGCTGGGACACCTCCCAGCTTTATACAAAACTTTATATTAGGTATCACCACGTTTCTACTGTTTACTCGCAGTTTTTACAGGCATTGTCTGCATTTTTCCCAAGTCTGACTCTATCTTATTGATAGCGCATTTCTTGCACTTCTAGTCTGCCTTTGCACATCTGTGGTTCCCACTTGCTTTGACTATTATTGCTGATATGATTGAAAATCTAACCCTTGATCAACTGAATCTGGTTTAACCTCTTCAAGTGTCAAGGTTCAAACATTAAGATTGTGCCACTTGGGTGCCTCCAAAAGTAGGAAAGACTCATATTTATGCAGTGGGTTCTTTACCAAGATATCCCAAAATACTTTGCTGCCAGTTAACTTCCACAGAAGTGTTGTCATCATTGCAATTTAGGAAACAGAGCAACCAATTTGCACGCAACAAGCACTCACAAACAGTAATATGTTAATGGGCTTTCAGAGAATTTAGTTGAGGGATAAATATGGAATGGGACTCTATTCTGCAGCGTCAGTTAAAACAGGAGCTAAATGAGGAGATATTCAGAGAGGCGACCGCAAGCTCGTTCAAAGAGGTTAGTTTTACGAATCGTCTTGAAGGAGGAGAACACGAGGAGGTAAAGGGATTTAGGGAGGGAGTTCCAGAGCTTGGGGGCCCAGGCAGCTGAAGGCACCATCACCACTGTTGGAATGATAGGAATTAAGGGAAGGTGGAATTGGAGGAGCACAGTGATCTCAGTTCATTAATGAGAAAGAGAGGGAAGCAAGAGTATAGAGGGATTTGAAAGAGAGTTTTAAAAGAGATGTGTTGCTGAAATACCTCCACAGAGGCCGATATCCCATTAACAAGTTACCTTCTATTTACATGTGCATTGTACTTGACACTAACCCAGCTCCCTCGGAGCCAGCTCTCAGAGTGAACAGAACCTCTGTTTATATCTGTCAGCCAGGGCTCCCTGATTGGGCCAGATAACAGCCCCAATTAGGGAACTCCTATTCTTTGAAGTCTACCTGGCTGACCTCAATAAAGTCACTACAGTTGCCATTCTGTGAGGCAATATAATTTAGCGAGACTATCTGGAACTGTATCACAGCAGAAATAAATTAGGGCCATGAGTTATCACAGAGTGTGATGAATCAGTGCATGGAATTGTTGCGGGGCACTGAAATTTGTGATGCCAAAGCATAGAAGGATACAGTCAAAGTGCTGGAAAATGGGATTCCAATAATAGGTTGCTGTTTTTGATCGGAGCAGACATGATAGGTTGAAATGCTGTTTTATGGCCTTTTTCTGTGCTGTAGAGCTCCATGTCTCTGAAACAGTAATGTGTAGCCACCACTGAAGCTCCTGACAGAAACATTGAGATTTGTTTTTAAGGAGTGGAAACTGTTGAGATATGGTTCCATTCATTATCTTAACTAGGGCAGACAGTCTGGGCATATTTGATTGCCCACAATGACTGGTAGGTATTTAGGATCCCAAATCCGATTGAGTTTTGGCACAGAGCAGACAGGTATATTCTACTATCTGATGCCTGACCCAAGTTTTCGACATGGTAATGATGAGGGCTGGATTTTACAGGGCAGACGGTCAGTGCTGTGACATTTTTTACAGTGACTCTGAGCTGCAGTAATTAGTTGTAATTTTTGTGATATATTCCTTAGTCTTTACTTGGCAGTTGAAATCCCATTTCAGACCTTTAAATATTCATTTGCAATCTTGATTTCCAAACTTGTCATGTTGGGTTTCTACCTTTTTCTCACAGTTCTTTGCTAAATATAATTCACAAAATGAAATAATGGTGCTGAAAATGAATGTGGTTAAAATGCATCACTGTCATTATTGGACAGGGCTTAAAAAGAAAAAAAAATTACTTGAAACCAATTATAATTGATGGTTTTCCGGAATAAAAAGACATTTAACTCTCAGAATAAGGATGTCAGCGTGCATTGCCAACTTCCAGTTGCTTTCGGATGAAGATAAAATTGAGTGGACCATCAATTTGCTACAGGGACAATTAAGAGTCAACCACATGGTCTAGAGTCAAATATGGGTCCAAACCAAGTATGCTAATGGATATTAATAATGAAACAGTGTGCTTCATTTTCCAGCAGATTCGAGTCAGATGTTAACTTTTCTCATGAAAACCTATGATCTTCAATTGATTCATTAAGCAGCCAGCCTCCATGGTGAACAGCTCATGAAATCAGAGGACTGGAACAGTGACAATGCTCACTGTTGCTGGGACTTTGTGACCTTCACACCATGTACGTAATGTAGGTAAAGCCCAGCTCCCCAACACTTCAGACACTGCAAGCGAGGAATGATCTTTCACTGCTCAACCATGATCATTGAGGACACGGTACAAGAAAGGAAAGCTTCCACCCTCGGCAGGGATCTGGAGGTGCTGATGAATGAGGTGGTGGAGAGTGGGGCCACCCTCCATCTCGCAGGCTGGCAAAGGAAGCCATGCTATTAGATGCGGTCAGTCTGGAGTCAGATAGTGACTCTGATTAATGTTATATCCTGGACAGAACTAAAAGCCCAGGAGTGCAGGAAGACAGTCAATGATCTTTGTCTTCTGCAAGGATAAGTACACCACATTCTTTCAGCTACCTCACACTCAATCCAACTCTGTGACTACACGGTAAGATCTAATGGTCCACTGTTGTATACAGAATCTTCACTCTAAGGCTCTCACTCACCTCATCCTCCCAAAGTACAAAGCCTTTCTGTCCTCTATCCATTGAACCCACCCACTAGGGATACTTCACCACCTCTCCTGCAATCCCACTAACAACCCATCCAACTACTTTCATCTCACACGATGTATCTTTTTGTCTCATTTCACGAGAAACAGCCACATGACAGGATCGAGATGGCACATTGGCTGATAGTATGCTCCTTATTCTGTATAAGGCGAAATCTCTAGAGGTGGCCAGAGAGGATTGAGTCTGCTCATGTGGAGGTGTAGAAAGCTCCACATCCAGTAAACCTCATGTTGCAGTGCTCTCCCATTACTGTCTGTGTTAAGTCATTCTTAAGATGGACAAGCTTCGACCCCTATTGCACAATTAATGGCCTGTCTTTTATCAAGCAGGCACCCAGTGGCGCTCCCATAATCCCTGTCCCAAAGAGGCCAATACCTGAGCCCACCAGCTATTCTTTTATCTCTGAAGAGGGAGCCACTGAACTCTCGTAGGATGTTTTGGTAAGACCTTCACCAGCCCAAAGATTTTCATCTGTGTGTGTTTTTTTTTAAAAATCTAGATTTGATTCAAGAGTCTAGTCTGGTGAGTCCAATTCTGGACATGCCTCTACATTTGAGGATGAAACTTCCCATGTCACTGACACTCAAAGGACTGTCGGAGATAAGGCCCAGGCAGAGGATGATCCCATAGTTTCAGTCATTAGGGTACATTGTGCAAGTGTACAGACACAGGCTGGAAAAGCAGGTTGCTTCCTCAGGGACAACTGGTAAACTGTATTGGAAGTTGTATGTGCTCCTCACTGTTATTAGTACCATGCTCCTTTCTTCTGTGTTGGAGCATGCAGCAAAATAATGGAACTGGGCGAATGCCCACAGAAGCCAATTGTGAGCTGTGCCATCAAGTAACTGCTTTGACTTTCCTGTTAGGAATTGGTGCCGTCTTGTTTCTCAGGGAAGGAGGGGGGAATAAGGAGCTGCACAGAAATGAGGTAAGATTTAGTAATGAGGTGAGCTAATTAAAAAATGAAAATACATGGAGATAAAGTAAACATCACTCACTAATGAGATTAAGGTCTGGCCTGTTAAACCTTAGGCCAAAAGATTGGAATTTATTTTTAGGTTTGAGAATCTGATTTTTCACATGTTTGCTGTGTTTTCCCAATGTTTATGTCACTGAAGGCCTGGAAACATTTCAACTTGTGTTTTTTGGCAACATTTGCACAGCTTTCTAATTGTTGTTTCCTGACACCAGCTTTCCAATTCCCTGATATTTGAAAACAATTGAAATATTTAATAATTGTACATTATTGTTCAGAACAGTAAATTGTAACTGCAATGTGTTTCGTGTAGCTTATACAGAATCCATGTCAAAAGCATTACTGAATCTTTTCCCAGTAGAATAAAGACCTAAACATTACTGTCAAGGAGTATGAAGATTTAGTCTTAGTTTATAAGTTTAGCACCTCAATTAAAATAGCCAAGTAGCAGGTGCAGATTTTATTACATACTGTTGTTCCTAGCTTAAAGTGTGACTATTCTGATTAACAACTTAGAATGTGAATACTCATGTTCATTCATATTTTAACCTATTCATAGCTATACTCCTTTAATCTTTTTCACTTTGTCATATTGTTCTCTGTGATTACACTTGTCCTCTCATTATCCTCACTTACTCTTTTTGAGTTTACTATCGAGAAATAGATTCATTACAAGCATAGAGGGAGACCATTCAGCCCATTGTGTCCAAGCAGTTCTTTGCACTCAGATTGCCCCCTCCTTACTCCCTTTTGCCTGTAGTCCTTCACTTTTTTCTTCTCTTCAGGTATTCATACAGTACCCTTTTGAAAACTGTGTATCTGCCCCTACCTTCTAATCTAGGCATTCTACACCAAACTGAGTAAGAATAAGGAAAAGCAATGAAGAATATAAGATAAGGTAGCCAGGGGATGCAGGAGTAGAGGGTCTTGGGGTGTTTATCAACAATTCTTTGAAGGTGGCAGGGCAGATTGAGATGGTGATTACAGAAACAATCAAGGTTCCAGTTGGATTTGAAGCCTTGGAGGCAATGCTGTGAAGATTAATGGGAATGTTAACAGCGATGAGGAAGTTCAATAATGAGATAGATTGGAGAAGCTGATGTTCTCCTCAGAGAAGAGATAGTTGAGGGAAAATTTAATAGACAACGACAGAAGTAGGAGGGGGTGACAGAAAGGGAGAGGGCGACAGAAAGGGAGTGAGAGCAAGAGAAGCAGAGAGAAGGCGGCAAGGACAGAATGAGAGAGAGAGGATGACCAAGAGAGAGACAGGGCAACTGACAGAGAGTTAGGGCAACTGAGAGAGAGAAGGCGAGAAGGAGGGCGGTACCTGGTTGGGGGTGGGGTGGGGGCGGTAGTGATTTAAATTGAATGGGAGAAGAACCAAAGGTGACATATTTCTTCTTTAGTTCTATGGCTCATCATTTGAGAAAATATGAACATGGTCATAAATTATACAATAGATAGAAAAGCAAGTTTGTTCAGGTACGCAGCATTTGACAACAATTTTACCTATTGACCAGAAACATAATGAGACTTTTGTATTTCACCAAAAGCTCAAGTTGAGATCAGTCTTAGCAAACATAAGGGTGGAAACTGCAGTCATTATTTCTTCTCCATTAGTTGTGAGGGTCTAGCTCTTGCTAGAAGTGAGACATCTATAGCTGAATTGACATATGGACTAATGCAGCCTTTGCCCTAGAGAGAAGCCACATATGATGCTCCCACTAATAGTGAGAAACTATGAAATCTGTCCATAAGTAAACTGCCACAGCATTGATCATAGACAGAAAACCATTAAAGGTTGGTTATTTCCACCACCAGCTGCCTACCATTTTTTCAGACATTTGTTCTATCTCTCTTTGTTTTTCAATGATTCTTTTCTGCTCTTTTTTTCTGGCTCTTTCACCTTCCTCTCTTTAAATGGCTTTTTTTGCTTTTATCATTGTATCTTAATTTGTCTCACCTCAATTTCCTCATTATGATCACTCTCTTAACTTGTCTGCCTTACTCCTTTATGAACTCTTTTAAATTACAGGGCACACAGTTAGATGGAAAGCACAATTTTCCCGTTTTAAGATGGGCATTTGAACCAGGTGAAGTAAATGAGAACGGTAGAGAGGACAGTTGTCTAGAAGAAGGGTTTGGGAGGAGATTGCAATGGTTTGTGGAATGGTCCAGTGTGCGGAAATAACATAGGAACAGGATGACTGAGCATGTGGAAGATGTAGGGGAAGGGTGTGGTCCTTGAAATGTGTTCAGATAGTACATGGAAATTTGGGAGATTTGAGAATACATGAGCAAGTCTAGGGTGTGAGAGCATCAAAGGGTTGAGAGCACTCTGGAAGATTAAGGACTGAGATCCGTGAGCACAAATGTGAACAGGGCTGGAACCTGGAGCATTTTGGGATTTGCTAATGATAATCTATATCAGCTAGACTCACAGAAATTACAAATATAGAAAATGGCATTTATAGCCCAATCGATGTGTAGTAGTACTTAAATTTTGTTTCCTTTCACAAGATATCAGCTGGCTAGACCAGCATTTGATGCCTATTCCTGGTTGCCCTTGAGAAAAAGGATGGTGAGGTACCCATTTAAATTGTCACAGTTCCTGTGAGGCAAGTACACCCATAGAGCTGTTAAGCAGAGATTTCCAGGACTTTTGACCCAGCAGCAGTGAAGGAACAGTGATAAAGTTTCAGGTCAAGATGGTGTGTGTCTTAGAAGGGCACCAGCAGATGGTGGTGTTTTGCAAGTATCCGCTACCTTTGTCTTTCTAGATGGTAAATACAACTACTACTGTGCATTTGTGGTAGAGGGACTTAGCATTCAAAATGATAGATAAAGTGCAATCAGACGTGTTGATTTACACCTGGTGGTGTTGAGTTGCTGGAATCTTGTTGGAGATGCACTCAACTAGGCGACTGGGGAGTGTTCCATTATACTTTTGACTAGCCTTGTAGGAGGTAGAGATGCTTTGAGGAGTTAGGTGATGGGGTACTTGCTGTAGGAGTCACAGAATCATAGAGCAGAATCCCTATCGTGCAGGTAGGGGCCATTCAATCCATCAAGCTTGCACTGACCCAGCCAATTCCTAACCATTAACTTTATATGGCTTATATAGTCCAGTTTCTGGTCCATGGTAACCACTAAGATGTAGATAATGGAGGATTCAGCAATGGGAATTCCATTAGTTGTCAAGAGGGAATGGTTAGATTTTCCCTTGTTCAAGTTGGTTATTGCCTGACACTTGTGTGGCTCAAATATTACTTGCCACTTATCAGCTCATACATGAACATTGTCCAAGTTTTGCTGAATATGGACACAAACTGGTTCTGTATCTAAGGAGTTACAAACGATGCAAAACATAATGCGATCATCCATAAATGTCCTCATTTCTAACATTATGGTGGACAGAAGATATTGATGAAGCAACTGAAGATTTTTGGGACTGGAACACTAATCTAAGGAAGCCTTGCTAGGTTGTCTTGGGACTGAGATAAGTGGACTCCAATAACCAGAGTTTTCTCCTTTGTACGTCGGCTTTCCTGCTCCTCTGATGCTGCTTGGCCTGCTGTGTTCATCCAGCTCTACACCTTGTTATCTCTGATTCTCCAGCATCTGCAGTTCCTACTACCTCCAAACAATGGATGGTGTTTCCCCTCATTCACATTGACTTCAGTTCTGTCACCATGGATCTGTCTTTCTGCCTGATATTCCATTATCAATGTTTAAGATTCAGCAATAACATTCAGTTCAGGTTCTCTTTATGATGCAGAGACTGCTTTCGGAACAGAAGGCCAACTGCTCCTGGATCTGAGCACAGTACTGCTTGCCTTACAGTTGAACATGGATTCGACACCCAGCACCAAAGTAGATGTTTGCTCCGATGAGATGCAGTACTAGAATTACCTACTGCCCATCTCACTCAGAGCTGATATGGCCAAGTGATAAATAATGACCCCTGAGCAAGGAAGACACAAGTCATATTTTATCCAGGGCCTTTGGAAGAGATTTTGGGCTTAGTAATTTGCATTATTCCTCTATCCAATGTCAGATGGAAGGAGTAAATTCATGAATATTTTGATTATTTCCATGTAGGACAGTTGTCTGATAGAAACAGTACTTTTCAAGGTTATGGGAGAGTAGGAGCACCCAGTGTGGTCATTTACAGGAAATAGAAATTCTCATTAAGGGAGACAGCTGAGGGTTTTCTTTTCAAGGCATAGTTCAATAATTACTTGGGACGTCATTATTCATGAATGAAGAAAACAATAAATCATTTGTTATGAGAGGAGATGGCAAGATCTGCAGATGCTGGAGTCAGAGACAACACAGTGAGGAGCTGGAGGAACACAGCAGGCCAGGCAGCATCAGAGGAGCAGGAAAGTTGACATTTCATTTATTATAGCTTGTCCCCTACGGATAGTTACAAATTCACCAAGATGTGAAAACTCACTTCTGTAAACATGCACGACAATGTAAAGTTTAGTGTTCCGGAGCATGAAGAGCTAACTCAGTCATTACGAAGGATATGCTTGCAACCTGTGTGAATGAACTTAAATTATAATTTTTAATTAGGCATGATGCAACGACAAGCTTTAGCCCACCTTCATGTGTACCCATAATTGACAGCAATAATAGACATAATACCTCATCTAAATTAATAAAACTCCAGGAAGGACCATCTCATCTGCAAAATGACCTCTGTACTGAGTATCAAACTGTGTGGGTATAAAGCAATAGAGCTTGGAGTAAGGTCATTTTGTTGAAGAGTCATTGAACTCAAAAGGTTAGCTCTGTTTTTGTCTCCACAGATGCAGCCAGACCTGCTGTGTTTCTCCAACAATTTCTGTTTTTATTTCAGAACTTCAGCATAGTTCTTTGAAAGTGGAGTCCCACGTAGCCAGGACAATGAAGAAGGCATTTGGTACGCTTGTCTTTATTTGTCAGCGCATTGAGTATAGGAGTTGGGAGGTCTTGTTGCGGCTGTACAGGACATTGGTTAAGCCATTTTTGGAATACTGTGTGCAATTCTGGTCTCCCTGCTATAGGAAGGATGTTGTGAAACTTGAAAGATTTCAGGAAAGATTTACAAGGATCTTGTCAGGGGAGGAGTTTTAAGCTATAGAGAGAGGCTGAGCAGGCTGGGGTTATTTTTGGCGGAGCATCTGAGGCTGAGGGGTAACCTTATAGAGGTTTATAATACCATGAGGGCCATGGATCAGGTAAATAGACGAGGTCTTTTCCCTGTGGTAAGGGAGTCCAAAATTGGAGGGTGTAGGTTTAAGGTGGGAGAAGAAAGATTTAAAAGGGACCTAAAGGACAACTTTTTCAAGCGGACAGTGGTGCATGCATGGAATGAGCTGACAGAGAAAGGGTGGAGGCTGGTACAATTACAATATTTAAAAGGCTTCTGAAAAGGTATATGAATAGGAAACGTTTAGAGGGATATGGGCCAAATGCTGGCAAATGGGACTAGATTTATTTAGGATTTCTAGTTGGCATGGACGAATTGGACTGAAGGGTCTCTTTCCATACTATACATCTCTATGACGAGGAGGCACAGTTGTAAAGGTGAGAGGAGAGAGATTTAAAAAAGATATGAGGGGAAATTTTTTTTTACACAAGCGGCAGTTCACATGTGGAATGAACTTCCTGAGGGAATGGTGGATGTGGGCACAATTCCAACATTTAAAAGACATTTGGACAAGTACATGAATAGGAAAGGCTTGGAAGGAAATGGGCCAGGCAAGTGGGACTAGTTTAATTTGGGATTATGCTTGCATGGACTGGTTGGACCAAAGGGTCTGTTTCTGTGCTGTATGACTCTTTTAAATTCATCAATGAGCTGAGGGTGTTGCTGACCAGGCAGCATTTATTGTCCAGAGTCAACCACATTGTTGTGGCTCTGGAGTCACATGTAGGCCAGACCAGGTAAGGTTGGCAGTTTCTTTCCCTAAAGAATATTGGTGAACCAAATGGGCTTTTCCCCAACAATTGGAAATGGATTCATGGTCATCATTAGATTCTTAATTTTAAATATTTATTGAAATCAAATTCTGCCATGGCGGGATTCAAACCCAGGTCCCCAGGACATTATCTGGGTCCCTGAATTAACAGTCCACTGATAATGCCACTAGGCCATCACCTCCTCGACTCTATCTGGAGCTCTATGTCTTATTGTTTTGGAGTAAGGTGAGGTGGTAGGGACATGACTACAGATACAATTGCTGTCTGCTTGAGCTGGCTTCTGTTCTGGCGATAAGATACTGATGGCATGGAGGATTATGGATTGAGAATGTAGGCGTTAAGCCTACTCTTCTTCACCTGCTGTTCAGGTAAGAGAGAGAGAGTTATAAACTGGTGTGTCTTAGGTTTAACGTCTTCTGCTTGTCCAAGGAAAGATATACTGTCATTGGTGGCAGTCCAGAGAACACTCACTAGATCAATGGAGTGTGGGTACAGAGGGACAGTCTTATGAGGAGAGGTCGAGCAGGTTAGGCCCATGATCATTGGAATTTAGAAGAATGAGAAGTGACCTTATTGAAATAAACAAGATTCGTAAAGGACTTGGTTTGGTAGATGCAGAAAAGTAGTTTCCGTTTCTGGGAGACCCTCGGACCAGATGGCATAATCTCAGAATAAGGGGTTGCCCATTTATGACAGAGATGAGGAGGAATTTCTCCTCTCAGAGGGTAATGAATCTGTGGCATCCATTACTACAGAGGGCTGTTGAGGCTGGTTCATTAAGTACATTCAAGGCTGAGATAGACAGATTTTTAAAAAGGAAGGGCATCAAGGGTTTTGGGGAACGTGTAGGAGGTGAGGATCATCAGATCAGCTATGATCTCATTGAATGGCAAAGTGGACTCGATGGGCTGAATGACCCTTATTCTGCTCCTACATTTTATGGTTTACCTCAAAGCAATGAAGTAATGGCATTAGTTTTGACATGTGTGGCAGGTTTTATTCACAAGGCTTCAAAACGTCTGTTGCCTACAACTTTCTGAAGCTTCCAGCTCTTTCGCCAGTTTGGTTATTTTTCCTCGAGTGCAGCCACTCTTAGCCGATCAGTCACAATGATCAACAATAGTAAACAGAATCACATAATCAAACACAAAATAATTGAACGGCCAGACTTCCATAATCACTCCACTGGGTGACCTGTAATTTTGTGTCTACCTACAGCAAACATTGCAAATGGTCTGTAGCTTCTCAAGAAGGCAGATCATCACCAGCTTCTCAAGGGCAGCCAAGCTTGTGCAGTAAAGGCTGGTCCAGATTCTGAAACCACACACTATGAATGAATATTTAAAAAGCTACCTGCTGTCAACGGTCAGTTTGCTCTGCTGAGCTCCAGCCTATTTTCAGGAAAATGGCCAAGAATAAGATAAGGCTGGCATATTGGCAAGTGACCAGAAAAGCAGGTTTAGCATCTCATTTCCCTGTCTCCCTATCCACCTCAAATGGTAACAATAATTCTTCCCTGGTTACAGATATTGGGAATACAATTCAATGACCTCTCACACTCCACACAATAAAAAGAACAGGGATCAGAATTTCATGATTCTTGCATATTTCAAGGTGGAAATTCTTAACAACTATTGGATAAGCGGAGAGAGGGAGGAAATATTGGCTCAGATCTTCTTGTCAAAATATCAATGAGGATAATTCAATTACAGGCTGAACCTCCCTAATCCAGCAATCTTTCTGACGACTGCTGTGAGCCTGGTGGGTTCTGCCAATATGAAACCACAGTACTTTTGATTTTCCAAAGAAACTGAAGTTCTTTTGGCTTTCTGACAGTCAAAGAGTTCAGCAATATTTCCTTTAAAATAAGAGCTTTCCATCACATTCTAAGTCGCACAGCACTTTCTAAACGTGTTGAAAATCTACAGTGCTGACACTGACAGGTGAACTTTCGTGGCCTGGCAAAAACTAGGTCCTGAGGCTGCCTGTGGTTTAAAAATTGCTGCGTAGCGCGGAACCTAAAAGTTGCTTAAAGTACGGCAAATGCTGGAAATCTGAACTAAAAACAGAAAATGCTGTAAAAGCCCAGCAATTCAGCCTTGGTTTGTGGAGGGTTGATCCTTCATCAGAACTGAGAGTGCTGTATATTTCCAGCATCTGCTGTGTTTTACTTAATTGTAAAAGTATTGTATTTACACTGTCATAGAGTTATAGAGATGTAAAGCACGGAAACAGACCCTTTAGTCCAAATTATGCCGATATCTTAAATTAATCAGTTCCATTTGATCCATATCTCACTAAACACTTCCTATTCATTTACCCATCCAGATGCCTTTTAAATGTTATTGTACCACCATCCACCACTTCCTCTGGCAGCTCATTCCATACACGCAGGAAAAAGTTGCCTCTTCTGTCCCTTTTAAATCTTTCCCCTCTCACCTTAAACCTATGCCCTCTAATTTTGAACTTCCCTACCCTGGGAAAAACATCTAGGCTATTAACCCTACCCATGCCCCTCTCAGCTTCTGCTGCTCCAGGGAAAATAGCCCCAGCCTATTCAGCCTCTCCACATAGCTCACATCTTCCAACCCTAGTAACATCCTTGTAAATCTTTTCTGAACCATTTCAAGTTTCGCAACATCTTTCCTATAGCAGGGAGATCAGAACTGAATTGAACACAGTATTCCAAAAGTGGCCTAACAAATGTCCTGTACAGCCACACCATGACCTCCCAGCTCCTATACTCAATGCACTGACCAATAAAGACAAGCATGCCAAATGCCTTCTTCACTACCCTATCTACCTGCAACTCCACTTTCAAGGAACAATGACCCTATACTCCAAGGTCTCTTTGTTTGGCAACATTGCACAGGTCTTTACCTTTAAGTGCATAAACCTGCCCTGATTTGCCTTACCAAAATGCAGTACCTCGCATTTACCTAGATTAAACTTCATCGCCCACTCCTCAGTCTATCACACCCTTGGCTTTGAGAAAATCGTGTATTGCTACATATCTCATCATTGAAATTAACTGAATGCTGTACTTGCGCTACAATTATGAGTTAATCTTGCAACAATGAGCTAAATGTTGTTCATTCCAATTAAAATATTGTTTTTTAAATAAACATTTGAAGTGTTCATTAACATCAAGCAACATTTCTAATGGTGAAAATAATCTATTAGAGGTTTGGAGACTGATTCCTTCAGGTTTTAATTGTTGCTGCAGATTTTGAAAATGTAAATTTCTTAATATTTCATGCCAAACAACATTTAAAACGCTAGATGTTTGGGACAAATCTAATTTATGCCAAATGCTTTAGAAACTATGTTGCTGTAGAACGTAGTCTATTATCTCCAAATGAATTCAGCAGTGAGGAGCAAAGTACAACCCTCCAATGAAATCTTTTCATTAATGCTTTCACTCTCAAAGTCTTTTATTTGCCAACTATCCATTTCTATTACAGTACTCAACCCTTGTAAGATTAGTCACTTGCTTTGTGTCTCCTTCAAGGACTAGGCTTCTTCTCTTTGCTGCTGAAAGTAAATGTCATCCTGAGATCTTATCACAGCTAAAACATATCATTTGGTACAAAAAATTAGAAGTGAGCCAGCCCACAGTTCGCTGTTTTGATACAAACTCTAATGTAATAAGTCATTTTACTCTGCTAATCAGCTTGAATGCCCCAGAAAAATTAGACACGATGAAAATATCTCTAACTAATCTCAAGGACACAGCTGCGACCCACCAGCTTGCGCTAGCTCTTAATCAAGACAAACTGTGGCTTGCTGCCCTGTGATGGGAGCGATTACTGTGGCCCCGAGAGACTGGTGCCTGTTGAATGCGTTCCATCCCCTATCAAGGCTTTTCATCTTGTGTCTCGCAACATTGAATGCATGATAAATGACTCCAACACATCAGTGGAAAACTACTTGGCCATTTGAATAGCTTCAATGGGCACAGACCAGAAAGGCAGGAGAAATTAGTCTCGTGGTGTCAACGGAGAGTCTCTGACAACACTTGCACCATGCAGTCAGAGTGCAATGGCCTCAAGTCCCACTCCAGACACGTACAATCTAGGCTGACATGGAAGTGCAGCTCTTTGGGCAGGGTGCAATGTGGGATGTTCCTTTTTTTTTGGATGAGATTTTAAATTGAGACCCCATCTGTTCACACAATTAAACGTAAGATCCCATGGCTCATTTTGAAAATGAGCAGGGGAAATATCCCCAGTAACTTTCCCTGGCCAATGGACATTAAAACAAAATTATTTTCTTGATGTTTAATGCACTCCTGTTTCGAAACTTGATTGTGAATAAATTGGGCCCTACATTACAACAGTGACTATTATTCAGAAGTGCTTCATTGGCTGTAAAGCTTAGGGATGGGCCAACATCATGATACTACACAAACATAATGTTTAATTATTTTCAATTATTCTCAGTATTACAATAAGCAAGTATAATTTTAACTACTTGGGATAAGATTGGGTTAGTTCCATTAGCATGAATCTGAGAACCTAACTAATTGGTTTTCATTAAATAATAAAATGTTATTTTCCATTCAAGAAACACATCCAATGCTCAGTGAACTTAAATGTCTGTAAAATAATATGGCTTAAATTTCCATTTGCCTCTAACGTATCAAATCAAATTGATTAATGTGTAACAGAGGAATTTCAGGACAACGCTGTCACTTACATGAAAGGTTTATATGGAATAATATGGGAGACCAAGGTTTGAGAAGTTCTGGAAGTTATCTAACTTAATTCAATATATTTAATGTTTTCCCAGTGTTCAGTGAAACTTTAGCTACAGCTGGTTAAGTCTCACCAGGTTTAATGAGGGAGGGCCAACATGCCAAATGCAGGGGATTTACTACTGGCTCAAAGAGAAATTTTGATGAATCATTAGCATGGAAACACAAAAATCCCAGTTACTAAACTTAATCAGTTGTCTCATTAATGCAGTTGTTTTATTCCTTGGAGGAAAACAATGCATTTATGAAGGCTCTTAATCCCAAAACATCCCAAAACACTCTGTGGTCTTGTGAAGTTTAGTTCCTGCTGTCATCACAGAATGGTTACAGTACTTAAGGAGGAGGTCATTCATTGCATCCTGTCTATACTGGCTCTCTGTGGGGACAACGTACCCAATACCATTCCCTATCTTTCTCCCTGTAGCTTGTAACATTTTTTCTTTATCAAGTAACAATCCAATTTCCTCTTCAATACCTTGATTAAATCGACATCCACCTCACTCTTAGGAAGTGGATTCTAATTTACAGCTACTCACTGAATTAAATAGTTTTCCTCACATATTTTTTTCATTTTTGTGGCCAATTACTTTACATCTGTGCCCTTTTGTTTTCGAGCTGTCAACCCAATGCCAACAGTTTTTCATTGTTTACTCTGTCCAGTACCATTGTGATTTTGAAGACTTCCATTTAACCTCTTCACAACTTTATATTCTCCAGGGAAATTGGTGTCAACCTCTCCAATCCATACTCTCATCTGTAATGTAGAAGATGGCAGACACTTTGAATGCAGCAATCTCCCACAGGCAACAATGTATTGATGGCAAGATAATAAGGGTTATTGTAAAGGGATGCTGATTGAGGGATAAATATTGGCCAGGATATCAAGGAGAACTCTTTTTCACTACTTCAAAATGCTGGCAAAGAATCAAGGGAAGGAAGATACATACTTGAATTTTTGCAATGGCAGCGACACTCCCTATCAAACACAACTTCCAATATTTTTGTAGTATACAGGTAATGGAGTTTGGTTCCACATTTCACATCCATGACGAATGGAAGCAGCTGCTCATTTCAAACAGCAGTCACCTGAAGACCCATCTGATTTTCACTGGAGGGGAATGGGAAGCCAGACTTGTGCAAATTGGACTTGGTTGGAGCAGGTCTAAATCGTACAGGGATGCTCATCTAAGGAGGGTAACGTTTTAAATATGTTCCTGCAAAATATTGGCAAGAGGTCTTTTAGCAGAGGTCAGGTATCCATTAGCTGTGGTTAGTTAGCCTTTGGCGGGGGGAGCAGTAAAGATGGATATGATTGTGTGTAAAATGTGTATCATTCATTGAGACTGATAAGCTACTAGGAAGTTTTCCTTATCCTTTTCCTTATCTCAACTCAGTATGGGTTCTGAGATCTGGCCATGGGGTTACTGGTTGAGTTGGTATGGTAGATGTAATGGCTTGTCGATGGGTGCATGGATTAGCATAAGTTGGCATTAAGTAGACATAAGGACAATATAGAGCCAGTGGGAATGCATATAGTGGCATAGGTTGGCATGCAGATATTAAGGACCATTGGGAGTAGGGCTGAGGGTATGAAGTGATATGGAGTGGCATGGGCGGGGCATGGAAAGTGTATGGAGGAGTGGTGTGTGGAGACCTACTTCACGTTTCATTATTAGCTTTGAACATTTGAGGAAGTGCCAGTACACCAAGACAGGTCTGCCAACATGCCTGGCTCCAAACCTGGCAACCTCTGACCTCATTTCTGTTATGAAATGTTGCTGCCCACACCAACCTGCCAGGAAGTGATATTGTGGACTTTGTTTGGGTGTACGGAGTGTGAATTGAACAAAAAGGTTATGGCCCAATTTAATACTTCATCCGAAAGACAGCACCTCTGACAGTGCAGCACTTGTCCAGCACTATGATTGGGTGACAGACTTATTATGCATGGAAATTTATAATGTGGGACCAGAATCCACAACTTTTTGACTCTAGGTGAATGCTACCATGACTGTCATCGTCAGAGTTCAGGGAACAGGATGTAATATTTGTAGTGGATTAAATAACAACCTTCTTTTCAAAAACATCTATGAGAAATATCCTAATACATTATGAGTATCAACTACCACGATCATTCATAACAGACTGAATCAGTTCCTGGTGACTAATCCATTATCTTGTCACCGTACCTGTTCTTGGAGAAGGGACAGATGCTGGGCATGAGGAGATCATCTGTCAGAAGTAACAGCACTTGGGAAGATATTTAAATAAATAGAAATGTTAAACCCAATCAAGCAGACACCATTGGACTCCGTATTTAAGGAAGAATATAAAGGCATTGGAGGGAGTTTCAGGAAACTTGCTAGATTAATACATGGAATGGGCAAGATGTTTTATGATGAAATGTTTTACAGGCCAGGTTTGCATCAATTGGAGTTCAAAAGAGTAAGACTTGATTGAAACATGTAAGACCCTGAGGGGGCTTGATAGGGTGCATGTGGGAATCATGTTTTCTCTGGTGGGAGAATCTTGAACAGCAGATCATTTGTTTAAACATTATGAGTCATCTATTTAAGACAGAGACAAAGTTTTTTTTCAATCAGAAGGTTGTGAATATTTGGAGCTCCCTTTCTCAAGAGGCAGATGCAGAGTCATTGGATATTTTTAAGGAAGAGATAGATTCCTAATAAGCAAAGGGGCGAATGGTTATTAGGGCTAATGGGGAACTTGGAGTTGAGATTAAACTCAGATCAGCCATGATCTTATTGAATGATGATGCAGACTAGGGGGTTCAAGTGGCATAATGTGACTTCAACATTAACTCTATCAGAGCCCTTACCTTATCGAATAACAGAGTTTGTGACTTACCTTCAAGGAGAGTGAGAATGAAAAGAGGGCTTTGTGCTTTAGGTACTAAGTAATGTAACTCCACCCAGATGTATGACTTGTTGATGCATAATCAATGAGAAGAATCCAACTCGGAACAGTTAACATTATCTGATTTACTCTTGCTGACACCCGTCTGCTGAATACATTTGCACTCAGTGCCTAATATTCACAGCAAAAACAGAAACACAAGATTTGATATGTGCTTCTTTTAAAGCAGAGCTACTAATGAAAGAAACATCTACAGAACTAGAGAAGTGCCAGCTGAGTATCTAATGTCACACAGTCCTTCCATCTCTTTCTCTGATTAATGCTAATCCTCAAACAATCCCTAGTTTCAGACACATTGAATGATTCACACAACACAAAGCAAGACTGCACATCTTTCCACTTCTTTTGTCCATTAACATTTTGCGTTCAGTGAACTGGGGCAAGTCTCCTACCACTCCAGTAAAATTAATTTTGAAAGGCAAGGTTTTTAAAGGGACCATACACTTCATTTTAAAAGTGAGCTTTCATTAAGAGTCACATCTTTAATCAGAGAGCAGGATTCATAAGCCTACAATTGATAAACAGAGGGCTTTTGTGGTGCAATGATAGTGCCTTACCTCTGCCCCTGGAGCCCAGTTTCTGGCAGTCACTAGATAACTGTTCTGACTTTCAAATTGAAGATTGGCGCTGTCCAGTTTCTCAACAGTACCAAGGAGAATAGAAATCTGTATAGCAATGAGGCATGATTAGGTAAATAATGACACATTAAAATATTCAATTAGGGCCCTGAGCACTTGCTAGTAAGATCCTCACCCAGCCATCATAAACCCTAAAAGAGAACTCAGTACGTTTTTCTTGACCGTGGGAATCTCATCGTTTCATTCTAGTTGTACCTTCCTAACCCATTGTCCATGATGTTCAGTTGCTGGGAAAATTCTACCCTGAGTTCTTGTTCAGGTCAAGTATGCAATGTCTTCAGAATTGCTCAAGAAAGTCACAGGGGCTCTTGTGGCACAGCAGTAGTGTCCCCACCTCTGAGTCAGAAGGCCCAGGTTCAAGTTGTGCCTGCTACAGAGGTGTGTAATAATATCTCTGAACAGGTTGATGAGAAAATATCTACAACTGACAAACTGCTTCCTTCCACCCAATTACGATCATCATCTTCCACCCCTAGGACCTTGAAGACTGATTACTCACAAGCTACCTCACACTCATGTCTGCTGCTCATGTATTTGTGAATACATGAAAAGTAAATTAGATTAAAAGTTATTAATTTTAACCTGCTTCATTTTTTATTGTGGTGCTTTTAGGATCCCTGCAGAGGCCAATAAATTTTCTTAATGAAAATTAGTTTCCTAGCAAGAGACAGAACGAATTGCTGGGCAATATTTCACGTTGTAAGACTTTTATTGTGATGAACAAGTTAAAATCAAACAACATCAAACAGTACATAACAGGTAACTAATATAACAATTTAAATAAAGTCTACTGTATCATTGGCTTAATAATTGTTTTGAAATATGACATTGAATACTTTTTTTTAACTGCATGCCATATTTCTGACAGTTTCCCAATTCAATATTAAGGCCCTCCTAGCTTATGGCAAGTTTACCTATCCCCTGCCACACCATTTGAAATCCTCAAGTCCTTCAGAAATCAGTCCACTCCAAGTGAATAGTCCAGAATGGACTGCCATCAGCAAGGTTAATCTCAGCCACTCCTTGCGCCTTAATTCTTGAGAAGTCCTGTTGGTTCACATTCCCTCCCATTTGAACAGAAAACTAATTTTACAGGCATTCTGCTCTGCTCAAATGAGAACATCCAGCCTGCTCTTCATAGCAATAGAGGTCATTACCCTCCACAGCAGTAAAACCTTATTGGATCTCTGTGTCTGTACCAGAACAGCTGCTGTATCTGTGTCAATGGGCAAAACCTGCCTCTTAAGTTACAATCCATTTTGGTTCCAGATAAAATGGACCTGTCCCTGGGCAGAATTAGCATGAACTTCAAATCCAGTTCATCCTGTTTTAAATTTGGTGGATTAAGGTGAAGGTTAGTGGCGTTAGGTCTTGGTAATTTGTTGTCATTGATGCTAGCTAAGATCAGTGTCAATGTGAGGAGCAGACAAGCCAATGCCAATTTAAACTAAGCCCCTGTTAACTCTAGGTATCAGTCATTTTCTGCAGTGATAAATCTTGCCTCTGATGACTGAAAGTTCAATCCCTTAGGTGAGAAAAGATCCAGCATATGGTTCGGTATCAGTACTTTAAGAGAGATGAGAAATGCAGTCTCACACCTGGATGTGAGTAGACCTCACTCTGGATACATTCAGGTGACTACAGGGAAGCAATTTGATTGAGTGAAGAAGAGAATTGTAATTTTCCATCTTTGTAAACAATTGGATTGGACTTGTTAAAAACAGAAGACGAAGAATGCACTGGATGATGTCTTTGTCCAAAGCAAATACAAGACTCATTCTCCTCCTCCAAACATAGGCTTCCCTAAAGTACAGAAAAGGCACACACAGCTAATATGGTGCCATTGACATGGATACCAACTGGTTCCTTGGAAACAAGAGGCTGTATAAAGTCATGGGCTATCCTGCATTGGCCTTTTTGAGAGACTTTGACCGCATTTTCCACTCACCTGGCAATTAATTAGCAGAGGAAGCATTTGCTGGTAGGGCAACGATGAAATGAAACAGCGACAGAGGCTGCCCTTGTAATGAAGACCACTTGGGCAGACTCCGGGTCAGAGTGCAATAGGTCAATGATAGATGCTCACTAGTACCTGAGAGGCCTCTATGTGGGCTACAGAATGTCAAATCAGCCAGGTCCTCAAACCGTGAGGACCATCTTGAGACAGGAAGGCAGCTGCCAAGCAGCTTCCTCACTGGAGTGCCCAGATGTAAAGGAAGAGACCTTTAATTAGCCACTTGCACTGCACAATTGTCCTCTGTGTGGGAGGCCCACTGTCAACTGTCAACCTTCCCCACAAATGTCACGAATGTTGAGTGGCCACTCTACCCCTTCCTGTTACCCTCCCTTGTCATTTTCTGAATCTCCTGCCTCCCAGTCCATTGCTGAACTTCTGGTAAAATCCAGCCTTTCATACTCAAGATCAACTCCAGCACAAGAAGCCAGCTCAGTCTCCAAATGTTCAAGGGTCAGGCTGGGTTGAGATGACTTTTGTCCATGTGAGTGGGGATTACCTGCTCAGACCTTTGACCTAAGAGGGCAATGGATATAAATGACATTTCAATCAGCCAATTCCAGGGCCTGGAGAGATGGAAATGGTAAAATATTAAGCTTTTTGATATCACGTCTAATTAAGAAATGACAGTTATAGTCCACTAGAGTTTCAACGACAATCGGAGTAATGAGGCCTCCCTGTTTAAGCTCAAGAATGACTTTTTTGCAGGGAATCCTTTATAGATGGAGTGGGAAGTTTTCTCCATTAACAGAGTGGGATGCTTCCTTAATTCCTAGCCTGTCATAAGCAGTCTGATATGGGTAAAGTGCTTTCCTTCCCATCTCCTCTCTCAACTACTTTTCACAGAGTCTACGATATTTTCAACCACAAAATTGTGTGGTAAAGTGAATCACCACGGTATAAGATCCACCTGGTAGATTTGCTGCCACCATTCTATTTCCTAATAAGGATCTCCAGGACCTGCTCATCCGTGTGTGGCAGGGAAAATCTCTTAGCAACCTATCAAGAAGGGGTTCTTGTTTTAAACATGGTGTAGCTTATTGCAGGACAGCAACTACAGAATCATAGAATCCCCACAGTGTGGAAACAGGCCATTCAACCCATTGAGTCTATACTGAGCCTCTGAAGTGTGTCCCACACAGGCCTACACCCCTACCCTATCTTTGTAACCCTCCATTTCCTGTCATTAATCCACTGAGCCTGCACATCCCTGGACACTATGGGCAATTTAGTGTAGCTAATCCACCTCACCTACAGATCTTCGGACTTTGGACAATTAGGTACAAGTTACATCAGTATGAGCATTGTTACTGTGACTGTTTGGTCTTACTCCTTCATGGTCCACATCTATTCCCTCTGCCATCATTGTACAGCGTGATACTTAGTACTGCCACAACTTGAACCCTTTCCGACACTAATTGATACAACCGAACATTGTGCGCAACTCCAACTAAGTTGTTAGTTTTAAATCTGAGATAGATCAGGCAGGCACGTGGAGTTAGGCCATTATCAATCAAGATGTCATTGAATAGTAGAACAGACTTGAGGGACTGAATGGCCCACTCCTGTTCCTATGTTCCTAACTGCCTCAGAAACCTGATAATCCATTCATAGGAAAGGAGCCCTGTAACTTGTACATTCCTAGAAGATCGGCTCATCAAAAGAAGTAGAAGGATCGAGTGATTGGGTAAGATGAAGGTGAGTTGGTTGAAGGATGATGAGCCTCAGTGTCTACCAGTTGAGCTGAATGGTAGTTCTGCAGTTCTGGGATTCGAATTTGAAATCAACAGGATTTAATTTTCATTTTTAAGCAAAGACCCAAGTGCCGATCTGAAGGTGTCCTGTTTGTCGGCATAAAAGTTTAATATAGGCCCCAGTTGGGATGCAACAGGACCAAATCCATAAGGTGCTGCCTTAGTTTAAACTGCCCAAATTTTGCCAAGTGTTGGAAACAAAATTTACATTGATCGTGCACACAACACTTAAGGGTTTGGTATTTTAATCTGTATGTCAAGGCCCTTCAATATGGAATAAAAATGTCTTTTAAAAAATACATATATTTCACCTACTTTGAATACAAATAAAATTTAACAAGGGCTTTCTGATTGTTGCATTCCAAAAGTATACCATTTAAACCACAGGATTATAACAAAAAATTTTATTTCAATTATTTGCTTTCTTCCACTAATGATGTCAATGCAGTCAAAAGCTGAGTTTTCAAATGCCCTCCACGGTTTAAGACATGGTGTGGACAAGGATCTAAATTGATCCTCCCCGGTGGTTGTCTTGGGATCTTGTGATCCAGACAGTTTTCAAAAGGCCATTGGGTGAGAGGGAACTGGGAAACGTAGCCACGACCAATCGTGCTGAGAAACTATACATGGGGCGAGGATGATAAAGCTGTGTCGAGAATACAACACCCAGGTGAATTCTGGCTATGACACCCCAATAAAATTGCATTGCTCTGGCAACGTTGCTTTTAAATGCAAATTGGCCTGAACAAGTGTTGGTGGCTGGCAAGTGATACCGCACACCTCCAGAAGATAGGAACTGCCCAACTGGCACCAGTTGCAAAGCAAACAGAAACAGCAGCTTATGTTAAAGTTTACCGCTGCCTTGCGAAAGACTGCAGATGTGTATGGTCACTACTTGGAACAAGGCTGGCGCTGGAACATGGCAAACCTGCATGTGGAATCCATACAGTTATGGCTGATACAAAAACTCTTCTGCAACAGACATATTGGAAGGATTTCTAGATTGCATAATCAAGCTGTTTGACCACATAAAGTCGTTTCATGGCTGTGGAGTCCTGGTGTGGCACTTGAACCCAAAGTGTCAGGCCCAGAGTCTTGGGTGCTATCGCTGCACCAGAAGACCATGTCACGGTGAGGGGAGTAGACAGCTCCTCAGAGGGCCAGAAGATTCAAAGTCGCATAAAATGATCCTGTACAGAAGGGGAGAAGTTGGAGATCCAAAAGCGCATAAACATAGAAACATAGGAGGTAGAAGCAGGAGTGGCCATTTGTCCCATCGAGCCTGTTCCAGCATTCATCACGATTATGGATGATTGTCCAACTCAATAGCCTAATCCTGCTTTCTCCCCATAACCTTTGATTCCATTCACCCTAAGTGCTATATCTAGTTGCCTCTTGAATACATTCAATGTTTTGGCTTCAACTACTCCTGTGCTAATGAATTCCAGAGGGTCACCACCCTTTTGGAATAGAAATGTCTCCTCATCTCTATCCTAAATGGTCTACCCCGAATCCTCAGACTGTGACTCCTGGTTCTGGACACACCCACCATCAGGAATATCGTCCCTGCATCTACTCTGTCCAGCTCTGTTAGAATTTTATAAGTCTCTATGAGAGCCCCACCCCCGCCGCCTCATTCATCTGAACTCCAGCGAAAACACTCCCAACCCAGCCAATCTCTCCTCATGCATCAGTCCTGCCATCCCCTGAGTCAGCCTGGTAAACCTTCGCCGCACTCCCTCGAGAGCAACAGCATCCTTCCTTTCATTTGTTTCAGCGCCGGGAGTCCGGGAGAAAGTGTTAGGGTGGCCTGGGAAGGTAAGCTTCCACCAAATAAATTTGGACGTTAACTAATACCCAAGACACTAGACGCATAGTATCTCCCACCCTTCCACCTCCTCTAAACTAATAATAATGACTAAGTGTGGTGAGCAGGTAAGCTATTTACATTTTTTTTCTTCATCTCTTTGTTATCTTACGGGGTGGTCACCTAGACGCCAAATCCTCTGGGAGCAGATCGGAAGGCAAAGCTGGAGTCTGTTTGAGTAAATAATGGAGTAAACTGACTGGTGCAGAGAACACTGCGAAACTAGAAAAAACTAATTAATTTTAAATAATTAACTAAGTAGAGATGGCAGGTGATGTGTTGTAGCAGTATGATGTGGGAACCAGCTGATCTCATTGAGAACGGCACATCTGCAGCAAGTGTTGGCTGCTTGAGGAGCTCTGGCTCAAAATTGATGAGCTGGAATCCGAATTCCAAACACTGCGGCACATCCGGGAGGGGGAGAAATACCTGGATACTGTGTTCCAGGAGGCAGTCACACCTGGTAGATTAACTAGTGTTAATTCGATCGGCGGGCAGGGACAGCAGTGTGTGACTGCGAGCGAGGCAGGTAGAGGGACCCTGCAGACAGGAACACAGGAGCTGCAGTCCTTGACATTGTCCCACAGGTATGAGGCACTTGCTCCCTGAGTGGATGAGGAACAGGGCTGCAGGAAGCATGATGGCACCATGGTCCAGGAGGCCATTCAAGAGGGGTGGAGCAAAAAGACAGATTGTAGTTGTAGCGGATTCCATCATCAGGAGGATAGACAGTATCCTGCGAGCAGGATGGAGAATCTCGCATGGTGTGTTGCCTGCCCGGTGCCAGGGTGCAAGACATCTCTGACCAGCTTGAGAGGACACTAGATAGGGAGAGGGAGGATCCAGTTGTTGTGGTCCACGTAGGTGCCAACAACATAGGCAGGACGAGGAAAAAAGAGCTGTTTCGGGATTATGAAAAGCCAGGAACAAAATTAAAAAACAGGTCTTCAGAGGTCATAATCTTTGGATTGCTGCCCGAGCCACGTACAAATTGGCATAGGGAGGCGAAGATCAGGGAAGTAAACACATGGCTAAGAGAGTGGTGTGGGAAAGAGGGTTTCCTTTTCATGGGGCACTGGCATCGGTTCTGGGACAGGAGGGATCTACACCGCTGGGATGGACTCCACCTGAACAGGGCTGGGTCCAGTGTTCTGGCGAAAAGGGTAAATAGGGTGGTTAATAGGACTTTAAACTAGTAAGTAGGGGGGAAGGGAGAAGGGAGTGTAGAGGGAGAATAACACTTAATGTAAGGCAAAGCAACAGGTTAGCAGGTGACTAGGAAGCTTCAACTCCATTGAAAATTAGGAAAAAAGTTAAAAGGAAGGAGAACGCAAGAGCTGTTAGTAATGGAGGTAATAGGACCCAAAAAGAAGGTGCAAAAACTGGTATAAGGGCACTTCATCTGAATGTTCGGACCATTCGAAACAAGGTGGATGAGTTGACGGTACAAATCATGGCAAATGGGTACGATTTAGTGTCCATTACAGAGACATAGTTACAGGATGGTCATGACTGGGAGTTAAATATGCAGGGGTATCAAACTGTTCGAAGGACAGACAGGGAGGTGGTGTTACTCTGATTTTTAAGGATGATATCAGGACGGTAGTGAGATATGATATAGGTTCTACTGAACAAAATGTTGAATCCATTTGGGTGGAAATTTGGATTAGCAGGGAGAAGAAGTCACCGATAGGTGTGGTCTATAGGCCACCAAATAATGACATCGTGGTGGGGCGGGCAATAAACATAGAAATAGCTAATGTATGTAAAAATGGTACAGCAATTATCATGGGGGATTTTAATCTACATATCGTTTGGTCAAACCAGGTCGGTCATGGCAGCCTTGAGGAGGGGTTCATAGAATGCATCCGCGATAATTTCCTTGAACAAGATGTAATGGAACCTACGAGGGAGCAAGCTATCCTAGATCTAGTCCTGTGTAATGAAACAGGAATAATTATGATCTCACAGTTAGGGATCCTCTCGGAAGGAGCGATCACAGTATGGTCGAATTTAAAATACCGATGGAGCATGAGCAAGTTAAATCCAGTACCTATGTCCTGCACTTAAACTAAAGAGACTATGAAGGAATGAGGGAAGAGTTAGCTAATGTAGAATGGGAGCAAAAACTTTATGGTGGGTCAATTGAGGAACAGTGGAGGACTTTCAAAACGATTTTTCACAGTGCTCAGCAGAAGTATATTCCAGTGATAAGGAAGATCTGTAGGAAAAGAGAGAGCCAGCCATGGATGCCTAAGGAAATAAAGGAAAGTATCAGATTGAAAAAAAACACATACAAAGAAAAGAGTAGTGGGAAACTAGCAAACTGGGAATTCTTTAAAGGCCAACAGAAAGCCACAAAAAAAGTTATAAAGAAAAGTAAGATAGATTATGAGAGTAGACTAGCTCAGAATATAAAAACAGGCAGCACAAGTTTCTATAAACATGTAAATCGGAAAAGAGTGGCAAAGGTAAACGTTGGTCCTTTGGAGGATGAGAAGGCCAATTTAATAACTGGGAATGAGGAAATAGCTGAGACATTAAGCAGTTATTTCGTGTCGGCCTTCACTGTGGAAGACACAAATAACATGCCAAAAACTGATGGCAAGAAGGTTATAGCAGGTGAGGACCTAGAAACTATTATTATCACTAAGGAGGCAGTGCTGGGCAAGCTAATGGGGCTAAAGGTAGACACGTCTCCTGGCCCTGATGAGATGCATCCCAGGGTACTAAAAGAGGTGATGGGGGAAATAGCAAATACACGAGTAATTAATTACCAAAATTCACTGGACTCTGGGGTGGTTCCCGCAGATTGGAAAACAGCCAATGTGACGCCACTGTTTAAAAAAGGAAGTAGACAAAAAGCAGGCAACTACAGGCCAGTTAGCCTAACTTCAGCAGTGGGGAAAATGCTTCAATCTATCATTAAGGAAGAACTAGCAAGACATCTGGATATAAATTGTCCCATTGGGAGCACCCAGCATGGGTTCATGAAGGGTAGGTCATGTTTAACTAATTTGGTGGAATTCTTTGAGGACATTACTTGCATGGTGGACAATGGGGAACCTGTGGATGTGGTATATTTGGATTTCCAGAAGGCATTTGACAAGGTGCCACACCAAAGGCTGCTACATAAGATAAAGTTGCACGGTATTACTGGTAATGTATTGGCATGGATAGAGAATTGGTTGACCAGTAGAAAGCAACGATTAGGGGTAAATGGGTGTTTTCTGGTTGGCGGTCAATGGCTAGTGGTGTGCCTCAGGGATCAGTGTTGGGCCTGCAATTGTTTACAATTTACATAGATGATTTGAAGTTGGGGACTAAGTGTGGTATGTCAAAATTTGCAGATGACACTAAGGTGAGTGGTAGAGCAAAGTGTGCAGAAGACACTGAAAGTCTGCAGAGGGGCATAGATAGTCTAAGTGAGTGGGCAAAGGTCTGGCAGATGGAGTACAATGTTGATAAGTGTGAGGTCATCCATTTTGGTAGGAATAACAGCAAAATGGACAATGTTTTAAATGGTAAAAAATTGCAGCACACTGCTGTGCAGAGGGACTTGGGTGTCCTTGTGCACGAATCACTAAAAGTAGGATTGCAGGTGCAGCACGTCACTAAAAAGGCAAATGGAATTTTGTCTACCATTGCTGGAGGGATGGAGTTTAAAAACAGGGCAGCTATGCTGCAGCTGTATAGGGTCCTGGTGAGACCACACCTGGAGCACTGTGTGCAGTTTTGGTCTCCATACTTGAAAAGAGATGTACTAGCACTGGAAGGGGTGCAGATGAGATTCACTCGGTTGATTCCAGAGTTGAGAAGGTTGGATTGTGAGGTGAGACTGAGTAGACTGCGATTATGCTCGTTGGAATTCAGAAGAATGAGGGGAGAGCTTATAGAAACATATAAAATTATGAAGGGAATAGATAAGGTGGAGGCAGGGAGGTTGTTTCCGCTAGCAGGTGAAACTAGGACTAGAGGGCATCACCTCAAAATAAAGGGAAGCAGACGTCGGACTGAGGTCAGGAGGAACTTCTTCACCCAAAGGGTTGTGAATCTGTGGAATTCCCTGCCCAGTGAAGCGGTTGAAGATACCTCGCTGAAAGTGTTTAAGGCAAGGCTAGATAAATTTTTGAACAGTAAAGGAATTAAGGGTTACGGTGAGTGGGCGGGTAAGTGGAGCTGAGTCTCAAAAAGATCAGCCATGATCTTATTAAATGGCGGGGCAGGCTCGTGGGGCCGGCTGGCCTACTCCTGCTCCTAATTCTTATGTTCCTATGTTCTTAAAAGGAGACCAAAATTGCACACAATATTCAAGGTGTGGTCTCACCAAGGCCCTGTATAACTGCAACAATGCATCCTTGCTCCTGTACCCAAAACCACTCACAATGAAGACCAACATACCATTTGCCTTCTTTAACGCCTGCTGCACCTTCATGCTTACATTCTGCGTCTAGAGCAGAAGGACACCCAGGTCCTACTGCACACTCCTTTCTCCCAATTTCCAGCCAATCAGATAGTAATCTGCTGCCTTGTTTTTGCTTCTGAAGTGAATAACCTCACATCTATCCAAATTATACTGTATCTGCCATTGATTTGCCCACTCACCCAACCTGTCGAGATATGCTGAAGGATCTCTGCATCCTCGTCACAGTTCACCTTCCCACCCAACCTGGTATCATCTGCAAACTTTGAGATGCTCCAGTTTGTTCCCTCATTGAAATCATTAATATATCTTGTGAATAGCTGGGATGCCAGCACCGATCCATGTGGTACCCGACTGGTTCCTGCCTGCCAATTTGAAAAGGACTCATTAATTCCTACCCTTTGTTTCCTTTCTGCCAACCAATTTTCTATTCATCTCAACACATTTCTTCCAAACCCATGCGCTTTAATCTTGTACGATTATCTCTTACGTGGGACTTTGCCAAACGCTTTCTGAACGTCCAAGTATACCACATAATCTGGCTCCCTCTTGTCAACTCTACCATTTATAACTTCATAGAATTCCAACAGACTTGTCAAGCACAATTTCCCCTTCAAGAATCCATGCTGACTCTGCCTGGTGCTGCCACTGCTTTCTAAATGTCCGGCTACAAAGTCCTTGATAATGGATTCAAAAATTCTCCCCACTACCGAAGTTATGCTTACTGTCTATAATTCCCTGTTTTCTCTCTACCTCCCTTTTTGAATATTGGAGTGACATTAGCCACCCTCCAATCTGCAGAGATTGTTCCAGAGTCTCTGGAATCCTGGATGATGACCACCAATGCATCCACTATTTCTAGAGCTACTTCCTTAAGTGCTCTGGGATGTAGATTATCAGGCCCTGGGGATTTATCCACCTTCAATCCCAACAATTTTCCCAGTACCATTTCTCTACTAATATTGATCTCTTTCCATTCTTCCCTCTCACAAAATCTTGCTTTTCCAATATTTCTGTTTTCTGATTAGTGTCCTCTTTTGCGAGGTCAGAACCAAAGTATGTATGCAGATCCTCAGCCATTTCTTTGTCCCCTATTATATATTCCTCCAGTTCTGTCTGTAGGGGACCTATATCATCGATCTCTTTCTCTTCATGTACCCATAGAAACTCTTAGTGTCAGTCTTTAAGTTCCCTGCTAGCTGACTTTCATAGAATCCCTACAGTGTGGGAACAGGCCCTTCGGCCCAACAAATCCACAATGACCCTCGGAGCATCCCACCCAGACCCATCACCCTATAACCCACCTAATCTACACATCTCTGAACACCACAGGCAATTTAGCACGGCCAATCCACCTAGCCTGCACATCTTTGGATGGTGGGAGGAAACCAGAGCACCCGGAAGAAACTCACGCAGACATAGGCAGAATGTGCAAACTCCACACAGACAGTCGCCCAAGGGTGGAATCAAATCTGGGTCCCTGGCGCTGTGAGGCAGCAGTGCTAACCACTGAGCCACCGTACCACCCCTTCCCACGCAACTTGGTATCATCTGCAAACTTTGAGAAGCTCCATTTTGTTCCCTCGTACTGTATTTTCCCCTTCTCAATCAATCCTTTGGTGCCTCTTTGCTGAATTCTAAGCTGCTCCCAATTCTCAGACATATTATTTTTCTTGGCCAATCTGCCAGCCTCTCAGTTTGTTCGGAAACTATCTCTATTTTCCTTTGTAAGCCATGGATTGGCTGTCTTACCCATTTCACTTTTGTGCCAGACAGGAATAAACAGTTTCTTGCTGTTCCCCCATGCGTTCCTTGAATTTTTGCCATTGTCTATCCACTGTCATCCCTTTAAGTTACTGTCCCCAATCTATCAAGGCCAACTCACGCCTCATATCCTCGTATTTTCTTTATTAAGGTTCAGCACCCTAGCGTCCGAATCAACAACCTCACTCTCCATCTTGACAAAAAAATTCTATCCTGTTATGGTCGCTCATCCCCAAGGGGTCTCGCACAGCTAGATTGGCAATGATTCCCTTCCCATTTCACAGCACCCAGTCTAACATGGCCTGCTCTCCAGTTGTTTCCTTCACATATTGGTGAAGAAAACCATCCCGTATACACTCCTGAAATTCCTCCTCTGTAACATTGTGGCTAATTTGATTTGCCCAATCCATGTGCAGAGTAAAATCATCCATGACCACTGATGTTCCCTTATCTCCTGCATCTCTAATTTCCTGTTTAATGCTATTCCCAACCTCATCACTGCAGCTTGGGGTTCTATATATGATACCCACTCATGTTCTTTTTCCCTTGGTAGTTCTCAGCTCCGCCCATGCAGACTCCACATTGTCTGAACTAATATCCTTTCTCACTATTGTGTTAATTTCCTCTTTAACCAGCAATGCCACTCCATCACCTTTTCTTTTTTGTCTGTCCTTCCTAAATACTGAATACCCTGGGACATTCAGTTCCCTTCCCTGGTCACCCTGTAGCCATATCTCTGTAATCCCAATTATATTGACCTGTTTACATCTATCTGCGCGATTAGTTCAACCACTTTATTGCAGATGCTTAGTGCATTAAGGCACAAAGCCTTAAAGCTTGTCTTTGTAACATTTTTTGTCTCACTCTTATTTTTCTCAATAGCCATGCTTGAATTTTGTCATTGGTTTCTCTGCACATCACTTTTCTTATTCCCTTTCTCACCTTTTGTATTTGGTCCTTGCTCCCTCCTTCTCTGGCTCCTTACATAGGTTCCCTTTCCCCTGGCATGTTAGTTTAAGGCCTCCCCAACTGCTCTAGAAGACACTCCCCTGGTATGAGTCCCCGGGACCTGATCAGGTATTTCCCAGAATTTTACGGGGATCTAGGAAAATGATTTCTGAGGCCCTTGCTGAAATATTTTTATCCTTGAAAGGCAGAGGTGACCTTCCGGAAAACTGATGTTGTGTCATTGTTTAAGAAAGACTGTAAGGAAAACTCAGGGAACTATAGACCGGTGACCCTTACGTCAGTGATGGATATATTGTTGGAGGGGATTCTGGGGGACAGGATTTATGTGCATTTGGAAATGCAAGGACTGATTTGGAATAGTCAACATGGCTTTGTGCATGGGAAATCATGTCTCACTAACTTGATTGAGTTTTTTGAAGAGGTGACTAAGAAAACTGATGAAGGCAGAGCAGTAGACGCTGTCTATATCGACTTCAACAAAGCATTCAACAAAGTTCCACATGGTAGACTGGTTAGTAAGGTTAGATCACATGGGATCCAGGGGGAGCTAGCCAATTGGATACAAATTGGCTTCAACGTATGAGACAGAGAGTGCTGTAGAGGGTACTTTTCAGACTGGAGGCCTGTGACCAGCGGTATGCTGCAAGGATTGGTGGTGGGTCCACTACTTCCCATCATTTATATAAATGATTTGGATGTGAATATAGGTGGTATAGTTAGCAAGTTTACAGATGACACTAAAATTAGCAGTGTAGCGGACAGTGAGGAAGATTATCTCAGAATACAACAGCACCTTGATCAGATAGGCCAATGGGTTGAAGAATTTCAGATGGAGTTTAATTTTGATAAATGTGAGGTGTTGCATTTTGGTAAGGCAAACCAGTCCAGGACTTATACAGCTAATGTTAGAGCCCTGGACCAAGCAAAAAGACCTAGGGGTGCGTAGTTCCATGAAAGTGGAGTTGCAGGTAGACAGGGTGGTGAAGAAGGCGTTTGGTATGCTTGCTTTCATTAGTGAAAACCTTGAGCATAAGAGTTGGGATGTCATCTTGTGGCTGTTCAGTACATTGGTGAAGCCACTTTTACAATACTGTGTACAATTCTGGTTGCCCTTTTGTAGTAAGGATGTTGTTAAACTTGAGAGGGTGCAGGAAAGATTTACAAGGATGTTGCTGGGACTGGAGTGTTTGAGCTATAGGGAGTGGCTGGATAGGCGGAGGCTTTTTTTTTCCCTGGAGCGCTGGAGACCGAGGGGTGACCTTATTAAGGTGTATAACATTATGAAGGGCATGGATAGGATGAATACCCAAGGTCTTTTTTCCCAGAGTAGGGGAGTCCAAGTTGAGGATATAGGTTAAAGGTGAGAGGGGAAAGATTCAAAAGGGACCCGAGATGCAACTTTTTTATACAAAGGGTGGTGCGTATATGGAACAAGCTGCCAGCGGAAGTGGTAAAAGTGAGTACAAATACAACATTTACAACATTTATATGAATAAGAAGGGTTTAGAGGGACATGTGTCAAATGCTGGCAAATGGGACTAGGTCAGATGGGATGTCTGGTCGGTGTGGATGAATTGGACCAAACGGTTGTTTCCATGCTGTATGGCTCTGTAACCCTCTGGTGAAACAAGCCAGATCCAATTCTCAGGCACAATCAACAGCACTTGAAGTGAAGATTTTTTATTTTACAAAGAAAGGTTAGAAAGTTCTTGCCTACTCACAATTTGACTAATAGTGTCACAATGACAGGAGCTGTAAAGAAGTTAAAAGATTAACCCGAATAAAACCAACATCAAATATTCATATGTATCTACCCGATTCACTGTCTCCACAGGTACTGCCAATTCTCGATGTGTGTCTCTGCATCTCAACTTTGCAGCTGTAATTCATTTCTTTCAGGTATATTGGTTTGCCTTAAACTCTGACACAAGGTTGTTAAAAGCAGTGTAATCATTTCCATTTAATCAATATTTGCTTCCACAGAGCAATTGGTTCTTCTGACCGGATTCAGATAAAAGGCCACGTTAACAATACTCAACCCATCAATCGTCAGAACAAGGAAATGTTGGGGGATAAAGGCCCATGTGAAGGTATGACATTTGCATTAAGATCTCTGATGGCCTGCAATTGGTTTGTGCTTTCTCAGGAGTAAGCACTTGCTTTTGATTGAATTCCACCCCAAGACTTGCAATATCAAAGGGATTCACACATACCTAGGTTGATTTCTGAACCTAAGTGCTTTAAAAAAAAGTTAATTGTAGTAATTGTTGTAAAGTCTGATAGGACAGTGGATTTCTAACATAGTAGGCAAACAGAAGGCTGGAAGAACACAGCAAGAGAGGCAGTATCTGGAGGAAAGGAGAAGTCAACGTTTTGGTTATTATCCTTCTTCAGGATTGGATGTGGGGGTAGGGGGAGCTGCAGGTAAAGGGAGGGGGGTAGAGGAATGGCAGCGATGGGTGGGCACCAGTAGTAGGTACGACCTGGTTGGTCAATGGGAGGGAGGAATCCAGTTGGTTTCACGGTGTGGTCAACAAGCTGAAGGGCTGAAGAGGTCACAACAGTGTGGCAGTAGAAAGGGTCTCACTGAGTTTACATCTGAGGGAGGCAGAGAACTTCTTCAAAGAGGGTATCCTTTGAAGAGATTTCGCAATGGTGTAAACTTGGTTAGAGTCAAAAAATAAACTGCAGATGCTGGAATTCAAGGTAGGCACAGTGGCTCAGTGGTTAGCACTGCTGCCTCACAGCACCAGGGACCCAGGTTTGATTCCACCCTCGGGCAACTGTCTACTATGCACATTCTCCCTGTGTCTGCGTGGGTTTCCTCCCACAGTCCAAAGATGTGCAGGTTAGGTGAAATAGCTATGCGAAATTGCCCATAGTGTTCAGGGATATGTAGATTAGGTGTGTTACAGGGGGATGGGTCTGGGTGGGATGCTCTGAGGGTCAGTGTGGACTTGTTGTGCTGAAGGGCCTGTTTTCACACTGTAGGGATTCTATAAGGCAAACAGGAGGCTGGAAGAACACAACGAGCCAGACATCATCTGGAGGAATTGTAATACATTTCAGGTATTACAATCATTCAGGACTAGATGTGGGAGTAGGATGACCTGCAGATGAAGTGTGGTGGTTGGGGTAGTGGAATGGTGCTGGCACTGGAAACCATTTCAGGAAAAGTTCCCTCTAACTTTTCAGAAGACAAAAGCAAAACACTGCAGATACTGAGAATCCGAATAAAAGCAGAAAGTGCTGGAAACTCTGAGCAGACTTGCCAGTATCTGTTGGGCAAGGAACAGAGTTTTTGTCTCATGTTGATAGTGTGTCGTCTGATTTGGAAAATGTTAGAGATTTAACAGGTTTAACGCAAGTGCCGAGGTGGTGAAAGTGGAAAGCAAAGGAATAATTGATTGGTGCAATGGAACAGATTGAAAGATCAGTGATAGTGTGGAAAGCAAGAGAGATGAAATGGCATAGGAATAACGCTACAAGACAAAAGATATGTCCTAAGTATATGTAAATAGAAGGCAGAATCATCGAAAACTATCACCCAAAAATAAAATGAAATCTGAAAATGTAAACTTTGCTGTTTTGTTTTCTTTATTCATATTTCCTCTCAAGTTATTTTTTGGTTTTATTTTCTGATGGCAAAAATTGGTAATAATATTCTTTTTCACATCTCCTCTCAAATAACTTTGTTATTTTTACCTGTCCCAGTACCAGGCCTTGCACCATCATCCCTTTTTATCACCTCATCTCTCCTGCCTTCCACCATCTTGTAAGTCTTCCCTTGACTTTGTTCCTCCCCTTGTCCCTTCTTATTCCTGCCTCTGTATTTGCTGGAAACATATTACAGATCAAGCTTCTATTGCTGATGGAAGATTGTTGGGCTGAAACATAAGGGTACTTTCCCCTGCCCTTTGAGCAGCCGATCCTATAGTCCACTTATCCTATAATGCAGCCTGCAAAATTCCGGGAATGCTGCATCGGGATGTTTCCACAGTGGAATATTTACCAATGGCAGTCTATGTGCCCACTCGTGGAACTGCTAGTCAACTGAAACGCTTAAGGCCTCATTTGGAGCCATTAAGAGCTTAAGAGTATAGGAACTAGAAACAGGAGTAGGCTATTCAGCCCCTCAAACCTGTTTTATTATGATCATCTCAGCCTCAATTCCACTTTCCTGCCTACCCTTCATAACCTGTTACCTATTAGAAATCTGTCTATCTCCTCCTTGAATTTATTCAGTATCTGAGCATCCACTGCCGTCTGGAGTAATGGATTCCACAGACTCATGACCCTATGAGAGATGTAATTCTTTGTTTTAAATCTGCCACCCGGAGGCTAAAACTACTACTTTTTGCTCACCTGCGCCATAGATCCTCATACCCTGCTTCCTGCAAAGACTCCATTCCAGTTTCTCCATCTCTGTCACATCTGTCCTGATGATGTCAGCTTCCGCAGGAAGCCTCAGAAATGCCCACCTTTTTCTTCAACTGAGGATTTCCCCCTATGTATATGACAAGGCTGTTAGCCATGTTTGACCCATTTCCCACCCTTCTTCCCTTACTCCTTCTCCTCCCTCCTAGACCACAGATAGGGTCTCCTTGGTCCTAACTTTCCACTCCCCCAGGACACTCTGGTCTACTCCTACTCCACTCCCAACATCTCCCCATACTCCCATGGCACCTTCCTTTGAAATTGTTGAAGGGATAACACCCGCACATTTACTTCCTCCCTGATCACTATCCAAGGCCAGAGTGATTTACCTGCATTTCACTCAATCTGGTCTACTGTATTTACTGCTCACAATGTGGCCCCCTCTACACTGGGGAGACAAAGCAGAGACCGAGCAACCACTTTGCAGAACACCTACATTCTTTCTACAAAAATAGCCGCAAGATTCCAGTAGCCTGTCATTTCAATACACCACTGCGCTCCTTGGCCAAAATTTCTGTTCCGGGTTTGCTACAGTGCTCCAGTGAAGCTCAGTGCAAACTGGAAGAACAACATCTCATTATCCACCTGGAGGCTGTGCAACCTTGAGGACTCAATGTAGAGTCTGATAATTGTAGAGCTTTAATATCGTCCTCTAAGTCCTTTACCCAGACCCATACACCAGGTCCTATCATCACATGAGCAGCTTTTAAAATTGCCAAACTATTTCCACCCACTCACGATCCCCATTATCAGCTTTTCTTTCTCAACAGCTCACCGTTATCCATTCCACTCTCTGAATGAATAAGAATGGATGATTTCTCATTACGTGTATTTTCAGTGAGAAAAAGAGTAAAATACAGCGAAAAACTTTTCCAATGTCCCCACGATCGGGTGCCACTTTAAGCAGGTGTAAGAAGGAAGAATAACAGAAAGGTATAGCCTCGAGAGAGTCCATCAGTCCTGAGCCAGGCCATCATTAACAGTGCCTGCACTGCCATCCCTCCTCCACCGCCTCGCTTCCCTCTACACCAGACCCAACCAACCTTAAAAGTCACCAAACCTCAGGCGCCAGCTTTCGTCGCCAGGTTAATTCTTTTCTGCCACCACTTCGCTACCACCAGCGCTGGGCCCAACCAACGACAGAGTCACCGATCCTCAGACGTCACCTTCCGCTGCTCGGCCTACTGCGCTGATGTCGCCTCCGCTGATGGAGCAGCCGCCAATTCCTATGCCAGGTCTTGTGCTTGCCCTGGAAAAGTAAGTAAGGGCTCACTCGCCACCACCACAAAGTCCATGCTGGGCCCACTGAAGTCTCGGATCCCTCACCTGCTGATGCCGTCTGAGCTCAGGATAAGACATAAGTGAAAAGAAAAGTGGTCAGAGCAAGCGAGCCCAACTCAAGAACCCTATTCTGCTGCCATTTTGATGACATATTTATAGGGACTCTCTTGGTCTCCGTCTTCATCAATCATTTACTACTTTAGCCCCCAACCTCCACAGTAGCATCCAGCTCTCCTTGCCCTGAGGCTTTAGAGCTGTGAGCCCTCTGACTGGTTTGGTAGCATCAGGAACCCACTGTTCATTTGTATTTGGACACAGCAATCTAGGCACAGCCAATGATAAGGTCGTTTTCCAGGAAACTGGCTGAGCTGATAAGCAATGCAGCGCAGGGCTCTGGTGTATTTCAGCCTGATGGTAGAGTTCTGAAGCCTGAGGGATAAATCTGTCCATTATCTTTGTTTCTATCTCCACATATTTTCTAAATATTCCTGTTTCTCTTACTTTACAAAATCTTTTTCTTCCCATAGTTGTCAGCTGTGGATCTGTGTTACAATATTTTACTCCAAGTCCGAATGTTATCCTTTGGGGTTCCTAATACCCTCCTGGCTGACCTTTTCCTGGAATCACAGCTACCTTCTCTGACCACTCTTCCCTGCTCCATGACATCACTGACAATTGAACTACAATTCGATACAATCAGTTGGGTGATCGATGGCAAATCAGGCATCATGGATGTCACAGTTTTACTGACAATCAGAAGAGTGTGTCTCTGAAATAAAGGGTCTGAAACAAGGGGATCCTGAGTTTGCTCTTTTGCCTCCTTCCTCAGATTCTGCTTCTTCCCCTGGCCTTGCTTCCCCACGTCTTCCTGCGCTTAGATTTCCTTCTTTTTCCAGTCTGGAGTTCCTCCTCTTCCTGTCCTCAGACTCCATCTTCCCCCACCTTCTCCCTAACCATTGTTCTTCCCAGCTTATTTCTATTTGCTCCCAGGTGATCTCTTGTCCTTGGAACTTCTTGTAACGTTAGCTACAACAAGCACTCATGCCCTGATGGTGGCCTATCGTAACAAAATAACTATAGTGGGTCTGTAGAAATCATTGTCATCAAAGTCATGTGACTGTGACCAAACATCACATGATCAGATGTCACATGATCTAACTTCCAGGACTGCTACTGACGAGAGCTGACAACATACAGTGGGCCCAAGTCCCTCTCCATAAGTTGCAGAACATAATGACATGGTCACTCGGAAAAGACATTGAGCCAGTCTTCTGTCTACTCTTTTGGGAATTTACAACAAATCTGATGGTGCTATCTTACCAAGAGCAGAGGAGCTTTTAAAGGTGGAATGGCACTAGGGACATCAGTATTTTGGCAGATATCCAGTGAGTGGCAAGTCATTCTGGGAATGGTGAGAGGTAGGATGGAGTTAGACTGGGAAGGAGTGGTTCCATAATGTTGGGATAGGTCATTAATAAGGCGAATACTAAAATCAAACAAAGAACTGTGGATACTGAAGATCTGAAACAAAAACAGAAATTTCTGGTGGAACTGAGCAGGTCTGGTAGCATCTGTGGAGAGAAAGTAAACTTTCCCATCCGGGGGCCCCTCAGAGTTAATAAGATTGGTAAGATATTGTGAGAGAGCTCACTAGGCCTCACCGTGAAGAACCTTCCATGAAACTTAGTGCAACTGGCACCAAGCTAAACAATAAAATCCAAAAGAACAATGGATGCTGTAAATCAGGAACAAACACAGATATTGCTGGAAAGCCTCAGCACCTGTAGAAAGAAATCAGAGTTAAAGTTTCGGGTCTGGTGACCCTTCTTCAGAACCTTCCTCAGATTGTCTTCTTTTCTGGTCTTTATAATTCACCAGTGAGTAGGAAAAACAAACTGTTGGCAATAAACAGCAGCCCTTTAAGCTTTGGACAAAATGGTGAGATTATAATGCTAAATTTTAGATTTGAACTCAAAACATTTATTGTTCCTTTTCCCATTACAGTTGCTAACCTGCCTGCTACCTGCTCCAGAACAATTGGGATATATATTAGTGGTTCTGGTTTGTAAACAACATTTTTAGAACATGACATTGTGTGCTTGACAATCCAAACTGAATGGTCTGAAATGTTGCAGTGTTGAATGTTTTCACTGTTAGCATGCTGACAAGAACCATCCTTCAACCACAAACCAGAAAGCTGTGCTCCCGTCTAACTGTCCACTTTTTTGGTCCATTGCCATGGCAGCTGCCAATCAAGGTGAGCTTTCCGAGGAGGTGAAGAAATGAATTTCACACTTGGCCAAAACTGAATAATGAGTGACAAGTGATTGGCATGGTCACATTACCGGCAATTAATCAACCACTTAAAATCCACTGAAGTACTCTACCTGGAGTAGAAGGGACATTATCCAGTTATCAGCCACTAATTGTACTTTCTGTGCCAATAATAAATGAAGTTTGCTGTTAGAGCTATTGCACCTGCATGTCAATAGGTCTACTTATGCTGTTAAAGACATTATGAATGGTAATGTTTGAATCAGGATGATATTACTGGCTTGAAAACTGGTGTAATGCAGATGATCTGTATAAATGTCTCTCAACGTGCTTTTGATCTTACCCAAAGTTGTCCAAGGACCATTTCTAAAGGATGACCTTAACTCTCAAAAAGCATGTGTTGCATATCCAACAAATTCACAAAGATCAAACCTGCAAGGTCATTCTGTGCACGATGCATTTCACCCACCTTGGCTACCAAAATCAGACAGTAGTGGACTCAGAGATAGCAGGAACTGCAGATGCTGGAGAATCTGAGATAACAAGGTGTAGAGCTGGGTGAACACAGCAGGCCAAGCATCAGAGGAGCAGGAAAGCTGACGTTTCGGGCCTTTAAGGGTCTAGGCCGGAAATGTCAGCTTTCCTGCTCCTCTGATGCTGAGACCTTGTTATCTCAGTAGTGGACTCAGTTCTTTGACTTATGTGGCCAATACATGAAATGCAACCTGCCCCATTCCAAGGCCACCAATAATGGAACGAGCCATGTTCAGGGGTAAGACTTCCAATTTTTGACCTCATCTCTAAATTTAGCAATGAAGGACAGTCTCCCTGTCTTTGTGAATAACTAGATCAGATTGCCTCAGTGTTACCTGACAAGAATCAGCATCACAAGAGGCCCTGTAAGGCACCACCAGTGCAAAAAAGAAACTTGTGGTCCAATCAAACTAACTGAAGGTCAATGAAGCAATAAAGTCTCCCATTGGACCTTATCAATTAAACTGTAATATTATTGCTGACTTCTATAATGCACTCCATCCCATGCAATGCCTGTCAATCATTTATGAATACAAGTGTACCTGTGGACAACAGGGAATTTGAGCATAGACAAAACAACTAGCACAAACTGCTATTCAATTTGCAGCATCAGAAAGTCATAACATGCGAATTTCTCTCAGGTGGCTGAATCAGTCACACTAAATTTCATATAATCCAATGAAGCAGAAGCTTTAACATTCCAATTGTCTCACTTATTCAAGCGTGGCATAGGAATAATCTTTTCATCTCTGAAAAAGGAGGTACAGTAATCAAACTCCATGCCAAAGATCTGAACACATGACTGAGGCTCAACTGTAGTGCAGTGCATGACGAGAGGAGTGCTACATTGTCTTTTAGCTGGATTCAAATGAAAGTCCTGTCTGCTTGTTCTTGTGAATCTAAAAGGATCCAAGCTGGTTTTCAAAATAAAGCGACAGCTTTCTCCCAGTATCAGGGAAACTTATGCCTTAAATCAGAACAGATAAACTCACTGTAAGTGGGATTTCGCTGGGCAAAACCATTTGTTGTGTTTTTCTACTTAACAACACGTGACAATATGGGGTTACAGGGTGAGCGTTGGGGGAGTGAGTTGGATGCTCTTAGGAAGGCTTGATGGGCCAAATAGCCTCTGTCTGCACAGCAGCGAATCTAGATGCTATGCTAAGTTAAAAGGGGTAATCTATTGTAAAGAATCTTGGGGTGTGCTGTGAAAGGTCCTGGGTAAAGGTGACTTCTTTCTTTTCATAAATTCTGTGACTTTAGAGTTGCAAATAGCCTTCAGTCTTTGCCAAGCCACAAAGAGATCTGGTCCAGAACAATTACTGCAAAGATTGAGGAAATATTACTGTGAATCAAATAAAGAACTTGAATTTGTACATCCCCTTTCAAAACCTCAGTATATCCCAGTTGGCACCATAGTCCATGAAGTATTCTGAATTCTAGTAACTATTGCAGTACAGCTGGATTTGCACGCAGTAAGGAATTTGAACTTTGAAGTGTCAAAGATATTCTGCTTTAAGATGACATCTAACTGGAAACCCATTCCAGTATAAAGAATTAATATGCCCATTTAGGGGTGGTTCTGTAGCACAGTGGCGGTGCCCCTGCCTCTGGGCTAGGAGGCAGGGGTTCAAGCCCTGTCTGCTCTGGAGTTGTATAATAACATTGCAGAACAGGTTTTTCAGAAAATATCTTAAAGATCCCATTTATTTGGTTAAGATAAATATGCTCAAAACAGGCTTAATAAATTATTCCTACATTACATCAGTGACTACACTTCAAGAATGTACTTTATTGGCTGCAAACCACATCAGGACATAATGGCAACATAAAAGGCATTAGAGAAATGCAAGTCTATATCTAGAAATGTCTTGGTCACTGAGGTTCATGAAAAAATCTGTTTGTCAAACATTATATCATTTTTAAACACAGCACTATAAAGTGAACATGAAACATCATGTAGCAGACATAAAAGTTAATTGCAATGAAAATGACACTGAACACTGCGGGCTGTTAGTTTTCCAACATACACTTCTTGCTGAACTGTATTGAAAGATGTGAATGCCCAAGCTTTGAGACGGTGACCCAAACTGAAATGCATTTAGAAATTTAAATATTCTAAAATTAGTTCCATTTAGTCCAGTTTCAGATTTAAAAATGTTAGTTCCTGAGGACAGAAGTATTCGTGGAAAATTGTTCAACCTGCGTACATCTGTATGAACCCTCAAAATACCCTGGGGTAGGCTGTTAGGAGGGGTGGGGGTGAATTTCACCAGATATCCACCAAAATTCAGAGGAAAATTGGGGTATCAATCAGACAAAAGTTGACACCAAACACCACCTTAAGTGACGTGGTCTGATTCTGTGAGGAGTTGCTCGTCCAATCATATATGGAGTCATACTACACGGAAACAGATCCTTTGGTCCAATCAGTCCACGCCGACCATAATTCAAATTAAACTAGTCTCACCTGCCTGTGCTTGGCCCATATCCTTCTAAACCTTTCGTCTTTTAAACGTTGTAACTGTACCAGCATCCACCACTTCCTCTGGAAGTTCATTCCACGCACGAACCACTCTCTGTGTAGCTCAGGTCTTTCTAAATTTTTTTTTCGCTCACCTTAAAAATGTGCCCCTTCGTCTTGAAATTCCCAACTCTAGGGAAAAGACACCTACCATTCACCTTATCTATACCTCTCATGATTTTATAAACCTCTGTAAGGTCATCCCTCAATCTCCTATGCTCCAGTGAAAAATGTCCCAGTCTATCCAGCCTCTCCTTATAACTCAAACCCTCCAGACCTGGTAACATCCTGGTAATTCATTTCTGAGCCCTGTCCAGCTTAATATATCCTTCCTGTAACAGGGTGACCAGACCTGGACACAGTACACCAGAAGATGCTTCACCAACTCGCAGTTACTTTGATAGGTCAACAATGAGCCTATAAGAAGTAGGTGCAGGAGAGAAGCAGCCTGTGATTGGAGCAGCAGTGAAACGGTGAGTGGCAGTAGGTAGAATAGCCACACGAAGTTAGAGAAGGGAGGACGCAGGTGTGGGTGTGGGGCGTTTGAAGATGTAGGAAGGGAAGCTGGTGAGTCGGAGTCTGGGGAAAGAGACTCCTGGACCAGGAGTGCTGAAGGGATAGGGAAGTGAGGCTGTGTTGTGGGAGAGAGGCTGAGAAGATGGGAGAGATCAGTAAAGAGGATTGAGGTGCTGCCAAATGGTGGGGGGGAGAAGGGTTACAAAGTGGTGAGGGGAGCCAAATAAAGGGAAGAGGCACTTATCACAATCCACTTGGAAAGGGAATATTCGGTCCCCATTCTTCATTACAAAAGTTAAAGATTTACTCAAATTTTTCAAAGTCCTCAATTTTCCTGTCTAGTGGACCTAGGTTAATAGAAATCATCGACCAGATTTCTGTACTGAACAAGGAAATGCTATTTATCACAAAGAAATCTGTTCATGAAAATGCAATATCTGCTATCAACTTGTAACTCTAGCCCTCCTTAAACATCTACGCGTACGTTTAGGTAGGATCGACAAACAAGAAAACATAGTTGTTATAGCTGTCGGGGCTGGTCAACTATTTAGTTTTTATATTAATGATTTAGATGGAGGGTGTGTTAGCTAAATTTGCTCATGGCATAAAGAGATGTAGGAAAGTGATTTATATCAGGGGCATTAGGCCACAGAGGGATCTAATAGATTAAGTGACTGGAAAAAGACCTGGAAATGGAGGACATTGTGGGAAAGTGTGAAACTGTCCATTTTGGAAGAAAGAATAGAAAAGGAGCATGTTATCCAAGTGGCTTCAGAGTTCTAAGATGCAGAGAGTTCTGGGTGTCCTAGTGCATCAATTGCAAAATGTTAGTATGCAAGTATGGCAAGTTATCAGAAAAGCTAACAGAACACTCTGATTTATTGTGAGTGGGATTGAATGCAAGCATAAGGAGGTTATGCTTCAGTTATGCAGGGCTTTGGTGAGATCGCATCCGGAATAAAGTACAGGACTGGTCATCATTGTTATGAATGTTAACGTGTCGGAAACACTTCAGAAAAGGTTTACTGGAGTAATACCTGGAATGAGCAGACTGCCATTTGTGGAAAGACTAGAGAGGCTAGGCCAATATCCTCTGGAGTTTAGGACAGTCAGAGATGATCCTGACGGGATTTGACCTGGTGGATGTTGAAAGGATGTTTCCTCTTGTAGGAGAATCTGAAACTGGGGAGGTCATAGTTTGAAAATGAAGCATCTCCCGTTTAAAACAGAACTGAAGAAGCTTTTTCTTTCCATCAGAGTGCTGTAAGTTTTTAGAAATCCCTTCTTCAAAAGCAGTGAACACGGAATTTTTTTAACATTTTTAAGACAGAGGTAGATAGATTTTTCGTTACCAAGAGGGTGAAATACTATCAGGGACATGCAGGAATGTAGAGTTGAGGTTAAAGTCAAATCAGCCTTAATCTTATTGAATGGGAGAGCTGTTTCAAAGGGCTGATAGGCCCACTCTAGTTCATTGTTTGTATGTTATGATTGGAGGAAAAAATGCTCGGGGAACCTAGTTCAATAACACTAATCTACAGGATTTAACTAGTGTCCTTTTACTTCTTCTGCGTCCTCTGTTCTCAGATTTTCTTCTTTCCAAGTCTTTTCAAAGTTCTTTACTGCAGACACAGGTAAATTCGCACACTAGTTGTTCCATCTCTCAAGCACCAGTTACATTTGCAGCTTACAGGTAAGTCATTGAGAGAGATTTGCTAGCTATCTTCCCATATTCTGTTATTTCTCCACAAGGAGAGAGAGAGAGAAAGAGAGAGACAGAGAGAGAAAAGGTGTTCCTTTTTTTAGGGCTTGGAGTCTTCAGGGTTTTTGTCCTGTTTTGTTCAGGAACCAGTCAGAGAGTTCTTGTTATGCGATGACCACTGACTCATATAACTGATCTTGACCATAAAACCAATCAAAAACCATCTGTGGACAAAACTGCCCAGAACACACACCGATGATGTCAAGGAGTCTCCAGTATCTTCCTCCATTATTTGAACGAAGCAACAATGTAAATACGGCTCCCAATGAGCTCCAAGTTATGTGTTTTAAAAGCACAACTTTTCCTTGCAGTTTCTTTGGTTTAAAGCAGTATCTTCTTTGCTACTTTAGTCCACAATGCAAGAATAAGCAAAAATAAAAATACGTGGTCTTCACAGGCCACAAAGGGTAAGAGGGGCTCCAAAAGTGGGAGAGAAGTTTTAGTCACTACAACAGAAGAATACTGAGCTAACTGGGAACCAGAAAAACTGAAGTAATGGGTTCCTTGCAAATGTGTGTGAAGTCCTTAGCTTAAAGCTGCAAGAGTTCAGAAGCCTTTCTATGGGGAAGCAAAATAGTGAAAACTGTTATAATAAACACTCTGTAAATTGGATAAAATAACAATGAACAGTTTTATTTCATACAGACTGTGATGTATATGTTATCACATCTTACCCTATCTCAGATATTGTGAATTACTCTTGGTGCAGTGATTTTGTTAGAAATGAGCATTGCATAGTTCAACCGTGACCTTACAAGTTTGTCTGATGTTCTGAGAACTTCGGTTCAAATCTCGCTGTGGCAAATGGTGATATTTGAAATCAACAAAAATCTGGATTAAAAACCAAACCTCATTGTAACCGTTATCGATTGTTGTTAAAAACCCATCTGGTTCACTAATGTCCTTTAAGGAAGGAAATCTGCCTTCCTTTCCTAGTTTGGGCAGTATGTGACATCAATTCCACAACAATCTGTTTGATTCTTAATGCACCCTGGCCAATTAGGGAAAGACAATAAATGCTGTCATTGTCCACATCCCATGAACAAACTTTTAAAAGTTAGGTGTGATCATCGTCCTCATTTAACAGATCTGGGATCTATGCAGAGTCCACAGTGAGAATCGGACAGTTGGTCCACTTCCTTTCTCCTAGTTTGAAGCCAACATTTGAATCAAAACTTAACACTGAGGGAAACTGAAAGAGCTGCGGATGCTGTAAATCAGGAACAAAAACAGAAGTTGCTGGAAAAGCTCAGCAGGTCTGGCAGTATCTCTGAAGAAAATAATCAGAGTCAACATTTTGGGTCCGGTGACTCTTCCTCAGAACAGTTCTGAGGGAGGATAACTAGACCCGGAATGCTAACTCTGATTTTTTTCTTCTCAGATGCTGCCAGACCTGCTGAGCTTGGCCAGCAACAATTGGTTTTATTCCTCAATACTGAGGAAAAGGGATCAGGGGTTAGCTGGTAAAATGTCTGCTTGTAAGGGTCTAAGGATTCCTATTACACTCACAGGGTTAAAAAAGTATAATACATGGCATTGCTGAAGAGAACAATGAGATGGAAAAACTCAAGATGCATGCTTCTAATCAGGACAATGAGCTGACAGCGTGGCTAATCCATTGCAATGGTACAAAATAAATGAAACCAATTCCCTCTCGCTATCACAATTGACAAAAAAAAAAACAGGCTTATGATTCTGTGACTCAAGCAAGCTATTTATATTGTAACGTCCATGCATTTTTGAACATGTATAGCTTTAGATAAGTCATGCACTTGAACTCTTGAGATTAATTTAAGCTCTTGCACAAGTAGTTGTTAAAAAGAATCCAATGTTTTACTGTTATGTGATAATAGCGGTTCCTTTTAAACGTTGCTAAAATGATTAATTGTCCAAGTCAGTCTGTGGCTGGATAAACAGCAAAAATTTTCTCCCCAGTAAGCAGAAAGTGGTATTTTCAGAACAGAGCCTTAGCAAAGCAACTGTGGTTGGCTCAATTCATCCTTCGAAACATTAACTGGAAAAATATCTAATGGGGAATAGGATTGGGATTTATGGAGTTAGGTTTGGACTGAATTAATTAGATTCTCCGTGAGGTATCTGTATCAATAGGTAAACAGAATATATTTTCTAGATGGCAATAGATCAGGATTGAATGTCAGAGCTGGAAGAATCAATTGGTTTGATCACAGTGAGGGACAATGGCACACAGCATGAATTTTTCTCGCAGCAAATGAAGGTGTTAGGATAGGGCAACATTGACCCTCAGTGTGTCTCACTATCCTGTCAACTCCCTCAGGTATTCACTCCTGTGCATACAGCCAGCTGAACAGTGGGTAATGTTGAAAGTGGGGGAATAGGTCTTGGCGAAAGCCAATGTCACTTTTTCCCCTGTTCCCATATGATGGATTTGGTACTCAATGCACACCCCCAACCATTCTGCCTCATTAATGTCCGGGGAGGGGGTGCTACACCATGGCTTATCCTTACACAGAGGCAGGGACAATTACATGAAAAACAAGGAAAAGGGTTCGAGTTAGTGCGCGGGTTAGAGTGAAAAACAAAGGTTTATGAAATTTAGAACTTGTTTAAGTAACATTCAATGGAAAACAAACTGTTTACATAACATTGCGAGCCATTGTTCCCCATATACCATTCCTCTGTCTTCTGCTGTATCCACACACTGAGCTGCCCTGCTCTGCAATGGGGTGGAGGGAGCTTGCTCTGTACTGGACCCGCCTTAGCACTGGAGGTTTGGTTGGGCACACTGAGGCTCGTCTTGCTAGCGCCAAGTTGACCACCTCGGCTAGAACTTCCAACGGTCATGCAGGTGGTGGGGGGTTGGTGGTTGCTGACAAGGTGGAAGTGGACAGCTTAGCCACCTCTGCGTCCCAAGTGGAGAGTGTGGAGGGGCCTGTTTGTATCTCTTCCTCTGGCTGGATCCCTCATGACATTGTCCTGTCCACCTGTGGACTGGGACTAGGCTCAATGTTCACCATCTCACTCTCTCCCTGCCTTTGGTCCTGAGGACAAATGCATGGGAAACAGGAGTGCAGTTGTTGGCAACTCTGAGGGTGCTGGACTTACCTCTCCATGGCAGCTGCCAACCTGCCCACGGAGGAAGACAGATGGTTGCAGGATTGGCTACATTGCAGCAGAGCCTGAGCATTGGCAGGTAGTGCATTGTAATACTGACTGTATCACTCCAGCTTCTCTCTGCAGAGGGTCAGTGCCTTCTGGAGGTCGCCTGCTGCTCCTACCTGTGCAGCTGGATAAACTCTCTCATCGCCGAGGCCTCAGGGCCCTCCCTCACTGGAAGCTGAGAAGGTGCCTGGTCTTTGGCAGCCCTCTGAACGCCAATGCTCTAAGGCACTTCTCCCTCGCCCATCTGCCCTTCTCACAGCACATGCCTGCTAACAGAAACTATCTCGATGTCATCATCTGCGCTGCTGATGCTTCTCATAGGCATTATTGACAAGGGGCCCTCTAATACCTCCACACTCTCATCTCATAGGAACATAGGAATTAGGAACGGGAGTGGGCAACCCAACCCACTCTGCCATTTAACATGGTCATGGCTGATCTTATCCTGGTCTCCAATTCCACTTTCCTGCCTGCTCCCCATAGCTCAGTGGACTGGTCCTTGGGAGAATGGGTGCACTGTAAGACACAAGAGATGGAATGTGTTGTGGTCTGTAGAGGTGATTGCTGCATTGCACTAGTTTATGTAAGCCTTGCAAAGCAATGACAAGTACTACCTACCCAGGACTGAGACATCTCCAATTCCCCGGAAGGGTGGTCTTGGTCTTCTCCTGCATGGCAAGTGCTTTTTCCTCAGAGAGGGTGAGGGCATGGGTATTGAGTGCCTCCTACCTTTCCACCCTTGTTTCACCCTGTTATGGGCTGTCTTCCCATGCAACGACAGCAAGGAGCAAATGAGTAATTCGCAAGTGGAAGGCTTGGCTGTGAGGGCTGGTGCACACGGGGAAAGATGTTGAGTTATTCCGAGAGAGGGGAGGTCATAGCTCAGAGGGCATGCTGGGTTAATGACGTAGGTGTATGGGGATAACATTAGCGAGTGAGGGAAGGTGTCACATTTAACACAGGAGTTGACAGGACATGAACCTTGGTGGAAGCTGGATGTGGCTGCAGTGTTACATTGAGTGCAAATTAGATTCTGGAACTTAGTCTCGTGGAGCAGAGAATGTCATTCACCTTCTGCAGTGCTGCAGATCAGTCTTCCTCCTGGAGATAGTACTGATCTGGGTAGTGACCACTGATAGGTCTGATGGCCTAATCTCCTCTGCTGGTCCTCCATGAAGAGAATCCATCTCCTCCAAATCACCCTGTCCACAAGGAACTCCAGATCTCTCTCTCTGAGAAGGATGAAGACAGCCTCCCTTTCTTCACCATCCCTCCTGACTCCTTCCATGACCAAGCAGTGCATCCAGATGACAGCACTCCTCCAGGTACAGTTTGTGCTTTAGAAGATGGCGCAGATGGTCTTTTGCCATTGGCCAGTTTCTCCAGGTGTAGTAAGATGAGATGGAAATCAGTTAGGATACACCCTTGAGGGTTAAAATGCTAATTAATGCAGGAAATTTCTTAAAAACATCGAGAAAACTCACGCATCCTCACTGGCCAAATCGTTCCATCAAACTTGATGCTAATCGCCTTTAGCCAAAAATCATATCTCTCAGTCCTACACACTTCACCTGCAGATTAACTTGTGTGTTGACTGTTAAACATGTTAAGCCTTAACTGCATGATTTTCCATATTATTATTGACCGTGTCATCTCAATGATGATGGCTTTATAATCAATCTCTCACCAGGGGATGGACAGGAGTAAATGTAGGAAGAAAGTTCCTGTTTCTCAGGGAATCCCAAACAAAGGCCACAGTTTAAGGATACAGAGTAGACCATTTAGGACTGAGATAAGGAGAAATTTCTTCACCTAGAGAGTGGTGAGCCTTTAGAATTCCCTGCCTCAGAAAGCAGTTGAGGCCCAAATGAATGTTTTCAAGAAGGAGTTAGATATAATTCCTAGAGCTGAAGAGATCAGAGGTTATGGGGTAAAAGTGGGAACAGGGTACTATGTTCGATAATGACATGAATAGCAGAGCAGCAGTAAGGGCTGACGTCTGCTCCTATTTTCTTTGTTACTAAGTCTATTAATCATTTTTTAAAACAAAAAAAACACTTTAAGTTATAAACAGACATTAAAACAACAACTGATTGTACAGCTTACAAATCACAGCAAAGTCACAGCTGTGTAAATGTACAACGCACGGAGCTTTGGAGCTGATTTTGTTAAAGATAAGGTACATGTACCATCAGTCGTCCATTATGCTCTTAAACCCTTGGGAATTTGAGGCGTTCAGTATTTTCTTATAGCATGAGCCACTCAATTTATATTTTCATCAATCTGGAACATCTTTTCTGTTCCTGCTTGAGACAGGGGAATGGTTTCCATTCAATTATGAAGTCAGATGACCCTCAGGGGGTCATATTTTGCCACATGAAAATGTTGGCTGAAATATATGATACCAAATCTATCAGGGAATGGCGCTGAAACATTATTAAGAATGTGATAAAGTTTGTGTATTGAAAAAAAAATCTATCAGTTAGAGTCAACAACATTTCACACTGGCAAACTAAACCTCAATATTTTTTAGAAATATTGAAGTCAAGTAAGGTTGTATTTACGGATAGCTGACATAGCATCAGCTGCTGTTCCATTGTATCATCAATCTAACTCTGTCTTTCTCCTCATTCCTCCATTTCACACCAGGAACAGATTGCAGACAGTTTTTTTTTCCAACAATGTAACAGATTTGCAGATATTATAAAATGCTTTTCTCTCTATTCAATAAGATCATGGTCTGGTTTTGGTTTTTATTTCACTTTCTCCTGACTTTCCACAGCCTTTGTGTGTGAAATGCTTCCTGTCATCACTCCTGAACAACCTAGCTCTAGCTCTTCAAACTAAAGACACAACATTATCTTATTAAATAGCAAAGCAGGCCTGGGGGGCCAAATGGCCTACTTATGTTCCCATTTCTGATGATCTTATGATCTTACATTTGTTATCACCAGTTGAGAATGTGCGTTTTCCAGCTCTCCCCTTTTAGCCTCATGGTTGCTCACAACCGAAGGTTTGAGTTCTTTATTATCAAGAGGCTATGGTCCTCCCCATTTAAAATATGGTTAGGCATTTTATTCTGTTCTTCTCGGGGATTAGTTTCGTTCTGGCAGGAGGACATTTTGAGGCGTAGACATTGTTGTGTAGTAGGAAACCTGGCAGCCAATTGGCATATAGCAAGCTTTGGCCATCAGCAATAAGATAAAGGACCGGATAACTCAATGATATAGATTGAGACAATAAAACTGGCCAATAAACTGGAGAGAAATCTACCAACCTCTCAACTACACCATAGGATCCTTTAGATCATCCTAAGAGTACAGGCAAAAAAGAAAATATCTATATCAATTCTGGATAGTGATGTGAGCTGTGGTGTTTTATTCTTATTTAATTTGGAAGAGTTCTGTTTATTTTGTATTTGCAGACACAGTACCAACTAAGAAACATGTTAGTATTTAATCAACTGAGCTAACATTAGTGATCATTTAGTGACTCAGATATGGAATGCAAGTTCTTAACATGAATTAACTTCATCTTGAACCTACCTACCATTGCTTCCACAATCTATTTTGCTTCCCTTTTCCTATCCTGTACAGAAAGAAATTATTTATTCTGGTATCAAGATATAGCAGCCTCTGATATCTTAGCTAATTCCTCAATATTTCTTTTTCTGACTCCTGGAGTGACTGTAACTCTTGAATGTGAGTTCCCTGATTGGGGCTGTTAATCTGGTCCAAGCAGAGAGCACCCACTGACAGATAAGAACAGGACTGTCAGACACCCTGACACTTTGAGAGCTGGCTCTGAGGGAGCTGGATCACTGTCAAGGACTCTCTACATGTAAATAAAGAATGACTTGGTTGCAGGATACTGGCCTCTGTGGAGACGTTTCAATCTCCCACTTACACACCCCAGCAAACAATATCCTTTAACTCACCTCACGACTAATGAAAATGTTCAACAAAAAAATAGCACATGGAACTCACCTTATTTTTAATGCCACTAATATGTATCTTCAGTAGTATCCAGGGGCTCAGTGTTTAATTCACAAAGGCATCTTATAAATACAGCAACTCACTGCATGGTAATAGTGAACCAGATGACAAAATCAACGCAGTGTGGAGCTGGAGGAACACAGCAGGCCAGGCAGCATCAGAAGAACAGGAAAGTTTACGTTTCGGGTTGGGACCCTTCTTCAGAAATAGGGGAGGGGGAAGGGAGTTGGGAAATAAATAGAGAGAGGAGGGGTGGGGCTGGTGAAGGTAAGTGGGATGGTGATAGGTGAATGCAGGTAGGCAGTGGTGGGGATTGGTCAGTGAGGTGGGAGGGATGGATAGGTGGGAGAGAAGATGGACAGGTTGTGTCAGGTAAAGGAGGTGGGGACGAAAGTGAGGGTTGCTCATGGGACAAGGATGGGTGTGGGGCGATTTTAAAACTGGTGAATTCCATGTATAGGCCATCGGGCTGTAGGCTCCCGAGGCGGAATATGAGGTGCTGCTCCTCCAGTTTCCGGGTGGCGTCGTTGTGGCACTGGAGGAGGCCCAGGATGGACATGTCACCGAGGGAGTGGGAGGAGGAGTTAAAATGGTTGGTGACCTGAAACTGTTGTTTGTCACATGCAGAGCGCAGATATTCTATGAAATGGTCTCCGAGTCTATGCTTGGTCTCACTGATGTAGACAAGACCACATCGGGAGCAGTGGATACAGTAGATCAAGTTGATGATGTACAGGTGAACTCCTGTCTGATATGAAAGGTTTACTTTGGGCCTTGAATGGAGATGAGGGGGAGGTGTAGGGGCAGGTGTAGCACTTCCTGTGATTGCAGGGAAAGGTGCTGGGTGTCGTGGGTTTACTGGGGCATGTGGAGCAGACGAGAGAGTTGGGGAGTGAGTGGTCCCGACTAAAGAAAGACAGAGGCGGGGAGGGAAATATTTCTTTGGTTGTAGGATCGGATTGTAGGTGGCAGAAGTGGCGGAGAATGATGCATTGGATGCGGAGGTTTTTGGAGTAATCAGTGAGGACAAGGGGGATTCTGTCTTTATTTTTGTTGGTGGGAGGGGATTTGAAGGTAGAAGTACAGGAAATGCAAGAGATGAGGTTGAGAGCATTTTTGATCCCTGGGGGGAGGCGTTTGCAGTCCTTGAAATACCAGGGCATTTGGGATGTTCGGGAGTGGAATGCTCCATCTTGGGAGCAGACGCAGCAGAGGCAGAGGAATTGGGAATTGGGGATAGCATTCTTGCAGGAAGGTGGGTGAGAGGAAGTGTAGTCCAGGTAGCTGTGGGAGTCGGTGGGCTTGAAGTAGATGTCAGTTTTGAGGCGGTTACCAGAGATGGAGGCGGAGAGGTCCGGGAAGGAGAGGGGGATATTGGAGATGGTCGAGGTGAATTTGAGGTTGGGATAAAAGGTGTTAGTAAAGTTGATGACCTATTCAAGCTTCTCATGAGAGCACGAGACAGCACCGATACAGTCATCAATGTGGCTGAGGATGAGGTTGGGGATAGGGCCAATGTAACAGCGGAAAAGGGACTGTTCCACATATCCTACGAAGAGGCAGGCACAGTTTGGGCCCAAGCGGGTACCCATGGCCAACCCCTTACTCTGTAGGATGTCAACTTTCCTGCTCCTCTGATGCTGCCTGACCTGCTGTGTTCCTCCAGCTCACACTGTGTTGTCTCTGACTCCAACATTTGCAGTTCTTACTATCTCCAGATGACAAAAATGTTGTTTTTGCAAGGATAATGATGGTGACGACTGTAGCATCAACGGTTGGCATTTTTAAAATATTTGTTCAAGGGCCATGGACATCACCAACTGGGCCAGCATTTATTGCCCCTCTCTAATTGTCCTTGAGAAGATGTTAGTGAGATGCTTTCTCAGATCACTGCAATCCATGTGGTGTATGTGCCCACTGTGCTGTTAGGGAGAGCGTTCCACAATGTTGACTCAGTGACACTGAAAGCACAGCTATGTAGCTCTGAGTTAGGATGGTGGGCGGCTGGGAGGGGAACTTACTTTTCATTTCGACCATTACCATTGCTGTACCATTTACAAATATGTATCAGCAAGTCTCAGTATTTTTAGCTAAGAAATAATTTCAGTGGAAGCATGTGCCTTAAACATTTTGGTACATTTATAGAGCTTTCTTAGCATCGGGCACCGCGGACAGAATGGATCAGAATCTATTACTATTCAACTTAGTATTTAAATCTTGCCTGGCTCAAGATTTATGTGTACTGTAAATATGGGAATGGAGTTTTGAAGATAATGTAACTTGCAGTGCTTCTTTAGGAAAAGCAATCATCCAATATGGATGTTAACTATCTGTCGGACTCAATGATTCGCATGTAATGAGAATACGTTAGAATCACAAAAGATTTCTCAAGCTTCCTGAGAAGGTCCATTACACTTAAGATGTAGAATGTATTGACCAAAAGCACGTTCCAGTACTTAGTGCAGTATTTATGTCAACTTTGGTTGCATTAAGTAGATTGAAATTCAATGATATTTTCTACACCTTACATCAGTCTTTCTCTCTCTCTCTCTTTGCCTGTCTCTTCAAGTACTATGACAGGGAAGATTTGCTGTAGTGATTCGTAGTAAATCAGTCGAAACATAGCCTAGCTCCAGCTTTTCAAGTAATATTGGTGAGCTCAAAGTTTCACAAGCCAACACCTTTGGTGGACTTTCCAGCGGTGTAGCATTGGCATATGAATACATTAAAACATGTTGCTGTTCTTTTAAAAAATAATTTACAACCAAAGTGTCTGTTCAATCCAACAAAACTGTTCTCACAGGTTGGCTAAGCTGCAGTAAAATGGCCAGACACATATGTGGACTGAAAACAGTGTTGTTCGATGGTCAGAGCTACCAGAAATTTATTCATCGATAGCAATGCTCTGATTGTAAGATGGATGGAAATTTGAAGGATTGTAGGGATCGCATTTGTGTCAGTGGTGGTACTGTCTTGATAACCCAAATGTTGTTTGATCTAGACTAAAACTGATGAATTTTGTCAGAAGAAAAGTAATATTGGGTCTATTTCCAGCTATGCATTATTTGCAGCAGAAATCAATTGTGACAAGCATTCATATATGGAACGAGCTGGAATGTATGAGCACAGGTTTTGCGTGAAATTTTTTAATTGTTTGCTATTTAACAGAGGAGCAAATCTAATTAAGATAATTGGGTTCTTTCCATTGAAAGGACTTTGATGTGAATGCATTAAACATATAGTTCATTAATAATTTAAAAAGGCTCAATTTCAAGGAAATAATAATTTAGTTATGAATAGCTAATGAATGAGTTATAGGTGGACAGAATCAAAGTCAATAGTGGTTCAAGATCTTGCATCATGAGTTGGAAACAGAATAATGTTCTTATGACACTGTCAGAATAATACCTATATTTTTAAAGTGCTTAGTTTTCTTTGGTTATCGATTTTTGGTTTAATGGAGTTTTTCTCTGCTTGACGTTTGCATTAAATTCATGAATACATTCATTAGCAAAAATTACAAGAACCAGAAACAGCTCTGCTGCCCTGCAAAACTGATTCCCACAATGGTAATAAATTAATATATTATCTACCCTATGGATCTTTCTGGAGAGTTACTACACCCAAAATGATGTTTATGGAAATTTGTCCCATGCACTTCAAATTGTTGAAGGTGAAGTATTCTGGAATATTTCTGGGGGATATGTTTATGAAGATAGTTTAATGAATATGCAATTGAGCCTTGGAAATAGGTTGTGATGTAACTGTGATCTTGATAATCATACAATAGGGACTCTGCTAGAAGGTTGGAACTGGAGCCACTCAGAGCATAGATTCTTTTGTTATATCATCATGTAGTTATTGTTAATAAACACTGTTTAATGAAATACTTTGAGATGTAGCCTGAACTTATCTGAAGATGAGATGAGCCTATACTAAAATAATATCGAGGGGTTATACGAGCAGAAATCTCTTAACTTGTTGTGAGTGAGACAGAGCAGAGAGATTTTCAGCTCACAACTTAAAATACAATGTTCAAATGTGAAAACACTTGTGAAACTGACAATGTTGAGGTTTCAAAGATATGAGAAATTGATCAAGAAGAAAAATACATAAAACTGCAACTCTCTTTGATGGAGTGTTTAACAAGTAACTGATTGTAAGGATATATATTTCCACTTCAGTTAAAAATTACCCATTATGTCCAATTAATCAATGGATTAAGGCTCAAACCTAGGGCCACTGGATCTGAAGTGACTGGGATACAAATAAGTTAAGATTGACACTAAGTTCATTCTTAACTAATACAGTGCTGACTAAAAAGAATACTATACACAAGCTAGGTTGTTTATCCAGTGACCCCTTTACCACTCACCCCTACTCTCTCACTCATTTGTCAGAGCATTTTTCCACAGTGTTCTGAAGTTAATCCTTATTAACACAGTGCACATTGGTGAATGCGGTGTACTGTGTGACTTCAATGCAATCTAGATGAATGGAGTGACATTAAATACCTCTCCCTTTACAAACATCTTCACAAAAATTGAACCTGCTTACAACAAGCCCCGGTGGACCAAGCATTTATTTTTATTTCCAGTGGGAGGGAAACAGCCCACAAATTTGCAATATTTAATTCAAGGACAATTGTCTCAGCCATTTCAACCATAAGTCTGCCTCTTGGCCAGTGGAAAAATTACAAAAGTCCTGTTGATTAATACACATGAGAGGTACATTAATAATAATCAAATTAACATTAGTTTACTGCTCTCTACTATCAAGGTGAAGTCATGACAAGTAGAGATCATTCAACCATGCAGTTCCTTCATTCTAGAGCCCACATTTATATTCTCGCATAGATTATCCTTTCAAAATACCACCTTATCTCTTATCTAAAAGAACCATTACAGGGTAATTCTGGCTTCCCAGTTGGGACGGTAAGCATAGAATAGACATTCATTCGTTCATTCATTCATTTGTGGTCCCTTGCAGAATTACAATGTTGACTCTCTGATCTGCATCACCTTCTCATCCATCCATTCGGCTGAAGGTCTTTCCCTGGCCTTCTCTTAAAAAGAAGTAAAAGCAGATTTGACAATCCCTCAATCTAACCTCCCTTTAGGCATTAATCCAAGTCAATTTCAACTCAAAAGATGAAATACTGCAGATGTTAGGAAAGACCCAGCAGGTCACTGGCGTCAGTGGAAAGTGAAAACACTGCAGGGAATGGCCTAGGATTTAACAACCCAAAATTAATTAGTTGGAGTCAGTTCGGGCAATCAAAATGATAAAACGCTCCAACCCACTTGTCATCTGTTTCCAAACTGCTCAATTCTAACTTTAATGGATGCAGCACAAAGGGAACTTACAGGAAATGGGCTCCCAGTTTGAATGTCTTAATGATGCCCGTGGCCCCACTTAAATAATTTACAAGTTCAATCAGGCCCTGAGAAACCTGACAACTGAAAGGAGTTGGGGGTTACTAACTTTCGCAGGATACCCTGCATACATTGAGATAGCCCTTGAGAAAGAATATAGTACCCCTTCCCAACCTTCCTTGAAAACTACTCTCCAAAGCTGACCCCTTTGTCCCGTTGTTCCCCTCCTAATTGGTCAAATCCTCCCCCTTGCCAATATCCCTTTTCAATTTACATCAGGATTCATCACACCTCATTTACTTACAATCTGTTGTAGTCCCAAATACACCGGTGACTGAGCGTTTGACGTTGCCACAAAATTGAGAAGCTGGAGATTTATCCTCTCTGAGGGGCAAAAGTCCTTCTCCTCAGCAAGTTATCCCATCTCGTGTTCCATCATCATGTCTTCTCAGTTCATCTGCCGTCCGTTGACCTTCCATTCAGAGCAATCTGCGTGTCCTCCTACCTCTTATAAAATTCTGCCCAAAGATAATGTCATGCAAGATCTGTAAAGCATATGGATGTGCTAAATGACCTAATCCTCTATTGGCAAAGCTAAAACATGGTTGAAAATCACACACAACTCATGTTGGAATTTGCTTGGTATCACAGATTTTTAAAATCTATCTTATTGTCACACCTGAGAGCAAACTCGAGAGTAAACCATAGTAAGAGTGACAGTGTTTATGATGATGATGTAACTCTGACATCAATAGTCACATGCCATCAACACCCTGAGAGAGGAAGAAGGGAAGGATAGTACCAGAGAACTAAAAGACGATTCTATTCATTAGTCTGTAAATAAGAGATAACTAAAACTCCTGCGAGTCAGACAAAGAGACAGAGGTTCAAAGAATTCAAAGGAGGGATAGCCTTTCTCAGCAGGACAGCCTCAAGAATGTAGTAAAGGCACCCAATGCCCAGATTTTATGACAGGTAGAATCTATGATGACAGAACAACATAGGATTGAAACCATAGGAGCTGCACAAAGCTAAACTGTATATTAAGGAGAAAACAGAGTTAACGTTTCAGGTCCGGTGACCCTTCCTCAGAATTGATGGCGGTTGGGAAAACGTCAGTTTATATGCAGAAAATAGGGAGGTGGGTGGGGTAGGGAGTAAACAATAGGATAGAGCCCAAAGAGAAAGAAAGACAGTTGGACAGATAAAGGAGTTGATAGTGATCAGGCTGGGAGGGTGAATAGTTGTTAATGGGGACTGTTAGTAACTAACAACAGGGGGTGTGTAATGACAGGCAATGTGGTACCAAGGTCTGGTGTATGGGGTAGGGGGCTGGGACATGGGAGACTTTAGGCCCTAAAATTATTGAACTCAATATTGAGTCCGGAAGGCTGTAGGGTCCCCAAGCGGAAAATGAGGTCTTGTTCCTCCAGCTTGCATTGGGCTTCACTGGAACACTGTAGCAAGCCAGAGGTGGAGATGTTGGCCAGAGAGCAGGGTGGTCCGTTGAAGTGACAGACAACGGGTAGTTCAGTGTCCTTTTTGCAAGCAGAACATAGATGTTCTGCGAAGCAGTCGCCAAGTCTACATTGTTTCCCCAATGTAGAGGAGACCACATTGTGAGCAGCGAATGCAGTAGACTAGATTCTGAGAAGTGCAGGTGAGGTGTTGCTTCACCTGGAAGGTATGTTTGGGCCCTTGGATGGGGGGGGGGGGGGGGGAGGAGGTAAATGGTCAGGTGTTGCACCTTCGCCGGTTACAGGGGAAGGTGCTGTAGGGCTGTGGGGAGGTGTTGGGGGTGAAAGGAAGTGTGGGCCAGGGTGTCTCGAAGGGAACAGTCCCTGTGGAAGGTGGACAAGGGAGGGGAGGGGAGTATGTATCTGGTGGTGGCATCTTGCTGGAGGTGGTGGAAATGGCATCTGATGAACGTCTGGATGTGGATGCTGGTGGGATGGTAGGTGAGGACAAGGGGAACCCTATCGCTGTTGCGGGAGGGAAGAGAAGGGATGGGGGCGGAAGTGTGGGAGATGGGTCAGACCTGGTTGAGGGCCCTGTCGACAACGAAGCTGTGAAATCCTCTGTTGAGGAAGAAGGTGGACATTTTAGAGGCTCCCTTGTGGACTTTGGTCTCATCTGAACATATGCGATGGAGACGGAGGAACTGAGAGAATGGGATGAAGTCTTTACTGGAAGTGGAGTGTGAGGATATATAATCCAGGTAGCTGTGGGAGTCTGTAGTGGATATTGGTGGCCAGTCTATCCCCAGAAATGCAAACAGAAATGTTGAGGAAGGAAAGAGAGGAGTCAGAGATAGACCAGGTGAAAGTGAGGGGAGGGTGGAAATTGGAGGAGAAATTGATGAAGTTTTCCAATTCCAGACGAGAGATGGAAGCAGCACCGATGATATCATCGATGTATCAGAGAAAGTGTCATGGGTGGGGGCCGGAACAGGACTGGAACAAGGAATGTTCCACGTACCCCATGAAGAGACAGGCACAACGAGGGCCCATGCGGGTACCCCTGGCAACCCCTTACCTGAAGAAAATGAAAGGAGTTGAAAGAGAAGTTGTTGAGGGTGAGGACAAGCTTGGCCAATTGGAGGAGAGTGGTGGTGGGTGGGGATGGTTCAGGCCTTTGCTCCTGGAAGAAGTGGACATCCCTAAGACCCTGAAATACCAGTTGCCTGCCACTTCAACCTGGCCGACACTTCCTTTCACCCCCAACACCTCCCCACAGCCCTACAGCACCTTCCCCTGTAACCGGCGAAGGTGCAACACCTGACCATTTACCTCCTACCCACCCCCCCGCCACTATCCAAGGGCCCAAACCTACCTTCCCGGTGAAGCAACACTTCACCTGCACTTCCCAGAATCTATTCTGCTGCATTCGCTGCTCACAATGTGGTCTCCTCTACATTGGGGAAACAACGTAGACTTGGCGACTGCTTCACAGAACATCTATGTTCTGCTTGCAAAAAGGACCCTGAACTACCCGTTGTCTGTCACTTCAACGGACGACCCTGCTCTCTGGCCAACATCTCCGTCTCTGGCTTGCTACAGTGTTCCAGCGAAGCCCAGTGCAAGCTGGAGGAACAAGACCTCATTTTCCGCTTGGGGACCCTACAGCCTTCCGGACTCAATATTGAGTTCAATAATTTTAGGGCCTAAAGTCTCCCATGTCCCAGCCCCCTACCCCACACACCAGACCTTGGTACCACATTGCCTGTCATTACACACCCCCTGTTGTTAGTTACTAAAAGTCCCCATTAACAACTATTCACCCTCCCAGCCTGATCACTATCAACTCCTTTATCTGTCCAACTGTCTTTCTCTCTCTTTGGGCTCTATCCTATCGTTTACTCCCTACCCTACCCACCTTCGTTTTTTCTACATATAAACTGACATTTTCGCAGCCACTATCAGTTCTGAGGAAGGGTCACCCGACCCGAAACGTTAACTCTGTTTTTTCCTTCACAGATGCTGCCAGACCTGCTGAGCTTTTCCAGCAATTTTGTTTTTGTTCCTGATTTACTGCATCCGCAGTTCTTTCGGTTTTTAAACTGTATGTTGTTCCACTATCTCAAGTGTATCCAGTTAAAACAATAGGATCATACTAGCTTATCACCATGACAATGAAGATGTGGGGTTTGATTTAATCTCATAATGCAGAGACTGAAAAAGGCTTGTTATTTTGTTTGCAAGAACGGCTCGAAGCCAGCCGTATTTGGTATTGGTAGAACTGTAAAGAACTCTGTGTGAAATGAAGAGCCATGGTTAATTAACTGTCACTGATGCAATATTTCAACATTCTCTTCGTTAAGGAGACTGGTTGGTTAGTGAGATACATGTCCAGAAATCAGATTGTGTGCTGAAATCATTGTTCTCTCTTTCAAATAATTGCACAGTAATTCCCTTGAGCTGCTCTTGTTTCTGCAATCGTCAAGGAGCACACTTTCTTTTATTAATTTTGCTCTGGCAGAGATAACACTGCCCAAATCAAATTAATTTTCACCATGGCATCGAGCACTGAACTTGACATTGATTCCTTGCTACTTTGCCAGTCACACAGCTGGTCACAAATATGCAAATATGGTCACGATTGTAGCTCGACTAAAGAACTGTACCAGACATAGCCAGTTTCAATTGTTTTCTAAGCATGGGTGATGTGAAAATCACTATATTATTTACAACTATTTCACTTCTGTATACCAAAGTAAATAACGTATTCAATGACATGCATCATCCCTAAAAGACAAAAATTCATATTTCCATACACAGCTTTTATAATTTTCTACACCCACCTTTTGTAACGTAAGCTACTGAGGTAATCTTTTCATGCTGTAGTTATGACTTCCTACCAGGAGTGGTGCTGAGATATAAATGGGTTTTATTTTGAAATGGAGAAATAGTTCAAAGAAACTTCCTGGCTGATATCAATATTCAAAATTAGATTGGATACAGGTAATATCAAGCCTGAGAAAGTAAAATTTGAATGGGAATTGTGAAAACTTTCCATCGTCTTGAATTTTACCCACTGCAAAGGAAAATGCCTGTGGTTGACAGACACCAATTATCTCTGCCCTAAATCTTTGCTGTTTGGGTTCCTCAGTTTCCTAGGTTCAATTGTCTATAGTTTCTTCATTACAGATCTTTCTGCAACCTAAGGAGTAGGGAAAATAACTGATGGTTAGGACTGTATTTTCTTGTAACTTGAAGCATCCATACCTAGTTGCAGCAAGACATGAATGGTGTGTGACCTTGGTAGATAGGGTCAAAGTAACATTCATGATGAACAATGACCTCATCTCTGCTAATCAGCTCCTCAATATTCAATGGCTTATCATCATTGAATTCTCCATCATTAACATCCTAGAGGGCATATCTGATCAGAACCTCAACCTAACCAGCGATATAAATGCTTTGTTTACAATAGTAGGAAAGGATGAAGTATTCTTTGATGAGTAAATCATTTCCTAACACCTTCAGTGTCTTCTACCATCTACAAAAGCACAAGTTTGGAAAATGATTAAATGCACTACTTGCCCAGATGAGTTTTATTTTGCCCATTGCTCGAATAACACTAAAGAAGCTCAAAACCATCTCAGACTGAGGAGCCCACTGGACCAGCATTTTAATCATTCACCCACTTCATCACTGGCACGTGGTAGCAGCACTGTGTACCCTCCATGAGATACACTGCAGCAACTCGATAAAAGCCAATTGCACCTTCTAAATCTTTGCCAGCGAGAGGGATGATATAGAAACATATGAAAACACTGCCAGCTGCAAAATCCCCTCCAAAAGACTCACCATTCTGTCCTGGACCAACATCATCATTCCTGTCAGTGTTGCTGGGCTATAATTTGGGAATTCCCTTCCTGACAGCACAGTGGATGTACCTATGTCCGATAGACTGCGGCATTTCAGGATGGAGGCTGACCTCCAGTGACCTGAAATTGCCTGATTATTTCAGCATCCACAGCTCTTTGTTACATTTTAGTGTTTATTTCTAATCAACAGCACCTCCAATTTTTGTTGACGCACGTGTTAACTGGAACAGATTGCGCACTATTTGTGTAGTACCTTCACAATTTATGCATGGCACGAGAACGTCTGATGAATCATTGCTCACTACCATTTTTTGAAGGGCATTTAGGGATGGACAGTAAACACGCCCACATCCTTTGAACGAATAGAAAAAAATAAGACACAAGGACAGGGTTACATAAATGTGGCCTACATTCTTATGCTTTTACACAACAGAAATGCACATTAGTGTTAGCAAAGGTACTTCGGTAAATACACAATGTTCAAATACATGAGATAACAAGGTGTAGAGCTGTGTGAACACGGCAGGCCAAGCAGCATCAGAGGTTCAGGAAAGCTGACATTTCGGGGCTAGACCCTTCATCAGAAATCAAATAGAAATCATGTTCAAATACTTTATCACGTTCGTTGATACAGTCCAATCATCTGATAGACCTTTGGAGAAAGGTAGACTTCCTTATGCAGTTTTTTACAAGGATTAGGCAGCATATGTACACACTGCTCAGAACCCAAGTCTATGCCAGTCCAAGATGCAACTGAGCAAAGACCTGCCATTCATATGAAAACCTAAAGGCTACCACACAAAACTTAGCCACTTGAGTATAATTCACAAATCAAATGGCATATCTACTTTCCTTATTGTCAAATAATCTAAATTACATTTATTCAGCTGATTTCTATATATCTTTATTGAATTGCTTTCCACAACATTAGGATCATCAAAAACAAGAGGTTATTTATTCCATATCAAATCTTCTGATACCATGTTTAATAATGTATTTCATTATGGAGAAACCCCATAAGAATCACGGGAATATTTCTGCTCTGTAATTTCTTGCATGTAGTTTGAAAAAATAAATAGTTTTGACAGATTGCCTGACATTAATTTGTATTTATTACCTTTTGAAATGGAGGATTGACATTACAAAGTGATGCCAGGGATGATATATCAAACATAAGGGATACATGTTTGTCCTGCATTGTGTCATTCCACTCATAAAATGTCCTGATTATAGGATTCAAATCAGAGAAGACATTGTCCATTAATAGAAATTGATCATTAGCTGGGAGCACTGGTTTAAGGTGATGAGAGATTGTTTAAATGATCAGATTTGTATTACCCAGCATCAAACTAAAACGTAAAGCCCTGGTCACAGTTGAATCCATCGTCTCTGTTGAGTTATTATTCTCTCAGCTGGATCAATGATACAGAGTGATATCAATGCTCCCAAGCCTTGTGAATGCAAACACATCAACCAATATTCCCAGTTCTCTCTACATCGACTGGACAGACATTCTGATGAAAAGGTGAAGGTGGCACTGACCTTTCCTGTTGCAGGCAATAATATATCTTAAACACTGTTTAATTTTATAATCTAAGAAATGATTATTTAGTAACAATCTTGTTCTTTGGTTCTCTGCTGAAAGAGAGGATCACCCGCAGCACTGCAATCACTGTCTTAACTTGGCTCATTGCCCAACCTTCCAAATCCACCCCAACTGGAACAGGGATCAAACCCCATGCTTTTGACACCAATGCCCACAACATTGGCCACCCAGCCAATGAAACCAATCAGCATCTTCAGAAGCCAGAGTTGACATGTCAAATGCAGTTCTACGTACATGAATAATGATGGTAGAGACTCCAGATTCTTTCAATCAAATGTCTGGCCAGAAACTTCTCCTGTTCTTACTGTATCCCATTGGCATGTGTCAGAAGGATTTGCAAATTACTCAACTTGTTTGATGTTATTACAAGCATATCTTCACTGGTTATCATGTCCTGGAGTATGATTTCAAGCTGGATCTTACGGTTCCGAGGCAAGGATTTTACCCACTGAGTCACAAGATCTCCTCTCTTATATTGCTTTTGTAAGGGTCTGACATGGTTAATGTTGAAGAGTATCTTAATCACTACCAGTTATGGGAATGCCATAGGGGTTTGGTGGGAGGATATCCCAGGATCTTGCACGAGGAAGACCTAACATCCAGGTCATCCTCTCAGTCTCTGGAAAAATACCTATCACATTAATGTTACTTGCACCCAGCTGCTATTATGCAATGGCTGCATCTTGTTTAAGGCAAGAGCCTCCTTTCATTAAAGTACCAGGTAGTTTCTTTCAATTACATTAGACAAGGCAGGCCATTTTAGTCCCTACCGGGAAAGAGGCCGTCAGCAGCAAAATTACCAGTGAGCTCATCCAGCATGATGAGCAGTATCAAGGCTTCAGCTGAGAACACTTCAGAGAAGATACATTGCACTAATTGTAAAAAAAAACACGAGAAATCACCTTTCAGAGTGAAAAGGAGAAAATTGGAGAACTACATAAATGTAATGTAGTAAATAAACACGAAAAATGATCATTCTCTTAGTTGATGAATTGTCATCATGTCCTGGGTTGTCTGATTTAATAGCTCCTGACAGCCAATTCATAAAGGAAGCCATTTTAATGTAAGGGCAATGTGCTCTCCAAATAGCCATCAGATTTTAGTAATGTCTTCCATGATGGCTTGATTTAAATACATGCCATTACTTTTGTTTGCAAAAAAAAAGAATCAGTTAATTGATTGTGAATTAACTCCACAGAGACTGGTATGCTGTCGCAAGTCACCCTTTATTTACACATGAAAAGTCCTTGACTCTAGTGCTGACTCTGAAGAGAATCTCTGACCCTCTTGCTAATAACTGTCAGCCAGGGCTCCCTGCTTGGACTAGGTTAACAGCCCCAATCAGGGAACTCACATTCTATAAGGTCCACCTGGCTGATCCCGTCACTTTCATTACATCTCTCCCCCTCTGCGTAGGTGAGCATAGGCCAGTCCTTTCTCTTGGAGAGCCTTCCGGGGTGTTTTAACTCTGGGTCAAGTTCCTCCAACTCAATGTCCAACACGGGAACTCGCGGCTTGTGCCAGGAGCGCGTCAGTATAATTTCTGATTTTTCTTTGTGTCACTACAGTAACATCCTTCATGTACCTCTCTGATTCTGATGACTCATCAACATTTGACAAGAGGCTGAACCCACAGGTTGTGGCGGTCACTCCAACCGTTCCGAGGAGTGGGGGCATATTTTGCTCCCACGCTGTTTGCGAATTTGTGGCTTTCATATGGCCCATGCACTTGTTCGGGACTGTCGCACCTACCCAAACTTCGTTTACCAGCAAGGAATTTGAGTTTTTCCTAAGAAGAAGTGGAATTGGACATATAAGGACAGCTCCATACCATCCATCATC
>JAHRHZ010000078.1:8734776-8799472 GCA_024137785.1 Ginglymostoma cirratum
GATGATGGATGGTATGGAGCTGTCCTTATATGTCCAATTCCACTTCTCCTTAGGAAAAGTTCAAATTCCCTGCTGGTAAACAATGGCCCATTATCTGTGACCGACACATCTGAGATTTCATGTATTGAAAAAGATGTGAGCAGTTTTTGTATTGTTATCCTGTGTTTGACAATTGGCCTCCACGCATGTCCAACTACTTTGAGTGGACTTCTACAATGATTAAGAATGTTGAGTCCATGATGTGTTTATCTGGCTATTCCCACGCACGTTGGGGATCAGCTGGCAAAAATCTTGTCCTTGCTGGCACTCTGGGCACTGCCCCACCAAAGTGACTCTATCTGCATCCAATTCTGGCCACCAGACATAACCTCTTGCCAACATCTTCATTGTGAAGACTCCTGGATGCTACTGGTGGAATTCCATCAGTATTTGGCGGCAAGCTTTGCTTCGGCCAATCACTCTTGCTCCCCGAAGCAATACGGCGTCCTCTACTGTTATCTGGTCTCTCTGGGCCCAAAAAGGGTTCTATTCTAGTTGTGATGGCCTTTTGGTTTCCCCCTTTCACCACCAGCTGTTTCAGTTTTAACAGGACTGGATCTTTCTGTATCCGAAGTCTGATAATGACAGCTGTGACTGAGAGTGGTGTCCAGAAAATTTAATACCATTACGGACTCTTCCATTGGAGGTCCCACTGGTGGTGTATGTGCTAATGGGAGACAGCTCAATGCATCTGCATTTGCTGCTCCGCCTCACAGACGGTGTTCTAACTTGTAATTAATAAGCACTTAGTATTAGAGGCCATTACTGAATGAGGCCCAAAGCTATGGGTGGCACTGTCTTGTTCTCTTTAAGCAGATCAAGTCAACATTTGTGGTCCATTATTATTACAAATTTTCATCCATAATAGTATTGGTGGAGCTTCCTGACTTCAAATACAACCACCAATCCCTCTTCCCCTATCAGGCCGTATTTATGCTCTACATTAGCCAGAGCATACACTATTGTGCGTTCCTCTCCATTGGGCTCCCAATAATACTACTTCAATGTCGTACAGAGAGGCATCGCATATCAGAACCAGAACTTTCTTTGGATCATAGAGTGCCAACACCTTAGAGAATGATAGCTGCTGTTTCACTTCACTGAAAGCTATGGATTGACTATGTGACCATTTCCAAAGCTGGCCCTTTTTTAGGAGTTGATACAAAGGTACCAGGATGGAGGCCAGGTTATCAATGAACTTCTGTAACTATTTACCAGCCTAAGAAATGACCTAAGCTCCCGGATAGATGTGGGAACCGGGGCATCTTTGATTGCCCTCACTTTATCTTCCAACAGGTGGTAACCTGGTCTTAATCGATTTTGTAGCCCAAGTAGGTCCCTTGGGAGACGGAGAACACACATTTTTTCCCTTTTAAGGGATATACTCACTGCAAAAACACCTTGGGACTACATCCAAGTTCTCTAGTGTTCCTTATTGGTCTTCCTTGTTATTAGAACATCATTTAGATAAATGGCGACACGAGGTGGACCTAGCAAAATGTTCTGCATCACTTGCTGAAAAATGCAACAGGTTGACGATACCCCAAATGGCAGTCTTGTATTATTATTGCAAGCTGTCAAAGGTATTAATTGGAGCATACTTCTTCGGAATCCTCGTCTAAAAACAATAGCCAGTACACATGCCTCATGTCCAGCTTCATGAAGGACAGCCCCTCTGTCCAGTTTACATATTAATCCTCTATCCAAGGAACTGGGTATGTAACCAGCTGAGAAAAGCAGTTTACCGTTTGTTCAAAAGCCCCACAAAAGCAAACCAACCCATTAGGCTTCACAATCAGTATGACCAGTGCTGCTCATTCCACAAACTGGACTGATCTGATGATTCCTTCTCTTTGCAGCCTTCTGATTTCTGCCTCTGCTTTTGCCCATAAGGTTAATGGCTCTGGGACAGCCTTGCAGAATTACAGGATTGCTTCCTGGTCAACATGTTAGGTGGCCTTGACTCCTGATTGCCTTTAGGCCTTCCTGGGAGACTTCTGGGTATTTCATTTGGACTTCACTCAGACAACCATTCTCTAACTGAAAAATGTTGAGCCAATATAAATGAATTTCTTGCAACCAATTTCACTCCATCAAGTTTGGGCCCAAGCCTTTTACTGCAACCAGTGGTAACTGAACCAGTTGCTTTTCATAAGAGACTGGAAGTGAAGTTGTACCCTTAATCTATAAATGTTCCTTGGTATAGGTTCTCTAGATTAGCTGAGGTCTTGCGCAAACTCAAGGGCTGGAATCAGAGTGAAGTTTCTTAAAGACTGCTTCTGCAATCACTGAAGTTCAGTTGGGCTTCAGCGAGTAGGCACTTTTGCTTGGTTTCCATCATTAATCCCACATATCAAATGATCTCTCAGCATCTCATTAAGGATTAAACCAAAGTCAGGAATAAAAACTAGAAGTTGCTGGAAAATCTCAGCAGGTCTGGCAGCATCTGTGAAGAAAAAAATCAGAGTTAACATTTCAGGTCCGGTGACCCTTCCTCGGAACATGCATTAAACCAATGTCACATGCTTTGTCCAGTTGCCTTAACCAAGTCAAAAATCTTAATATGGATTCCCCTGGTTCTCAAATTGTTAAATAAAAACAATGGTGTCTCAGAATTAGGATTGAGGTCATAATATTCCTTAAGTATGTCCATCAATTCTTGAAAGGTTTTAGTATCTGGTGCCTCAGGGAAAGCCAAGCTCCTAATAACAGAAAAAGCTGCGGCACCACAGACTGTCAGGAGAATTTCTTGTTGCTTTTCATTTGCCACAATGTTGTTTGCCAGGAAAAATATTGCATTCCTTCCACATACTGGGCCCAATCTTCAATGGCAGGGTTAAGGATTCAAGCTTCTCAAACATAGGCATGATATAAGAAACTCTTCCCCCAACTCAAAGGTGACTGTTGCAAGGAAGTTTCTTCAGGAACGTGTTTTACTCTCACTGCCACTAAAATAACTCCACAGAGGCTGGTACACCATCACAAAGTCACCCTTTATTTACAGATGAATAGTCCTTGACACTGATTCAGCTCTCTCAGAGCCAGCTCTCTGAGTGAACAAGACGTCTGACACTCCTATTTATATCTGTCAGCCAGGGCTCCCTGATTAGACTGGATTAACAGCCCCAATCAGGGAATTCATATTCTATGAGGTCCACCTGGCTGACCTCGTTTCAATCACTGCAGACGGTTTTTCAGATTATGCTCTCATGCTAATGGAAACAATAGTCATCTGGTAGTACAGAAGTTGCATATTATTGAGAAAGGAGATGTTTTATCTGTTGTATCATAGAATCCTTACAGTGTGATCCTTTGGCCCAATGAGTCCACTCCAACCCTCAGAGCATCCCACACAGATCCATCCCTCTATAACCCACCGAATCTACACACCCCTGGACACTACAGGCAATTTAGCATGGCCAATCCACCTAGCCTGTACAACTTTGGACTGTGGGAGGAAACCGGAGCACCCAGAGGAAACCCACGCAGACATGGGGTGAATGTGCAAACTCCACACAGACAGTCACCCGAGGGTGGAATCAAACCTGGGTTCCTGGCGCTCTGAGGCAGTAGTGTTAACCACTGAGCCGCCGTGTCGCCCGTGTGTCGTACTCTTAATTTTAACAAGGAAAGTAAAAGAATAGGACTTTCAATTTATGTCACTTAAACTTTACCCCATTTAAAATTTGTACACTCGCACATACACATACATGGCACAGTCATCACACAAATATTATGATTAGAGGAAAAGATCAGAGGAACACAGTTCTGTATCAGCACCTAAAATCTCAAAGCTAGATGAGTTGATGTCACAACCCTTTATAAGTTTTCAATGATGCTTTGATGTTGCCTGCACAACGATGATCAGCCTTTAGTTCAGTAGTTGCTTGGTTGAACCTGCCGTTTGATTGTTCCTGTGTGCTTTAATCTTGTTCCTTTCAGCAACTTTGAATGTAACTACCCCCTAGTCTTTCAACGCACTGTCAGAGAAGGTAAGTTTTTCAGAGCAAGGGCACAGAGAGAGAGGTTTGATCCTGCAAGATTCTGGGGTTTCTGTCTTCTTTTGTTTACAGTCCTCCTCATAGAGTCTATGCCAACCTGCAACCTGACCAATCAGAGGTTTGCTACTATGCTGAGCTCTCCTGAACTCACTATAACTGATGCCATTCAAAGACTAGCCTCTCAGTAGAATCACCCTGAACATGAGCTGCTCAATCTGGGCGCAATGTTCCCAAAAGTAATATTGTTGCATTGGCATCAGTTTGTTTCACTTGTTTTTAGCTGTTTTTTTGTCACTTGTTTTTCCTCCTTTTTAAAACAGTGTCTATTTTTCTGATTTTTGGTCCATAGTTTAAAAAAAAGGTCTCTTACATCATTCATCTGGCATTGCAATAGCTCTGAAACTCAACATATTAATTGTTTATTTAGAAGGCAGATCATCATGTTGGCTTGAGAGCAGGATTCTATTTGTGGAAAGTATCACTGGCGTATCATTCATGTAGCAAATGCATAGCAGAAGCACGAAATGGCTGGCTTCAAATGTTGCTCAATTTTCTCAGCTACCTTATCCTTCCAGAGTATTTTGATGTAAGCTGGACATTTTTCATGAATGTCAGTGGTAGTCTGAGGCTTGATGCAGTTCAATGTGACATGAGACCAAAGGTTTATCCACATCTGGGAACCAGGATGTCTGCTCACAAGGCCTTCAGGTGACCAAGATTGGAGTTAGGGTTATGTGGGAAGTCCTTGCTGATAACCAGAATGCCTAGAAGCAAGCAGTCAAGAACAAACATGGAGAACGTATAGGGCAAAAAGATAGAAAAAGCTTTACACTGTAGGAAAACATGAATGGACTGGTTAGGTGAGCAAGGAAGACTATTTCAAGTAGAGTTCAGTTCAGTAACGTAGGAGGTAATGTACTTGGATAAGGTGATTCAGGATTGGGAATACGTAACATTTGGGATAATGAGAAGTAGAAAGGAACAGAAGGCCCTGACAGTGCAAGTCCAGAGGTCCTGAAAGCACCAGGACATGGCAATAAGCAGGTTCACAAATAATGCTGGAGAATTTCCTTTATCAGCTGAGATACAGAATAAACAAGCATGGAGGTTATACTAGAACTATGTAAGACATTAGTGAGATGATCACAGCTTCTGAACATTTCACTACAAGAAGGATATGATCACACTAGGGGGCTAAAGAGAACATTTGTAGGGAAGTCGCTAGAACTGGATAATTTTAATTATGCAGAAAGATCTGGCAGGCATTGGTCGAGAGAGGTTTGAGGAAAGATTCAATTGAGTGACGTAAAATTATGAGGAGCCTAGATGGCATGAATATGGAGGATTTATTTCACATTTCAGAGAGATTAATATGCAGGAGGTATAAATTTAAAAAGTGCTAGAAGGATTGGAATGAAGTTTAGCAAATTGTTTTCTCAATCAGAGAGTAGTGAAAGTCCAGAACTGACCGCAAGTAAAAATCTACTCAGATACATGCTTGAAGGGCTCTAATCACTAAAGCTACAGAGCAAGGGCTAGAATTTGAAATAAGCCAGATTGTGCTTCTTTGGCTGGTACAGAAACAATGGGTAAAGCTTTTCATCCAAACCATTAAAATTCTGTAATTTGAAGTTACCAAGGCACTGACAGTCAATTAGAAAATGATGAGTGTACACCTTTGCAATACAATGCTCTCAAGTATGAGCTAAGCTAACAGATTGTGCTGTTCCTTCACAATCCTAAAGTTTATTTCATGAAGGATTTAATTTTTGTTCTGGGTGTTTCACTATTAAAATTGAGGCTAATGCAATCTTTCTTTCATTTGCCAACTTAGTAACTGCTGATTTATTGGACTTGATTAACTGATCTTTTTAAATTTCTTCATTCATTTCCTGAAATATTTACTCGTGCTAAGGTGCAGGATATCTTTGGTGACATTATTGTTCTGTGGATTTCCACATTTGCTGATTGCAATGTGAAACAGGAGCTTTGTGCATGTTAGTTAGTTGGCAGGTCGAATTCATTGCCATGAACCAATGTCAACTTTTTGTTTAAGGTCTTCAGGAACCTAGAGCAACCTAATAGCGATGATGTCACACAGTTACACATCATTGAAGATAAATAGCACAGTGTGAGCAGAGTTATAACAAACACTACACATCAAACAGGAGCACACTACTGCCTGGAAGGATCACATGAGCACATGGACATGAAATAAAACAAAGAAGGTAGATTAGCCCTTAAGGGTAATTTTAAGATCAGGACCTGGTATAATCAATGGTTATCATGTACAGTAGCATTTAATATTAATGTGGAACAAATAGTATTACTTTCAAGTCTAAGCCTAAGCCCTGAATTTATCTTCTCCTTAACCAGTCTATTAATAACAGAAACTCAAACTCAGTTTTGAAAAATTGCAAAAGATAAAGCAAAACTAATGACACTTTGCCTAAATGTAAATAGTATTCAGGATAGAATTAATGTATCAAAAGTACAAATTGATGTTTTTGGATATGATCTTCTGGAGACATTATAGGGACATGGTTTCAAGGAGATCAAAGCTGGGAACTAAATATTCAGATGCATGTGACTATTCAAGAGGACACGCAGAAAGAGAAGGGTGGTGAAGTAGCTTTGTTAGTGTGGGATGGAATAAGTGCACAAACAGGAAAATAACTTTAATCAGATGATGTAGAATCCATTTGGATGGAAGTAAAAGTAATAAGCAGGAGAAGATACTGGTGGGAATTGTCTGTAGGCCACCACAAATTAATTGTTCTGTTCGACAAAGAATAACTCATGAGATAATGAGAGCATGTAAAAAGGCAGTACACTAACATTTCTGACTTGATCTTCACGTAGATTGGGAAATTCAAATTGGTAAAGGTGCCATGAAGAAAGCTTTTACATGGTGTACTCAGAACAGTTTCCTAAAACAGTATGTTATGGGTCCAATTAGGGATCAGGCTAGTTAGGATGTAATAACAAGGTGTAGAGCTGGATGAACACAGCAGGCAAAGCAGCATCAGAGGAGCAGGAAAGCTGATGTTTCGGGTCTAGACACTTCTTCAGAAAAATGTGGATGTGGTGATGTGTAATAAGACAGACTTAATAACTTATTTCAAAGTAAGACATCCCCTAGGAAACAGTGACCATAGTCACAGTGAACATGGAAAATGTAGCTTTCAGTTTGAGAGTGAGAAATTTAGGTCAAACACAGAGAACATGTGCAAAGTCCACACAGATAGTCTCTGAGGGTGGAATCGAACCCAAATCCCACGACCAGGAAATGGAAGAGGATTTGAATGACTTGCATCAGTTTTCATGGTAAACGATATTAATGTCTTTGCAAAACTACTAAATAATCAAGGACCCCAAGCAGGAAGAAAATAAGTACAATAACGAGATAATGTAAAGCTACCATAGTCCCACTTTCTCATTGAAGGGAGCCGACTGGTTGTAGTTTAACTTGAGGGTCACTACAGCTTGGGTGAAGATAAGCAGGCAGAAAGTTCATGGTGACATCAAGCTGATATGGGAATTGAACCTGCACTGTTGTTGTACCTGTATCATACACCAGCTAATCAACCCTCCGTCGCTTGCAGAAGTATTTGGGAATCTAATGAGGCCTCGACCTCTTGGGTTGAATCCCTGGATTTTGAAGGAATAGCTACAGAGATAATGGATGCACTTGTAATAATCTCCAAAGCATTTTTAGATTTAGGAAAGGCCCCAGAGGATTTGAAAACTGCTGATATAACACTCTATTCAAAAAGAGAGGGAGACCAAAGCAGACTACTGTAGGCCAGCCAGTTTAACATCTGTGACTGGGAGAATGTTAGAGTCTATTATCAAGAATGTAACAACAGCACATTCAGAAATACATAAATTCAAGTAGAGTCAGTATGATTTCATAAACAGGAGATTACGCCTGACAAATTTACTACAGTTCTATGAGAGTTAAGAAGCAGGATAGATAAGGGAATCTTTTGCTTGGATTTCCAAAAGGCATTTCATAAGGTACGACACATAAGGTTAATAAACAAATTTAAGAACCCATGATGTTGTGGGTAGTATATTAGCATGGATAGAGGATTGGTTCACTAACAGAAGACAGAGAGTTGGGATATGGGGCATTTTCAGGATGGCTACATAAAACTTCTGGAGTGCCACAGGGAGCAGTGCTGCAATTAGTTACAATGCATATTAATGACTTAGATGAGGAAAGTGAATTTACTGTTACCAAGATTGTGGATGACACAAAAATAGGTTGGAAGGCAAATAGTGAGGATGGCGTCAGGAGTGTGGAGAGGGATATAGACAGGTTAATGAAATGGATAAATACTTTACAGATAGAATATAGTATGAAAAAATGTGAGATTATGAACTGCTGCCTCATAGCGCTAGGGACCCAGGTTCAATTCTACCCTTGGGTGAGTGTCCGTGTGGAGTTTGCATGTTATTCCCGTGTCTCTATCGGTTTCTGCCAGGTGCTCCGGTTTTTCCCCAAAATCCAAAAATGTTCAAGTCAGGTGGATTGGCCATCCAACAGAACAGTTACTTTTAGGTGGCCTATAGATGACTACTACCTGATTCTTCTTCCCCTTATTACTTTTACTTCCTTCCAAATGGATTCTACATCATCTGGTCAAAGTTAATTTTCTGTTTGTGTACTTATTCCATTCCACACTAACAAAGCTACCTCACTACCCTTCTCTTTCTGCGTGTCCTCTTGAATAGTCAAATACATCTGAATATTTGGTTCCCAGCTTTGATCTCCTTGAATCCATGTCCCCATTTATTAAAGTCGGAGTAACAGATGGAGTAGGTGGAGATTTATGCAAACGCATATCAGCTACTTCTGTTTAAATTATGATTGCCAATAACCTTGCAATTGAAGCATAATAAGTTTAATAACAAATCTGAGATGATCTGGGTATTCACACACTAAGCAGCTAAGCCATTGTTGCTGAGGAGCGTGCCTTGCAGAAAGAATAGCATAAGATCAGAGAGCAATACAGTCATTACTTCATGTCGCCACCTAGAGCTCTGTCACCACCTTGATTTTTGAGTCACCCTGGTCCTTTCCTTTTCATGAATGGGAATACTCAACAAATTTGCTGAGTGAAGCACAGACTGAATTCTTTGGAAGCCACAAGTATTTCTTCATGTGGCTGGAATGCAGAGGATGAACTTAGTAACTAGGAGCTGTAGTTTTTGACTGACAGAAAGGAATAATTCTCCTGGTCTTCTGATCCAGGGGCTCACAAATTTATAGACGTCTCTAAACTAATCACAACTTTATGCTTCTTTCTAAAAAAAAAGCTAGAGATTCCTGAAAATGGTAATGGAATGCATTTTTAATTCATCCATAATTGTATTGATTCAATTTTCATAAATTATATAATTTAGATTTCCAAGAAACGTTTGGAAAATTCAATAAGTCAGTGCTCTCAGTATTCAGTCTTTATTGTGCACTTTGCACAATACATTCATCAGTCTTAGGGTTCAGATCTTGTCAGAAGTCTTTAAAATGTTGGCAGTGATAGGATCTGGTTCAATTGCTTGTGCAGCTATTAAAGGGAAAGACAACTTCATTCATATTACTGAAAGCATTATAAGGTCATAGAATCGGAGAATCATACAGCACGGAAACAGACCCTTCGGTCCAACTCACCCAGATACCCCAATCTGGCCTAGTCCCATTTGTCAACATTTGGCCCATATCCCTCTAAACCCGTCCTATTTATATAACCATCCGAATACCTTTTAAATATTGCAATTGTACCAGCCTCCACCGCCACATCTGGCACTCATTCCAGACATGCACCACCTTTTGTGTGCAAAAGTTACCCCTCAGGTCCTTTTTAAATCTTTGGCCTCGCACTTTAAACTTATGCCCTTTAGTTTTGGACTCCCCACCTGAGGGAAAAGACCTTGGTTATTCGACCTATCTATGTCCCTCATGATTTTATAAACCTCTGTAAGGTCACCTCTCAGTCTCTGATGCCATTTCAGCCTCTCCCTATAACTCAAATCCCACGGAGTCTGGCATCATCCTTGTAAATCTTTTCTGCAACTTGGAATGGTGGAATTGGTGTAGCAAGAAGAAAGGGGTTCTTAAATCAGGGGTCACCCTGTCAGTGGGCACTACTGGGCGCAAGTTGCTGGTATAGGTGGGCTCTCCACTCCCAGCTTGCGGCTTGGCACTTTCTAAGGTATACCAGTTACACCCAACGTATGGGTCATTCACCCCTGCCCTTCCCTGCCAAATAACAATTAATGTGATTAGTGTTCCTTAATTGGTTATTTAATTGATTACTAACCTCTTTTGGCCAAGAGGAGGGATAGGCTGCCCTCAACCATCCTTATCCAAATCTTAACTGAGGACATTTAAGAAGGCAATAGATCTCCATCAGACACCTTCTTTACTGACTAAATTCCTTCCCCACCCAAACCTCCACTCCCCTCGCTTCCCAGGCCACTCATGGGTGGAGTCTTAAGTGAAGCTTCTCCGGTCAAATTGCATCACAGTGCACCTTCATTCTGAATCAACCAGTAAACTGTTGACAACAAAAACAGAAATTGCTGGAAAAGCTCAGCAGGTCTGGCAGCATCTGTGGAGAGAAATCACAGTTAACGTTTTAGGTCAACCTGAAACATTAACTCTGATTTCTCTCCACAGACACTACCAGACCTGCTGAGCTTTTCCAGCAATTTCTGTTTTTGTTGCTGATTTACAGCATCAGCAGTTCTTTTGGTTTTCATTTAGTAAACCATTGACATTTGCTTGTAACATAAATTAAATGCACTGCGTGTTTTGAATTGAGCTTTAGTTACATCCCAATGGTTTGATTGATTTGGATCATCAAAATTTTGAGCACTGGATTTGTTCACTGAATCTGAAGAGATAGACATGAACCATAGCTCATTCTCAACCTGAAGCAAATTCTCAAAACATTTTTAATCAACCTGTTGGAGATGTTATGACACAATTTTGACGCAGGTGGAACTTGAACCCAAACCTCTAGATTCAGAGGTAGAGACACGACCATTGCATCATAAGAGCCTTAAACAATCCTCTAAGACCTGGAAAATACCTTTCATTACCCCATTGTCCAACAGCCCAACTATTAATAATTAAATTGAAAATAATTAGCAATGAGTTAATTTATAAATCCTCTGTTCTGCTTAATCTTATTTTGATATAGATAAAGCTGTGATTGTCTTTATGCTCCATATCAAAATGAATACATCTTAAACTACAGTATACAACTGTTGATAGACTAGGAGAAATCATCACGTGAGGAAAGCCACGAGCTTTCAAAGAGGAAGAGAGACAGACACTTTTGACTCTCTGGTTATAACAGTTTGATTTGATAAATTGTTTAAAGTTCTGCTTGATCAAGATTTGGAATCCTCTTCAAAATGGATGGCACTTTTGAAAACAAATAATTCTGACTAAAGTTTGCTGCAGTACATTTAAATCCCTGCTGCTAGCTTTAGAAAAGAATAAATGTTGCATATTGTGCTTTAGTGTTTCAGGGTCCTTGAAATGCCATCTGAAATATATTGTCAATCCATAGCCACATTCTTCTGTAAAACAAAAATCATCTTGCGGCGAGGAATTTTTAAAATTCTCATAAAGTGTACTTTATTTCACTATTAAAGATGAACAATTTCTCTAAACATAATTCCTAAAGGGTACACATTATTAAATTTGCTGACACGCGCCATTGGCTTTTAGGCTTCTAGTTAAAAACAAATGATCTCATGCTAGGATTGAGAGCAATATAAAGTGCATTTCAATTTACCATTTTTAAGACAAAGTTGACTTTTACTTTTAGAAAGAGCAGAAGAGATCCTGACCAGGTAAGAACACTGAGAAATGCAGTGAACCATGGAAGGTTACAGTAGAGAAGGAGCCTGCTAAACCCATCTAATCTGGTATTGTAATAAAGGCAAATCATTACAGGTGCTAAAAACTGAAATAAAAACTGAAAGAGCTGAACATGCTCAAATGATCTGTCAGAATCTGGAGACAGGAAAGCAAAGGTAATGTTTCTTGTCAAATATGACTATTTTCAGCAGTTCTGAAGATAAGCCGTAGCCAAGTTGAAATGTTAACTCTGGGCAGAATTTTCCCAGCTTCTGAATGACATGGACATAGGCAAGAAAGTTGGTAAAGTATGAAGTAATGAGGTTCTGATACCAAAGCTAAAGGTCTGATTATTAACTTAAGGTTTATACTGACTAGATGAAAATCTTGCTAGTAAATGTTGAAAGTCCTATTTGCATGTATTAATGTCTCATCGTCCGGCTAATCTTGCCTCAGGTTTTTAGCAGATTGCTATTCTCCCAACTATTGGTGAGAAACCAGACAACACCAAATCTCAATTTGAAAGTCAGAGAAGATATTTGAAGGCAGCAGCTCATTACCAACTGTCTCGACCTCCATGTCGATGTCATTCAGCAACACCACAGGGTCCCTTTCATGGGCAAAGACTGAATGCGCCCTCCATTACAGAAGCTGGCAAAATACCAGCTTCACCATCTCATCATGGCACATGTCAGACTAACCTACAATGCAGTTTGGCACTTTAATACTGAACTTTGATCTCACTGACACCTTACATTGGAATGTGCTGCCAGGTCACTTGGCACACAGCGACAGGAGCCCATCGAATAATATGTATTGAATTTTAAATTGAGCCTAAAATCTCAAAACAGACCATCGTGTATCTTATATAACACGTTGTGGAGCTGAATGAACACAGCAGGCCAAGCAGCATCAGAGGACAGGGGTGTCTTCTCCTTTATCCATCTTCTATCCGCCTCCCCCCTCTCCCGATTTATTTCAGAATCCCCTTCCCCTCCCCCATTTCTGAAGAACGGTCTCGACCCGAAACATCAGCTTTCCTGCTCCTCTGATGCTGCTCGGCCTGCTGTGTTCATCCAGCTCCACAACGTGTTATCTCAGATTCTCCAGCATTGGCAGTTCCTACTATCATCGTTATCTTAAATGTGGTGGAATGGGATAATACATACTACGTAATAACCTGAAGCCAAGATTGAGCTACCTTCTGCCAAAGTCTTTGGGCTAAATCTTATAACTTTTTTGGCTAAGTCCAATTTTTTTTGGAGAGGGAGGGGTTTCCACCATATCATACAAAACTGGTTTCATTAAAGACCCATTGTATCCCTCACATTTGATTCTGGTCCCATCTTATCTCATGCTATTCCCAGAACAACTTGTCACTTAACAGGTATCCCACCAAAGACTGGCATCCCTTTAGCACACACCAACTTTAAGAACCTGTTGTGCACCACCTTGTCGACCAAGACGCAACCGTGCACCATTTCATTCAGCAGACCTCCCAGGCTCCTGTCTGCAAAGAAGGATATTGACTTGCCCTTGTCAGCCATGCCTGGGTAAGTGTTAGAAACTGTGCAGGGCCAGCTCCAGTCTGGAAGTGCTTGTCTATGTGCACAACAGCTTCTTAAACATGGTGTGAGACCCAGTGGTGCTGCTCAATTCTGGGATATCCAGGCAGTGGTCATTTTTTCTGGGAACAACATGTGGTAAGATTGGGCCAAATCCTGCCAAGTAGAATGTTGTGGGAACACAGTATGTAATTGATAGGTGAGGTTGGTAAGATATGGTAAGAAAGTTCACTGGATCTCATGGCAAGAAAAAAACCCTCCAAAAATCTTAGTGCACTTAGCCCAAAAAGAGTAAGATTCAGTCCATTGTTCCCATGATGGTTCCCAATTCCTATCCTATGATATATGCTGAGAAGAGCTTGGGTACACATGTATAAAAAGGAAATAGTCAAATTCAATTCTGATGTTCATCAAAAGTGTATTTCACACAGATAATGAAAATATAGTCTCAAATGTAAAGAATGGCCATGTCGATGAGTAAATAAAGCACTGCCAATGTTATGCAGTCGGATCCCATTGACAATCAGTACCACATGGCAAATGTTGGCAAAATCAATCTGCAAATTGAACATTTATACTTGTTAGAAGTTTCCTGTAAGACTGGAGGTACAAACTGTAGAATGTGAACATGACTGATATATGAATGGAGGAATGTTCGCCATGTTAAACTATACCACTGCCATTATCAGTGTGCTAATCAGAGGATAGTTGAACTTTGCTTTTCGCAAGCCGATTTCTCCACATCTCCAATGACTTTTGTGAAGATCAAGGTGAATTTAAATTGAACTGAGTTCTCTATCTCCCAGCAACTGAGCTGACTGCTCTTTCATCTTAGTGATCAATGTATATTACCTGAGATTCAGACATCTGTTTATAAGAAGCTGGAACATGCAGCGTGAACTGTAAGATGTAAACATTACAATGAAAAACATCAGGGCTGGCAAAACTTAGGCCATTAGATGCTAGGTGACTTGCAGCTATTGCGTATTGAGCAGGTTTGTTTCAACTCCCATAATGTGTTTTTTTTTGGCAAAATAATATTGACTAAAGACGTACTCTCTCCAAAGGGACCTTGTCTTGATAGGGGCAAACAGTATCAAACTACCTGCAATTGCATCTCTCTATATCCCTCAGTTCGGGTACCACTAGGCCACTAACCCAACTCTGCTGGTTGGAGTCATACCTGAAACAAAAAAAAAAGGCTCGTGTTGGTGTTGGAGTTTAACCATTTCAGGTCTAGGACACCAGTGCAGGATTTCGTCAGGGTATTGTCATAGTTGCAAACATCTTCAGCTGCTTCATCAATGACCTTCGCTCAGTCATAAGGTCAGAAGTGGGGATGTTCACTGATTGCACAATGTTCAACACCATTCATGATCCCTCAGATGCTGAAGCAGTCCCTGTCAAAACGCAGCAAGACATGAGTAATAGCCTGGCTTGCACAGGTATGTGGCAAACAACATTTGTGTCACACAAGTGCCAAGCAATGATCATCTCCAACAAAAGAATATCCAAACAGCATTCTTTGACATTCACTGGCATTGCCATCATTGAATTCTCTCACTATCAACATCCTATTGACCAGAAACATTGAACACAGGAGAGAGAGAAGGCCATTCAGTTCATTGAGCTTGCTCTGCTTTTCAACATAACCATGGCTGATGATCGACTTTAACACCATGCTTCTACTCTCGCCCCCTACCCCTTGACACCTCTAGCCTCCAGAAATCTTTCTGGTTCCTTCTTAAATGTATTCAATGACTTTGCCTCCACAGCCTCCTGTGGCTAGAGAATTGCACAGGTTCACCACCCTCTGAATGAAGAAATTTCTCCTCATCTCCATCTTGTTGGCCTACCACAGATCCTGAGACCATCACTCCTTGTTCTAGATGAAGAACTTATTTGGAAGATTATAATAAGGTCTCACCATGAGAGTATTTTCATTGGGCTCCTATGTGATATAATTTCTTCAACGTGGCTTTAGAGATGAAAACAGTGATATCCACAACTCTTAGAATCTGCATTTGCAAGAGAAATTCTCAAGAGAAATGCAACAGGTGTAATTGAGATCTTAACTCCAGTTCCACAATATAGAACTTTCCTGCGAGCTGCTTTCTACAGTGTGTGATTTATGAATGAAAATAAATACACTCTTGTTGAGAAAATACAGTTTCAAAAATGATGTTTCAGTGAAAGTTGAGACCACCTGTGTCTGCCTTAGCACATACAAAATAAATCGTTGACTTTGCAAAAGGAGCTAAAACTCAGAAAGAAGAACTGACAGACAACTCTATCATGGTCTATGCTGTATGTGATCTGAATACCTGTATATTGTAATGGATATTATACATTGGACCTTCTCTAAGATAGGGTATTCGGAAACTATTCTGTAAGGATACCATATGTGTACCTAATGTGCTTTTAAAGTCTGTCTTTCAGTTTGGGAAAAAAACAGTTAAGGACAACAAAGGAGACACCCAGCCAAATGTAATTAATTTTAAATCAACTCTTGTCAGTACTGAACGCAGCCAAGCACTCATTCTGAGGTAAGATTTGTACGGGAGGTCATCAATCAGTCAGAATCCCGTAATGAATTTCTGTCAACTGAAGGACACTTTCAGAAATCCACGACAAGCATGTTACAAGTCACAGTGATTCAGGATGTGACTAGGAACCCAGGGAAGGTGATTTGTCCCTGAGTGTCTTTTCCAGGAGAATTCGGTAAGTAACATATTGACCTAAATTTGGGAGAGCAAGCCACTGACACAATTTGGGATGGCAGACGCATTTTCAACTTGAGGTCAAAAAGACCATTAAAAATATTCAGAGAACTTGCCGAATGAGGACTCAGTGCAATCCATCTTTGCTTCACTTTCCCCTGCATTCTCGTGAATTTAAAATCTGTGTTTGAGCACCTTAAGTTTTTGTCAATGGGACCTCACCCACCAGGAGAGATTAGATAAATTCAACCTTTAATGTCCTGAATTTAGAAAATTAAGGGGTGATCAAATTCTGGTTTTCGGGATATTAACAGGGAAAGACAAAGTAGATGAAGATAAACTATTTCTACTGTGAGACCAGGCCTCTGAGGCAGTGGTGGTGAGAGCGGGCCTCTGAGGCAGTGGTGGTGAGAGCGGGCCTGTAGGGCAGTGGTGGTGAGAGTGGGCCTGTGAGGCAGTGGTGGTGAGAGTGGGCCTGCAGGGCAGTGGTGGTGAGAGCGGGCCTGTGAGGCAGTGGTGGTGAGAGCGGGCCTGTAGGGCAGTGGTGGTGAGAGCGGGCCTGTGAGGCAGTGGTGGTGAGAGTGGGCCTGTGAAGCAGTGGTGGTGAGAGCGGACCTTTTGCATGGCGGCGGTGGCCTGCTGGGTGTCCTAGCGTTTGGAGCGACACCTGCATCATTGTGAAGATGGGACTTGGGATTCTGAGATCTGGACTTTTCTTTTTTTCTTGCTTACCTTTTGGCTCTTTTAAAATCTTTTAATTCTGGTTTTTGTAACCAATTGGGCGCCAGTGAATGGCGGCTTTGTGCACTTTTCACTGTACTTACGTATTCCTATACTTAGTACATGTGACAAATAAATAAATAAACTTAAAGAGTGACTCAATGATGGAATACCCGCCTCTGTGGTGTTATTTCACACTGGTTGAAGATTCTAGAACCAGGAGCTATAGCCTAAGCATTAGGGCCAGGCCATTTGGGAGAGATGTTAGAAAACACTTCTACATGCAAAGAGCAGTGGAGGTTTGGAAATCTCTTCCTCAAATGGCGGTCGATATTAATTTAAATCTGAGATAGGCAATATTTATGAAGCAAGCATACCAAGGGATATGGGCCCAAAGCAGGCATATGGAGTTAGGCCACACATCAGCCATGATATTATTGAATGGCAGAGCAGGCTCAAGATGCTGAATGGCCTACTCATGTTCCTCGGTTTCTATGTTCTGAACCTCCACTCTCTAGAAGGACGAGAGTGATGAATGAATGGAATATCAGCATCTGCATGTTCCCCTCCAAGCCACATGCTATCCTGTCTTTGAAATTAACATTGTTCCTTCAACGTCATTGGACCAAAATCCCAGAATGCCCTTTCTAATAGCATTGAAGGAACACTGTCACCTCAAAGTGGTTCAATAAGTCACCTTACCACCAAAGTGTCAAGGGTAATTGAGAATGGGTAACAAATAATAACCATGATAGTGATGCTCATATTGTTTGTATGAATAAAAAAGTGAAGAAAAATTGATTTATTAACTGGTCTTCTCTGTTATTTGTTGCCTCCTTTCATCTGATGAAGGAGCAGCACTTCAAAAGCTTGTGATTTCAAATAAATCTGTTGGACTATAACCTGGTGTCTTGTGACTTCTGACTTGGTCCGATCGCAGTTAACTTTTGCCATTCTCCTATTGTGTCTATTTAAACATAGTGTTAGGTGGACTCTACACAGGTATATCAAATCAAAACTAACATCAGTATTAAAGATAGTATTCTAAAGAACTTTTGTCCTTTGCTGTGAAGTTGAAGTTTTTGAGTTTGCAGAGGCAACACGGGAGGACAAAGAGCATTTGGGACAATAAAATACACGAGATGAGTCCACCTTCATTGAGCAGCATTGGCCTTTGCTCCCTTTGTGTTGTTGAATGACAGTCTCGGGTTGATTTGGAGTTGGATTCTTCCTTCAGTAGGATTTCCGTTTCTGCTGAGCTTGACCTTAGTGCGTGAAACCTATCCAGTGATTACAGAAACATCATAGTCAGCAAAATTGCAGAGATATAGGGAAAAATTAGGGAAGTAGGACTAACTGGACTTTTATATAAAACAGCCACTGTATAGTTGATGGGTGAATGACTACTTTCTGTGCTATAATTTTCCATGACACTATGAAAACTATTGCAAGTTATTGCTCTGTACTGAGAGAAAGTAATGACATTCAATTTATAACATTCATTAGACACATTCAAAGTACCCAAAAATTATTTTTGAAATTTTACGCCCACCTAGGTGAGAGATATTAGAAGTAGGGGATTGAATTTTTCTTTCATTTCAGGCTCACAGCGTGAGCTTCAAGCACTCCTGAATTAGAATAAACGGCATTAAGTCCATTTGCTTTACCCCAATAATTTTTTATTATCCTTAATCTCCTCTAACACACCATTGAGATATTTTCCTAATTCCCAAGTTGGTCATCCTAAAACCTTTTTGACTAGGATTCTCTATTCAGCAGAAATTGTTGCCATTCAACAGCAGTCTTGTGGTGTGAACACATGCATGGTAAAAACTGTTAGACTCTGCTCCCCACTCTGCAACTGGATCCTCAACTTCCTGACCCACAGACTGCAAACAGTAAGGATAGGCAACAGCACTTCCTTTACAATAATCCTGAATACCGGTGCCCTGCAAGACTGCACACTCAGCCCTTTACACTCCATTTACACTCATCACTCTACGACCAATTTCAACTCTAACTCCATTTACAAATTTGCTGATGATACCACAGTAGTGGGTCAGACCTCAAATGATGACGAGACAGAGTACAGGAAGGAGATAGACAGCTCACTGACATGGCGCAAAGACAAGAATCTCTCCGTCAATGTCAGCAAAATGAAGGAGCTGGCCATGGACTTCAGGGAGTGGAATGGAAGACACACGCCTGTCTGCATCAATGGTGCTGAGGTGGAAATAGTTGAGACCTTCAAGTTTCTAGGTGTAAATATCACTAATGATCTATCCTGGCTCATCTACGTTGATGCTACAGTCAAGAAAGCACACTAATACCTCTACTTCTTCAGAAGACTAAAGAAATATGACATGTCTCCACATTGACTCTTGTCAATTTTTATAAATGCACCACAGAAAACATCCTATCCAGATGTATTACAGCTTGGTATGGCAACTGCTCTGCCTAAGACTGCAAGAAATTACAGAGAGTTGTGAACACAGCCCGGCCTGTTACGAAAGCCAGCCTTCCTTCCATAGATTGCATCTGGACTTCCCACTGCCCTGGGAAAGCAGCCAAAATAATCAAAGACCTCTACCACCCCAGCTATACTGACTTCCACCCTCTTCCATCAGGCAGAAGATACAAAAGTTTGAAAACATGTGCCAACAGATTTAAGAGCAGCAGCTTCACCGTTATTATCAGATATATGGATGGATCTTTCACATATTAGAGGTGATCATTTTCTCTGCACCTTCTCTGTAGTTGTTACATTATATCCTGCACTCTCTTCTACTACCCTGGCATACTTACGTAAGGTATGATTTGTCTGGATAGCATGCAATACAATACTTTTCACCGTATCTCCATACATGTGACAATAATAATCAATCAAATCAAATTAACTTCATTTCCAACAGGCCTCTTATTTTTATTAAGTCATGATCTGTGATGTTGCTGGGTAAGGCAGCATTTATTGCCTATCCATAGTTGCCCTCAACAAGGCAATCGAGATCTGCCTTCCTGAACCGCTGAAGTCTTGAGGTGTAGTGACTCCCACAGTGCTATTTGGAAGAGAAAGCTCCAGGATTTTGACCCAGTGACACTGAAGGAATGCCGATTTTTGTTCCAGTTCAGGATGGTGTGTGGCTTAGAGGGCCAAGTGAAGGGGGTGGAGTTCCCGTGCATCTGCTGCCCTTGTCCTTCTAAATGGTAGAGCACATGGGTTTTGTAGGTGTTGTCAATAGAGACTAGATATATTGTTGCATCATGTCTTGTAGATGGTACATGTTGCTGGCATTGTGCTTCAGTAGTGGATGGGATGAATATTGAAAATGGTGGTTGTGGTACAAATTAAGTGGAATGTTTTGTCCTGGACGGTGTTGAACCTTTCGAGTGTTGTTGGAGATGCACCCATCCAGGAAAGTGCAGAGGATTCCATCACAGTCTAAACTTGTGCCTTGTGGACAGGCTTTAGGGAGTCAGGAGCTAAGTTTCTCGCTTCAGGATTCTTAGCCTCTGACTTGTTCTTGTTGCCAATGTATTTATATGACTATTGCTGTTCTGTTGCTGGTCAATAGTAATTCCCAGGAAGTTGATAGTGGGGGATTCAGCAAGGGAAATGCTATTGAATGTCAAGTTGAGATGGTGAGATTCTGTCTTGTTGAAGATGATCATTGAATAACACCTATGTAGCATGAATGTCATTTTTTACATATTGGCCAAATGTAAAGATTATTTTAGAAATAAAAAGAAGAAGGCTTTCATCCCATCAGTATAGGATTCAAATCCAGAGACCAGTGTTTACTCCCTGACCTTCATTATGTACCAAGAAAAAAAACAAATTTTCATCAGTGTTCTGTGAAATACATTCTTGCTTAGTTATATCATGCGTTTTATGGATGACATGCCGGCAACTGAGACGATTACCATATGGGGATAACATCGTTACAGGTCAGGAAAGGTCTGAACAATCTCGCACGCATAGTGGCAATCACTCACAGGAAGCACAGTTATAGAGTCATAGAATCATACAGCATGAAAACAGACCCTTTGGTCCAACCTGTCAATGCCAACTAGATATCCTGTTCTGAACTATTTGCCAGATTTGGCCTGTATCCCTCCAAACCCCAAACAAAAACACAGTTATTTGAATTTTAATGCACCTACACATCAAATGAAAAATTAGGAGCTGGTGGAATATGTGATTCAGTAAGTTGACCTAGACTTTGCAGTCAAACTCAAGGCAAAGTTTAATGGCTTTCAATACAGGCAGTCCCTGGGTCATGAATGGGTTCCATACGTGAGTGGATTTATAAGTTGATTTTTGTAAACAAGTCTGAGCACAATGCAGGACAGTAAAAATAGCTGTTAGTAAGTCAAGGCAAGATTCATGTGTTAGATCTTTAAAATTAATATTAATGAGGGATCTTATGCAAATATAAACATTTATAAGTTGGCTGTTCATAAATCAGGAACTGCCTGCACAAATTGACCAGCAACTATACCGAGGAGGACGTCTCTGATAAATTTACCGACCTCCACAAGTCACAAGACAATTTGTACCCACCTTTCATTTGCCTCACAACATGCCCTTGAATATTATGAAATTGTTATATTTTCAGATTAATTGCCCATTAAACTCAGAGAGTTAGGCCTAAAACTTAAAATGTAACCATCCTTTTTACTGCCAAGAATGATACCACTCAAACTTGTTACCTGAGTGGGACAATTTAAACTGTACAGTTACAAAAACAGAAATTGCCGGAAAAGTTCAGCAGGTCCGGCAGCACCTGTGAAGAGAAATCAGAGTTAACGTTTCAGCTCGAGTGACCTTTCCTCAGAACTGATGGTAGCTGGGAAAATGTTGGTTTATGTGCAGATGATAGGGTGGTGTGAGGGGGTAAGGAGTAAAAGATAGGTGGGGATAGAGCCCAAAGAAAGAGAAGAACAGTTGGACAGACAAAGGAGCGAATAACGATCTGGCTAGGTGGGTGAATAGCTGTTAATGGGGACTGTTAATGGCTAACAATGGGGGACTGTAAACTGCACAGTCTAAAGCTTACAGATTGTAAAATCTTGAAGGGACATAATTATAATCTAATTTTTTTTAACATTTTTACTTTGCTTCCTTACATTCCCTTTAGGATTTTTTACTCTGTATTTTAATTCAATCTTTCTGTAGCTGGCTTGACACTAACTGACCCTTTTTACTTATCCTTTATTCCTCTGTTTCTCTCTGAATTGTTAAATCTCATCGTTTATAGAGATACACTGTTGGTCATCTCATTCACTAAGATGTCCCATTGTCTTTACTGCACTGTTATCATCTCACACTTGTAGTACCTTGCAAGGGAATATGTTTATCCCAGCTGAAAATTGTAGAGAAATATCCAAATAACGGGGTACATGGTAAGATGTTCCATCCCGTCAAATTCTAGATCAGCACCTTGCTTCAATCACCCAATGTTGATTTATGTGTACTGAAGTATTTTACATCTGTTTCTTGAGATACTGGGCAAAAATATTTATTATTCATGATATAATGACCAGCGTGGAGAATTTAAAGATAATCAAAATATTTTTAGAAACCAAATTCAATAGCCGGAGGGAATGAAGAGGGATAATTCATTTCAATGTCCAATTTATCTACTTAAATCGGTGCATGTAATCTTACTGAACAGGGCAAGACAAAATTTAATTCTAGTTTTAAGCTGATTTTCTTTTTCAGAAGTCAACAACGTGTTTCTCAAACAGTTCTCTCATTATTTCCCTATGTATTATGAATTGGCTTTTAATGAGAACGATGTAACACAGTGCACGACTTATAATATGGGAGACATGGTACTAATTGGAGGTTGTGGGTATTCAACAGCCTAATGTCTAGCAGCACTTGCTACATTGAAACTGTGGCTTACACTTGAACTGCATAGATATAATTAATTAATGTCCCAAGTCTGTGTCTGTGTCATTTCATGCTTCTATATTTTGAATTCTGTAAGAGTGCCACTGAAGGTTTTCCTCTAACTAAAGTTAAATTGATTCAATTCAGTTTCAGTTCAACATGAAGATATGGAGAAAGTTGAGTCAAGATGAATAAAGACTTGAAGGAAAGAAAGCATTATGAGGGCTTTAGGGAATGAACAGGACAATGGGACGAACTTGAAAGCTCTTTCAACAAGTCATCCCCATATCTTTTTTGATCCTAAAATATTTTCGTTCTAAAGAAAATGTTATGGCTATAAGAGTGATAGCCAGTAGAAAATACACTGGGTATTTGTGGAAAATCAACCAAGGAAGCACATTTTGGAAGGAATTTTATTTTAACGTCACTAACATTGTAGATCTGTAACTAAACTCCACTCATACAGCTCAACATTATTTTATCCCGCATGCAATTGTGAGACTTGTTGCCAACAAGTTCTACTGAATTGCTGTTTCACCAGGCCAATTTAACAACTGGGGAGCAACACAGGATTTGGAACAAAACTGTTACACACAAGGTGGAGGACAGCTACTGAATCTGGGACAGCCAAGATATTTCAACCTCCTTTAAACCTTGCCCAACAATGTCCACAAGAAGGCAGGATAAATTTAGAGAATGGGAATTCTCAGCCAAAATTCTGACTCTTCCCCAACATGTCTCCCCTTCCCCCTTCCAGAACCTCTGCCAAGCATTTCAGGAATTAATCCTTTCCTACTAAATGGAGAAGGAAAGAGAAAATTGCATACAAAAATGGAACAAAATGGGGAGGATGATTGGTGTCATGATCAGTGTTTCCTACAGTTCTCTTTCTAGGCCTTTTAGGGTCCATGCACATTAGTGATTTCTGGAACAGGAAGTCAATGCTGCGATTGGTGGGAGGAAAGGCATTAGTTAATCTTTCTTTGGAGCCAGTCTAGTCAGGAGTGTTTGACGTGGGCTCCTGATGCAAACAGCAATGTCACATAGACCTGTCAACCTCACCGTGACATGTATAATGTACACTGAATGGCTATGCTACCAATGTTCTCACACTTCCCAGGCACTCTGCTTCCAACTCACTCACTGCAGAGGACTTGTCACTTGGCAAAATTCTGACTTTCCCCAACACGTCTCCCCTTCCCCTACCCATAACCTCTGCCAAGCATTTCAGGAATTATTCCTTTCCTACTAAATGGAGAAGGAAAGTGAAAATAGCATACAAAGCTGGAACAAGATGGGAAGGGTGATTGGTGTCATGATCAGTGTTCCCTCCAGTTCTCTTTCTAGGCCTTTTAGACAAGCTTACCAAGTGCTCAATTATTCAATCCAATCACATTTGATCCTTCTATCTCTTTCACTGCAGTACAAACTCACCCACAACAAGCAGCTTGTGGGTACTGCCCTCCACATTCTCAGCACTTACAAAATGAAGGCATTCCTGTTGACACATGACAAAGAATAGTCTGGTCCTGCACCAGGGAGACTAAAGTGGCAGGAGAAGCCAATGTGGAACATTGTGGATATGCAGTGAGTATCATACATTCCTCGACATAAAGATGATAGCATCTTCACCAATTTATTCTTTCTCTGTTCCCTTCCATAGTTACATGCAGTCAATGACAGGCCAGCCAAATGAAAGTGGGCACAGCAGCACTGTCACCTCTTTTGATGGTGATTCTTGTGAACTTTCAGAGGATGCTCTGGCACAGGTTCGCCTACGATCTTCATGGGCAGAGATACTGTTAGCTCAATGAGTATTCTGTCTGGATTAGACTCAGGGACAAAACTGGTGAGCCCATCACTGACACAGGTGCACAGCCAAAGGAGGAAGGGGAATATGTGTGGCCTCAGTTGCTTGTATTGAAAGGATTGCAGCCACTTTGGAGACCCAGGGCAAGCACAATGCTCAGTGGCTACTGCGTACGTGCTCTAACTTGCACTCCATCACTCTAAACATGTGTGCTCAGTGGCAAGGCAAAGCAAGAGAGAGATGAGGCACCTTGACCTAATTCCACATGCCCTTGACTCTCAAGGAGATAGGAGCTGCCAACAGGTAGGCCTCACAAGCAGCAGGAGTTACAGACAAGCTCCATAAGATCTTCCTTTCAGTCCCCTCCACCACCCTTCATCCAGTAATCCTACTGCCTGTGGGACCTCAGGCTAAGCAAGGGGCACATATGCAGGAGACTCTCACCAGCCCAGCTCTCTCTAAGCCCTGAGGCCCCCAGAGGATGCCTACCAAAGTCTCCATGGCATACCAGTCAGCAGGCTTACTCTGTATACGTGTTGAGGGCAGAGGAAGAAGGAATCCTTAAAAGGGTAGCTCAATAGAAAGTTTATGCAGTGTATAAACTGTGCTTTAATGTCAATATATCATCACTGTTAATGTTCTAATATTTGTTGTAGTCTAATTTGCTCACTTGAAACCAACATGGTTTCTGATTTGAAACCAAAAAAGTGCAGCTGTCCATCAGGAGACCTTTGACTGTCTCACTACATCAATAATGTGTGTATCTGCATCCCCTCTGGTCGGACCATAGACCTGGATTTGGATGGTGCAGTCAAAGACAGCATTTAGGTACACTGTCCCCTGTCAGTTTCACAACAGGGTATTGGGCTTGAGCAGCCTCATGGAAGCCAAGCAGCCTTCTGAAGAAGGGTCAAGGCCTGAAATGTCAGCCTTCCTGCTCCTCTGATGCTGCTTGGCCTGCTGTGTTCATCCAGCTCCACACCTTGTTATCTCTTATTATCAATGTAAAATCAAGACAGGATTGCTGTATCTTAATAAAAGTGTAACCGTCTACTTTGACCGGCAAGTATTTTCAATCAGCCAAACCAAAATGTACCAGAATATCACGTTGCTGTCGGTGAGAGCTAGCTGTGCACAACTTGGATCCTTTATTTAGTCACTAACAGTCCCCACTAACAACTATTCACCCTCCCAGCCTAATCGTTAGCAACTCCTTTGTCTGTCCAACTGTCTTTCCCTCTCTTTGGGCTCTATCCTATAGTTTACTCCCTACCCCACCCACCTCCCTATTTTCTGCATATAAACTGACATTTTCCCAGCCACCATCAGTTCTGAGGAAGTGTCACTGGACCTGAAATGTTAACGCTGTTTTGTCTTCCACAGATGCTGCCAGACCTGCTGAGCTTTTCCAGCAACTTTGTTTTTGTTCCTGATTTACAGCATCCACAGTTCTTTTGGTTTTTAAAGGTTTCCTCCTGTCTCTTTCAGCTTTGTCCATGTTACATGGAGCTTACAAATCTTGTTGATCAACTTCAGCTTCTTTTCTGGATAGGTGGGTGATATGGATGAAAGTCCTTCTTGCTCTGACTCTCCCCATTCGTCCTGGTGATCTGAACCAGTACTTTTGTTGGCTTGCCTGCACTAGTTGCTGGGTTCTCTTAGAGCTAACAATTCCTGGAGTGGGACTTGAACCTGGGGTTTTCTAGCTCTGAGGCAGGAGAGCTCCCAACTGAAACAAACCAGTTCCCACAAAGCAATGATCGATATGCAAAAATAAATCTTATATATGAAAAGTGAGTTGTTTCCTTGATGACCTTAAATGTATTTAATTTCCATTGATCGTCAAGCACTTTTGTGATACAAAAGTAGAGAGTTGAGCAGAGATAGTAGGAACAGCTGATGCTGGAGAATCTGGGACAACGAGGTGTAGAGCTGAATGAACACAGCAGGCCAAGCAGCATCAGAGGAGCAGGAAAGCTGACATTTTGGGTCTAGACAATTTTTCAGAAATGGGAGATAGAATCCCCTTCCCCTCCCCCATTTCTGAAGAAGGGTCTAGACCCGAAACGTCAGCTTTCCTGCTCCTCTGATACTGCTTGACCTGCTGTGTTCATCCAGCTCTACACCTTGTTGTCTCAGATTCTCCAGCATCGGCAGATCCTGCTATCTCTGCAACAATTTTAACCCCACTGCGAAGCCTCTTCTAAGGATACCTACCTTGAAGAAGTTACCCTCCTCCCTCCGGAAAGACCTCAGTGGATCTCTCCTTTATCCATCTTCTATCCGCCTCCCCCTTTCTCCCTATTTGTTTCAGAATTCCCTTCCGCTTCCCCATTTCTGAAGAAGGGTCTAGACCTGAAATGTCAGCTTTCCTGCTCCTCTGATGCTGCTTGGCCTGCTGTGTTCATCCAACTCTACACCTTGTTGTCTTAGAGAGTTGAGCAGGCAGCTTTCCCTCTACGTTAGTGTTTCTATATGTTTGAAAGTGTGGCTTTGCGCATGTGTATGTATGTGTGCTTGTACATGTAGCATGTATGTTTTCTTGCACTCGTGTCTGTGTGTGTGTGCATGAAAATACATGTGTGTATCTCTGTACATGAGAATGTATGTACATGTGTTGTGTATAATTGTGCATTTGTATGCATGTATGCATATTTGTGCAGAGATAATAGGTACTGCAGATGCTGAAGAATCCGAGATAACAAGGTGTGGATCTGGATGAACACAGCAGGCCAAGCAGCATCATAGGAGCAGAAAAGCTTGACGTTTCGGGCCTAGACCCTTCCCTCCACCCATCTTCTCCTCTATCCATCTTCTATCTGCCTCCCCCTCTCTCCCTATTTATTTCAGAACCCTCTTCCCCTCCACCATTTCTGAAGAAGGGTCTAGGCCCGAAACATCAAGCTTTCCTGCTCCTATGATGCTGCTTGGCCTGCTGTGTTCATCCAGCTCCACACCTTGTTATCTTGCATATTTGTGCATCTGTTTGTATATGTCTCTGTGTACGCTTGGTTCAAAGCCTCATGTCATAAATTAGCCAGACTCACACAATATAATTCAGCAAAAGTTTTTTTTGCTTTAGTAAAGTTTGAGTCTCTCTAATTTGCCTCTAGATTAAAGACTTCAAGAACAGAGCATACCATTTTCCCACAACTGGCTTATTTTCCTTTATTGATGATTACCTTGTTTTGAAGAATTCCTTTTTGATAGCAAAAAATATCCATACTAAAACAGCGCATTTTGCATGCAAACCATTTATTGCATCTGTTTAAGAGCTGTTTGAGTTATTAGCCTTTATCTAGCATGGTTAACCTTGAGCTTACTGCAATAATGGATTTTACTACTTCATGATAACTTTATGAGACTCACAAGCTGGATATAGATATATTTCAATGTCCAGTATTTTAACACGGAAAATTCAGCTTTGATAATTTACTTCAATTGATGGTTGGAAATTGAACACCAAAACAATCAGAAATTATAATTACTGTCTTTGTTCATTTTTCTTGAAGAGGTTAGATAGGAGCATAAATTAGATTCATTTTAAATCTATTGTGGTTCATTTCAAACCAAGGCACTATCTGGCTATTGAGGGGATCTAAAAGATCCTATTATGGTGTGAATGTTCCTGAATAGCTCCATGGATGAGTGGGCGTTGTAGTGTAAAGGGTTAATGACAAATATAACTAAAAAGTGCATATTGTCAGTGGCAGCACGGTGGCTCACAGCACAAGGGATTCAGGTTTGATTCCAGCCTCAGGTGACTGTCTGTGTGGAGTTTGCAGATTGCCTGCAGGAGTTTGCTCCGGTTTCATCCCATGGCCCAAAGATGTGTAGGTTAGGTGGATTGGCCATGCTAAATTGCCCATAGTGTCCGGGGATGTGTGGCTAGGTGGATTAGCTATGGGAAAGTACAGAGTTTGGATAGGGGTGTGGGTGGGATACGTTTTGGAGGGGTGGTGTGAACTCAATGAGCCACATGGCCTGCTTCCACACTGTAGGAATTCTATGATCAATGATGAAAGATCACAGAACAGAGGACACTGAGAGGTGGTTATATATGAAGTCTTATTATATGTATTATTGTATATAGTTAGAAGACTGCGTTAAATAAAAGGTAAAGTTTACCAATAGCTTTGCCTTCTGCAGTCTGTATTGATCCTAACCAAAGACACAACATAACTGAAGACCCACAAATAGGCATGGAGTCACATCTAAACCATAACAGTCAGACATTAATGACAAAATCTGGGTTCAGGATATTCTTTCCACAATGTATCAGACTTATTCACTTTCACAAGTTGGTAGGAAAAGGATTTGAATTCTTGTGATCTCTAAGTTACCTTGTCCACACTATAACCATTATACTAGCTACTTCATAACACTGCTGTGAAAAGAGACAGACTGTCAATAATTTCAGTTTGCACGAATCAGAATAGATCATAAGAATATCAATTCTTCCAAAATAAAACAAAGAACTTGTGGATGCTGGAAACCTGAACAAAAGCATAAATTGCTGAAGAAACTCAGCAAGATCTGGCAGCATTTGTGGAGACAGAAACAGAGTTAATGTTTCAAGTCCAGTATGAGAGATTCTCAAGATAGGTCACTGGACTGGAAATATTAACTCTGCTTTCTCTCCACAGATGCAGCCGGACCTGCTAGGTTTTTCCAGTAGTTCTGTTTTTATACCAAATCTTATGTTGTGTTCTCATGAGTCCAAGATGAAGGCTCCCACAACTTGTCTCATTTTCAGTAATACTCAGGTTTCGGACTAAGCAACTAGTCTTAAATTGGAGCCTCTTTATCCTGATCAACAATACCTTCAGCAATGGCCTTTTCTAAACCATCTCTGACAAAAAAAAACGACTGGCTTGTCCTAAACACAGTTGTGTTATGGGAACTTGTTGGCTGTCTGCCACATTTATTTACATATTAATCCTTTCCAAAATGATAACACATTAGCTGGAAAACATGCTAGGATGAATTTTGGATTCATTAACATGCTACGTCAACACATCAAATTGTGACAGTTTTCCTTTATTTCTTGCCTTATCACTCTCTCTCTCTCTTTCCCCACTTCCTTCCTCCCTTTACACCATCTATAGATGTGAGCCAGTTAGTTCAGATAGATTTTCACATCCCACCCACATTCCTCTCCACATATTGTCATTGACTTCATTTGCACTAGAGCCACACCATCTTTCTTTGCTTATTCATAGAAGTTTTTTTTAATAAAGTATTTCAATTTATATTCAAAATAGTTTCAAATCATACATTCATCTCCTGTCAAAATATAAAAGCAATCCAAAAATGCTTTCTTAAATGGCATCGCAGCTGCTCTTCTCTACTAGACAGCATCAGAATACAAAATTAATGAGCCTTCCAGCAATATCACATGAAGTAAAAACATATATGATAAAGATCTTCTGAAGTTGTTGGCTAGAAATGGGGATTCCAATGGAATATGGAAGACAAAAGTTCCTGAGTTGCTGGAGCCTTGAAAAGCAGGGCGATTATCTGGTCAGAGATGATTTGTGTGGGCCGATAGAACAGAATAATCTTATATTTATATACAGCATCTTTTTTCAAAGCTCTGAATATGCCAAAGTCCTTTATGGTCAATAAATAAGCCTGATGTATGGGCAGTATGTAATACTCAAACATAAAAGTACAATTGTACATTGCCAGCATTCTCAAACAACAATCAGTTTTAGCGAGAGATAGTAGGAACTGCAGATGCTGGAGAATCTGAGATAAGGTGCGGAGCTGGATGAACACAGCAGGCCAAACAGCATCAGGGGAGCAGGAAAGCTGATGTTTCAGGACTAGCCCCTTCTTCAGTTTTAGCAAGGTTGGGTAAAGGATAAAAATTGGTCTGTTGCGTCATGAAAACTACTCTTCAACACTTTCAACTCTTTCAACTCTTTGGAGGGTAGGCAATGGCCCAGTGGTATTATTGCTAGTCTACTAATTATAGAAACCCAGCTGATGTTCTCGGGACCCAGGTTCAAATCCCACCATGGCGGAATTTGAATTCAACAATTTTTTTAAAAATCTGGAATTAAGAATCTACCGGTCACCGTGAAATCATTGTCGGAAAAACCCATCTGGTTTACTAATGTCCTTCAGGGAAGGAAATATGCCACCCTCAGGTGGTCTAGCCTACATGCGACTCCATACCAACAGCAATGCGGTTGACTCTCAATTGCCCTGTGAAATGGCCTAGCAAGCCATTCAGTTGTACTAATCGCTACAAAGTCTCAAAGAAATGAAACCGGACAGATCACCTGGCATCAACCTAGGCACCAGAAAAGACAACGGCAGAAACAGTCCTGTCAACCCTGCAAAGGCCTCCTCACTTACATCTGGGGGCTTGTGCCAAAATTGGGAGAACTGTCTCACAGACTAGTTAAGCAATAGCCTGATACGGTCATACTCTCAGAATCATACCTTACAGACAATGTCCCAGACACTACCATCGCCATCCCTGGATATGTCCTGTCCCACCAGCAGGACAGACATAGCAGAGGTGGCGACACAATGGTATAATATTGGCCGGGTGTTGCTCTAGGAGTCCTCAACATTGACTCTGAACCCCATGGAGTCTCATGGCTTCATGTTAAACATGGGCAAGGAAACCTCCTGCTGATTACCACATACTGTCCTCCCTCAGCTGATGAATCAGTACTCCTCCATGTTGAACAACACTTAGAGGAAGAACTGAGGATGACAAGGGCACAAAATATACTCTGGGTGGGCAATTTCAATGTCCACCACCAAGAGTGGCTCAGCAGCAGTACTATTGATCGAGCTGGTCAGGTCCTAAAGGACATAGCAGCTAGACTGGGTCTGCGGCAGGTGGTGAGGGAACCAACAAGAGGGAAAAACATACCTGATCTCATCCTTATCAATCTGCCAGCTGCAGTTGCATCTGTCCATGACAGTATCGGTAAGAGTGACCATTGCACAGTCCTTGTGGAGACCAAGTCCCACCTTCACTTTGAGAATAACCTCCATCGTGTTGTGTGGCACTATCAACGTGCTAAACGGGACAGACTTCGCACAGATCTAGCGACTCAAGACTAGACATCCATGACGCACTGTGGGCCATCAACAGCAGCAGAATTGTACTCCAGCACAATCTGTAACCTCGGGGCCCGGCATATCCCCCACTCTACCATTACCATCAAGCCAGGGGATCAACCCTGGTTCAATGGAGATTGCAGGAGGGCATGCCAGGAGCAGCACCGGGCATACCTGAAGATGAAGTGTCAACCTGGTGAAGCCACCAAACAGGACTACTTGCACACCAAACAGTGAAAGCAGCAAGTAACAGACAGAGCTAAGAGATCCCAAAACCAACTGCTCTGAGGTCTGCAGTCCTGCCACATAGAGTCGTGAATGGTGATGGACAATTAAACAACTCACTAAAGGAGGAGGTTCCACAAATATCTCCATCCTCAATGATGGAAGAGCCCAGCACATCAGTGCAAAAGATAAGGCTGAAGCATTTGCAGCAATCTTCAGCCAGAAGTGCCAAGTGGATGATCCATCTTGGCGTCCTCTACTGGTCCCCAGCATTACAGATACCAGTCTTCAGCCAATTTGATTCACTCCATGTGATATCAAGAAACGGTTGGAGACACTGGATACTGCAAAGGCTATGGGCCCTGATAACATTCCAGCAATAGGACCAAAGACAGGTGCTCCCCTAGTTGCCACTCCCCTAGCCAAGCTGTTCCAGTACAGCTACCACACTGGTATCTCCCCGGCAATGTGGAAGATTGCCCAAGTATGTCCTGTACATAAAAGGCAGGACAAACCCAACACGACTAATTACTGTCCCATCAGTCTACTTTCAATCATCAGTAAAGTGATGGAACGTGTCAGTAACAGTGCTATCAAGCAGCACCTGTTCAGCAATAACCTGCTCAGTGATGTTCAGTTTGGGTTCTGTCAGGGCCACTCAGCTCCTGACCTCATTACAGCTTTGCTTCAAACATGGACAAAAGAGCAGAATTCCAGAGGTGAGCTGAGAGTGACAGCCCTTGACATCAAGTCTGCCTTCAACCGAGTGTGGCATCAAGGAGCCCTGGCAAAACTGGAATCAATGGGTATCAGGGAGAAACTGCTCCGGTGGTTGGAGATATACCTGACACGTAGGAAGATGGTCATGGTTGTGGGAGGTCAATCATCTCAGCTCCAGGACATCTCTGCAGGAGTTCCTCAGGGTAGTGTCCTGGACCCAACCATCTTCAGCTGCTTCATCAATGACCTTCCCTCCATCATAAGGTCAGAAGTGGGGACGTTCGCCGATGGCTGCACAATGTTCAGCACCATTTGTGACTCCTCAGATACTGAAGCAGCCTATGTTCACATGCAACAAGATCTGGACAATATCCAGGCTTGGGCTGACAAGTGGCAAGTGACATTCGCGCCACACAAATGCCAGGCTATGATCATCACCAATAAGAGACAATCTAACCACTGCCCACTGACATTCAATGTTGTTACCATCACTGAATCACCCACTATCAAAATCCTAGGGGTTATCATTGACCAGAAACTCAACTGGACTCACTACATAAACACAGTGGCTCCAAGAGCAGGTCAGAAGATAGGAATACTGTGGCGAGTAACTCACTCACCTCCTGGCTCCTCAACGCCTGTCCACCATCTACAAGGCACAAGGCAGGAGTGGGATGGAATATTCCCCACTTGTCTGGATGAGTGCAGCCCCAGCAACATTCAAGAAGCTTGACACCATCCAGGACAAAGCAGCCAGCTTGATTGGCACCACACCCACAAGCATCCATTCCCTCCACCACTGCCGCTCAGTAACAGCAGTGTGTACTATCTACAAGATGCACAGCAGAAATTCACCCAAGATCCTCAGACAGTACCTTCCAAACCCACGATCACTTCCATCCAGAAGGACCAGCGCAGCAGACATATTGGAACACCACCATCTCCAAATTCCCTTCCAAGCCACTCACCACCCTGACTTGGAAATATATCACCATTCCTTCACTGTCATTGGGTCACAGTTCTGGAATTCCCTTCCTAATAGCATTGTGGATCAACCCACAGTAGGAGGAATGCAGCAGCTTAAGAAGGCAGCTCAGCACCACCTTCTCAAGGGCAACTAGGGATGGGCAAGAAATGCCGGCCAGCCAGCAACGCCCACATCCCACAAATGAATAGAAAAAGAAAACACAGATGACTGTAGAACCTTTGGTGTTTAATTGAAAGTGCAGACTGGGCCCAAATGGAACAATTCATCTGAAAGATGATCTCTAGCAGAGCACGGCTTCCTCAACACTCCCTCAGGTGAAATTCTGTATTCATTTATCTGGGCTGGGATTTGCTCCTTCCAGAGCTGGAACAGTGCTATCGTAGAGCAACAGTTGCAAGTCAAAGATGAGACAATCAGCTTCATGACTGAGATGTGTGTCAGTGTCTGGTGAAGTCCCACGTGGAAATTACTAAAGAAGTTTGAAAATTCAATGTGGTAATTTGGGACCTTTTATGAATGTCTCTGAGATAGAGCCACATACTTGCAACAGCTCCAATGTTCATATTTGAACACTAATGTTCAACAGATTAGGTCCATAAGGCCTTTGGAAATAGGAGTAAGTTGTTTGGCCCATCAAGCCTACTCTACCATTCAATGGGATCACATCTGATGTAACATTCCTCACATCCACTTTCCTGCCCTTTCCCCATCACCCTTGACTCCCTGACTGATCAAGAACCTATCTCAGGCTTCAATATGCACAAGGACTCTGCCCCCCATAGTTATTTTATGCAAGGAATTCTGAAGCATCGCAACCCCATGACAGAAGAAATTCCTCACATTCTCACTGAGAATGCCCATTGGTCCAAGACTCTCCCATGAGGAGAAACCTCCGCTCAGCATTTACCCTGTCAAGCTCCTTAGAACCCTTGTTATTTCAATGAGATCATGTCTCATTCGTCCTATTCCAATTTGCTCACGAGGCAATGCCTCCTTACCAGGGATCATCCGAGTGAGCCTTCTCCGAACTGCTTCCAATGAAATGATATCTTTCCTTAAATAAGGGGGCCAAAACTGCTCACAGAACTCCAGATGTGATCCCACCAGCATCTTGTACAGTTTCAGTAAGACTCCCTTACTGTTCTAATGCAATCTCCTTGAAATAACGACCAACATTCCATTTGCCTTCCTCATTACCTGCTTCACCTTTGTGCTAGCTTTCTGCATTTTGCATGCAATACCTAAAAGTTCCTTTGTGTTACATCTTTCTACAGTTTTTCTCCATTTAAAAAATACTCTTTCATTTTGTTCTCCATTCCAAAATGAACAACGTTGCATTTTCCCACATGATATTCTATTTGTTTCTTTTTAGCCCCCTTACTTAACCTATCAATATCTCTCTGTAATTAGTTTGTATCACTCTCACAACCTGCCTTTCCACATATTTTAGTGCTGTCTGCAAATTTGGCAATGGCACATTTACTTTGTCCCTCCAAATCAGTAATATACTATAAACTGTTATGGTCTCAGCACCAATCCTTGTCGAACTTCACTGATCATGGTTTGCCAACCTGAAAAAGAACCCCTTATCCCCACTCACTATTTCTTGTCCATGAGCCAATTCTCTATCAAAGCCATGGACTCATTTCTTATAACTTAACCTTTTGTGAGGTATCTTGTCAAACACCTTCTGGATGTCCAAGTACAACACATTGACTGGTTCCCCCTCAATCCACTCTATTCCTCAAAAAACACGCTAATAAATTAATTAGCACAATTTCCCTTTCACAAAGCCATGCTGACTCTGTTTGATTAGGTTATGATTTTCCAAACGTTCTGCTATTATTTCCTTAATAATTGATTCCAATATTTTCCTAACAATAGATGTTGAGCAAATCAGCCTCTAGTTACCCACTTTTTGCCTCCTTCCCTTTTTGAATCGAGGTGTCACATTAACAGCTTTTCAATTTTCCGGTTCTTTTTCAGAATCCAAAGTTTTTTTGGAAAATTACAACCAATGCATTTAATATTTCTGTAGCTACCCATTTTAGGAGCCTAGGATGCAAACCATTAAGACCGGGGGACTTATCTGTTTTTAGCACCATTAGTTTATCATATTACTTCTTTAGTGATGATGAAGGCATTTAATTCCTCCCCTCTATTCTTTTATATTAATGGGATGCGCAAATAATCTTCCACTGTAAAGGCTGATACAAAATATCTGTTTAACTCCTCTGCCATTTCTTTGATCCTCAGATTCATTTTCGAAAGGGCCTATACTCACTTTGACCTTTCTTTTCCTTTTCATATATTTAATGAAAGTCTTACTGTTATCTTTATATTCCTCACTAGTTTGCCGTTGTAATTTACTTTCTCTGCCTTTGATTTTTTTCTTCTGCCCTCCTTTGTTAGATTCTAAATTTATTCCAATCTTCAGGGCTATCACTAACTTTGGCCTCCTTGTATACTTCTTTCTTTCAACATTATACTCCCCTTAACTTCGTTGTTTAACCATGGTTGGATTGTCCTTCTCTAAGAATTTTTCTTCCTTACTGGGATATGTTTTTGTTGATAGTTATGATTTACCTCCGTTAATGTCTGCCACAGCTTGCTTAATGTCAATCATGCTAATGTGTCTGCCCAGTTCACTTTAGATAACTCTACCCTCATTGCATTGTAATTCATTTCATCTAAGCTAAATTAAAACCTAGTCTAATTCTGGGTAACTACACAATTAGCCCTTGGTTCCAGACTACCACCCGACTTAACTATCCTCCCAAATGTCTTTTCCTAACCCAACCTGAATACCCTCCCAATCTCCCTGTTAATCTCCCACCATGTATTCTCCTTCCTCTGAGCCAACTACTCCCTGATGCCTTAACTAGATCCTCCCTCCTCTCTGTCTACCCCTAATCTGACTGTATAGTTACTCACTTACACCCTATCCATCCTATCCTGTATCGACTAGCCAAACTCATCTATTGCGCCCACCTACCGACTTATCCAAGTAACTACCTATTCACTTAGCCCCTACTCATCTCACCCAATTACTCACTCATCTATCCACTCACCTATTCACTAACATTCAAACTGGATTTATACACTTACCACCGACAGACAGTGTTGTAAAATGGGAGCATGTTCTATCTTCCCCAACTCTATTGTGGTCCAATGGAGTTCTCTGAGGGATGCAGCATATTACATTTCGATCAAACACAGGGGCTCGAAGGCCAGAGAAGAAAATCCCATTAGCATCCAGCTGGAAGGACTTAAGGATGTCACAGCAAGTCAAAGATCTTTGCCAGTGCTTTTGGGAGTTCTGTGCCATAATCTTGATGATAGGCTCAAAGTGTTCCAGCTCTGTGTGTGCCAGCCTTCCTCGTTAAATTGCAGAGCATATTTATGTCAGTGCTCTCCATCAGCTGTCAAAGAGAAGCTACTGTTAACTTGACTTGTTTACGTCAACTATTCTCTGAACTTGTACCATTCAATCTGCATCAACTTTCCAAGTCAGGCGCTATAGTTTCTGATCAGTCACAGCCAATAGTTTCATAACTCAAAGGAGCCTGAAACCTCCTGAAACAAGTTGCTGCAACATCTTCATTATGACCATATTGTCCTGACTATTTCCTGCCAGAGTAAATCCAGTTAATTTGGAATATTCCCAATCCCTCTGCCCAGAAATGGAGTATTTCTGCAGACGCGATACTCCTCAACAACTTTAGATGTTGCTATCTCAGCCACATGTGTTTGTACCTGATTGAGTGACCTATTGGCTAATGAGAAGACAGAAGCATTGAGTCATGCTGGGTAGCACCTCAATATATATTACTTTATTGACTGTAAAGAGCTAGGAACTCACTAATTGTTATGTGCGAGTATTCCAGAGAATCTGAACTCAACCAGATGACAAAATTACAGGATGCCTGTTTGAAGCAGATTTAGTCTTATTCTTAATTTGTTTTCATTTGTCAAGGAATGATGAAAAGAGCTGATCCATATCTGAAAAGGAGTGGCTGACACTAAACAGCAAACATGTACAACTTGATCCATGTTAGATACAGGTCTGTGTTCTCTTGAGCACTGAGGAGGCCAAGGAAGATCCTTCTATCTATTTACACATACTCCACAGATGCCAGCCTCCCTGTCATAGTTTCCCCATATAACCAGGTACAAACTAGTATTCATTGTAGTTCAGAAGAATGAGCAGAAATTTACTGAAATCTTTATGATTATTAGAAACCTGATTAGGTAGCTGCAGAGGGGTTGTATCCTCTTGTGGGAAGTTGAGGAACAGAGGACTTAATGTCAGAGTAAGCATGAAATTACTCCATGAAGCCCTGTATCCCGTCACTAAGTCACCCTTTATTTACATGTGGAGAGTCCCTGACACTGATCCAGCTAGCATAGAGCTGGCTCCTAGAGCAAATAGAACCCCTGACACTCTTGATATTATCTTTCAGCCAACGCTCCCTGATTGTACCCATTAACAGCCCCAATCTGGGAATGCATCTTCTATGAGATCTACGTGGCCAACCTCATTCCAATCACCAAAAAGCGGTCAACTATTTAAGACAAGGATGAGGAGGGATTATTTCTTTCAGAGAGTTGTAAATCTATAGAGTCTTTACTGCAGAGGTCTGTCAAGATTGTGTCATTAAATTTACTGAAGACTGAGATAAACAGGCTTTTAAGTAATGAGGTGGTCAACAGCTATGGAGGAAAGTAAGTTTGAGGATTATCAGATGAGCCATGACCTCATCCAATGGCAGAGCAGACTTGATGGACCACATGGCTTACTTCTACTCCTACTCCTTCACTTAATATGGGTAAACATCATTTGGATCCGAAACCACGTAGGAATCTTATCACCTAGAAATTGCTGACTGCTGCATCGTGCAAGTCTTCTGTGTTCAAAAATATTTCCCACTGCCAGAAAATGAAATTGCAGCCCTACGTTTCAGAACATTTGTGTGGGAGTATGTTTAATAAATGTGACAGACTCACAGCATTACTTTTTTTAGATGGTTCTATGCACAGAAGAAACATCTGATTTACCACTGTATTTTCTGAAACTGTCTTCTATTTAAACATGCTAAATTGTAATTTATCAACTTTATCAGCATTATTCGTTTGTAAAGGGCTCTACAAAGCACAACTTGACTTTCAGTAAGGTTGTAAAATGAGGGATAGTACAATTGCTTTTATTTCCGTTGAATTAAAAGATATTAAAGTCATGATTCGTCCAATTATTCCTTACAGGCAGTTTCCTATGAAATACTTTTTATGTAAACTTCCCTGAATAAAAACAGAAATTTCTGGAAACACTCAGAAAATCTGGCAACATCTGTAGAGGGAAAGCAGAGTTAACGTTTTTCAGGTCCAGTGACCCTTCTTCAGCGCATCCCTGAATAGTTTGCTTACTCACAGATGATAGGGCTGGATCTTATGTTTATTTGGCTACGTCTAGGTGGTGTTAAGTATTTTGGAGGGTTTTTCACAGTGATTCTCTCACTGTATCTTACCAAAGTCACTTCATTAACCACTCCATCCCCTATGGCATCTCTCACATACAGTTCCAGCCCCATCTTCCCACACACCATTTCCAGAATGATACAGATATCCACCAAAAGGCCAGCATTTCAGCCAGCCTTAACATCTCTAAAAGCACCTGGACAAGTTCTAGCATTCTGACACTGCCCTGATCATTGATGGACAGGATCTGAAGGTGGTGGAGGAGGGGAAGATGGTAAAGAAATTCTCTGACAGGGAACTGGTGGTCCTGGTTGAGAGGTTGGTGAAATGTAGAGGAGTACTCTTTCTGCAAGACCAACAGAGGAGGCTATGCCACTAGTCCCTGGCAGCCAGCTTAGATGTTGGCACCCAGGTTAGTGTGGTCTCAACAGAATGGAGGAATGGCCAGCAATTCTATGAGAAGATTAATGACCTACTCCACCCTGCTATGGTAAGTGCCAATACCTCTCATCACTTTATCTCTACTACTGCAACCAGCTTCCACCAAGGCTCACTTTCACTATTGTCTGCAACATTTTCACCCAGTTACAGCCACCCACTGTGACCTCCCAAACTTCTAACATTGTGTAACCTTTGCGCTGCCACTTCATTCCTTCAGAACCACCTCACCATCTGTGCCAGCACTAACAGCCATGCTGTCCAATTTCACCTCACTCAATCTTTCACTTTCTCTCATTACAAGCAAAGACATGCCATAGCAGGGCAAAGTGAAACTGTATGGCTGTGTTGTCTGACATTTAGCTCTTCGCTCCCAATAAAGGAGGAATTCTAGCCCTCACAGAAGAAGACTGGGGCTGATCCCTAATATACATTCACTTCCCATCTCAGTCATTTGTAACAAGGAATATCTTAGAAAGAAAATGTTATCAAAAAGGTATGGCCAGAATTTTGTACTTGCTCTCTGGAAGGTTGGAATCCCAGAAGATTTCCCTGTGAAAAGATTTCTTCAATGAGCTGGTTCATGATAGACATGAGGGAAACAGTGGATAAATGCCATTGACCCTATTTCTAATAATCTGTAGTGCTAGACTAAAGGTCTGGGGATGTGGATTGGAATCCTTCTATGGCAGGTGGTGAAATTTGAACTTAATTTAAAAAACAGCTGGAATTAGAAAAAAAAACTGGTCTAATGGCTACCTGTAAACATTGTCAATTGTTGTAAAAACTCTTTCGTTGCACTAATGTCCTTTAGGGAGGGAAATCTGCCATCTTTACCTGATCTGGCCTAGATGTGACTCCAGACCCACAGAAATGCAGTTGAGACGTAACTTTGAAACGGTCTAGCAGGCCACACAGTTCAAGGGCCATTGGGGATGGGAAGTAAATTCCAGGCTGGCCAGCAATGCCTATATCCCATGAAGGAATAAAACTAAACATCTAATAAAGCTCCTAGGACGCCCGGGGGTTTGGCCCCTGAATGGGAAACAATGGAAAGAAGCTGGTGAGATATGGAGAAGACATAATATTGTTAGGGTGGCCCTGACAGTTGGAGATGGAGTCCTAAGTGCATGTATGGCCTTATACTGTATGCTTTAGTTCTGAATGTCAGGCATTAAGACAGTGATGTGAGTAAACACAGTACTGGATGGTGCTAATGGAAGTAATACTGGGAGAGTGTTCAGGTCCCTAAACAACACACTGAGAATTTATGGTCTGAGCTCAGAATAACAGTGGTAACATTTCAAAGAAGAGATCCATGCGTTTGATTGTGGGTTCAATGCGTACTCTCAATGTAACAGAACTGGAACCATGTTTTCTCCTAAACTGTTATTCCCATACCTAGAAGAAGAAATCTTTCCACTGCGTATTATTGTTAATACTTTGAATATATTTTCTTCTCTGTTCATTTGACCTCATGCATTTTTTTAGAGATGGATTTTGATTTGCTTCTGTATCATGGGGTGGGAATAGGTGAAGGTTAAAACTAGAGACCTGACATAGTCACTAGCCAGTTTGAGAATTGTAAGTATATCATTAGAGTCAATAAGAGAGAAAATGGAAGAGGGACATGATTATTTTAATGCAAGATGCCAAATGTTAACAAAATGTCCCTGTTTGAGAGGTTAGTTTTTGGACACAATTTTGGCCTTACATATTCACCATTTGAGCATTCCTGTTTGCTGCTGCTTGCATAACGTTCACCACCCATTCAGGATCTTCAGATACTAAAGTGCGCACCATCCGAATGCAGCAAGATCCGGACAATGTTCAGGATGGGAATGATAAGTGGCAAGTAACATTTGTCCCACACAAATGCAAGGCAATGACCATCGCCAACAAATCCATTGCCCCATGACTTTCAACGACATTACCATTAACAAATCCTCCAATGTTAACTTCCTGACGATTACTATTGACCAGAATGTGAACTGGACAAACCATGTTAGTACTGTTACCATAACAGCAAGTCAGAGGAAACTAATTCTGCTGTAAGTAACTTATCTCTGGATGCCTTAAAACCTGTCCACCTCTACAAGGCACAAGTCAGGAGTGTGATGGGACACTTTCCATTTGCCTGGATGAGTGCCATTCCAACACCACTCCAAGAGTTCGACACCATCCAGGACAAAACAACTTTCTTGTTGTTCACCACATTTACCACCTTCAACATTCACTACCTTCGCCACTGATGCACAGTAGCAGCAATATCTACCATCCACACATCGCCATAGCTCCTTCAACATGCACCTGCCGAACATGTGATCTCTGCTATGTAGAAGGACAAGGATAGCAGGTACATGGGTACACCACTACATGTGAGATGCCCTCCATGTCCCACACCATCCTGTGTTGGAAGTACATCTTCATTTGGTCACTGCTGCTGGATTAAAATCCTATTCAGACTGGGATTGTGGATGCACACACTATATGGGCCACTGCCATTCAAGAAGGCAGCTCATCACCACTTTCTCAAGGGCAATTAGTGACGGACAATAAATATGGGCCCAGCTGGCAATGCACACGCCCCATGCATAAATTCTTAAAAATTTCAAAAAAGAATGACCTTTTTAGGCAGGATTTAAACTCAGCACTTAAATTATTTTCAACAAATGAAGCAATAGTCAAACATTTTTGCAAAATAAATGTGCGTGAATCTGCTCTTTCCTATCCTTTCTTATGTTGAAGATACACAGTATTTATGGGCAATTACTAGGCAAGAACGAATAATAGAGATATATACTCACCTATAATTATGCTCATTATTACACAAAATAACGGTTCTGAACCTCAGTGAGCTTACATTATCTCGTAATTTATTATAGGAAGACTATGACAGACACAAAGACAAGCAAGTAATATTTGAATCCTAACAATAGTTGTGTTAAACTGAAGTTTGCTATTTTCAGAGAGGTGGACTCTGCATGTGCATTGGCAAATTTGGGTTCTCTTCACTGTTTATTTTTGAGTAAGTCTTATTTCCAAAGCAGAGAGGTCAATGTATGGTCTGCGGGTGGGGGTGGGGGCTGGCGTGGGTAAGCCAACAGTAAGATCAAAGACATTTTTCTGAAGACTTATGTAAATTGAAGGATGTAGCAATGGATTTGAGAGAGAACTCCAGAGGGGTGTGGCATATTGGCAGAATGGTTTGCTGATAGTGATGGCGTGGAGGGAGCAGATAATAGGAAGTCTGGTAATTGCAGCTGAACGAACAGATGATTTAGACGGGGCAGTTCAGACACCATTTTTTTTAAACTGAAACTTCAAGAGAAAGGACTAGGTCATGAGGACATCATAAAGGTTAGAAAGGGTAGGAGACAAAATGCATCAAATTAAGCAGTAGCAGTTAAGTGACACCAATCCTGGTTTAAAAGATTGTTAGAATAGTGAAGATGGAGCTCCATGTTTTTTGAAGTGCACTGAATTATTGTGTTGCTGACCCACGTTGACTCCTGGTTCAGCAAAACCTTGATCTTAAAATTCTCATCTATGCAGTCAAATTCCTTCATGACCTAATTTCCCACTCCTAGGTCACTGTATTCTTCCCTAACCCCACAACCCTCTGAGATATCTGAATTCCTTTATTTGCTGAATGAGATGTTGGTTGGAGAATGGGTGCCACTTTTTTCAGTTCCACACTGTTCACTTCCAGCTTTTTCTATCTTGTATTTACAAACTGTTTCCAAAATCTACCATAATCAACCTGATGAACAAACCTTCTGCTTGATAACTTGTTGGGCAAATTCAATTGAAAATGACATTGCCCTGCTGGAATAAATATTTGAATGTGCCTAACAAATGACCATTTCCACTTTTGCAGTTTGAATGGGCTTTTGTGACAAAATTTGTTGCATCCTTAAATAGGACTACTCGGTTTGATGATATAGAGATGCTGTGATGGTATGGTATGCATTGACAACATCCTGGCTTACTCAGAGAAAGGATAATCCTGGTCAACTTTCTGCCTTGACAACTAAGTGAGTATTTTAGTGAATCCACCATGAAACTGTCGAGAAACTACAGATGCTGTGCTGAAATATGTTTTCGAACAAAGATACTGTGAGCAGAATTTCCTGCCTTTTTGAAGCAAAGAGCTCACTGCAAATCCCACCAATTAGCTCAGTGAGGGCTGACAGGTGAGCCAAAGTCAGTTCCTCACCCTATCACAGGCCTTAACACTGGAGACCAGGGTTGCTAGGAGCATCCAGCGAATTGGAGCCCGGCAGGTCTGGGTCTAAAGTCCATTGTTCAAAGCTTACACTTCAGGGGATCCAATGGTGAGATGATTAGTAATTTTTATCTTCTTGTCACAAGCTGGGGGTCATGGGGCAAGGGAGATCAAATTGGGGCAATTGGAAACTTACCCTCCCCGCCCCTAACAAGCTCAGCAGGGAGGTCACCCTGGTTTCCCAGCCAATAAAAGAACTACCTTTCTCACTTAAGATAACAAGGTGTAGAGCTGGATGAACACAGCAGGCCAAGCAGCATCAGAGCACCAGGAAGGCTGACGTTTCGGGCAAATGATGTAGGGAGATAGTGAGTTGATGCCCTTAATTGAATATTAATTGCCTCATGAGGAGCCATAATTAATGGCGGGTCAAGAACTCTCCTAATGAATACACCCATCCAACACATAATTGCTGAGGTGGCAATAGGAGGTGAGTTTCTCTCCAGAGCAAACCCATTATTTCCCCTTCCTGCCACCTCCTGGCAGGGGAACATTACAATCAGTCGATTTTGCTTTTGATGTGTGGCCGATTAAATGATTTGAAATGAGCTTACTTCACTCTCTTGGGTCCAGGAGCAAGCTATGTATAAATTGTTTTCAGAATACAAATTAGCTCCACGATCTATTAAACCTGCTGCTTTACAAATGAACAAGTTTCGTTTACCTGACTTCGCATTGTGTCCTAAATTTGCTGAAAGGCTACTTAATCCAACTTGTACTGCCCACTTCGAAGACCTTCTCTGGTCATTTATTCCATAAATCTGTTACCTTTTGTCTCACGAAAGAGTTGTGCTCAATTTAGTTTCTAACTCTTATTTCTAATTCACTACTTTTATTTATGAATGTTCCCCATTCTACAGACTCTCACAACAACAAACAATTTCATTGGATCGGTTTGTTCCTCTAGTTATCTTTAAAAACATCAGTTCCTTGAATCTAAGCTCCACTTCTTAAAGAAAACAAGCCCTAACTCATTGGTATTCTACAGGAATTCTTGAAACTCAGAACCACTTTAGATTACCACCTCAACACCCTCTCAAGGGCAACAATATATTTGCTAAAGTGACCAGGATTGTAGCTGCAATGGATTGTGACTCATATAATTTCTTTTGGATCTATATTCAATTCACTTGCTGATACAACACAGTAACTACATTTGTGTTTGCAGAAGCATTGAATTTCTGACTGCTGCACTGCTATTTTGCCACTGACTAGCACCAATAAAATCTTTTTCTTCATAGTCCCACTGCTGTCACTTATCCAGCATTTGTAATACCCACTCACCACAGAGGAACAGGTACATTTCTGTCTTAAAATCACTTTCAACTCATTTAAACTGAAAGTAACAAAAGTAGTTGGAGAGCCCTTGTTGGAGTACCGAAACAAACCCACAATCAGTTGAAACTTATATAAGGTGAAACAAAAACTTATTAAATCAAAATAGCATTCTCCGGCATGATAATGCACTCCAGCCCCTGCAGGGCCCACTGGTCTCTATAGCTCTCTTTCTTACTGATGAACACCACGTGTTGCCTTTTGTCAGACTGCTGAGTCTGGATATAGTTATGAAAGAGAGACAGACTGTCAGACAGATTGTCCTCCTCCATGACCCACTACCTGAACCTGTTAATGGCTAGGCCCGGGATTAGTGAACTAGATGGAGTTTGCTCCATAACTTTACCCTGTGTGCTCCCAAGCAAGCCAATAGATTATTATTCTCCAGTCTGCTGTCAGTTGGCACTGATACAGAGGAGGAAGCTAGTGAAAGTTTTCACATCTCGGAGAAGGACAACACAGCTTTCTCCAGGACTTAGATGTTCATGTAAGAAGAGTTCTGCTCAGAAAAGTTCCCCAAAGATTCTTACACATGACCTTCCAAATCCATGTCCGCTACCATCTCGAAGTACAAAAGCAGCCAATACATGGGGACATCATCACTTGCAACTTCCTTTCCAAATCACTTACCATCCTCAGTGGGAAATATATTATCATTCCTTCAGTGTCATTGAGTCAGAATCCTGGAGTTTCCTCCCTGTTAGTACCCTGGGTCTACATGCAGCACATACATTATAGCGATTCAAAAAGGCAGCTCGCCATTACCTATCCTTCAAGGGTATGTAGGATTGAGTGATAAATGCTGGTTCAGCCAGTGATTCTCACATTTCGCTGTAAGTTAGAAAGAATAGTTTGGTGCGATTGCTGTAAAGAAAGGTACTATTGGAACATAGGCTGTTAACTGAGAATATATTGCAAGCACTTTACACAAAGACTTGATGACGACTGATCTTAAATACTTGGAATTAAGACAGCCCAAATCACATTATTGATGCCCTGGATGGGTCATTGATTCTTTGCATAGACAAGGACAGAACCTGGGAAAATCATGACCTGTGCAATTTTAAATTATGTCACAAACCATTAAAATTTAAATATCTTCATGCAAAATAATCTCAAACATCTGAAATCCTGTTAGTCACATTTTGCTTCATGCATTGAAAAACTGATCAACTATTGGCTCTGACAAACTTTTTTTGGCTAACTTGTCAGGTTCTCTTGGCAATGCACATCTCTAGTCAATGTCAATGCTAGTGTACAGAAAAGTAGGCAGGCATGTGGGTGTGACTGAAGATTAGAAAGGACAAGAGGAATTGATAAGTGGTGCAAGGGAAAGGCAGGAGTTGATTGCTGAGGCAGAGGCATTCAGAGCAGCAGAAATAAGGGAAAGTGACACTTGGAAGAACAATGGACAATGGGGGATTTTACCGGAGTGAAGGAGTTTGCATTTTGACAGAAATTCATATGGGGGAACCAGTGTAAGGGAAACTGGAATGGATTAGTCTGACATAAGAAAAGCAATTGCAGTTGTGAGGGAAAGGGTTAGGCACAAGATGGTTGTGTATGTTGTGCGTGTGATATGCGAAGAAACAATTTGCAGATGAGTTAATATGGAAAATGTGCCTCACCAGAGGAAGATTGAAACAAAATCAGAAAGTGATGGAGAAACTCAGCAAGTCTGACAGCTACTGTGGAGAGAGAAAAAACAAGTTAATGTTTTTGGTCCAATGTGGCTCTTCTTTGGCATGGGGTTTTGAACCCTATTCCAGTGCATGGCATGGCTCAGGACTGACTTCCTTGTTTTACCCCTGTTGGAGATTGCAGTGTTGTGGGTTAGACCTGCCTTCACACAGAGAAACAAAGTAGGAGATAGAATGAAGGTGCAGACTTGATGGGCCGAAGGACCTCTTCTGTGCTGTATCATTCTGTGAGGAAGCCCTTCCTGTTGACTGAAAAAAATCATGGCAAAGAAGCAGAGATTTAGTGGAAAAAGTGTAAGAGATTAAAAGGCTGATAGCCCTTAATCCAGAGAGTGAATGGGAATTTGGAATTCACCGCCTGAGAGAATGGTAGAGGTAGAAGCCCCCATGACATTTAAAAATACTTTGTATGTGCACTTGAAATGCAACAGCCATCAATGTGATGAACCAGAAGTAGGAAATAGAATTAGGCTGGATCAATGCCTGACAACTAGCACAGGCATGAATGGCCGCCTCTTGTTTCTATGATCCTAGTCAAAAACTGTTAAACTAGCCAGTCTAATTTGTTTAGAGTTGAAGAGTGGTGTGCAAAACTAAGTTGCCATGTTTCAATATGTGATGGATGAATCCTGGGGAATTGTTTGCCAGATACAATCCTAAGATCCTTGCTATAATTGGCCTCAGTTCATTCTAATTGCTGGAAAATGTTAATAGTCCCTTACTCTTTTCAAAAATAGATGTCGCTCCTGACTGCTTAATTCTACATTTGGTACTTCTGAATATCACAGGAGAAATCCTCGTTTGAGATAGTTGTCATAATTGGTTAGAAACAGCCAAACCAAATCAGTTCAGAGACTATTATCATCCTACACATAAGGGCTAATTGCAGATATCAATGGACTTTTACAGAATTTCTTCAAAGTGGTTTCTTTGTAATTTCTTTCTGTCATTTCTTGCAACTTCAGTTTCTCCTTCTAAAGGAGAGGATAGTTTGGGCCACAGTCTTTGGAATGCGTAGAATCGTACAAAAGATGGCCATTCAGTCCATTATGCCTGGACAGACATGACTGAGAGAGCCATCAAAATATTTTCACTCCCTCACCGCACCCCTGCAATTCTCTTTCTGTTTTCATATGTAAATGCAAGTCCTTTTACAACATTAATATTGAATCCACTTCCATCTGTCTTTGAGGCAGTGACTTCCAGACTATAGCGTTTTGCTGCCTTAAACTGGCATTCCGGTGGCTCAGTGGTCAACACTGCTGCCTCACTGCACCAGGAACCTGGGTTCAACTCCAACCTTGGGCAACTGTCTGTGTGGAGTTTATACATTCTCCCAGGGTCTGTGTGGGTTTCCTCCAGCTGCTCCAGTTTCTTTTCACAGTCCAAAGATGCGCAGGCTAGGTGGATTGGCCATGCTATAGTGTCCAGGGATGTGCAGGTTAAGTGGATTAGCTCACTAAATACAGGGTAGGAGGGATGGGTCTGAGTAGGAGGGTTGGTATATGCTGAATGGCCTGCTTCCACTTTGTAGGGATTCTATGAAATAAAATTCTCCCAACAATCATCCACAATCTGTGTTCTTAAATTACTGACCCCACTGTAGAGGGGTAACAGTTTCTCCCTGCTTACTTTATGAAAACCCTTGCAATTTTTTAAAAAATTGCCTCGTGTCACTGGCCAGGCTAACATTTATTGCCTATCCCTGCTTGCCCTTTGGAAAGTTTTGAGCACCACAATTGTTTTTTCCCATTAACCTTCTCTGGTCAAAGCAAGACCACAGACGGCTATTATTTGGTGGTATGTGTGGTATAAAGACTGTAGGATCCTGCAGCAACTTTGGAATGGTGTCGTGGAGCGTCAATAGCTCGGTGCAGCAAGGGTACTGCTAGTTGGTTGAAGTCTAGCCATATGATTGAATGAGAGAAGAGAACAGATTGAAGATTATAAAAGAGGTCAAATTGAGAACAATTTTAACGACATAACGGCAAGTTTAGAGTGTGGTATTTATCAGGTTACCATGGTATTTGGTATTAATATGCAATAAACAGAGCTCAGGGACGTCTAAGTCTGGAACTAAATCTGGACCCAGCCATCTCTTTCATCAATCTGTCTTGAAACCAAGTTCCTAGATGTGGACTTTCACACATGGGCATGACACAACAAAACAGCATTCATCTACTTAAAGGTATACTTGACATTTTCCTTTTACCATTAATTGTGAAAGCCCTGAGAACTTCAGGTGGCATTTATATTCATTGTGAAGCCGAATTAGTGACAAACTAGAAAATACTTGGAGGTTTCAAAAAGTGCTTGTTTGTAATCAGCTGCTTCAATCAGACTCTCATAGGTGGCTGAACGGCTTGCATTTGAGTGTGTTAGCAAAATTACATCAATATTGACACAGCACCAACATTGAATAGAAGTGAAGGAATCAAAAACGGGTAGCACGAAATAATGGCTTTGATTGCATGTTTACAGTAAAAATGATAATAATCAGGTATCTTTCTTTAGTGCGGTCAGCAAGTGAAGACTTGAGATCAGTAGTTATGTAGAACAAGCTTTATTTGGATTCACGACATGTTCTTCACTCAGCTCCCCAAACTGACAGCATAGGCTTATCTCCAAAAGGGTTGATCTTGTATTCTGGCTACATGGTTTGATATTTAGAGCATCCATGAAAAAAAATCCTAGTTAATTGGCCTGTTTTTTTTTGTGTGGAAGACCTTAAAGAAATTGTTGAAAAAGCAAAGGATTGCGGAGGTGTGTGTGTCCTTTACGTTAGGATGTAGACGCCAAAAAACAGCTGATGGGAATCATTCAACAGCTCCGGAGCTTCCATATGCTGATTGTAGGTTAAATTGCTTTGGTTTCTGATATCATGTAGCTGCTGAATATCACACTCACCCTCATTAGTGTAAAAAAACTGAATCAAATATTGTATATCTGCGCTTTTAAGTGGGCCAATATAGTGGGTGATTAAATTGGGATTGCAAGTCATTACATTTGTGTGTCATTAAAAAACAAACTCTGCAGTAGAAACGGTCATAATTAATTTAAGATACAAAGGAGTACATTTGAACTGTTGTGAAATGTGAAATGAATGTGTAGTGACTTATCAATCAATTTTTCAGAGTGACCAAACATCAGTCCCCCAAAGAGTACAGAGGAAAGTTAAAAACGAGTGGTGAGTCGTTTCCCCTTAGCTCTCTTGTTTTTTTTCAATCGAGTTTGAAGTTAAAAATCTTGGTAACATTTTCCAAGTCCTTCACTGGATCAAAATCTCGGAACACCCTCCCTATCAGGAATATTATGACCCCAAGCCTCCTTCAGTTCTGACATGCTATCCGTTTTATTCAGAAATTTGAGAAACAGAGGAATCCGTATTGGGATTTTCAATTAAACTGACTGGTAGAGGCATGTGATTTTGGTTTAGAGGGGATTTTAGGGAAAAGATGCTTCACCCAGAGGGTTGTGGTGATCTGGATCTCACCGGTGGTAGAGGTGGGAACCCTCAAAATATTTAAGGTTTCTAAAGTAGATCACCACCACCTTCTCCAGGGCAGTTCGGGTGGTTAATATGTGTTGGTTTATCCAGTGATGTTGATTGCCTGTAAAAGAATTTTTAAACTGTCAGTGGACAAAAGTTGCCTTTCAATTTATTCTGGGCCCATTCCACTCAGCTTGCAGAGACCAGTTTAATCCCTAAAGCATTCCGTTAGCATCTGACTTAGTTCTTCAATTTCTTTTAATCTGTACACTATTGATAGCTTTCTCAGTTCCTTGTATCTGTTAGCTCATTTGGAACTGTTATGTTCTAGGACTTGAACTGCAGAAGTGCTGAAAGCTTTCCTCTTAAAGCTTATTGAGTGTATCTTTCTAAAAAAAAACTCCTACATTGGTCATTAATATATTCACATGTCCTTTCATCACTGTCAGGTCATCTAATGAAGAGTCCTCATGATGTGATGCTTTAGTTTTTCTTACATTCTATTTTAGATTTCCATGTATTTTGCTTCTATTACCCCACTCATGCTTCCTCAAACATAATTTGCTGTAATTGAATCATTTTGGTACACTACTGGGAGTCAAAATAAGCTAATATATGTGCTGGTACTTGTAATCTGTGCGCAGGCAAATTGTGCCAAATATCATGCAGTTAGTGAAACCAAAAGTGTTTTCAACTCATTTATGTGATGTGTTTGTCACTGTTTAGGCCAGCATTCATATTGCCCTTAAGAAAGTGGTATTGAGCTACTGTTCATTTGATGTGGGTACATCCACAGTGTGGTTAGGAATGGAGTTCCAGGATTTAGACTTGTCGTGTTGTAATTAGGGAAGCAACAACATCTATAATGCCATCTTACACTTAATCACAATTGTATTATGACATAGATTTCAGACCAGGCAAGCTTATATTTTAAAACTATACAGTGACATCAGTAATCTCAGAATCCAGATTTTGTGTATAAGTTAGTGATACTGAAGCTAAATGTGTAATAATTGTTGTAAATAGACTTTAAGAAATCACCCTCTCCAGAATCTGACTGTCTCATGACTATGTTACATGGGTTACCATATAGTGAACCACAAATGTTCTCATTTACTGGGACTTATAGCATTTATGGGGTCAGGTTAATCTGATGGCAGTTAACATATCTACGTAACATCAATAGTACCGGCTTGGTAAATTTGATGAGAGTTCATCTTTGTCTATGTTTGAAAACTGTTAAACATCAAGTCCCAGAAATTGTAGGAACTGCCGATGCTGGAGAATCTGAGATAGCAAGATGTAGAGCTGGATGAACACAGCAGGCCAAGTAGTAACAGAGAAGCAGGAAAGCTGATGTTTCGGGCCTGGACCTTTCTCCAGAAATGGAGGAGGGGTAGGGGATTCTGAAATAAATAGAGACGGGCGGGGAGGCGGATGGAAGATGGATAAAGGAGAAGATAGGTGGAGAGGAGACAGACAGGTCAAGGAGGTGGGGGTGGAGCCAGTAAAGGTGAGTGTAGGTAGGGAGTTAGGATGAGGGTAGGTCAGTCAAGGGAGGATGGACAGGTCAAGGAGGCGGGGATGAGGCTGGTAGGTAGGAGATGGCTGTGGGGGTTGAGGTGGGAGGAGCAGATCGGTGGGGGAAAGGACAGACAGGTTAGGGAGGCTGGGATGAGCTGGGCTGGTTTTGGGATGCAGTCTGGGACGAGGAAATTTTGAAGCTTGTGAAGTCCACATTGATACCATTGGGCTGCAGGGTTCCCAAGCAAAATATGAGGTGCTGTTCCTCCAACCTTCGGGTGGCATCTGGGAGGTGCAGTCTTTGTTGTGAACTGAGCGTAGGTGTTCCACAAAGTGGTCTCCAAGCCTCCGCTTGGTTTCCCCGATGTAGAGGAGGCCGCGTCAGGAACAGCAGATACAGTATACCACATTAGCAGATGTACAGATGAACATCTGTTTAATGTGGAAGAACATCAAGTCCCATTCACTTTATATGCCTTTCCTACTATATTGGCTACAGATACACCACTAATGCCTCAAATTTCACTACTCATGTTCATGTTTTAAAATTCTTTCCATTGGTCTCAGTTCTTTCCTAATTTTATAATCACCTGTAATTACATAATTTCTTCCAAATCCTTTCCACTCTCAGACTGTAGCCACTTGTACGTACTCCACTTTATCCTGTTACTGGTAACCAAGCCTTCACTGGGCTAAGCCTCATGATGTGGAATGCTTCCCCTAAAACTCTCCACCTCTCCATATTACACACACCTCCTTCAAAATTAAAAATTCTTTATGATCAACCTGTTAGTCACCCAACATTCATATTCTTCTTCCACTCAGTGTCCAGTTGCCTGTTTACATATTTATCAAGTGCTTTGCAACCCTTTTCTACACAGAAGACCCGATAGATTGAATTTTTCCAGTATATGGTTCGAGGTGTAGATGTGGGTAATGCAGCTGATGTGGTGGACATGGACTTCAGTAAGGTTTTTGACAAGGTCTCACATGGCAGACTGTTTACGAAGATAAATGCACATGGGATCTAATGCAATTTGGCAAATTGGGTCCAAAATTGGTTTACTGACAGGAAATAGAGGGTATTGTTCAAAAGGTATTGTTACAACTCTAATATTGTGTTCGGTGATATACAAATTGGGTCCTTTGCTTTTTATGTGTGCATTAATGATCTAGATCTGAATATAGGAGATTCAATCAGTAAATTTGCATGTGATATAAAAACTGGTAGCATGGTTAATAGCAAAGAGGAAAGTCTAACACTACAGGACAAATGTAGGCAGGCTGGTCAGATCAGCTGAACAGTAGCAAAAGGAATTTAATCCTAAAAAGTGTGACAATGCAAAGGAGGACACAATGAACAGTACAACCCTGAGAAGTACAGGGGATCAGAGAGACCTTGGTGTACATGTCCACAGACCCTTGAAAGCAGCAGGACAGGTGGATAAGGTGGATAAGAAGGCATTGCCTTTAGTAGTCAAAGCGTTGAATACAAGAGCAAGGAAATGAAAATGGAGCTCTACATAATTTTAGTTGGGTCAGAGTTGGAGTACTGTGTGCAATTATTACTACCACTCTATAGTAAGGATATGATTGCACGAGAGAAGATACAGAAGATGCTCACTATAGTGATAGTAATGAGGTCAGCCAGGTGAGTTCCCTGGTTGGGGCTGTTAACCTGGTCCAATCAAGGAGCCCTTGCTGACAGATAAGAACAGGAACGCCAGACATCCTGTTCACTCCGAGAACTGACTCTGAGCGAGCTGGATCAGTGTCAAGGACTCTCCACATGTAAATAAAGGGTGACTTTGTGACGGGATACCAATCTCTGTCAAGTTACTTCAGTGACGAGGAGAGAAAAGTACGCTCCTGAAAGAAATTGCTTGTAACAGTTGCCTTTGAGTTAGGGTAAGCCATGATGCTGTTATTTGGGAAGCTTGATCCTGTCGTCAAAGACTGGGCCCAGTATGTGGAAAGAATGTGTTACTTTTTCTGGGCAAGTGATATTGGAGCAGATGAAAAGCAACAAGTAATTCTCCTGTCATCATGTGGTCCTACAGTTTTCCAGTTATTAGCAGTCTAACTTGCCCTGAGGGACCAGATACTAAAAGCTTTTAGGAGTATATAGATTTAGTTAAGGAATATTACAACCCCAAGCTTCCTTCAGTTCTGATATGCTATCCATTTTATTCAGAAATTCGAGAACCAGGGGAATCCGTATTGGGATTTTCAATTAAGGAGACTGGCAGAGGCATGTGATTTTGGTTTAGAGGGGATTTGAGGAAAAAACGCTTCATCCAGAGTGTTGTGGCTATCTGTATCGCACTGGTGGCAGAGGTGGGAACCCTCAAGATATTTAAGAACAATTTAGGTGAACATTTAAATACAGTAGCAGAAAAGATCATACACCAAGTGCTGGAAAATGGGATTAGAATGGATGGATGTCATTATCAAGCATGGACATGATGAGCTGAATGGTGTCTTTCTGTGCTGTATAACTCTGTGACTAAGAAAAAGCTTTTTTTATAAAGTGTGACTGTGCGCTGTATATGCACTTTCATGTTATATACACTTCATTTGTAGAATTTGCTTCCATTAGATTATTTTGCCATATAATTTGTTTGTCAAAAGGAAGGAGGGGAAGTTTCAGCCTTTCACGGTTTCGCAGTCTTCAGAATTAGGAGGACTGTTTTAACAGTGGTCGCTGCCCTTTTCGGATGCAGAAGAGGGGTAATTTTTGTTGTCTCAGGGGATTGCGCTGCGTGGGAACCCTCCTTCTTAGATGGCGGTGGTAGAGCAGGGAATCCAAGGTTGTCAGGATTGGACGGGAATGTGGAATTTGAAACACAAATAGACCCACCACGGTTTTATTGAATGGTGAGCAGATTCAAGGGTTGACTTTTTTTGCGCTACATTTGTAAGTTCCTGGTACATGTTAAAAACCTGAGCTTCTAAATTCACTGTTAAATGTTCTACCTGGTAAAGTTTGAAGTTTGATTTTTAAGCTCCACTGGGCCTGGGAACAGAGGTTGGCCTGAATTAAAGTGTGCCCTGCCTGCCAATGTGCCAGTGTCTCGGATCTATTCAGCCGTGGGGATTGGATCGTAGCACAGCTACCAGTCCACAGGCTGCCCGCTCATTAAAGGGCATTGAAGGAATTGATGGATGCCATGTGGGATTGATCAATTGATCTCCGAATTCCTGCAGGCATGGGGGCCTAGCCTTGATGCCTGAAGGTGGCTTCTCAGTGGCAGATCAGAGGGGCAGCACTTCAGACAAGCCCAGAAGAGTTCCACGCCAGCCTGGATAGCCTTCTATAAGAGCTACGTGCTTACCGCCACAATAGTCCTGGCTGTTTATTTTGATTTGAGTTCAAAACATTTAGAGCGAAGGCACCTCAATTTTAAAATGCCGGCTCCTTCACTAGCCTTTGATTATAAATTGCTGTTCCTTTCAAACTGGGAGGTTTCTGATCACACCATCCTTAATTGGATGATGAGCCCCCCTTCTGGTCATTGATTAAAAAATCATAGACCTCACACTGTGGGACCTTCTGAGCTGTATTTTAGCTTCACAGGCGAGTCTCAAAAGCCCACACGGAGAATTTACTCATGATGTAAATAGTAATGAAACTATAAGGACTGAAATATTTATTCGTGCCATCTTTCTGCTGACAATGTCATGTGAAAGATATCTTTTAGTCACTTTGGCGTTAGACATCAATGTTCTTTTTGTCAAATCTCTTGGCCTTGCCAAAAATGATGCATTGCCAATGCTGTAGTGTAATTGGGCTAGTGATCCAGAGGCACACTCTCACCTTCTGAGTTCACATCCCACCATGGCAACTAATGGAACTTAAATTTAATGAATAAACATGACCTTGAAAACTAAGGTAGGGCTACAATCGAGTTATTCCCCTGATCTTTATGCAGTTCGAACCACCCCCAGACCCACTGGTTCTGGACAGTGGATTTATTTAGGGGATGTAAAATGAAGAGGCCATGATGTGAAGGTGCTGGTGTTGAACTGGGGTGGACAAGGTCAGAAATCACACGACACCAGGTTATAGTCCAACAGGTTTATTTGAAAACACAAGCTTTTGGAGCCTCACTCCTTCTTCAGGTGCCAGACTAACACCTGAGGGAGGACTGAGGGTCTGAAAGCTTGCGTTTTCAAATAAACCTGTCAGACTATAAACTAATGAAGAGGTAGTAGACAGACGTTTCAGGGCAAAAGAATCTCTGCGTTTATTTAAGGTACAAAAGGTACTTACAATACAAGAAAATAGATAACACGATAAATCAAGGAAAATAACACAATTAATATACAGAAGAACAGTAGTACATTAAAATATACTATTAATTAGATGACCACTGTTAGATATGATCTTACTGACACACAGAATACAACAACGTTTAATTTTAGTCTCTGAATCAGAATTCCTACCAATAGGGTCCCAATTCACTAGCGATGTTGGAACTTTGGCTTTTCGAGGCTTGTGCTCACCACTCAGAGCGCAGTTTTGAAATGTGCTTGGCCGTTCTGGCTTGCCATACCCAGAACCTGGGTGGAGACTTCGGATTGCGTAAGTTGTTCAGTTTGGGTTGAATCCAGAGATGCGGTATGGTGCATGTTGGATCTATCGGGTAAGTACCTGGTTTTCTTTATTTTCTGCTGGCTTGGCGAGGCCGCTTTTCATCTCAGGTTGTGTCTGAGGACTGTGGTATTGGTTGAGTTGGTTGTTGCTTCGTGGTTTCAGTCTTTAGTGCCAGTGGCCGTGGTTGGTTGCTGGGGTTCTTGCCGTCGGTGTTCTCAGTTTGGGAAAGGCCCACGTTTAGAAGCTTTCGTTCGGATTGCTCTTCGACATGTTCCATTGCGGATGTCTTGTTGGCCTTTTCCCTCTCAGTGTCCTTTGTTCTGATTATGCTCTTGGCTTGGCTTTCCGATTGGGCTTCTCTGTCCGGCCTTCGATTTGGGTCTCAAATTGGAAGCTGCTTGTGGGAGGGCTGCCTGTGGGGAAGCTGTTTGTGCAGAAGCTTTTTGTTGGTAAAGAAAAGTCTCTTCTCAGCTGAGGTTGGGTCTGGCAGTTATAGACCACCTCCCCCCGCCCCCACCCCCCCCCCCTCAATCTTTTGGTCTCTTCTGAGGTTAATTGGCTTTCTGATGGCTAGAGAATGTGTGGATGGGTTTTGATCACGATTGAATATCCAGTATCTCTGTAGGCCCTATACTGTCCATACTGTATAACCTGAGATGTAAAAGCTGTCTCGGACTAAGGTCAGTTGGTTTTGGTCGATTGTTCTTTTAGGTAGGAGGTGTACACTGGAATTTCAGGCTGAACAATAGTCCCAGACAGTAATCTCCATTCTCAGACTTGCTGACTGTGTTGTGTATTTCTCCCAGACTCAGACCAGCTGTCCCTTTTCTTTAAAAATTTTTAAAGTCCAGGATTTTGTCCATGTATTTTTATATTGGGGATTATTGCTCAATATTACACGAGGTCCCTTTGAAACTGTGATTGTTCCTAAAAAAAAGGTAGTGCATTAATGTTCTTTAAGGAAGGAAAATCGCCAAATGTGTCTGGTCTGGCCTACACATGACTGCATACCCACAGCAATGTTAACTCTTAATTACCCTCTGAAGTGGCTTGGTCAGTCAGTCAGCTTCAGCACAGATAGGGATTAGTGGCAATTGCCAGCTATTGTGCAAAGTAATTGTTCTGAAAGAGTTAATGTTAATTTGTATCGAGCTTCACCTAGCCTAATGATGTCACACAGGCCTTGGGTGGGAATAGTTGAGTTCTGCATGAGGACAACTCCAAGAACCGCGAGCAATTTTGCCAAGAAAGTTCATGTAAACTGTACCTGTTAGTATTATGCAATAATGTACCTTATTATGTAAGACAAACGTCTCCTCTATTTAGACTCATCAGAGGTGGATCTTCCGATAAATGTCCAGGCCCTAGATTCAATATAGAGAAAGGAAGATCCTTGGCAGAAAATTAGTCAATCCAGTCTACCATATGCTATATAATGTGGTATCTGAAAACACAATGAGTGAGCAGAGGTGTGAATTGGAATGTTACAGTTCCAAGATGGCGGCACCGGCAAGATAGGCAGTGTTTGGGCACTTGAGCTTGTTTGTTTCAGACTAGCCACTTCCTCCCTTCTTTCCATACCCTTTTTGTCTTCTTTCTTTTTCTCTTCTTTTTCTTCACCTTCTTCCTGTTGGCAATGCTGGAGAAGGTGACATTACGGAGGAGGGCAGCCGATGTGGGAGACTTGATGGCCTGGCAGCGGAGCCTGGGACTCCAAGTTGTGGTAGGTCCAGCGCAGGGATTCCAGGCAACGTTGAGCTGGGGGCTCCTGGATGCAACGCGAGTGTCAGTCCAGCACGGGACCTGGCCACGGCGGCCTGTCGGCGAGGTGGGCTAAGCGGTGAAGAGATGGTGCTTGAACAGTAGCACCTCTGATGTTGGTGGGTCCAGCGGAGGGGACTCAGGACTCATGGTGGAGGTGGCAGAATGAAGATGGACTCTCTTACAGCTATATCATTTTATTCTTTTTATTCTTAAAGTATTCAATATGGCACCGGGTTCTAGCAATAGTTGAAGCTTTTCACTATATTTTACCATGTTGTTCATTGTAGAGTGTCAGTGACAATAAACCATCATTCATTCAGCTGAACCACACTACACCGGTGATCACAGGTGGGCAGGCAGAATCCATTTCATCCTGAATAAAGAGGAACAATATTTTTGAAGAAGAGAATCTAGCACTTTGACAGGATTACCACTGTTTAAAAAATGTTGACTGTCAGTCAGCAGCTAAAACATGAAAACTGACAGGTGTGAGAGCAGCAACAAGGCAAGTTCTGTACAACAAAGATAAATCTTCACCAAGAAGTTGGTAAGAAGCTCAGGAATAATAATATAGGATAGGGAAAGAGAATAGACCAGCCACACTGAGAAAAGAACACAGACCTTAGAGAAGGCTCTGCAGGGATGGAGGAAACCTTGAGAATAAATCTTGATACCGGTGAAGGAAAAGGGGAAAATCATTACAAAAAATTCTTGACAGAGAAGACAAAAGAGTTCAAAAAAATGTTCTCAACTTATTCAGTTGTTTTCCCTGGAGCACAGGAGACTGAGAGGAGTCATGACAGAAGTATAGAGAATAATGAGGGGCATGGATAAACAGACAGAAAGGAACTTTTCCCCTTGATAGAGGGATCAATAAACAGGAGGCATAGAGGTAAAGTAAGAGGTGGAAAATTAAGAGGACACATGAGGAAAACATTTTTTCAGTCAGAGTGGTGGGAATCTGGAACATATTGCCTGTAAGGGTCACAGATACAGAAACCCTCATAGCAATTAAGAAGTATTTAGATGTACACTTGCAATGCCAATGCATACAAGGCTATGTAACAAATGCTGGAAAATTGAATTAAAGTTGCCTTTTTCTGTTGCGTAGTCCTGTATGACTCAATAACTCTCAAAAATGAAGTATTTGCCATCTTTGTGACTGGGCACCATCAGGCACAACTGCAAGGGATAGTGAAAGGGCCTGGAAAGGAATTTATGCTGGGGCTGTGGTATTGGAAAGATCTCAGTAATTATTTCAGATTGGAAAAATACAAACTTATAAAAGTTTAGGCAAAGAATTGAGCAGAAGAAGAAAAAAAAATAGAAAATGTTTAACATTTGAAAGGACTCAATAATTAAACAGTAATTTCAGTGGGAAGATTTCTCATACCAGCAGCCACAGAATAGACTGAATGCTAATGGTTGGTGGGCTGTAGTGTCTTAATCTTTTTGTACAAATCTAGTTTTGTTTGCAGAAATCTACAGTTAAATCTTAAAGTTCCTAGCCTTAAGCAAGGTTTTAAAAATCTCCATGGAAGAGCATTTGAGCTGCCAGGAGTGGTGGTGGAGGCAGATACAATAGAGGCTTTTAGATAAACAGATGTATATGCAAGGGATGAAGGGATATGAACCAAGGGCAAGCAGAAGGGATTAGTTTAATTTGGTGTCATGCTCGGCACAATTGTGGACCAAATGGCCTGTTTCTGTGCTGTACTGTTCCATGTCCATGAATATGTGGCTTAAAGATTACTGGAAGAGAAGTGAGTTTCATTCCATGGAATACAAGTTCCAGTACTGGGGAAAGTGGGAGATATCCAGTTGGGAAGATCCCCAACAGTACTATGATGTGGCCTGTCTTCTTGTGAGCCACATAATTAGTGAAGGAAAGACAATGTTAAACTAAATAGTGGGGACAAGGGATCTCATTAAGGTAGCTGTAGTAAACCAAAGAGTTAGGACAAGACCAAAGAGAAACGTATTAATACAGACAATGACAGGAAGGGGTAGAGAGTAGAAATTTAAGAGTAAATTGACAGATAAGAATGGAGGTTACAAAAAGAATAAAAAGATACAACCAAAGTGGCACCGCGGTTAGCACTGCTGCCTCACAGTACCAGGGACCCAGGTTCAATTCCACCCTTGGGTGACTGTCTGTGTGGAGGTTGCACGTTCTCCCTGTGTCTGCGTGGGTTTCCTCCAGGTGCTCCGGTTTCCTCCCACAGTCCAAAAATGTGCAGCCTAGGTGGATTGGCCATGTTATATTGCCCATAGTCTTCAGGTATGCGTAGATTAGGTGGGTTACAGGGAAAGGGTTGGGAGATGGGTCTGGGTGGGACGGTCTGAGGGCTGGTGTGGACTTGTTGGGCCGAGGGGCCTGTTTCCACACTGTAGGGATTCTATGAAAAAAGAACTCCGTATTTGAATTCACATAGCATTTGAGGAAAACAGAAGAACTGAAAGCACAAATGAAATAAATAAGTGTGATTTGATAAGCATTACAGAGATGTGGCTGAAGGGTGACAAAGATTATAAACGGGTTATTGAAGATTGCAGGACACTCATGAAGGGCAGGAAGCTAGGATAACGTAGCATGTTGGCTGTTAGTAATGATGGCATTAGCACAATACAGTGTGATGATGTAAGTTTAGACAACAAGGCTGTGGAATGATTTGGGTAGAAATGAGAAATGATAAAGGCAAAAGGCATATGTGAGAGTGGTGTACAGGCCACGCAACAATAACCACCTCATGGTAGGGTGGAGCATATGGGAAGAAACAAAGATAGTTTGTCAGAAAACCGTGGTGATAACCATGGAAGGAAAAGTAAGCTGAAAAAACATACCCCAAGCAAAGAGTTCATTGAATGTCTTTGAGATAGTATCTTAGAACAGCATACTCTGGAGCAAGCAGAGAACAGATTAAATTAGACCTGGTATTGTGGAATAAAACAGGATCAATTAATAGCCTCTTAGTGAAGGCACATCTATGTAGAAGTGATCATGACATGATTACATTTTACACTCATTTTAGTAAGGAGAGGAGTGGTTTAGATACTTTATAAAAACTTAAACAGTCAAATGTGAAGGATGAAAGCAGAGCTGGCTAAAGTGAATTGGCAAAATAGTCTAAAAGATTGGTCAAAGGAGATGTGGTGGCGGGTATTTAAGGGGCTATTTCAGAATGCACAGCAAATACTTTCCAAAAATTAATAAAAAAATTGAAAAGATCGACCCGTCATCTGTGCTTAATTAGAAAGGTTAAAGTTAGTATTAAATTTATGCAAAGACAAATTGCAGGTTGGCAGATTCAAAAGAATATTACAATGTTAAAATATTAGGAGCTATATTTAAAGAAAGTATAACAGGGCCCTTGGATATGTTTTGAGGTAAATGGGAATATTTAACATGGTTTTGTGAAGAAGAAATGTGTTGCAGATAAAGAGGAACAGTGAATGTATCGTACTTAGGTTTTTCAGAAGCATTTCATAAAGTGCCACATCAAAGATTGCTATGAAAAATAAAAGCTTATTGTTTGGTGGGGTAACATACTGGTATAGATAGAAGATAGAAGATATAAGGCACAACGTCTTTGGTTAAGCAGAAGACACAGAAGCCTGAACGCACGCACGGTCAAGTTCAGGAACAGTTTCTTCCCTGCCACTATTAGACTGATGAATGGACTCCCTAACTTCAAATAATGCTGAGCTTGCGAATGTTGATCTTGCCCAGCTCAAGCCCTGTGTGATGTAACTTGTATGCCTCTGTCTAGTTCTTTTTTCACCCTATGATCTACATATCCTTGCTATCTATGATCTGTCTGTACTGCTCGTAAACAAAGCTTATCACTGTACTTCGGTACATGTGACAATAAATCAATCAAATTAAATCAAATCAAGGTTGACTGGTTAGCAGGAAGCAGAGAATAGACATAAATGGGTCTCTTCAGGGTTGGATAAGTTGTAATCAATCATGTGCCAAGGGAATCAATGCTGAGGCCTCAACTTTTCACAATTTATATACATGACGTGAGTGAAGAAATGGATAACCAGGCTGCCAATTTCGTTGATAACACAAATTTAGAATGGCAGGTAATTTGCGAAGAGGATATAGAGGCTGGAAAAATAGATTTACTGAGTAGGCAATGTTCTGTCAAATGGAGTAGAATGTGAGAAAATGTGAAATTTTCCATGGTAGCAGAAAGAATAAATAGGAAGCATTTTGTCTAATTTGTGAGAGGTTTCAGAGCTCTAAGATGCTCTGGTTGTCCTTGTAGAAGAATTGCAAAAGGCTGGTATGCAAGTAGTTAAGAAAATAGATGTACTGTTATAATGTATTATGAGACAAATTGAATATAACTATAGGGATGTCATGCTGCAAATATATGGGACACTGGTGAGAATACATCTAGAGTAGTCTGTGCAGTATTGATGTGGAGGTGCCGGTGTTGGACTCAGGTGGATAAGGTCAGAAGTCACATTACACCAGGTTACAGCCCAACAGGTTTATTTGAAATCATATGCTTTTGAAGTGCTGCTCCTTCAGGTGAAGTGACGAAAAGCACACAGGCACAGAATTTATAGGCAGAGACATCAATAGGCAGAGAGATCAAAAGTTCATACAAATGGTTGAGTGGAATGTCGATAGGCTGCAGGTGATCAAAAGGGTCAGACGGTGTAAGTAAAGTTTCAGCAGCTGAATAACAAGTGAAGGGAAGACCTATAATCTGATTAATTGAGGCAAAGAGATAACTACAAAAAATTTAAAAATAAGGTGGTGCTAGAGACAATCAAGTGGCTGGAATAAACTGACAGGTATAAGTAGCCATCTTCATTGGTACGGAACATGGCTATCAGCCTCTGCTCGGTGATTCTGCATTGTTGTGTATCTCGAAGGCCGGCTTGGAGGACACTTACCCGAAGATTGGAGGCACTGCACAACAATCACCAGACAGGGATGTTCCCTCCCAGTCGGGGAACACTTCAGCAGTCAAGGGCATTCAGCCTCCAATCCTTGTGTAAGCATTCTCCAAGGCAGCCTTTCAGATACACAACAACGCAGAGCTGCTGAGCAGAAGCTGATAGCCAAGCTCTGTACCCAGGAAGACAGCCTTAACCTTCATGTTGTGTTACATGTAACCCTACTATATTGTTTTGTATTTGTAAAATCTTCTTCCTATCCTGTTTTGACATCATCGCCTTGATAACTTGTTATAATCTCTCTAACTTAATTAGTTTGTACAGTTTTGGTTACTTGTTACTTTGGTCCGACCCTCAGAATGCGATTCTTATACCTATCATGTTATTCCAGCTGTTTGGTTTGTCTCCAACTCTACCTTATTTTTAATTTTTTGTAATTATCTCTCTGGCTCAATTAATTTGAATATAAATCATCCCTTCACTTGCTATTTGGCTGTTGACACTTTGATCACAGTCTGACACTTTGAGCACTTGCAGTGACTTATTATTCAGCTTATCAACACTCCACTCTCACCATTTTTATAATCTTTGGATCTCTGTGTCCGTTGATCTCTCTGCCTATAAATCCTGTGCCTGCATGCTTTCCTTCACTTCACCTGATGAAGGAGCAGCGCTGAAAAACCTTGTGATTTCAAATAAACCTGTTGGACTTTCACCTGCTGTTGTGTCCCTTCTGACCGTGTACAATATTGGTTACCTCATTTAAGGAAGGATGCACATGTATTGCAACCTTCAGAAAAGATTTACTTGAAGAAAAACCTGGAATGAAGGATTGTCTCATAAGGACAAGTTAAACAGGCTAAGCACGTATCTGCTGGAGTTTAGAGTAGGAGTTAACTTAATTAAAATACATAAGTTTTTGGGTGGCCTTGACAGAATAATTGAGTATCTAGAACTAGGGGTCAACATTTCAAGACAAAGGATTACCCACCTAAAAGACATAATGATGTACAATGTCTCTGGATAGATTTCAGCAGCTAAAGGAAATAGAGTAATCAGGAAATGCATATGAATAGTTCTCCTGTTGCATAGTAAAGTCACATAACCCCACCCTTTCATTAGAGAGAGAGATGACTGGTGAAGTATTTAATGTGAGGGTCACCATCCTTAGGTGAGGGGAGAGATTGAGAAGTGTAGCCTTCATGCTAACCTTGGCCAGTGCCAGAATTGAACCCATGCTGTTGGCATCATTCTGTATCACAAACCTGCTGCCGAAACAACTGAGATAACAAGGTGTGGAGCTGGATGAACACAGCAGGCCAAGCAGCATCATAGGAACAGGAAAGCTCGACGTTTCGGGCCTGGACACTTTATCAGAAATGGGGGAGGGGAAGAGGGTTCTGAAATAAATAGGGAGAGAGGGGGAGGCAGATAAAGGATGGATAGAGGAGAGGATTGGTGGAGAGGAGGCAGACAAGTCGAAGAGGCGGGGATGGAGCCAGTAAAGGTGAGTGTAGGT
>JAHRHZ010000078.1:8804472-8948282 GCA_024137785.1 Ginglymostoma cirratum
CTTGACGTTTCGGGAAGGGTTTAGGCCCGAAACGTCAAGCTTTCCTGCTCCTATGATGCTGCTTGACCTGCTGTGTTCATCCAGCCCCATGCTTGTTATCTCGGATTCTCCAGCATCTGCAGTACCTTTTATCTCTTGAGTGATTCTATTTGTTTTCATTATCTCTAAATGCAAAATTAAGAAGGGGCACACCAAGATCTCTCCTTTTTTTCCCACTCCATTTCAGCTGTTACCATTTAAGAAATATCTACTCCTTTATTCAGTTGGTGATTTAGTCAAATTGTAGCAAATGCAAATTAAGGCTGAAATTTTAATTCCGTTTTTTAAATTAAAATTGTGATGATGTAAACAATGTACATTTATTCAATGCCTTTGGCCATTGCAAAACTTACCTTCTAGAGGTGTAAATGGATCATTATGAGTTAATGTTTAGCCTGTTTCAATAATGACATGAAGCAGGATTCTGCTCCTGTGTATTTGCATGAGATGCGTTTTAAATGTTTTGATCAGATAGTGAAGCAGGATGGCCAATTCCACATTGTTTTAACTACAGTTTCAAGCTAGTTTCTGCAATATGCCCTGTGTTACACATGGTTTGATCCTTATTATGCTAAACTCTCTCAGACATTCATTTCAGTAACATTCATTTCAGCTTTGTTGACATGCAAACGTTGATGTTGTCCATGTAAAGAGTGTTTGCGCGTTCTGGAGAAGTTGAATGACATAAAGAACTGGCAAAATGTCTGAGCTCACTAGATCTCATTATTCAAAAAGCAATGTGGAAATAAGTCTGATCTTTCTTCACTCAGAATGATCATTTTGATTAGTGGCACAGTTCTCCTCTATTTCTTTTCAGAACTATAGTGCATCATCCACATTTGGAGAGGACGGGACTATTTTTAAGGTTTGTGCGTTGGACCAGTGCCCTTTAATATCAGTATTAAACTTTACTGGCTCTCAACAAATGCAAGCCAGACTTCGTCATAACAAGCCAACTGCTTCCTAATGCACTGAGTAGTGACCTTCACCTTTCCATGTTAACTGACAATCTTGTTCGCCTATGCAATGTCTTTTGTCTAAAAGCTTTGATTTCTCTTCCTCTTGCGATATGAATGATTTTCCCTCTGGTCTGATCTCTCTTTCTGCAAAAGTTAGCATTTAAGGAAAACTACGGTGAACTGGGTTGCTTCCACTCAATTGTATGAGGTACATGCGCAATTAATCCCATCTAAGTATCATCTTTATTAATGGTGGCTGTTATTTGTTCTGTCTTCAATTTACAGGGGATATCTTTTGCACTGGTCTGACAATTCTCTTTGCAAATTAATTCTTTAGTGGCTCATGGCCCTGTTGTGAGGTCTTGATGACAGACTGAACCTCACTCGATCTCTTTGTAAAACTGGACAATGATAAGAGAAGAGGCAGAGGTGGACAGAGGACATATAGTTTGATCACTGTCTCATCAGGAATGCCTCTTGAATTTCTAAATCCATGCCAAACTGATTGAAGGAACGTTTCCTAATTAATACTCCTGTCCCGCCTCCCATTTGCCCAACAAAGCATTCACTGCCTGAAGCTACTATCTAAGCCTGCTGACAGTTTGGAGTCTTTCCTGGTTTCAGGATGACAACCTAAGTTAGTTGAAGTCTCCTGAGGGTGCACTGGACACAAAAGTTGGTGTAGATCAGAAACTGTTTCACATGTCCTTTTGTGACCTGTGTAGCACATAGGGTTCAAGGTTTGTTGATGCCTCTTCCATTGTGTGTAACACCAGCAACAGCTCTTTCCATGCTGGAAGACATTTTTTTCCTACGGGACCTCCAATTTCGAGAGACCACCCACTACCTCAGTTGAACAGTGAACATGGCTTCTAGCCATGAATTAGCCAATTGAGGCAAATGACTTGCTCTGAAGTATGGCAAAAAAATTTAAGGCATGACAAGGTTCAGTCCCTTATTTCCAGGAATACTGGCCAGCACTTAACGTGATATTCATCAGAATTTTCAGACAGTGCTGAGTGGCACAGAGGCTTAATAGTCAGCATTGCTACCTCGGAGAGTCAGAGATCTGGGTTCAATTCTATCCTCAGGTGAATATCCGTCTGTGTTGACTTTGCACATCCTTCTCGTGTCGGCATGTGTTTCCTTCGGGTGCTCTGTTTTCCTTCCACAGTCCAAAGATGTGCGGGTTAGATGGATTGGCCATGGGAAATGTAGGATTACAGAGATAGGATGTCAGGGTGGGATGCTGTTCAGAGGGTCACGGTGGACTCGATGGACTTAATAGCCTGTTTCCACACAGCAGGGATTCTAAGACAGAATTGCTGCTGTTTTCAGACATCGAGATGATTTAAGGGGCAGGGTTTTTGCCATGAAAATGGTGGGGGAAAGAGGGTTGCATAATTTTACCTGCTGATCCACCTGCCAGTGTGTTAGCATCATTCCAGCCGAAGCCATTTTCCTTGAGGAGAAAAACAGGAGTGAACAGTGATCTGTCCACAAGCATTATGAAGTCATGAAAGGTGTTTGAATGGCCATTGAAGGTCCCACGATATCAGAAACATAGAAGGGTCCTCTTGGTGGCAGACTGGCGTTGAGAGAGGGGTTTGATGCTTGTGGGAAATGTTGCTCAATACTCCAGGCACTTCTTGTTTCTCTGGCCATAGCTACAACACAGGTTGCCCTTTAGATGGTTCTCTCCTTCGCAATAGTGACCCAATGACCATGGTCTCTTTTTAAAATTATTTCACACTTAAAATTCCTAAGGAAGGGCTTGAGCGTGGAGGTGTCCTCCCACCATTGTGCGTAACACCAGCAACAGCTCCTTCCATGCTTAAAGACATTTTCTTCTATGGGACCTCCAATTTCGAGAGACCACGTACCACCTTGAATTGAACAGTGAACATGCTTTCTGGCCACGAATTAGCCAATTGAGGCAAAATCACTATCAAGTGACGGTTCTTGATGCAGTGTTGCTTGGGCATCCATTTGAGCCCAACATTGACATCCTGACCTAAAAAGCAAGATGCTTCCCTTGGTCTTTCCCTCAATGGCGCCATGAAGCAACTATCAATCCAGAGAGGCCGCTTTCAAAAGCAGGATTTTTTTTTAACCTGAGGTCTTTCTTTTTGTTCTTACCTCCTGATATCTCTTGCCTATTTCCCCACCTCTTCACAAGCAAAATCATTTCTTACAACTCACATTTCTTTAAATTCCAATGAAAGGTCATTGATGTGAGCCAAATGGTCTAAATTTTACCACTGACTTTGGATCCATGACATTGGAGCAAAAGGTGGGCCCCTATGGCAGCAGAAAGGGCCAGGTAACTTTGCTGTGGGCCCACTGTCCAGTTAAGGATGGCAGGCAGGTTTGTGATGTTGCTGACTGAATCAGACAGCCGACAGGTATGAAGTCTCACACACATCTCCTCCACGGATGCTGCCAGACCTGCTCAGCTTTTCCAGCAACTTTGTTTTTGTTCCTGATTTACAGCATCTACAGTTCTTTTGGTTTTTATTTAGGTGTGAAGTCTCAGCAGCCCCACAACGAGAGATGAACGATGATATGATTTTGCCTCCAACAAGGTGTTTCACCTGATTCAGAAATGCCTATGACACCCCTCATAATATAAGGACTAGACATGGCTATCAGCTGGCCTTCAAGATCCAACAGATGTTTATCACAGCTCACTATTAGAGAAACATTACATTTGCAGCCCTACATGTATCTAGGCTACCTTCAACTATTAGATTACAAACAGCAGCATGCTTCAAGTGATAAAACAAAGAATTGAGGATGCTAGAGAGCTGAAACAACTAAAAACAGAAATTACTGGAGAAACTCAGCAGGTTTGGCAGCATCAGTGACCCACTGGACGCAAAATGTTTACTTTATTTCTCCATAGATGCTGCCAGATATGCTGAGTTTTTCCAGCAATTTCTGTTTTTTGTACATTTCAAGCGATCCCTGGATGGAGTATAGGACGTTTACACCCTCAGGGCATCCACAGTGATGTAGTGATGACATCATGTGCATGTCACTAAACAAATATTGGTATGGTGACCAAGAGACATAAAATTGGTGCTGGTGAAGGGTCCATTATAAAAGAATGGAAAATTTAGCAGGATGGGAAACCCCTCCAAGATGATCCTTGGTGTAGTGGAGTCTCCCTTTCCTAACTGAGGTGTCTTGTTTGGGTTTGCCTTCGGTTCCAATGACTCTCCCATCCACTGCAGGGAGATAGCCTCCACTAAGTTGGTAGTGCTGCAGAGGGTGGTGGATGTGAGCACTGGGAGTGCTGGCAGAGTCACACCACCATTGACAATATGCCATCAGCTTTCTACTCTTGCGCCTTGTAGGTCCTTTAAGAGGTCTGTCACTGGAAGTTGCTCTATATCCCATCACTGGGAAAATGCAATGGCAGTGGGTCTGGGAACTGTCCAAATTCATCTCCTCTCTATTTTAACAGCCTCTTGCCTCTCACACTATTGCCAAGGGACTAGTAAAATTCAGCCCATTGACTCTTTCTTTTCTCTCCACAATAGGTCCTGGTCTGCTAAGTATTTTCCTAACTGTGTTTATAATTCAGGGGCTAAAGGCCAGTTGTCCCTTCCCCTAGACCAGGAGGCCTAGGCTTAAGTTCCACCTTTTCCACAGGTGTGTAATAATGGGTTGATTAGAAAAATAGGTTAATAATGAATAAGTTTATAATTTAGGGGCTACTTCAACCATTTCCCCATGGGAAACAGAAGAGCAAGACCTTTAAATGAACAGGCCAAAATAAGAGTTCAACATTAGTCATTCTAAAGAACAAAAAGAATACCTTGTAAAATTCAGGGGAGATAATCTTCTAAGTACAGACGCTCTGAGACAGTTGTTATACTTGAAAATGTTCTATCTCTCAATAAAAAGGAGAGTTTAAAATTGAGAAACAGAGACAGTTGGTGCCTAGTGGTTTCTTCTGATGGGCTGTGATTGATTGAAAGCTTGTCAAAATATGGGGAGTCAATTACATTATAACTGACCTCACCCTCGAAGGGAAATTAGCCTTAAATTGACTGCACTATATATTTTACAACAACTGTAACGTTGAAGATATAAGTTGCATATTGCTTTATTCCAATAGCAGACTAATGCATTTATGGTGTTAGCATTTTCGGCAAGCCTTGGATATTCCTTCTAATTCACTGATGCTGGCCGTGCTAGTAAGCAGTCCCTCTATCCTGTGTTCAGAAGTGTGCATGCATTACTCAAAATCTAATCAATGATGACATAACTCAAGGGCACATCTTGCAGTCTGAATATTTTGTGTTTTGTATGTGCCCTTACTTCTACAATACCTTAGTGAAAATATTGACAATATTTGGATGAGTTGAGGCGAAAACGGAATCACTGGTCTGTTTTATTTTATAGACATCTTATAGCCGAGCAGAGGGCGATTAAGAGGGAGTCACATCATTTTGGCACATGTATTAGAGCCGGGAAACAGTCACCTGCACTGAAGAGTGGATCGTCTGGGAAAGCCCCTGTGATCAGCAGGAGGAACAGCGTCCAGCAGAGGATGACTGAGAGGGAGAGGCATCACTTCAGCACATACATTAGAGCCTGGAAGTGGTCACCTGCACTGAAGAGCAGTTTGTCATAGATCTGGTGTCCAGGGGTACTTAAGCCCCAAGTATTACATCACTGTAGTGTTTCCCTCCTCCTCCTCCTCTAACCAAACCAAAAGGGGGACAGAGTCATGCATTGAAAATTTGCTGGCAGCAGAATGAGAAGGCAGGCATTGGCTCGTGAGGCTTCAGTGAGCAGCAGTTCAGCGTAAAGTACAGGTAAGCTCAAGTAAATTCCTTTTAACTTTCCTCTTTAATCTTAGGGCATTTGAGTTGGTAGTTAGGGCAGTGGCATGCTCCTCCTGCAAAATGTGGGAGCTGAGGGAGACTTCCATCTTCCCTGATAACTACATGAGTGGGAAGTGCACCCAGCTGCGGCTCCTGGGAGACCATGTTATGGAGCTGGCGCTCAAGATGGATGCACTCAGGATCATCTGAGATGCTGATGGCATCATAGATAAGAGTTTGAGCGAGGTGGTCACACCTGAGGTGCAGGCAGAGAATAGCTGGGTGACTACCAGCAAAGGCAAAGATAGTAGGCAGAGAGTGCAGGAATTCCCTGCGGCCATTTCCCTCAAAAACGGTTGGGAAAGGGTATGACGATCAGGGGAAAGCACCAATAGCCAGGCTAGTGTCACTATGACTGTCTCTGAGATACAACGGGAAAGGTAAAGGTAAACAGGACCTTAATGATAGGAGACTCGATAGTTAGCGGGACAGACAGGAGATTCTGTGGCCACAGACGGGAATCCAGGATGGTGTTTTGCTTTTCGAGTGCCAGGCTCTAGGATGGCTCAGAGCAGCTGCAGAACGCTCTCAAGGGGGAGGGTGAGCAGCTAAAAGTCATTGTGCTCGTTGCCTCAAATGACATAGGTTGAAATAGGGATGAGGTCCTACGGAGTGATTATAAAGAGCTAGAAAAAAAAGTTAAAACCAGAACCTCGAAGGTGGTAATCTCCGGATTACTTCCAGTGCCACGTGCTAACAAGGGTAAGAATAGGAGGATATGGCAGATGAATGCATTGCTAAAGAATTGGCGCAGGGGGCAGGGAGTCAGATTCCTGGATCATTGAGATCTTTTCTGGGGAAGAGGTGACCTGTTTAAGAGGGATGAGTTGCACCTGACCTAGAGGGGAACCAATATCCCGGAGGGCAGATTTGCTAGTGCCAAAAAGAAGGGTTTAAACTGGATTGGCAGGGGGGTGGGATCCTCAACAGCAGGTGCTGGAAGGAGATACAGTAATCAGAAATAGCAAGCTGAAGAGACAGATCAGACAGGACAGGGAGCGAGAAATTCCTGTTGGATTAAATTGCATCTATTTCAATGCAAGAGGGCTGACAGGTAAGGCCAATGTACTCAGGGTGTGGATAGGTAGTGGGGCTGGGATATTAAAGCCATTACAAAAACATGGCAAAGGGAGGGACAGGACTGGCAGCTTAATGTGCCAGGGTACAGGTGCTTTAGGCAGGACAGAGGTGGAGGAAAGAGGGGAGGGGAAGTTGCATTTTTGATTAACGGGAGTACCACAGCAGTAGTCAGAGGTGAAATAACTGAGGGATCATCCAGTGAGGCTTTGTGGATGGAGATAAGAAATAAGAAGGGGATGGTGATGTCATTGGGTTTGTATGTTAAGTAAGGTATGATTTGTCTGGTTAACACACAATACAATACTTTTCACCGTATCTTGGTATGTGTAGCAATGACAAATGGTTTTCAACCACCAAGGCAATTAACAAACATTTTGAAATAGACCCCATCTACGTACCACTATGGTACAAAACCAGAAACAGGACTGCCCACCACAATAGACTGGACCATATAAATTCAGAGTGGAACAGAACAATAACACTATAATGGTGGCTACACAGCACTGACGATGTCACCTAGAAGGGAGACAAAACGTTTGCATGAAAATAGTCAGCTTGGAGAACCAAACATAACCCAAGCTACAGATCTTCATTCAAACATTAAATAATATACCAAATCAAATCAAAAGCTTAATGCAATGTTATGATTTATTACAAAGGAAATGAATATAAAAGTAATGGTGTTTTTCTTCAGTTATACAGGAAATTGATATGACCATATCTCTGAATGTTGTATACAGTTCTAATCTCTTTATTGAAGGCAGACGTAAATACATAGGAGATAGTTCGGATAAGGTTTCCTGGATTGATACCTGGAATGAGTGGGTTGACTTCTGAAGAAATTGCTGAAGATTAATTGCTGAAGAAAGAATGGACAGTTTGGGATTTTTCTTCGACTAGAGTTTAGAAGGTTGAGGGATTGATTGAAATTGACTGAAAGGCCTGCTCCTGTGCTGTAATTTTCTTTGTTTTTTGTTCTGACCAGGTCCTGAATAATCTTGACAAGCTGGACATGAAAAGGATGTCTCCTCTTGTGAATCAATCTAGAACTAGGGGGCACTGCTTTAAAGGTAGGACTCACCCTTTTTAGGGCAGAGATGAGGAAAAGGCTTTTCTTGTTGATGGTGCATGACTTTGCTTCCACGACCTTCTAAGGCAGAATTCCAATGTAATTGAATATGTATTAGGTGAAGCTAGATTCTTCAAGGATAAGGAAATGAAAGGTTTTAGGAGTAGATCTGAATATGGAGATCAGAAGACGACCTGCTCAGCTATGTTCTTATAGAAATGTCAAGCAGTCATAAGGGGCAGGTTGGCCTACTCTGGTCCTAGTTTGTTTGTATATATGTTCATAATCAACAGTTCATCTGTAGACCAGTCAATGAAGCTACAATTTTCCTTCCATTAGTAAATCATCAGCAGACACCTATTGAACAGTAACATCCCAATGATACTGGGTATGTATGTTTTTGAGAAGACTAAAATGAGACAGCAAATTGACTGTTGTCTGCTATTACTGTGGAACAATGAAGGAAATGAAGGAAAATCACTGGCCAAGGGAAAAACAAATTGGACACGTGAACAGATGATGTCCTCCTTCTTTCAGTAACATGGCTGTAAAAAAGTAAGCCGGTGCAAATCTATTTTATGTTATAGTATGTTTCAAAACTATAATATAGTTTCAAATGCTTTTGGTGGATAAATGGTTAAGAACTCCAAATTGTAAGATATATAAAAATCCTCATACTCATAAAATTGCACATTTTCCACCTAATTGTTATTGAGACAATAACCAGGTAATTATACAATTGCTTAACTTCATTGTCGGATTCATAAGTTGGAGATCATGGACTAAAGTATCCACTTGAACGAAGTTACTTAACTATGAGAAATTGGGGGTCCTAAAGACGACAGAATTTTACCATCTATCCTCTAATGCTGTATACATTTTACTGTTTTATTCTTAGAGTAGACATTTCCCAGTAATATCTGCCAATACAAACCTGCCAACATAGAAACACCTGAAACAGTGAGATAGGAGTGTAGAGGCTTGGGGAAAATCCATTCATCTGGTGCATTATTGTTAGATGAAATAATCATGTTGCTTTTTCATAGAAAGCTTAGCTCCAACAAACAGTGTTTCATAATCAAATTACAATGTGCAGTTGAGCAGATTATATTTATAGTTTCACTTCATGAGTATTTGCAGTTTTTTTTTAAATAGTCTTTGAATTAATTGTAGACATGCTGTTATTTTTAAGTGAATGGCTGGTGACACCGAATATTGATGGCACTTGATGGATGCAATGAGGAAAAGAAGAATTGTCATTTTCTGTAGAATTTGGTTAGGTCTGTCAGAAATTGTTCAAATTTTGTACATGAATCATTCTTTTGCGTGGTCCAAGCTGGCAGACATTTTGCGCAGTGCAATATCAGCTAAACAGAAATGGGATAAATTATCACTTAATCTGTTTTGTGGTGATGTTAGATGAAGGAAGATCACTGGCCGAGGGAACAAAAAACTCTCATTGCCTTTTGATAGAGCTGTGGGATCTTTAAAGCAACCGGACGACGGATGGAATCTGTCCTGAATCCCGAAATCCCCAATGATACAACAATCATTGTCAGTTCAGATGAAGGATCAGACCAACCTGAAATGTTAAATCTTGTTTCTCACTTATCACAAATGCTGCATGACTTGTCGAGTATTTCCAGCATTTTCAGTGTTTTTGTTCTGTTTCAAAATTCAACCATCTGCAGCACTTTTCCTTTTGACATAATCTACCTGCTGAAGCACTATTGAGTTATTGAATTATGAGTCAGCTGGTTCACTGTTATAAAGAAGACATAACACACAAGTCCCATCAGTTACAAAGCATATCCCTGGAAGTAAGGAACACACCTCCATATTCTTCTGCTTTTCAAGGGACGTGTTTTGTTGAATTGCCTCCATTGAAAGTGGAATGTGTTTTGTAATTTGATGAATTTATAAATTCAGACCAAGGGTCACCTCAGCCACTCACCCAAATGCCTTTGACAGTTTTATTTCACATTTATGGCCAAGATAATTCTGGTAGTCACTAATATTAGAGTTTATTTAAATATCCAGAAAGTGCTTTTACGTGCAATTGAAATTTTTTTTTATGTTTGCCCATCTCCAAATCACTGGTGGTAGCTAAAGTCAAAATTGTAAATGCAAGTTTCTTTAAAAGTCAAGCAAAGCAACTCTAGATATGCTCGAGAGCAGGTCATACTCATTGTAATTTATCGTTTATTAGTTATTTAAGGGCCCTCTTGTGGAACAGTGGTAGCGTCCCTACCCCCTGCACTGGGAGGCCAGGGTTCAAGCCCCATCTTCTCCTAAGGTGTGTAATTACATCTCTGAGTATGTTGACCAGGGAGAGAAAAAAAGAAAAGTTGTTAGTTCTTTAATTGGATGATTTGGTGGTGACTGATTTAATTCAAAATGAAACGAAATAGAGCTGAGTTTTCTATTGTACTGAAATGAAGAGGGGCCTCGTGGCACGGTGGTAATATCTCCTACCTCCAGATCAGGCAGCCTAGATTCAAGTCCCACCTGCTCCACGGTTGGGAGATAACATCTCTGAACAGGTTTCTTAAACAGAAAGAGTTGGGTTCTCTTCCAAACTTTTAGAGAGAGTTGGGCATCATAGAGGCTGGAGTGTATTATTTCTTCTAATAACACCATCCTGATTTAGTTCCCTCCCTTATTTCCCATCCCCTCTATTGAGTTTTGCTGTTACACCACACCCCATAGATATTGTTTTTAATTTGCTTGGTTGTGTGAATTGGTAAATTGCTGGTGGATTTATTTATATAGACAAAAAGAGCTAATCCTTGCACTGACTCTGTTGGGCAGAGTTTGTAATTTGTTAATTGGGTTACTTATTAATTTAGAGGTGCTTCATACATTTTAGAAAATGGGCTAATTTCGTCCATAATGGGTGTTGACTTCTGGGAAGGGAAAAGTAAAAGATGGCATTTCCTTTTAACTACTGATTTACAATTTTACCTTCGTAAATCTCTAAAAGTCTATCCTGTCCATTTCAACATATGGATAACATCCTGTGAAACAATGTGTCCATCTTGTGGAATGGGAAATCGGAGTTGATTTCAGCAGGACTTCAGTTGAATAAATCAATCAAGCCAGCCTGGCTGAAGGTAATGCATCAGTTAACCTTTTGCTTCCTCCTCCTCCCTCTCTGCTCCCTCTTCTGAACTACTCTGCATATACCTGTGGCAAGGATTGGATCCACGTGGTGGTGGGACTTTGAAAGATGCTATAGGTGATGACGCATGTTCACATGTGCTCTGGCAAATGTGCAGTGGTCTCTTTGATTTGTCCAGGCGGTCTGAGTGTTTCTTAACCAATCCAGAGGTTTTCTCAATGACTTTTTGCCTACCAACATGGTTCATGTTGTGTGAGAGCTGCCCAAATGACCGTACAGGTTGCACACTGAAGTCGTGAGCCGGGACTCAGCAAATAGTCATTGCCATCAGTTGCCCAGCTTTGGACCTGCCATTGGCTCCAATACAGATGGTGGGGTGGATTGCTGCCAACATGACATGAATTGATGTCCTGAGTATGAGCACCACTTCGACATTAAGTCCTTGGAATGGCATCCAATTGTAGTAAATCTCTGACTTTCCATGGCTTAACGATCAGTGCTGAGCCCAGCTATTTACAACCCATATTATTGATTTAGTCAAAGAGACTGGAAGTAATATATCTGTGTTTGCCAACAATAAAAAGCTGAGTGGAAATGTAAGTTGTATAGAGGACATAAAAATGCAACAAAAACCATAAATCTTTTAAATCTTTGGGCAACATGATGGACTTTCACATTTAATAAGGGAAAATGTGATTTTATTTAATTTGTTTTTAAGATTAGAACAGCAAAAGATGTGAAACTTGTGAATAATTGATGTCCAACCTTGGTTGTGCTTGTCCAAGAATCTCAAAGTTAGAATTTGGTCTTATTAAGTTGTCTACATGAAGGCAGGTCCCACTCACAATGCTGTGATCTCATCCACAGGTCACACGAGGAGGCAGGTCTCAAATCCACCAAACCAGATTGGGGATCCAACCCCATGCTGTTTGCAACAAAATGATAACGTTCTGTTCCATATGTTAAATGCTTGAAAGGGTTAATATTGATGACTGCCATAAACATCATCCAACAGGATGAACTTGCCTAGGTTTCATAGAACCATGGAAGCCCTACAGAGTGGAAGCACACCTTTCAGCCCATTGAGTCCACACAGCCCCTCCAAGGAGGATCCTACCCAGGCTCCCCCTATCCCTGAAACCCTGCATTTCCCATGGCTAATCCACCTAGCCTTCCCATCTCTGGACACTATGGGCAATTTTAGCATGGCCAATCCACCTAACTTGCGTACCTTTCGAATGTGGGAGGAAACCGAAACACCCGGAGGAAACCACACAGACAGGGGAGAATGTACAAACTCCACACAGACAGTCACCCAAGGGTAGAATTTTAGGTTTGTTGGAAGAGGAGCTTAGAATCTCAAAAGAGTGGATTCTAACATCTGGCCATCCTTAAGACTCTGTAACTATGTCTATCATTTCAATAGAACTTGTAAGTAGTTAATAATATGCTCTGAACAATATCTTCTCAACTACAAAATGCTCTTCTAGCTAGGTCAGAATGTGGTTTTGCACCAACGCACTAGACAAAGCAAGCCCCGTGGTTCCTACATTGAAAGACAATAGTGGCCACAACCTTTGTAAATTTCATGCAGTATGGTCTTTCCATGTAACATTCATCACCTGCCACCCAGCGAACAAAGTCCCTTGCCCAAGGAGTCTGAGTTATCATGGCAACATTTACTTAAAGATGTATATTTGACCTGTGACTGTGGATGGTACATGTTTCAATTTCTTTCTATCTTTTGACTGATCAGGAATCTCTCAATATTACCATCTGCCCTGGGCTTGCGTTGAAAGGTTTTCCAAGTTGATACTCAATCACTCATTTGAGTGCCTCAAGAACCCAACTCCCTTGTCTCTCGAGGCCTGGAGTGGCTCTTGAATTTGGAGCTACTGGTTCAAACAGATGTTACCCATGATGTCATAAGATCTTGTCAGGACGTAGGCACAGCAGTCAGTTCAGAAAGTGAATAACAAGTTGTCTTGATTGCCAGTGGATTGCAGCACAGGAATACAAAGCCTCGGAATCCTCCCTTTAGGCAAACACAGATGGCAACATGAGGGATATCACTAATGCCTCTCTTCAGCCTGGAAAAAACCAAATCCACTAACTCAGTGAGCTCACTGTCACTACGAATCCTGTTCTCACCCAGATTATGGGGCTAGATTTCTGTCTGTACCAGGTAAAAGTTTTCAGTGAGCATCTTGCTGGTCACTTGCAGGTGAGTAACAAAATCTTATTCGCTGATATTCAGATAGGAATGAATTGCCACTCTGCTTGCCAATTCTCTTTCGCTTTCTTTCTTTTCTTCCTTCTTCTCTCTCCATCTGTAGTAACTCTATCCCAACTCAGCCGCCCTATTAACCACCTACCTACCTAAGGAGCCTGGAAAGAGCGGGGCTGCGACTGGGAACCACGTGGCAGGAGCTGAAACAACGGGTTGTGCCCTATAGCGGATCGAGGACGATCGAGGCCAGGGCGATGGCAACAGATCAAAAGTAGGCCGGCAAGATCGGGACGGTGAGGCAGCGGTGGTGAGAGACGGACAGAGAGGCAGCAGCGGTGAGATCGGGACGGTGAGGCAGTGGCAGTGAGAGAGGGACAATGAGGCTGTGGCGGTGAGAGCGGGACGGTGAGGCAGCATCGGTGAGAGAGGGATGGAGAGGCAGCGGAGTGAGATCGGGACGGTGAGGCAGCAGTGGTGAGATCGGGACGGTGAGGCAGCTGTGGTGAGATCGGGATGGTGAGGCAGTGGTGGTGAGATCAGGACGGTGAGGCAGCAACGATGAGTGCAAGATGGTGAGGCCGACAAAAGCGGCATACTGGTGGCAGCACGGTGTGGGCTGGAAAGCCCAGAGTGGGATTGTGGCAGTGGAAAGGAAAGTTGGACGCTCTGTTGTTATTTTTTCTTACCTTGTTAAGGTTTTAGAGTAGATTTATAGCTCGGGTTATGGATGTTGTGGTTGGTTGGCTCATCGAGCTGGTTTATTCTTTCGCAGACGTTTCATTACCGTGCTGGGTAACATCATCAGTACAGCTTCCAATGAAACATTGGTGTGTTTTCCCACCTGTTATTTAAACTCTGGTTTCTGTTGAGCTGGATTACCTCACTTCCGGCTTTCCTTCACAGTGGAGTATATCCGGGGTCTAGCTCTATGCATTTGTTGATGGCCTTCTTCGTGGAGAACTAGGCCTCAAGGAATTCCCGTGCTTGTCTCTGTTTGGCCTGTCCTAGGGTCCTGGTGTTGTCCCAATCGAACTGGTGGTTTTCCTTATCCATGTGGATGGAGAAGAGTGAGCATTGTCGTGTCTTTTTGTTGCTAGCAGTGTTCGTGAACACTTGTGGCTAATTTTCTTCCTGTCTGTCCAATGTAACGTTTGTCATAGTCTTTGCAGGGAATCTTGTATATGACATTGGTGCTGTCCATAGTGGGTCTTTGGTTCGAGTTAGCAGTTAGCATAGGGTTGAGATAACAAGGTGTAGAGCTGGATGAACACAGCAGGCCAAGCAGCATCGGAGGAGCAGGAAAGCTGATATTTTGGGCCTAGACCCTTCTTCAGAAAGGGGTTTGTGTACTACTCTGATGCCCAGAGGTTGTAGGAATCTTGTGGTCAGTTCAGATGTGTTCTTGATGTAGGGTAGTGTGATGAGTGTGTCAAGGCGTGTAGTGTCTTCCTGGTGTCGTTCATGTAATAGGCATCTTCTGACTCAGTTTTTCGCGTATCCATTGCCTTTGAATACTTGGAAGGGGTACTCTCCTTTTTGGCATAGTTCTGTGCTACTGCAGTGTGGTGTTGCCTGCTTAAATCGTGTTCTCACACAACTTTGTTGTGTTAACTGTGTTAGGGTGGTTGCTGTTGAAATTCAGTGCTTGGTCAGCGTGTGTGGCTTTCCTGTGCACCTTTGTTAAGAAATCCCCACTGGTCCTGCGTTTCACCATGACGTTCAGGAATGGGAGCTGTTTGTTCTTCTCCTCTTCCTTGGTGAATCTGATCCCGGTGAGGGTGTGGTTTATTAGTTCATGTGTCTCTACCAGTTTGGTCCATTTAATAATGACGAAGGTGTCATACATGTAGTGTATCCATAGTTTCAGTTGGATTAATGGAAGGGCCATGCTTTTGAGTCTCTGCATCACTGCTTATCTTACTCTAAGCTAATGTGAATGGTGCCATGTATGTATAGGGAAGGTACACACTTTTCACTGTATTTTAACATTGAATACACGTCACAATAAAAATTCAATTCAATATTTTTCTTTTCAGTTTATGATCTGTACATTGCTCAGAACCCTTCTACCACATCTCCCCCACACATTTCTTCTAAACTTTTCATTTGTCTCTTTCTTTCTTGATTTCTTTCAGTGTTAACCGGAGGAGGTAGGGGAATGTCATTGGGTACTGTGCTCATTTGTGACAGTTGTGTGATTAATTCCAAAATGCAGCTCCATGAGAATCAGCAGCTCCTATCAAAATGAACATGTATCAGTGTAGGTCAGCAGGCCACCTAAATGTGGAGACCATCACAGCTGAGCTTTCTCCAACCTTATTCATGCAAACCCTGGAGTAGGAATGGGTGACAGCAATGCTTCCTCCAGCTTTATATTATTTTTCACCGTGGATTATCAACCCCGCTACTCTCCATGCTATATGTATCAGTTATTCACCATTATCTCCTCCATCTTTCTGGGCATCATCATTCAACGACTGGAAATTCTGGCAATTCTTTCCGCATCCCTAGCCCAGAACCTTTCTTTCTGATTAGACAGTTCTTTGGGATCAAAGATTCCCATTTCTGTTCAATGGGTTCTGAGATGGCTGATAACAACACGCCATTTGCAGATGCTGCCATGTGTAGTGCTAAGAGGGGGTGGATGGTTTGTTAGGAGCTGTGTACACTCTCTTTGATGCCTCAACTTCACCTTTGCATGTTCCTGATGAAGTCTCTTGCTGCCTTTCTGAATGAATCTTTTCCAGCATTCAGGTTTGTCACTGGTTGGGATCATCCGTGTAAGTCCCAACGTTCCAGGCATTGACATGACAAGTGGAAGGTGTGTGAGATAATTCTTAAAGTATGGCGTTGTTGTTGCTTACTAACAGCCAGATGTTCTTGACCTTGATCTTGAACCTTGGTCCAAAGGCAATGGGGTCCCAAGGAAGACTGACCCTGCAATGGGGTATTAGCATTTTCGATGCAGAAGTATCTCCGTGTGCACAAACAGCCAAATGTGGCCCAGTTACTCTCCCATAAATCTCACATCACACTCCAAAACAATGATGTACCCCTGAGTCACTGGAATGCAACCTCTAACCCTCAGCACAAATTGTGTTTCTCAGAAACACTGATGTAATTTGTAAAACCACAAACAAGATTAGTAATTTGGCAATTGGATCAGGTACTAATATTTCTCAACGGACCCTAGAATTTACAAACCAGGCAGGAAGATACACTGATGCTTCATCGGAGGCTACACTGAGGATGTTACCCAGTGTGGTAACGAAACATCTGCAAAACAAGAAATCAGCTCGGCAAGCCAACCAACCTCAATATTTCTCAATATATTTCTTGTGACATTTGTCCATTGAAATAACTGGAGAATTGTGTGCCTGACTGACAATCCTAACTTGGCCGACAGTGTGATTTTTTTTTTTTTTTTGCAGTTTTGAACAAGTACACAGAATTACATCCAATGTTGGACACTGTTGTGAATTTTACAAATACAGCCAGTCAGCATCTTGCTTGTTGTGAAGAGCCAAAAGGATTAACTGTTTGATATGTCACACTGCACTGAAATCATATACCATATTACTCACTTATGCAACAGGCAGAATGTCTTTATGGCTTTGCAGCAATATTCAGTTAGTGGTAAGTACCTCTTGTGATGCTACTGCAAAGTGTAGTCGTGTGAATCAGCTAACTTCACCTGTTTCTCAAACCTTCGAGTTAGCTTACCAGGGTAAGGTGATACCAGGGTACTATGAGGTATACTGGGCACTTTTCAGAACCAAAGGTTAATGGCCTTAGGCCCAATCATTAGTTTGTGCAATTGTATGGTGATAAATGAACTGATCTGGGTATCTATTGTCATATAAGATCGTATCGGTGCACCCAATTTTACCATCAAGCTGGCAAAGTGAGCAAATGGCTCAGGCATTGTTTAATAGGTTACTGATGAAGCTAATCCTATCACAAGAGAGATAGTAGGAACTGCTGATGCTGGAGTCTGAGATAACAAGGTGTGGAGTTGGATGAATACAGCAGGCCAGGCAGCATCAGAGGAGCAGGAAAGCTGATGTTTCGGGTCTGGACCCCTCTTCAGAAAACAAAAATCCTATAGCAAGAACTGTTGGAATTTCAAAGTGAATATTGCTCTTTGAAGGTGTGTTTATCATGTATATTTGTGAGAACCCTTTGGCTGATTTCACACCTGGGACATCGAGGAGACAATCTCAGTGAGGTGAATAAACCAGGATGGTGGTAGAGCAGGTGACCTGCCCCCGGAGCCCATCTGCTCCAGAAGGCTTTCATTCTCTTTTCCTTTCTCATTTTTCTTCATTTTCCTTTTTTTTTTGTTGAGCCTGGAGAGGAGCAGGTGAAGGAGAAGGCTTCTGGCAGCATCATGAATAACACTCGGATAGGTATGTGATGGTCTAGTGGTATTCTTTGCGAGACTATTAATCCAGACACTCGGGTAATGTTTTCTGGGGACCTGGATTCGAATCCCACCATGGTGGATGGTGGAATTTGAATTCAATAATAATCTGTAATTAAGGATCTAATGATGACCATGAAACCATTGTCAGGAAAAACCCATCTGGTTCGCTAATGTCCTTTAGGGAATGAAATCTGCCACCATTTGCCTGGTCTGGCCTAACGTGTGACTCCAGGCTCACAGCAATGTGGTTGACTCTCAACTGCCCTCTGGGCAATTAGGGATGGGCAATAAATGCTGTCTGGCCAGTGACGCCCTCATCCCATGAATGAATAAATAAAAAAGTATAAAAAGAGACAATAAATTTCTATTCTATTCTATTCATTTGCTCCATTTCAAAGATGCATTTGAATGCAAATTGGGACCCATCAAGACAGTAGAGAAATTTTTACATCCAGCTGCAGATTCAAATAAAGCAAAACTTTTGCCCACACACAGGAAATATGGAAGAGGTAGGAACTTAGGTTACTTTTCTTTGAAGACATATTTCTCATGGACCCTAGCAAAGATCTTTGGGAGAGCTGGGCCTGAGGGACATTCTGTGGCAACACATTTTCTTTCGACATACATGATCTTATTAAAACTGAATTCAGCTACTGCATTCTTAAGTTCAATTGATGCTGATTCAAACAACTGTGATGAGTCTAGATTATCACAACTGCCTGTTTGAAGCTCAGCTGGGCTTCAGATAACTGACGCTTTAGTACGGTTACGTCATTGATTCTACATATCAAAAGTGCTCTCAACGTCTCAATAAGGGATAAACCAAAGTCACATGCCTCTGCCAGTCATCTTAATCCAGTCAAAAATCTAAGTAAAACCAGTAGCATTTTAGAATTAGAGGATGCTTGGAGTCATAATATGCCTTATCTAAATCAGTCAACTCTTGAAAGGGTTCAGTATCTGGTGCCTCAGAGGATGTAAGGCTTCTAATAACCAAAAAAGCTGTGGGTCCACAAGCTGTCAGGTGAATTACTCTTTGCTTTTCATCTGGCCCAATATCATTTCCCCCAAAAAAAATTAATGCATTCCTTCCACTCACCGGCCCCAGTCTTCGATGGCAGGATCAAACAAGTCAAGCTTTCCAAATAACAGCATGATGCAAGAACTGCTTACCCCAACTCAAAGATGACTGTTACAAGCAAATTTCTTCAGGTGTGTGCTTTTCTGTCATCACAACTGAAATAACTCCGCAGAGGCCAATATCCCATCATCATGCCATCCTTTATTTACACGTGGAGAGTCCTTGACACTGATCCAGCTCCATCAGAGCCAGTTCTCAGAGTGAGCAGGATGTCTGACACTCAAAGTTATAGAATCATAGAAATATACAGGACAAAAACAAACCTTTCGGTCCAACTCATCCCTGCCAAACAGATATCCTACATAAATCTAGTGTCATTTGCCAGCTTTTAGCCTATATCCCTCTGAACCCTTGGGATGAAGGGCCTCTTTCTGTGCTTATAGACCTCTGAGGCTATAGTAACTTGTACATGTCTATCACCCCTCCAAGTCCTTTGCTCACCTCGGAGCAATCGGTTTCTTGAATGTAATATTGCAATTAAAATCCCCAATCCCTCAAGCGATTGATAAAACCCCTCTCCACTCTCCCAGGGAGTCTCCCATCCTTTGTTTAATGTGTGGGTGATCTCTGGTTTGTACAGACCCACACACTCTGTGTTTGTGGGTGTGAAGTCATCACACAGCGACAATTGCACAATAACATCACCTGCTCCTGGGTATTACCTCAAATGTGGGATTTGTCTGACTCTGGTTCTTCTGATATCTTCACAGGTGCAGGCTCCAGTCGGAGATTTTCAAATTATAGCCAATGAAATTGTTTGAGCGGTGAGTAGTTTTGACCAATCTTCTACAATTTTGAGCTTTTTGTGCTGTGGCAGTTATCTGTGCGAGCATCGACATCTCCAGGGCTGGTGTTAACTCCTTTACTGTGGATTTGAATCCATGTCCATCCAATACTTTGTTTCACCTCTGTCATCCGTGATCAGGTCTTTGCTATTGTCCAACCTTCTCTGTTTAATATTTCAGTGTTTGTTTGCTGAACCTCACAGGTTTCTATCATTGCCCAACATCCAACTAAGTGTTGCTGACTTACCAGCGTTATCTTCCCTCACTATCTCTCACTGTTAGGATTTACAGAGTCACAAAATCATACAGCTTCGAAGAGGTAATTAGATCCATCAACTCTGCACCAACAAAACTGCTTGATCTACACTAATCCCACTTTCCAGCACTTGGCCCATTGTCTTAAAAGTTATGACATTTCAAGTGCATATCCAAAGTGCCTTTTTAAAGGCTGTGAGGTTTCCTGCTTCAATTACCCTCCCAGGTGGCGCATTCTGAATAGCCACCACCCTCTGGGTGAAAAAAAATAAAGTTCATCAGACTCCTTCAATCTCTTGTCCTTCACCTTGACATTATGTCCTATTGAACCTTCAACTATAGGGAACAGATGTGTTCTATTATCCTGTCCATGCCCCTCATAATCTTATAGGAAGAGGAGCAGGCCATTCAGTCCCTTGATCCGGTTCCATCATTTAATACTGGTCTGTACCTAACTCCGTAAAACTACCTTTGGCTCATATAATAGAGTTACGGTGAGCCATAGAGCCAAACAGCATAGAAACAGACCCTTCGCCACTATCCCCATGTCTATGCCAACCAAGAAACAATACTAATCCCAGTTACCTGCTTCTGGCCCATAGACTGCTGTGCTCTGGCACTTTAAGTGTTCATCCAGATGCTTTTTATGTGTTCGAGTCCCTTCAGTCCAACTCATCCATGCAGGCCGGGTATCCTAAATTAATCTAGTCCCATTTGCCAGCATTTGGCTCATATCACTCTAAACCCTTCCTATTCATATACCTATCCAAATGCCTTCTAAATGTTGTAATTGTACCAACCTCCACCATGTCCTCTGGCAGCTCATTCCACACACACACCACACTCTGCATGAAAAAGTTGCCCCTCAGGTCCCTTTTATATCTTTCCCCTCTCACTTTAAACATATGCTGTCTAGTTTTGGACTCCCCAACCCTGGGAAAAAGACCCTGTTCTTGCCGCTCATGATTTTATAAATCTCTATAAGGTCATCCCTCAGCCTCTGATGATCCAGGGAAAATAGCCTCAGCTTATATCATAGAATAGAATCCCTACAGTGTGGAAACAGGCCCTTCAGCCCAACAAGTCCACACCAACCCTCAGAGCACCCATCCAAACCAATCCCCCTTTAACCCACCTAATGTACAGTTCTGAGGAAGGGTCACTGGACTCAAAATGCTGACTTTGTTTTTGCCTTCACACATGCTGCTAGACCTGCTGGGCTTTTCCAGCAGCTTTGTCTGTTGTTTGTTGTTTATCTAGTTGACACCTGGAGTGCGTGGATTGGAATGTGAGTATAGGTTGGACAGGCAGAGCTTGTATCCTCTGCGGTTTAGAAGAGCGAGGAGTGACTTGATTGAAGTTTGTAAGATCCTTAATAGTGACAAGGTGGAAAAGAGGTTTCCTCATGCTGGTGAGCCCAGAATTAGGGGACACTTTGAAAATTAGGGCTCGCCATTTAGCACAGAGATTAGGATCTTGTTTTCTCTCTCTCAGGGGATTGTGAAATTTTGAAATTCTCTGCCTCAGGAGGTTGTGAAATTGGGGTTACTGAGTACTCTATGGTGCATACATTCATGCTGGGCAAGGGAACAAAAGATTATTGGTGGCTCAGTGCTTAGCATTACTGCCCCACAGTGCCAGGGACCTGTGTTTGATTCCAGGTTCAGGTGACTGTCTGTGTGGAGATTGCATATGCTCCCTGTGTCTGTGTGGGTTTCCTCCAGGTGCTCTGATTTCCTTCCACAAGATGTGCAGGGTAGGTGGATTGACCATGCTAAATTGCCCATAGTGCCCCAGGGATGTTTAGGTTAGGTGAGTTAGACATGGGAAATTAGGTGAATGGTTCTGGGTGGGATGCTATTCGGAGGGGCGGTGTGGACTTGTTGGGCCGAATGGCCTGTTTCCACACTGTAGGGTTTTTTTATTCATTCATGGGATGAGGGCATCACTGACCAGGCAGCATTTATTGCCCATCCTTAATTTCCCAGAAGGCAGTTTTTTTTTTTAAAAGAGTCAACCACATTGCTGTGGGCCTGGAGTCACATGTAGGCCAGACCAAATAAGGATGGCAGTTTCCTTCCCTGAAGAACATTAGTGAACCAAATGGGGCTTTCCAACAATTGACAATGGTTTCATAGTGATCATTAGATTCTTAATTCCACATATTTATTGAATTCAAATTCCACCATATGCTATGGCAGGATTTGAACCCAGGTCCCCAGCACATTATCTGGAACTCTGGATTAACAGTTCAGTGATAATGCCACTAGGCCATTGCCTCCCCTCCCTCTATGAATCTATTCTATGAAAAAACCAACAGATCATCCATGATCTGATTGAATGGTAAAGTAGCTTCCCTGGGCCTACTTCAGCTCCTAATTTGTACGTTCACATTCATCCGAATAACACCAGGACTGTAAGAGTTAATCTCAACTAAGCTTGTATTTCTTTGAGTCTAAAAGCACAAAGGGTTACCTGGTTGAGTTGTTGAAAGCAATTAAGAGGTTTGGCAGAGCAAATGTTGAGAAACCATTTCCCTGGCTGGGCGATATCAGCACAAATTGGTATATTGTTAATATTCGAGCTCAGTTGAGGAGTAGTGAAATGAGGAAACATATTCCCACACAAAGTGAGATAACAAGGTGTGGGGCTGGGTGAACACAGCAGGCCAAGCAGCATCATAGGAGCAGGAAAGCTTGATGTTTCGGGCCTAGACCCTTCATCAGAAATCTCTGATACAATTTTAACCCCACACAAAGTGATTTACCTTGTGCTTTGAACTGATACTGCTCCCTGTACATTGAGATGCCAGTCTGCAGTACCTTGGCCTGTAGGTGTCTGCACATACACTGCCCCTGAGACTGCTTGCTCCATGTCTCTAAGTAAGGCTCTACTTTTTCTTATATATTACAACATTGCTTTATTTAGATCTCTACACAGAAGGTTCTCAAATTCAGTTCTCTCTTCAAATGCTCATTGTAGACCGGAGTCTTCTCTCTTACTGATGCCAGTTCAGTCACATTAGCATGATTGACATAAATCTCATTATAACGCACAAGGGATGGTGTGAATCTGGAGCTCACTCTCTAAAAATCTAATGGATTAATTAAAATTTTCAAGACTGAGATCAATCGATTTGTGTTAGAGAAAAAGATCAATGTTATGGATGAAAATGGATAAATAGAGTCGAGATTCAGATCCGCAACATTTTAACTCCTTAGTAGAATAGATTTGCAGGACTGAATGACCTGTTTATGTTTCTGGGACACCTACCCAACCCCAGTCTCATCCTCACTAACATCATGATTCTATTGGTTTTGTAGCTTCTACTACTTGGATGGCAGAATCCTGTTGGAGACAACTGGGGTCTGGGGTGTTGACTGGAGACCATTCAAGTCATGCACAATATATCTTTTCACAAAGGCTGTCAGCATCTTGGCAGGTCAGGGATGGGTCTTCCCATAGGATCGAAAACCACCTGGGACTGAAGTCCTGCCCACTAAGAGCTGGCAGCCACTCAGGAGCTGGCAGCCACTCTGAAGCTGGCAAACCTTTGGACCTCCATAAGTGGGGAAGCAGTGGCTGCTACTGGCAGTGTGCACCTGCCTGAGACTTTAAATTATGGCAGCCGCCCAGACATTGATGACTGAAAGTGGGAGGGGATTGCCTGGAAGGGATGAAAGCAAAGGTGGAGGTTTCTCAGACAGAGACGAAGAGCTTTGGAGCAAGGATGGCCCGTCCAACACTCCCTGCTTCCTTGTAGCCCATAGGCCAGCACACCAGTGTTTGCTTTCTGTAGTCCCTGCATAACAAGGCCCTGTCCCCAGTCACATTAAAGTTCCTGGCTATAGGATATGGTCTTTAAGTACAACATTATGCATGGGCCTTCCCACCTTGGACTTTATCCTGATTGGGGCAGGGCCCCCACCTTCCACCCTCCCATCTGTTTAAATGACCCTCTCCTGGCAAACCTGCTATGGGAGAGGGCACAGGTTCAACCCATAGAGATGCTATTGGTTGAAGGCTGCAGTGTCAATTCCTCCCATGTTTGTGCAATGCATCACATCACACTCCAAACCATAGAATCAGTACAGTGCAGATAGAGGCCAATCGGCCTATCGGCTCTGCACTGACCCTCCAAGAGCATCCCACTCTATCCCCTAACCTGCACATCCCTGGACACTGTGGGGCAATTTGGCATTGCCAATCTGCCTAACCTGCACGTCTTTAGACTATGGGCTGAAACCGGAGCACACCCCCAAGCAGACACAAGGAGAACATGCAAACTCCACACAGTTGTCGGAGGGTGGAGTCAAACCCCGGTCCCTGGCACTGTGAGGCAGCAGTGCTAATCATTGTGTCACTGTGCTGCCCAAGTGTTTAAATAATGACCTTCACCAATCCTGAAAGGTAAAAGAAATAAAGTTAGAGACAGGTGACGTCATACGCCACTGTGAACTCCATCAGCCAGAGAATAATCCAAACGTTAAAACAATGGTTTGGTTTCTGACCCATGAATTAACACCTCTTCATCTTTACCCCAGATCATGCTGGATGATTCTTCAAGGACCAGCAGCTGCTTCCTCTATCTTTCTGGAAAGCAATAAATAATTCCATGGCAAACTTAGGATGGCAAAACTAATTAATTTTTTAGTTACAGAAATCCAACAAGCAGTTTTTCATCCCCAGAATAAAGCTATTAATTCTCACTTCTAACATGTCATCCTGGACTGTGGAGAATAGGATGATGCCACTCACGGTTTTTGTATCCTGCATGATTAGAATACTGCAGCAGTACGAAGAGGAATACATACAAACGGCCCCAAACTTGTAGAATTGTGCCCTATAGAGGAGGAGGAGGCAACAGCTCTGATTTCTAAGGAGCTACTTACCAATTCAGGGATATTGCACAGAAAAAAATTGAAATAATATCAAGAAGGAAGAGAACTGGGTCATGTGTTATGGGCTGGCAGTCTGGAAGCTACAGTCGATGACAATCAATCTATATTTTAAATCCAATGTCTTTTTTTTACATCATGGTAAAGATACCAGTTTGGAAATGAAATGAAAACCAAAGTAATTTACAAAGACAGGTAATCCTTTCATGTTTGCTAATCCCACATTTCCATCCTGTCAGTTTTATTGCTAAATATTGGTATTTATGTGTGTTTACTGGTAGTGAAAAATAAAACATGAAATAAGGATTTATCTAGATTTATTGAAAGAAGAAATTTTTTAACTGCAGCATTGAAGGTTGAAAGGTGAATTTATAAAGGTTTATAAAATCATGAGGGGCATAGATAAGGTGAGTGGTAGGTGCCTTTCCTTGGGGTGGGGGATTTCAAAACAGGGAAGCATATTTTCAAGGTGAGAGGAGAAACATTTTAAAAAGGCACGGGGGCAATATTTTTAACACCGAGAGTAGTTCATGCATGGAATGAATTTCTAGAAGAAGTGGTGGGATGTAGGTATGGTTACAATGTTTAAAAGAATTTGGATAAGTTCATGAATAAGAAATGTTTGGCGGGACATGTGCCAAGTGCAAGTAGTTGGGACTAGATTAATTTGTGAACATGGTTAGCATGAAGTAGTCGAACCGAAGGGTTTGTTTCCATGCTGTATGACTCTATGACTCTCTTCCTCAAATTAATATGAAATGCAGGACAAGTCTTCTGGCAATATTAAATTATTCCATTATATTGTCAGCTAACAAAATGAGTCTCTTTTTCAATAAGAAAAGCAAATATTGTTTTCCATTGGAATTCCTTCCCTACACACCTATCTCTCTGCCTCACTTTTCCTCTTCAAGACACTCCTAAAAATTCAATTTTTTGAGGTTATAATATTTTTTCATTGATCGGTATTTTTCGATGTCTATTGTTTACTTCAACAAGATCACGTGATGTAAAGTGAAGTAAAGCCCCTTTGACTGAAAGTCTGAACGGGTCAGTCTGATTGAAACTTTTGTAAGGTTGTAAGGGGCATCAGTTCCTCAGACGTGATTTTTTAATGAGTGTTTTCAGTGTATTTTAAGACCTAATTTGCTGGATAGTTGGTGTGGCCCACATTGGAGCCAATATCAAGGGGTTTGATCCCCACTCTAGCTGTGGTAAATTATGAGCCCATGCTTTCTTGTGCTACTCACTGTGGAGAATGTGGCACCAAGGGTGATACCTGCCTTCAGGCAGAATGTTTAAAATATATATAGCTTTATATCTATTAACACTATTTCATCTGAGTTTAAAGATATGAGTATGATCTCATAGCAGTCTATAAAATTCTAACAGGACCAGATAGGATAAACACAGGAAGGATGTCCCCAGTGACCGGAAAGCCCAGAACCAGGGGTTCTGTATCCAGTTTATAGATACAGGGTAAGGCCTTTGGGGTTGAAATGAGGAGAAACTTCTTCACCCAGAGAGTGGTGAGGCTGTGGAAGAAGGAGTTAGATATAGCTCTTAGGGATAAAGGAATCAAAGAGTATGGAGACAAAGTGGAAACAGGGTACACAGTTGGATAATGATGATCATCAGCGTCTTGTGAATGGTGAAGCAGGCCCGAATGGCAAATAGCCTATTTCTACTTATATTTTCATCGTTTCCATTGATTTGTATGGCTAACATTTCTTCATATTTATTGTTTTGTCTCATTTTGTGCCTCTACACAACAGGAGACTTGTGCTGCCTATCCCACAACCTGAAGTTGTGCTTCACCTGGTCCAACTTCCTATAGCAAACAACAAATCTGAAAAGAGAAAGTAATTAATTGGTCCTGGGCTATACGAAAGCAGGATTTGCATTTCACAAGTGCACCCTGTTCTGTCTCTCAGCAACAGTTTAAAGTGTATAATCTGTAATAAATTATTTGAAGCACTTTGACCAGTGTTACACAGTAAATATGAAGCTATTTTTACCCAAGATCCTACAAATCATATTGCCCAACATCAAAATACTAGTGATGGAGAGATAATAAGCTAGCTTTTGATTTAATACAAAATTGTAAAAAAAAAATAGAACTACATTTTGAATTCTCTTTTCGTTATCTCAAAAAAGGAATTTTGTAAGGTAGTCTGATGGTGAAATTCCCAATTTTCCTCATTTAATTGACAAATTTTGAGTAACTAACAGAATTTTCCAGTTTTAACACTGACTATTTAAATATTTTTCCTGGTGTTGCTTACGATGAGTCAAAGGATATTATATTTATCAGGAAATGGAAGGATCACGGTGAGCTGCTTTTCAATTGGCTTGGTCTTTGAGCCAACTGAGCATTGAATAGATCAACCTCCGCAGATAAGATACACTTATGTGGCATGTCCTGCACTCAAGAGTTACAATATGCTTATAATAGTTTTTTTTTCTTTGGCATTGCTTGCTAAACTTTAGAATGGAAGGAATACTATAAATCCGGGATGAATAATGTCCTGCTTCTATAAAAGTGTTGCTTGTCTTAACCTAACTGATCCCTCAAGTCTAAAAAAATTTGAAGGTTAATGTGAACCTCAGCTGCCTGTTGGGAAAGTAATGGGATTGACAGAATGTTCAACTTACATCCTGCCTGGTTTGTGTCTGCATTGAAACAATGTTACACCATAAAGGAATACTGGGCAGCATGTCCCATGAACATTAATCCCACTCTGGTCAGTTTCCCAATTGGCAGTTTATGATTGAATTCATTTGAAGAGAAATGTTTATAGGTTAATGGATGCTTAAAGATGCTCAGTTCTAGATGGGAAACCTCAAGCACACGGTAACTTTCTTTCACTCTTGCTCGTTACACGTCTGACAATTTGAATTGTGCTGTTTGAACTGTACTTGAATGATAAAAAAAAGTAGGATATGCAGAAAGGTCCATTGGTGTCCATCTGTCCATTCTGATGATTGATAGGTTAGTGAATTTCATATCCTCAATTTCTGGTCAACCAGAAAATGCCATTTTCCAACTTGCTGCAATTCATTCCATCAACAGTAACTGAAATGCCCATGGGCAATATATTTTGGAATTATTCATATTTATTGCTTAAGCTACCAGAAGTGACCGCTGCAATTGAGAAGTGCTGCTTAAACTGGTTTACACATAGATCACATTTTCTTGACCATGATTTGCATTTTTTTAAAGGAAAAAGATGCTTTCTTGGGCAGATGGTCAAAAATAATTGCAGCAGAGAGCTGGTGAAAAGTCCAGTTATTTTAGACTATGAAATTAATCAATTCATTGGTGATTCAGACAACTTGAAGAAATGCGGAAGAGCGTATCGACAAACAATAGCAATAACATTCACAAGAAAATTGCAAAAAATTAAAAAGGGCACAAGTGCAGGAAGGTTACAATGAGGAACTTAATGGCCGGAGGAGGTAAGATCAGAAGTTGACCATGCAACCTGTCAAATCTGCACTGAGATCATGGCTGATCTGATGATCCACAACTCCACTTACCTGTCTTTTCCCCATAACCCTTGATTCCCTATCTGATTAAAATTCCGTCTATCCAAGGCTTGAAAATGAACTTTTTTTTAGTTTATCCGTTGGGGAATCAACCAAACCACACAATCATTTTCTTTTTGGACATTCAGAAAGCATTCTAGTTAAAGATGTTCACAACTTCTTAAAATTGAAGAGTTTTTTTTTAACTCATTCATGGGATGAGAGTGTTGCTGGCTTGGCCAGTGCTTGTTACCAATCCCTAAATGCCCAGAGGGCAGTTTAAGAGTCACCCACATTACTGTGGGTCTGGAGTCAGATATAGGCCAGACCAGGTAAGGATGGCAATCTCCTTTCCTAAAGGACATTAGCAAACCAGATGGGCTTTCCCAATAATAGACAATGGATTCATAGTCATCATTACAATCATTACAAACTCAATTCCAGGTTCTTTTTCCCCCTCCTTTGAATTCTAATTCCACCATCTGCCATGGCAGGATTTGAACCTGGATCCCCAGAATCTCTAGATTAATAGTCCAGTGATAATGCAACTAGGCCAATGCCTCCCCTTATTGCAGTCATTCAATAGAAAGCTATCTACATGAAGATTGGAAAAAAAACAGATTGCAAAGATAGCCGAGGTACAGAGCTCATAGAATGATTTCAGGATAGTTTCATAGAACATCACATTATGATTATTTATCAATTATCATTAATTATGATATTAATTGAGCTAATTAATGACCTCATAGTGAAGACACCCTAGATAGCAGGAATCATAATGTGATTGAATTTTACTTGAGGGACAGAAAACTAGTTCAAACATTAGTATTTTAATCTTTAAATAAGCTCAGTTATTAAGGAAATGAAGGCAGAGCTTGTTAAAGAGAATTGGCATATTGGGCCAAGAAGACCATGTTGGGCCAACAGTGATGTAAAGACTGAATAGCAACATTCCAATAAGAAGGAAAATTCCAAGGCGGGGCCCATCATCTGCACTTAACTAAAATCAGTTAAGGATACTGTAGAATTTAAAGAATAATTATATACCGACACAAGATAGGTGTACGCCAAAAGATTATAACAGGTGACATGGTGGGTCAGTGTTTAGCACTGCTGCCTCATAGTGCCAGGGACCTGGATTTTATTCCATCCTCAGGTGACTGCATAGAGTTTGCACATTCTCCCTTTGTCTGCCTGAATTTCCTCAGCGTGCTCCGGTTTCCTCCCACAGTCCAAAGATGTGTAGCTTAGGTGGATTGGCCGCGCTAAATTATCCATAGAGTCCAAGAATGTGCAGGCTAGATAGATTAATGATGGAAAATGCAGGGTTATAAGGATAGGGTAGGGGGGTTGGTCTGGGTGGGATGCTTTTTGGAGGGTCAATGTGGACTTGGTGGGCCAAATGGCCTGCTCCTACACAGTAGGGATTCTATGATTAGAAAGAATATAAACAACAAAGAATGAATAAAAGATTAATAGGGAAGGAGAAGTTAAGAATGGAAGAAAGCTAGAAATATGAAAAACGGAAGTTAGTTATGTATATAACTATCAGTTGTTTCAGTGGCGGGAGTCTGGGAAAAAGTGCAAGGGTAGCCTGGGAAGGTAAGCTTCCACCCAATAAATTTGGGAGTTAACTAATACCCGAGACACTAGATGTGTAGTTTCTCCCACCCTTCCACCTCCTCTAACCTAATAATAATGACTAAGTGTGGTGAGCAGGTAAGCTATTTGCATTTTTTTTCCCCTCATCTCTTTGTTATCTTTCGGGGTGGTCACCTAGACACCAAATCCTCTGGGAGCGGGTCGAAAGGCAAAGCCGGAGTCTGTTTGAGTATATAACAGAGTAAATTTACTGGAGCAGAGAACACTGCGAAACTAAAAAAACTAATTAATTTTAAATAATTAACTAAGTAGAGATGGCAGGTGATGTGTTGTAGCTGTATGATGTGGGAGCGAGCTGATCCCATTGAGAACGGCAGTATCCACATCTGCAGCAAGTGTTGGGTGCTTGAGGAGCTCTGGCTCAAAATTGATGAGCTGGAATCCGAACTCCAAACACTGCAGCACATCTGGGAGGGGGAGAAATACCTGGATGTTGTCTTCCAGGAGGCAGTCACACCTGGTAGATTAACTTGTGTTAATTCGATCGGCAGGCAGGGACAGCAGTGTGTGACTGCGAGTGAGGCAGGTAAAGGGACCCTGCAGACAGGAACACAGGGGCCGCAGCCCTTGACATTGTCCCACAGGTATGAGGCACTTGCTCCCTGATTGGATGAGGAACAGGGCTGCAGGAAGTTTGATGGCACCATGGTCCAGGAGGCATTCAAGAGGGGTGGAGCAAAAAGACAGATTGTAGTTGTAGGGGATTCCATCATCAGGGGGATAGACAGTATCTTTTGCGAGCAGGATGGAGAATCCCGCATGGTGTGTTGCCTGCCCAGTGCCAGGGTGCAAGACATCTCTGACCGGCTTGAGAGGATACTAGAGAGGGAGGGGGAGGATCCAGTTGTTGTGGTCCATGTAGGTGCCAACAACATAGGCAGGACAAGGAAAAAAGAGCTGTTTCGGAATTATGACAAGCTAGGAACAAAACTAAAAAACAGGTCTTCAAGGGTCATAATCTCTGGATTGCTGCCCGAGCCACGTGCAAATTGGCATAGGGAGGCGAAGATCAGGGAAGTAAACACATGGCTAAGAGAGTGGTGTGGGAAAGAGGGTTTCCTTTTCATGGGGCACTGGCATCAGTTCTGTGACAGGAAGGATCTATACCGCTGGGATGGACTCCACCTGAACAGGACCGGGTCCAGTGTTCTGGCGAAAGGGTAAATAGGGTGGTTAATAGGACTTTAAACTAGTAAGTAAGGGGGAAGGGAGAAGTGAGCGTAGAGGGAGAATAACAATTAGTGTAAGGCGAAGCAACAGGTTAGCAGGTGATGAGGTAGCTTCAACTCCATTGAAAATTAGGAAAAATGTTAAAGGGAAGGAGAACTCAAGAGCTGTTAGTAATGGAGGTAATAGGACCCAAAAAGAAGGTGCAAAAACTGGCCTTAGGTGCACTTTATCTGAATGTTCGGAGCATTCGAAACAAGGTGGATGAGTTGACGGTGCAAATCATGGCAAATGGGTATGATTTAGTGTCCATTACAGAGACATAGTTACAGGATGGTCATGACTGGGAGTTAACTATTCCGGGGTATCAAACTATTCAGAGGGACAGACAGGAAGGTAAGGGAGGTGGTGTTGCTCTGATTTTTAAGGATGATATCAGGGCGGTAGTGAGAGATGACATAGGTTCTACTGAACAAAACATTGAATCCATTTGGGTGGAAATTAGGATTAGCAGGGAGAAGAAGTCACTGATAGGTGTGGTCTATAGGCCACCAAATAATGACATCGTGGTGGGGCGGGCAATAAACATAGAAATAGCTAATGTATGTAAAAATGGTACAGCAATTATCATGGGGGATTTTAATCTACATATCGATTGGTCAAACCAGGTCGGTCATGGCAGCCTTGAGGAGGGGTTCATAGAATGCATCCGCGATAATTTCCTTGAACAAGATGTAATGGAACCTACGAGGGAGCAAGCTATCCTAGATCTAGTCCTGTGTAATGAAACAGGAATAATTATGATTTCCCAGTTAGGGATCCTCTCGGAAGGAGCGATCACAGTATGGTCGAATTTAAAATACAGGTGGAGCATGAGAAGGTTAAATCCAGTACCTACGTCCTGTGCTTAAACAAAGGAGACGATGAAGGAATGAGGAAGGAGTTAGCTAATGTAGAATGGGAGTAAAAACTTTATGGTGTGTCAATTGAGGAACAGTGGAGGACTTTCAAAACAATTTTTCACAGTGCTCAGCAGAAGTGATAAGGAAGAACTGTAGGAAAAGAGAGAGCCAGCCATGGATGTCTAAGGAAATAAAGGAAAGTATCAGATTGAAAAAAAAATACAAAAAAGCAGTGTAGTGGTAAGCTAGTAGACTGGGAAATCTTTAAAGGCTATAAAGAAAAGTAAGATAGATTATGAGAGTAAACTAGCTCAGCATATAAAAACAGGCAGCAAAAGTTTCTATAAATATCTAATTCATAAAAGAGTGGCAAAGGTAAATGTTGTTCCTTTAGGGGATGAGAAGGCCAATTTAATAACTGGGAATGAGGAAATAGCCGAGACATTAAACAGTTATTTTGTGTCAGTCTTCACAGTGAAAGACACAAATAACATGCCGAAGACTCGTGCCAAGAATGTTATAGCAGGTGAGGACCTAGAAACTATTATTATCACTAAGGAGGCAGTGCTGGGCAAGCTAATGGGGCTAAAGGTAGACACGTCTCCTGGCCCTGATGAGATGCATCCCAGGGTACTAAAAGAGGTGATGGGGGAAATAGCAAATACACTAGTAATTATTTACCAAAATTCACTGGACTCTGGGGTGGTTCCTGCAGATTGGAAAACAGCCAATGTGACGCCACTGTTTAAAAAAGGAAGTAGACAAAAAGCAGGTAACTACAGGCCAGTTAGCCTAACTTCAGTAGTGGGGAAAATGCTTGAATCTCTCATTAAGGAAGAAGTAACAGGACATCTGGATATAAATTGTCCCATTGGGAGCACCCAGCATGGGTTCATGAAGGGTAGGTCATGTTTAACTAACTTGGTAGAATTCTTTGAGGACATTACTTGCATGGTGGACAATGGGGAACCTGTGGATGTGGTGTATCTGGATTTCCAGAAGGCATTTGACAAGGTGCCACACCAAAGGCTGCTACATAAGATAAAGTTGCACAGTATTACAGTTAATGTATTGGCATGGATAGAGAATTGGTTGACCAGTAGAAAGCAACGATTAGGGGTAAATGGGTGTTTTTCTGGTTGGCGGTCAATGGCTAGTGGTGTGCCTCAGGGATGAGTGTTGGGACCGCAATTGTTTACAATTTACATAGATGATTTGGAGTTGGGGACTAAGTGTGGTGTGTCAAAATTTGCAGATGACACTAAGGTGAGTGGTAGAGCAAAGTGTGCAGAAGACACTGAAAGTCTGCAGAGGGACATAGATCGTCTAAGTGAGTGGGCAAAGGTCTGGCAGATGGAGTACAATGTTGATAAGTGTGAGGTCATCCATTTTGGTAGGAATAACAGCAAAATGGACTATGTTTTAAATGGTAAAAAATTGCAGCACACTGATGTGCAGAGGGACTTGGGTGTCCTTGTGCATGAATTGCTGAAAGTAGGATTGCAGGTGCAGCAGGTAATTAAAAAGGCAAATGGAATTTTGCCTGCCATTGCTAGAGGGATGGAGTTTAAAAACAGGGAGGCTATGCTGCAGCTGTATAGGGTCCTGGTGAGACCACACCTGGAGTACTGTGTGCAGTTTTGGTCCCCTTAATTGAGAAGAGATATACTAGCACTGGAGGGGGTGCAGAGGAGATTCACTCCGTTGATTCCAGAGTTGAGGGGGTTGGATTATGTGAAGAGACTGAGTAGGCTGGGATTATACTCATTGGAATTCAGAAGAATGAGGGGAGATCTTATAGGAACATAAGATTATGAAGGGAATAGATAAGGCGGAGGCAGGGAGGTTGTTTCCGCTAGCAGGTGAAACTAGGACTAGAGAGCATCACCTCAAAATAAAGGGGAGCAGATGTAGGACTGAAGTCAGGAGTAATTCTTCACCCAAAGGGTTGTGAATCTGGAATTCCCTGCCCAGTGAAGCAGTTGAAGCTACCTCACTGAATGTGTTTAAGGCAAGGCTAGATAAATTTTTGAACAGTAAAGGAACTAAGGGTTACGGTGAGTGGGCGGGTAAGTGGAGCTGAGTCTTAAAAAGATCAGCCATGATCTTATTAAGTGGCGGGGCAGGCTCGTAGGGCCAGATGGCCTACTCCTATTTCTTATGTTCTTAAGTTCTTATATTTAGAACAGAAAGTTGCTAACAAAATGAGCATGAGTCCCATAGGAAGTGAGACTGAAGAATTAATTGAAAGTAAGGAGACGGCAGATAATTTGAATGGGTACTTTATGTTGATTTTTCACAATAGCAGATAGAAATAATTGTAAATCAGAAAAGAGAGAGTGAGAGTTTCAAGAAAATTACAGTTGCCAAGGAAGTGATACTCTGCAAATCTGGGGAGTTGTAGTCAGACACCTCCCTGGGGTCATGAAGGGGTTCTTTCAAGGGTCTTAAAAGAAGTGGCTAAGTCAAATAGTTGATACATTACCTTTAATTTTCTATAATTCCCTAGATTTGGAGAGGTTGTCTTCAGATTGGAAGATAGTGAATGTAACTAAGTTATTCAAAAATGGAGGGAGAAAGAAAGCAGGGAACTATAGGCTACTTAGCTGCACATCTGCATTGGGAAGACGTTATAAGCTATTTTTAAAAATGTTATGTCAAAGAACTTGGCTAAGTTCAATGTCTTTTCCCTATGGTATGGGATTTCAAGCCTGGAGGGCATATGTTTAAGGTGAGAGCAGAAAGATTTAAATAGAAGGTGACAGATATGGGTACAGTTGCAGCATTTAAAAGACCCTTGGATAATTGGATGATTAAGAAATGTTCGGAGGGACATGGGCCAATAACAGGCAGGTGAGATTAGTTTAGTTTGGGATTATATTTGGCATGGACTGATTGGACCGAAGGATCTATTTCTGTGTTGTATGACTCAAAATAATATCGTTAATATGGTCAATATCTTTATGTAAAGGGTAGTCGTGATTAACTAATTTAATTGTTCTTTGAGGAAGCAATATACACTGTGGATAAGCAGGAAAGAGCAGATGTCTGGCACTTATATTTCCAGAAGGTATTTGATTCAGTCCTACATTAATAGTTATTGAAGAAAATAAAATCTCACAGTGTAGGGATAAGGTTTTTCCATGGATAGAAGACAAAACATAAATGGGTCATTTTTGGTTGGCGAGATGTGACATGTCGCATGCCACAGGCTTTGGTGCTGGAGTCTCAACATTTTACAATTTATATAAACAAACAGGGTGAAGTGACCAAAGGAATGGTTACTAACTTTGCTGAAGGAAAGTATTCATGAAGATGACATAAGGACAGTACAAAGGAATTGACAGTGGACTGAGGTCTGACAAATGGAGTATGATGTGGCAAATTGTGTAGTTGTCCATTTTGGTAGCAAGGGTAAGAAAGAATCTAAATGGTGCAAGATTGCAGAGCTCTGAGGTACAGAGGGATCTGAATTTCCTCGGGCATGAATCACAGAAAGCAAATATGCAAAAAGTAATTAGGAAACCTAATACAATGTTATCATTTATTGTGAGGTGAATTAAATACAAACGCATGAACATAATGGTTCACTGAGACAGGACAGTGGTGAGACCGCGTCTGGATTACTGTATTGGTCTCTTTATTTAAGGAAGAATTTAAATGTGTTGGAAGCAGCTCGGGACGTGTTTACCACCCTGTTACTGGGTCTGAGTGGGTTGCCTTATGAGAAAAGTTTAGACAAGCTAGGCTTGTATCCACTGGAATTTGGAGTAAGACGCTACTCGATTGAAACATATAAAATCCAAAATGGTCTTGACAGGGTAAATGTGGAGAGGATGTTTTCTTTTGTGGGAGAGTCTAGAACTAGGTCATTTTAAAAATAAGGAGTCACCCATTTATGATAGAGATGAAGAATTTTTCTAATCACAGAATGTTATGACTCTTTGGAACTCTGATTCTAACTGTGGTGAGAACAGAATCTTTGAATAGTTTTAAGGTAGAGGAGGATAGAATCAGGGTTAGGCAGAAATGTATAAGACCAGCCATGATCGTTTGAATGGTAGAACAAGCTCAAGGGGCCGAAAAGCTTATTCCTGTTCCTCGTTTGTGTGTTCCTATGTTCAGTTTTTCCATGGGCTATACCCTATCTGTTTATTAGATTCTGAAATATATTGTTTACAGACAAACAGGCTAACAAATATACCTGAAAACATTTCCTCCACCTATCTTCAAAAGTCATAATGCATACAGTTGTTAAAAAAAAGTTGATGATAATTCTTTTAAACCCAAACAAGAGCTTCAACAACATGAAAATAAAGACGAGGAATAACACCAGAGATAATTCAACAAAGGGAGAAGAAGTTATCTGTGTCAAAGCTAAATATTATGCCTTTCTTCTAATAATCAGGCCAACTGGTAGTTTCGAAATACTGAAAAGTACTTCATTTTAAAAAAAAACCATTTTGATTTAAGGAAAGGTTAATTGGTCTTTCAGGTATTTGGTTAACAGCACAGAAATGAACTTCAGCTTATACCTCTGAATGTACACACATTTCTTTAAGAGATTTTGTTAACAAGATTTTGTCACTTGGGAATGATTGGTATGTTTGGAGTGTTTTACCAGAGCCCTGCTGGTGTAGTGGTATCATGCAAAAGGAGGGAGGACAGTCTGGGTCGGATGCTCTTGGCAGGATTGGTGTACTCGAGGGACTGAATGGCCTGCTTTCCCACTGTAAGGATTCTATGATTCAATTATCAAGTTCATGGTTGTGAATTGATGTCAACAATGTGAAATGATTTTCACTTTCATACACTTAAAACTGGCTTGAAATTAAACTTCAAAAGAAAATATTGTGAAAATCAAAAAGGATCTTTAATTGCAAATAAAGCAATATGTCTTGTGACTTCTTTCAAGTATTTTATCAAGAAAATGATATCTATCCAAATGTACTGACAAAAGTAATGAATAAAAGAATCAGGCAATGCTCAAGAAATGTACCCTGAAAAATTAAACCAGTAGGTCTAAGATGATGGCAGAGTTGGGTGTTTCAGCCAGAGCTCATCTGTTCCATCTATTTCTTTTTCTTCTTTTTTCTCTGTTCTTTTTCTTCTCCTCTCTTCTTTCTACTCAGCCTCGGACTCCATGCCTTAGCATAGGTTCAGACTGTCGGCCTTGGACACCCGGCCTCAGACTCCTGCCCATGGACTTCCAGCCTCAGCACAGAACCAGCAAGTCGACCTCTCAGCCCAGCATGGCAGTCTACTGGCCTGGCATCCCAGCCCAGCATGGCAGTCTACTGGCCTGGCGTCCCAGCCTAACATGGCAGTGTACTGGCCTGGCGTCCCCGCCTAGCATGGCAGTCTACTGGCCTGGCGTCCCAGACTAGCATGGCAGTCTACTGGCCTGGCGTCCCAGACTAGCATGGCAGTCTACTGGCCTGGAATCCGGGTCCAACGTGGCGGTCTCTGGCGTGATGGTGTCCCAGCATGGCATGGTGGTCTTTCGATGGCCTGTGGAGGTTTACCAGCCCAGCATGGCCTCAGCTTGGGCTTTCACGCTCACTCTCAAGCATTGAGAGCCTCGAGGTGAAGCCTGGCATGGTCTGGAGTCAAGGCCCAGTACAGACTGGAGGCCAAATGCCAGCGTGGACTGTGTTGGACGAACCGAGGTTCTGAACTTCTGAATTCTCTATTTTCTAACTCATTCCTACAATCTGCAATGCTGGACTTTTTAATTTCATTATTTTCTAATTACTTTCCCTAAGAACTTGCACTGAAGAATCTGTACCTGGGTATCTTTGTAATTAAGATGATGCTGTAAGTGGTGACTTGTAATCTTTTCACCGTACTAATGTGAGTAATGGCAATAACACTAATTCAATATCTTCAATTCTTCATGGGCAGTTTTGAAAGATTAATCTGTGAATGCTGAAAATGAAATTTACTACTGATTACTTTGCAATCCTAATTCTTCTAATGCTGATGCCCCATTATGTTCCTTAATTTGTAAATAAATAATATTATTACTTTCGGTGTTTTTTGATATTTTGCCATCACAAGGTGATTGAAAACATAGACTGTAGGATGTGCCCAACAATATGAAGTAGGTATAATGAATGAAAAAAATTGACCAACATCAATTTTGTTGTATTTGGTCCTGCATTCAGTTTTTACTTGAGCATAATTACCAGTTTACACCTTGTACTAACATTAAGTACTCTATAAATAATAGCACTGCTTCCAATGTGTGCAACTAGTACCTACAAAAATCTACTTTGTCGTAGCAAGCGCTGTATTTTTGCTTTCAAAAATGCATTTTCAACCACTATAGTAAGGTATCTCCAATTATTAGGAGCCAGGATGCATCTTTCTTCCCTAATTAAATTCACCAGGAAGTCTTATCCAGGGTTTTTTTTAAATTTTAAATTTCCTCCTTTAATGTTAAGATGGTGTGATTCCGATGAGGATGTTACCTGTAAATTTTTTTTAGATAAACAATGGAAAGTCAGTGGAATGTTAGATTGAGGCTTTACTGTAGGGTAACCTGCAAATTACAATCATCATGCTGCCCTCAGCAGTCAGGGCCAGCTGAATCCTTAGGTTTTCCTCCTGGGGGCTCCCTCTCTCGGCATGTTACAGTGTTATGCTGTCAAAGCAATGAATGGGGCTAACATCCCTGCTACCTCCTTGTTCAGCATCACCACCACTTCTCAGTAATCTAACATGAGGTTCAAGTAATATGCTGCTCCGAACATGTATTTAGTGTGCGATCTAGTTTGCTTTGCCAGCTACTTTTTTAAACCCAAAGAGTTTTCACAGTGCCATTCACAGTGAAAGTGTAAGTGGTAAAAAGTTGAAGTTAAAGGAAATATAGCTGAACGTGCAAAGCACTCAGAAAAAGATGAATTGAAAGCACAATAGGTATGTATTGATTGATCTAGTATCCATCAGTAGGAATTGATTTCAAGGTGGTTCATATTTTGGAAAACGTAGACACAATGGAAAAAGAAGTCATGTCGTCCTGGCTATAAAGGATGTTTATACAAAACTATAAAAGAATTAAAGACAATAGAGAGAAAGATCATCAGCAAGGCAATCAGAGACAAAATCTCTACAGCGGGAGCAAAGAAATATATCTCTAGTAAGAATAATCTATGGGACCTCCAATAATAATTAGAATATTAAGTATAAATCAGAACATCAACAGAGCACAAGATAAGGATAACACAATAAAACTGGGGATTAGTCTCTAAATAAACTGAGCAGTCCAAAATGGCAACAGTAGCTTGGAAGATGAAAGCATGGGAATCATCTGACATCACTTTCTAGAAAAAAAAGGAACTAACTACAGATTAAACTTAGATCTAGTTATGCAATGAGATTTAGAACAAGACTTTCCTTCCAAAGTCAGGAAACTGAGATAGTGAATGTTTCTAGATCCTGATTGCAACTTCGAGGGGAAGCATTCATAGCCCCCTGATTTTCATAAGAGATAGATTGCTAAATGACTGGATGGCAGAATAGACAACCATAGATGGCATTGAGCGTGAGAGTGGAACTGCACTTGAACAGGAATGTGCCCAATTTAAAAATGCCATAGCTACTGTGCTGCTGTTTCTTTGCATTACATTATGGTGGAAAGGTTTCCCGTGAGACGAAGAGATCTGGTCGAGTATCCTTTGGTTTCCTTGATATGGACATTGAGGTTCTCCTTGAAATCATGAAGCGGAAGTGGAGGATTCTCTTCTTGGAAGTTGAAGGCAGGTTTTTCACTCAAAGGGTGGTATGAGCCTGGAATGTGCTGCCAGAGGAGGTGGTGGAAGCAGACACAATAGCAGTATTTAAGAAACACTTGGATGAATACATGAACTGGAAGGGAATACAAGGATACAGATCCTGTAAGTGAAGACAGTTTTGGTACGAAAGGGAAAAGTGTATTGGCGTAGGCTTGGAAGGTTGAAGGGCCTGTTCCTCTGTTGTATTGTTCTCTGTTGTAAAACTCAGATCCAAATATCTTCAAGACAGAAGCCTATATAAGGAATAGAGAAGCCCCAGATATAACATGGTTGAAAAGGTTAGAAATAGGAGCTTATTGTACCATTCAATTATATCATGAATCTTTCAAACACTTTCGTCCAGTTTTCATGGGTTGAGATAATTGAAGAGAAAATCTCCTCATCTCTATCTTGAAGACGAGAGCCCCAATTAGAACATAACTGTTCTGGTTATGGCCTTGACTGAATATTCCTGCCTTTCCCTACACCCTCGATTCCTTTTTAGATGAAAAGTCCACTCAGTTTTGAATATGTTCAAAGACTCAATCTCCAGTACTCTCTGAGAATAGATTAGTTTGGAAAAAAGATTCCTTCTTGAAAGGGAAAACAATCTGTTAAAATAAAATTTTAATATATCTTGGGAAGATAGTATTTGGACAAAGTAATGTAGCTTAGGGAAAATAGGTGAATTAAACCATCTTATGTTATCAGAATAGTTGGGTTACAAAGAGAGGAGAAAGGGTTAAAACAAACAGTCATATCTCAGAGTCATGAAAGAATCCCACAGGACAGTGAAACAATAAGACTCCCATATGAATGACGTTAGGCCCAGAACAAATTGCTCCTTTCCCATGAAAAGAAGGTAAATGTACCACCCTCAGACATTGAGTACTTGGGCAAAAATAGATATGATGCTCCGGTAGGAAAAGAGTGTTTTTTTTTTAATTTACCCACAGGATGTGTGCAAGTATGGCTAGGCCAGCATTTATTGCCCATCCCTAATTGCCCAGAGGGCAGTCAAGAGTCAACGACATTGCTGGAGGTCTGGAGTCACATGTAGGCCAGACCAGGTGAGGATGGCAGATTTCCTTCCCTAAAGAGGCATTAGTGAAGCAGATGGGTGTTTTTCCCCAACAACTAACATTGGTTTCATGGTCAGCATTAGTCCCCTTAATTCCGGATTCTTTAATTGAACTGAAGTTCTACCATCTGCCATGTGAACCTGTATCCCCAGACTATTAGCTGAAGATTCTGAATTAATAGTCAAGCAAAAATACCACTAGGTCATGCCTCCCCATTTAAAATGTGGGGTGCCCATCAAAACAAGATTACCTCCCTCCCTTCCTGTATATGAGCCCCTGGTTTCAACTTACTATTCAAACATCAGGGATGGAATTTGAATGTGATTGCGTGAAGAGAATTATAGCTGATTGGTACGTTCAAATAATGTAATGTCCAATAAAAAGTACCATATAAACCAATCTTTTCTAGCAGCCCAAGGAAGAAGTTTGAAAACACATAGTAAGAGATGCAAAAACAGCTTCTTTTTCATTGTTATCAAATTTGTGCCCAGACCCCTCATATTAGAGTTGATCTTTCTCTGCACCTTCTCTGTAGCTGTGACACTGTATTTGTCATTCTGTTCTATTACCCTATCGAACTTAAGGCATGATTGGTCTGGTTAGCACACAAAACAATACTTTTCACTGTATCTCGGTACATTTGAAAATAACAAATCAAATCAAATTAAATCAAAATCCATTTGTCCTGCGGGATGGGTATATCTTCTTTGTATATGCAAAAACAAACACCTGTGAATCTTCCAAACATCAGTCTAGTTTTTATAGATTAAGTTAAGTGAAGAGAAAAAATTGTCTTTCACTCCTCATCTCTGTCTTGAGGCAAGTGCCCCATTTCTGAAATTATGACGCCTAGCTCTGGATTACCTCGTGATTCAAAGGAACTGTGTGAAATAAGAAACATGTGGGATGTAAGAAGGAATGTAAATATCAAGAGGACTGAATGGTGGACAAACATTGTGATTAATGAGGAGAGGGAGATGTTACATTGTTAATTTGAACCCTCGGTAAAGTGGTGGACAATTCATGAATAAATAGCAGTTGCAAAGTGATCCCAAAGTGTAGTGAATTAACTGAAGTATGGGGTGAAAGTGTCAAAGCATTAGCTTTGTGCAAATGATTAATTGCCTGCGTAGCAGGGGTTTATTTTTACTGCATTCGGATGTGATTTAAATATAAAAAACTGCATTAGTAAGGAGAAAAAGAAAACAATTTTATGTTAAACATCGGAACCCCAGGATAAATAATATTAAACAAACTGTGGATGTTTATCAAGTTTACTATAGATAATACCAATCGATCGGACATATGAAATAATGCATTCTCATTTTACAGTGATTTTAGCACATAGAAACTAATATTCTGGTAGTTCGACACCTATAAATAAAATTGTATGCAGTTAGTGAAGCCAAATCTAACAGAAATGCATTTCAAAATGTTTCATCACTGTGGTCACTGGGAATTAAATGTTGCACAGTGTTGTTAAAAAGTTGAAACTGGTTTTAACTCATTATTAGTAGTTCATTAAATAAAACATCTTCACTGTATTAAAGTAAGTAGAAGACACAACAGTGCATACTAAGATAACAACATGTAGAGCTGGATGAACACAGCAGGACAAGCAGCATCAGAGGAGCAGGAAAGCTGACGTTTCGGGCCTAGAGATAGTAGGAACTGCAGATGCTGGAGAATCTGAGATAACAAGGTGTAGAGCTGAATGAACACAGCAGGCCAAGCAGCCTCAGAGGAGCAGGAAAGCTGACTTTTCGGGTCTAGACCCTTCTTCAGAAATGGGAGAGGGGAAGGGGGTTCTGAAATAAATAGGGAGAGTGGGGGAGGCAGATAGAAGATGGATAAAGGTCCACCTCCTTGACCTGTCTGTCTCCTTTCCACCTATCTTCTCCTTTATCCATTTTCTGTGGTAGGTAGAAAAGAATTAAAGCATGTGGGGGGCTTTCATGAGAACTCACCCCCAATTCTGGCCCTTTTATCATGCTTAATTTTAATTGTTTCAAAGTTGGCTATCATGTCTTTAGCTGCTATAGCCCTAAACCATAGAATTATTTCCTTAAATGTCTCTTTCCCTCAGTCAGGCAGAGAGGGACATAGATGTTTATGAGCATCACAGTGGGATCATGAGTCCAGATATATTCCATTCAATATCTCTTTTATGCCTGTAAGAACATCTGCTTAAGTTTGAATAAGAACATAGGGAACAGGAGATGAATTAGTCCATTTAGATCTTTGAGCCAGCACAACCATTCAACACAATGATGACTGAAATTTTATCTCAATCTCATCTTTCTGCGCAATCAGAAATTGCTTCATTTCTTGAGTAACCAAAATTCTATCAATCTCCCTCTGGAATACACTCAATGTCTGAATATCCACAGCTCATTTGTAATGAGACTTTCAAAGGCACACAATCCTTTGAATGAAGGAATTCTTCTTCATTTCAATCCTAAATAGTATAGGGTGTAGAGCTGGGTGAACACAGCAGGCCAACAGCATCAGAGGAGCAGGAAGGCTGACGTTTTGGGCCTAGACCCTTCTTCAGAAATCTTTCTGAAAAAGGGTCTAGGCCCGAAACATCAGCCTGTCACCTGTCTCCTACTTGGTCAATTTTTTGTTGAGTTTGGTTTCTTCTTTCCTGAATATAGGTTACTGCAGAATCACTCTCAGCTTGCACTCACTCCTGCACCACAATTCCTGTTGCTACTAGATATTTATCCAGCCCCTTTTTCAAGAAAATCATTCATTCTCTTCCAGTAATAGTTGCTGCAACTTTCTCCGCATATTCCCAACCAAGCCATCAACTCACTTGTGGCTTCATAGAATCAATAAACTCTACACTGTGGAAGTAGGCTATTTGGCCCATTGAGTATATGCTTACCTTTCGACAAATGTCCCAGCCAGACCCACACTCCTACCTGATCTCTGTAGCCCTGCATTTCCCATGGCTAATCCACCTGCACATCCCTGGACACTATGGACAATTTAGCATGGTCAATCTACCTAATCTGCACATCTTTGGACTGTGGGGGGTAACCAGAGCACCCAGAAGAAACCCACACAGATGCTGGGTGAACATGCAAATTCCGCACAGACAGTCATCCAAAGGTGTAATCAAACCCTGGCCCCTGGTGCTGTGAGGCAGCAGTGCTAATCACTGAGCCACTGTGCTGCCTTTTGGCTCAGACCACTTGGCTGTGATCACGTGCTGGGGCTTTTTTGCCTTGGCAACGGGAAAATTGGTGTGGGAACAACAACGTAAAGCCCCCCCATTTTAGTCTCTGCTGTCTAATTTTGGGCTCACATTTGGTGACAAGCAGCCTGACTACCTCCAGAGCAGCATTTCAAAAGACATTCATAACGTTCTGTGAATTTCCCCTCCAAACCTACTGGCCCACATGTCAGCACAATCTGAGTGACTGTACTCTGAGAACGTGCAGTGTACATAGCACCACCTTTAGTTCTATTGCTAACTTTGCTGGAAATGTAAAAATCTGAATGAAACAAAATAAGGTGTGATTAAGGGGAAAAAATGGTCAATGAATGTAATGCAAGTTTCAAGTATTCAATAAATCGAAATATGTTGTTTTAACCAGAAGCTACAATTCAACATGGGCTATTGTTGTGCTGTGGGTTGGAGAGCTAAGTTACCAAAATGAAAAAAGTGAACAAAATTTGGCATGTCCATCAGGACTCTCACCAACTTTAATAGATGCTCCATAGAAAGCATTCTATCTGGATGCCTCGCAGCTTGGTACAGCAACTTCTCTGCCCAGGACTGAAAGAAACTTCAGGGAATTTTGAACACAGCCCAGTCTGCCACACGAACCAGCCTTCCTTCCATTGAGTCCACCCACACTTCTCATGTAGCCAACACATCAAAGACCCCGCCCACCCTGGTTATAATCTCTTCCAAACTCTTCTGTCAATCATATGATGCAAAAGCTTAAATACACAGACGAACAGGTTCAAGAACAGCTTCTTCCCTGCTGTTATTAGACTTCTGAATGGGCCTCTCTAATTTCAAATCTAATGTTGATCTTGTTTTTTGTGCATCTTCTTTGCAGCCGTAACTTTGTTTTCCTCGCTCTGTTTGATCACCGCACAATCCTTGTATCGTACAATCTGCCTGTATTGCACGCAAAACAAAACTTTTCACCACATTTAGGTACATGTGACAATAAGAAATCAGATCAAATCAAAATCAAAACTTGTCTGGCACAGGACTGAACTTAGAGTTTTCTGAAGTGATTACTACTGGTAGGAGGTGTTTAACGTGAGAAAATCTGGAAACAGCCAGAACAGGTAGTGGCAATGTTATTGCAAGGAGAGAGGAAATGAACGAGTCTTGGTCCATTTCATTCACCAGGATGACAAGACAGTGCTCTAAGGTAATCAGAGGCAATATGCAAGAATGAACCAACTCTGATCATTCTTATAATTCATGCATTCACCATATGCCAGTGGGCTGAGCGTGTAATAAAAATAGCTAAACATAATACATCAAGAAGATAGTCTATATCATCAGCAAAAGTGATGGAAGATCTTATGACTTGGACTGTTAGGTACTGGTTCCATTTTGTGGTTATGGTGTGTCGTCTTTTTTGCTCATAACTAATGACATGTTAGATAAAAGTTAATGCTTATGAGCAACCAGATCTCCTGTAACTTTTACCTGCCCACTCCTGGACACAGCTAAACTAAAACAACAGAATCCCAGATAGAGTCATAGAGATATACAGCATGGAAACAGACCCTTCAGTCCAACTCGTCCATGCCGACCAGATATCTTAGATAAATCTAGTCCCATTTGCCAGCATTTGGCGCATATCCCTCTAAACCCTTCCTGTTCATATTCCCATCTAGATGCCTTTTAATTGTTGTAGTTGTACCAGCCTCCATCACTTCTTCTGGCAGCTTATTCCATATGTACACCACCCTCTGCGTGAAAATGTTGACCCTTTTAAATCTTTCCCCTCTCACCTTAAACCTATGCCCTCTAGTTTTGGGCTCCCCTACCCTGGGGAAAAAACCTTGTCTATTTACCCTATCCATGCCCCTCATGATTTTATAAACCTCTATAAGGTCACCCTTCAGTCTCCGACACTCCAGGGAAAATAGCTTCTCCCGATAGATCAAACCCTCCAAACCTGGCAAGATCCTTATAAAATCTTTTGGTGAGAGCAAAGAAATTAGGTCTAAGTCTCCTTCAGTAGCATCACACTTTGAAACAGAGGAGCTGATGATGGACTGTCTTTTGAGTTGCTGCCTATTTGTTGCTACCTCCAGACTTGGAGTAGTAAGACAACCAGGCAAAGTAGCGGCAGGAGGCAACAGCTGGATTAACACAGGATCCTCCTGACTGAAAGGCAGTATCACCTGGATTTTCATCATCTCAAAGTAGGTCGACAGAGAAATCCAAAGTCTCGTCTTTGAAGGATCTCCTGGGATTAGAACATCTCCATTGCTTCTTTTAGATGACAAAGTATTTGGTACAACACAGTACACACTATAAAGGTGCTCCCACTGAATTACCAACCAAATCTGGATTTTGCAGATATGTGTTATTTATCATTTATACTAAAATTACAATACTACAGCCTAAATAGTATTGAAAGAAGGGGAGACGAATGAAAAATGAGGGAAAACTATTTGATTGTAGCCTCTAGATTTGATTCATTCTTCAAAGCTATCTCTCTCTTGCTCTTAAATTGTTCTTCTCTTGCACTTCCTGACTCTCCTCCCTCTTTTCTATCTCTTCCCAATTCTAAGTGTTTGGGCCTTGTGCCTTCCATACTTCCTAGTCCCTGCACCAGTAACTGTGTCAGCTCTAGATTTTATATCCACCCAGTCAATCACATCACCTAGCTGTGTTTCTGTCAACTTTTCTGTGGGTATTTTCACTGTTTCCAGTTGTAATGTGGGAGGTAAGGGTCACTGCTGGTGTCCCCTCTGACTTCACCTGTGAGAAGTGCACCCAACTCCAGCTCCTCAAAAACCATGTTAGGGAACTGGACCTGGAGCTGGATGAACTCCGGATCATTCAGAAGGCTGAGGGGGTGATAGAGAGGAGTTATAAGGAGGTGGTCACACTCAAGGTACAGGAAAAAGGCCGCTGGGTGACTGTCAGGAAGGGGAAAGGGAATAGGCACACAGTGCAGGGATCTCCTGTGACCGTTCCCCTCAATAATAAGTATACCATTTTGGATACTGTTGGGGGGGAACGACCGACCAGAGGAAGGCCATAGCAGACAGGTCTCTGGCACTGAGCCTGGCCCTGTGGCACAGAAAGGAAGGGGGGAGAATAGGAGAGCAATTGTAGTGGGGTATTCAATAGCAAGGCACAGACAGGCTGTTCTGTGGACACAAGTGGGACGAACGGATGGTTTGTTGCCTCCCGGTTGCCAGGGTCCATGATGTCTCGGATTGTGTCTTCAAGATCCTTAAGGGGGAGGGTGAGCAACCAGCAGTCATGGCAAACATCGGTACCACTGACATAGGTAGAAAAAGGACAGAGAATGTGAAAAATGAGTACAGGGAGTTAGGTTGGAAGCTGGCGTCCAGGACAAACAGGGTAGTTATTTCTGGATTACTACCAGTGCCACGTGATAACGAGGTAAGAAATAGGGAGACAGTGCAGCTAAACACGTGGCTACAGGGCTGGTGTAGGAGGGAGGGCTTCCGTTATGTGGACAATTGGAGCACTTTCTGGGGAAGGTGGGACCCGTACAGTAAGGACAGGTTGCACCTGAACCGGAAGGGCACAAATATCCTGGGAGGGAGGTTTGCTCGAGCTATACGGGATGGTTTAAACTAGATAGGCAGGGGGTGGGGAACCAGATATGTAATTCAGAGGATGAGGCATTCAGCCTTCCAACAGACACAACAGGGAGTGAGGTTGTTAATAAAGAAATGTGGTCGATGGAGCGTAATTGTGGACACAGATGGTTTGAGGTGTGTATACTTCAATGCTAGAAGTATCAGAAATAAGGCAGATGCAGTTAGAGCATGGGTCAGTACTTGGAACTACGATGTTGTAGCCATTACAGAAACTTTGGTAACCCAGGCACAGGAACGGTTGTTGGAAGTTCTGGGACTTAGATGCTTTAAAAGAAACCGGGAGAGTGGATAAAGAGGCGGAGAAGTGACATTGCTAGTCAGGGCTAGTATAGCAGCTACTGAAAAGCAGTTCAAGAATGATATGTCTACAGAGTCAGTTTGGGTTGAGGTCAGGAACAAGAAAGGAGCAGTCACTTTGGCGTCTTTTTTTTACAGACCCCCTAATAGTGGCGGTGAAGTGGAGGAGCGGATTGGAAAGCAGATACTGGAAAGGTGCAGAAGTCACAGGGTTGTAGTCATGGGTGACTTCAACTTTCCAAATATTCATTGGAAACATTTTAGTTGTAATAGTTTAGATGGAGTGGATTTTGTCCCGTGCATTCAGGAAGGATTCCCGACACAGTATGTAGATAGACCAACACGAGGAGAGGCCACTTTGGATTTGGTGCTTGGCAATGAACCGGGCCAAGTGTTCATTTCCCACCTGGAAATGTGGCAGATTGGGTTCAGAATTGGCTGACCCTTAGAAGACAAAGGGTGGTAGTGGACGGAAAATATTCAACATGGTGCTCAGTTACGAGTGGTGTACCACAAGGATCTGTCGTGGGTCCTCTTCTATTTGTGATTTTTGTAAATGATTTGGATAAAGGATTGGAAGGGTGGATTAGTAAGTTTGCAGACAATACGAAGGTGGGTCGCGCTGTGGACAGTGTGGAGGGCTGTTCCAGGTTACAAAGGGACATTGATAGGATGCAGAGCTGGGCTGAGAAGTGGCAGATGGATTTTAAACCTGAAAAGTGTGAGGTGATTCATTTTGGAAGGTCAAACTTGAAAGCAGAATACAGGGTTAACGGAAAGATTCCTGGCAGTGTGGAGGAGCAGTGGGATCTCGACGTTCATGTCCACAGTTCCCTAAAAGCTGCTACCCAGGTGGATAGAGTTGTTAAGATGGCATATGGTGTGTTACCTTTCATTAATAGAGGGATTGAGTTCAAGAGCCGTGAAGTTATGCTCCAGCTATACAAAACCCTGGTTCGGCCACATCTGGAGTATTGTGTCCAGTTCTGGTCGCCTCACTACAGGAAAGATGTGGAAGCATTGGAAAAGGTGCAGAGGAGATTTACCAGGATGTTGCTTGGAATGGAGGGAAGGTCTTACGAGGAAAGGTTGAGAGAGCTAGGGCTTTTCTCTTTAGAATGATGAAAGAGAAGAGGTAACTTGATAGAGGTGTACAAAATGATCAGAGGTATAGATAGAGTAGACAGCCAGAGACGTTTTCTAAGGGTGGAGGTAGCTATTATGAGGGGGCATAGTTTTAAAGTGAGTGGAGGTAGATATAGGGGAGATGTCAGAGGTAGGTTCTTTACTCAGAGAGTGGTAGGGGTGTGGAATGCATTGCCAGAGAGGGTAGTGGAGTCAGCCTCATTAGGGGCATTTAAGCAGCTATTAGATAGGCAGATGGATGATATTATAAGGTAGGGGTGGAGGTTAGATAGACCTTAGGATTAGGGTAAAAGTTCGGCACAACATCGTGGGCCGAAGGGCCTGTACTGCCCTGTACTGTTCTATGTTCTACGTAACCACACCCCAACAACTTTCTTTGTGACTCCTACTGTGTCCACACTTTGGCAACTTTCTGCTTACTATCAGTCTCATTTCTTTTCCGTTTTCTTTGCTCCTTCAAGAATCCTATCATTGGCATCCACTTCTTGCCCAGCTAATTTTCAACATAAGCCTGTAGCATTACTAATGAACACTTGCTGCCTTGACTTATTTCAATATTCAAGCTTGAATTTTCACAGCTTTTAATGCAGTTATCAGCGTCTAATAATTTAATATTGTCTTTCACCTCTTGCCTTATTTGACAGCTGCAAGACCATGCCTTCAAGTTGTGAGATGGTTCTTTTTTTAATTTTTGTTCTCTGTTTCATTTTTTTCATTCTTTTGACCATGTGATATTACTACATTGACTGCCCACGCTATCTCCCTTGCTCTACTTCCATATTATTCATGTTGATGACAACATCGGTGGGCCTGTTTGAGTTTGTCCATGACTTATTCACCAATTATTATCAATCTGTATCTCATTTACTTTTCAAAGAGTCTCATAATCCCTTTCTGTAACTGCATTCAATTTCACACCATCACTGTCGTTTGTCAGTTTTCCATTGACCTTAAAATCCAGCTTCAAAGTACTCCAAGCTGACTCTCACAATCAATTCTTAGAACATGTTTTCAAAGAAATGGATGACTCATCTCAGTTGCTTCTGATTCTTATCCATCATTCACTCATAATCAACTGTCTCTGCAGCTCGTTTGTTACTGAAAATCCTTAATAAGTCTTACATCTCCAACCAGTCTGAACTCTTTACAAGACTTCGATGGATTTTTTTTTGCGCATTTCCTTGTCAAAACACTAACATGTTTCTCTTTAGTTCTGTTTCCCCTTCACCTTTCACAAATTATCTATTCCTGGGTGTGGCTTTTGTCACTTACTTTCAAGAACAAAATGCTTAATCCAACATTCTTTTGTTCCCATTTCTATAGTCTCCAACACATTTTTTCTCATTGTGGCCCATGAGACTGATGATTCCTTGTCATCCAGATGTTCTGGACTTTTTCAGGAATTCTGAGAATTCATTATTCTTGAACAGGGATGAATGACAGATGTCTCTTGTAGTGGGTCTTCCAAATGATTAAGTGGTTTCATAAAGTAACGACAGAGAACATGTTTCCAATTGTGGAAGATGCCAAAGCCAGAAGGATCATCTAACTAAATTGGCTACTGAAATCCATCAGGAAATTCAGGAAAAGTGGTATTATTGAGATGGTAACACAAGGAATAGTTGAGGAACCATCTAGGGATGCATTTAAGGGGAAGACAGATGATCACAAATGGGAGAAAGGAATAGAGGATATTTTGACAGGATTAGATGCTGAGGAGTGTGGAGGCCTGTGTGGAGAATAGAAACACAACCTGGGACAAAAAGCCTTTTCTGTACTGATGAATTTCATTCAATATGATGTAGATGGAGCAAATTGCCTCTTTAAATAAATCCCTTTCACCAGAGATTAAACCACTGCTTAAACATTGAGATCACAGAAGTGCTATGCTTCAGAGGAAGGCAATCCAGCCCATCATAACTTTGTTGCTTAAGTATACTTATACGGCTTTGTATAAAATGAACAAGTTTTAAAATTAATGTAATGGAGAGTTCCAAATGGTGATATGAACTTCTCCTAAAATCCTAGAAACACCACTGAATTTTCAAACAAAGATTTTTTTTATGATTAGTTTTATTTAGTCGCTGCTGTACAGTTTTTGCTTGATCTATCTTGCCCTCTGTTGGATGTTAGTGTAACTACATCTAATTTCATCTGCTCACGGTTTCCACAATGGATTCATATTCAACGGGGGCTTGTGGCAAAGTCAGGAGCTGTGCAAATTGCAGGCGGCTTCCTACGATCTGGTTTTCACTGGTAACAGTGATTTTTTTTCTTGAAAAACAGGTTTACGCTTAGAGCTATTTAGGTGATTTTAATACAGTTCTTTGAAGTGGCCAGTTAATGTTCCTGTCCAAAACAGATGGGTCCCTCACTGTTACATTGGACATTTTAACATCCTGCCATGCATTTTGTTCTTTTAGCAGGTAGTGCCGTCTGTGTTGTGGAGTGAAGGTTGAAGTTCCACTCTCGCACCTGATTTCCTTTCAAAGTGCAGATCCTTTGTTTCTGCCTGTGCCTGCTCCTCGAAACTTATTTCTTCCTATCTCAATTTGGTATTTTGGGGATAACAAGGTGTAGGGCTGGATGAACACAGCAGGCCAAGCAGCATCACAGGAGCAGGAAAGCTTGACGTTTCGGGCCTAGACCCTTCATCAGAAATGGGGGAGGGGAAGAGGGTTCTGAAATAAATAGGGAGAGAGGGGGAGGCAGATAGAAGATGGATAGAGGAGAGGATAGGTGGAGAGGAGGCAGACAAGTCAAAGAGGTGGGGATGGAGCCAGTAAAGGTGAGTGTAGGTGGGGGGGTAGGGAGGAGATAGGTCAGTCCAGGGAGGACGGACAGGTCAAGGGGGCGGGATGATGTTAGTGGATAGGAGATGGGGGTGGGGCTTGAGGTGAGAGGAGGGGATAGGTGAGAGGAAGGACAGGTTAGGGAGGTGGAGATGAGCTGGGCTGGTTTTGGGATGCGGTTGGGGGAGGGGAGATTTTGAAGCTTGTGAAATCCACATTGATACCATTGGGCTGCAGGGTTCCCAGGCTGAATATGATTTGCTGTTCCTGCAGCCTTCGGGTGGTGTCACTGTGGCATTGCAGGAGGCCCAGGATGGACATGTCGTCTGAGGAATGGGAGGGGGAGTTGAAATGGTTCACGACTGGGAGGTGCAGTTGTTTGTTGCGGACTGAGCGCAGGTGTTCTGCAATGCAGTCCCCAAGCCTTCGCTTGGTTTCCCCGATGTCGAGGAAGCCACAACAGGTACAGCGGATGCAGTATACCACATTGGCAGATGTGCAGGTGAACATCTGCCTGATGTGGAAAGTCTTCTTGGGGCCTGGGATGGGGGTGAGGGAGGAGGTGTGGGAGCAGGTGTAGCACTTCCTGCGGTTGCAGGGAAAAGTGCCGGGTGTGGTGGGGCTGGAGGGGAGTGTGGAGCGGACAAGGGAGTCGCGAGGTATTTTCTCTGTTTGTACAATTCCTCCCTACTTACATCTGAAATTCCTGTGATGCTTTACAAGAAAGAGTTCTGATGAAGAGTTACTGGACGCGAAATGTTAACTTTCTTTGCACACATGCTACCAGAGCTGTCAAGTTTCATCAGCTATTCCTGTTTTTACTTCAGATTTCCTTTCCTATTCACTATATGTGTGATTTCTAGCTGACTGTAGAAAGGAGCCATACACTATCCTGCCCATTTCCCCCAGTTTGTTTTTCATTTAATAAATCTGATATATCTCAAAGCAATACAGAACTGATACCTGTTTAAATCTGCAACAGAATCATTTACATTGCTTCAAAGTAACTGAGTAAATGTTTAATTCAACACACATGTTCACAGATCATGTTTCTCAGGGTATTTTTTTTTCTGGCAGATTCTGTTGGTTTTAGCTCTGAGACTTCACCCAGGATCAATCAATCAAGCACACTGAGCATGGATCAGTCAACAGACTAACATATTTGAACACAGATCAATGAAACACTTGAACACCACACCCCTCTCTCTCATTTGTCAGTGTGCTGCCTTTCAGAACTGGTTTGAAGAGAATGTTTTTCAGTCTCGTTATAAACAGGTCTCTGACCATGCAAAGGATTAAGTAAAATCAGAAAGGGTTGGAGAATCTCTACAGCTGTGGTAGCATCTGAGGGGAAAATGGAGTTAACATTTCAACTCCCAAAAGATTTTTCCTCAGAACAGAATCTACGGTATTCTGCTTTTATGGAAAGGATAAAGTTCCCTTCTAACAATTTTAGGCAGGTGTTTTAATCATTTCACCTGCTTGACATGTATTTGAAAATAAAATTAGTCCCATTATCCAGCAATTTGAGTAATGAGCCAGTCTTCTATGATTTTCTGAAAAGGATTTTAATACTGAGGGCTGAAACTTAACTTTCACAAACCATCGGATTGATTCCAGGGCAAATGATTAAAAAAATCCACTAACCTGAAACAATGATGAAACACTCCTCAAAACCACCAACTCCCTGTTTTAAAAGAGATAAAATGAGGCAAGCCATTCACTCTGCACCAGGGAAGATGGTTGGGCATTTTAATATCATAATGAGGCTGCTTGCTTTCATCTTACCATTCATTCTATTGTACCTTTTGCCGGCTAGTCTCCGAGGCTTCAGGAAACCCAACAGTTGAAAGGAGGTGAGAGAAACTGAATCAGTGAGGCAAGTGCCTTGACAGCACTCCTTATGGGTCAGGAGGAACAGGCATTTTTCTTGTTGAATTCACAAGCTACTCGGTAACTACACCTACCGACGAATCTGTCTGGTCAACCTCCAACCTCAACACTACTTGCATTTTCTAGTTACCGTTGGAAACTTATCTAACCACTAATTCGCAGCTCTGCTGCTGCAGCAGATTACCGTTGGAATCAAGACACAGTCAGAACACCGATCCCATGATTGCAATGTGTGATCAGGACCCTCATTACCAATCAATATAACAGGCCCACACTACTATCGGGCCACCAAAACATCCAGAAACAATTTCTGTTGAAATCCATCTTCTCCATTCTCGCCTTAACCTACCTTCTCACCTTAACATGGCCTCATGCTATAGGTCACATGTCCACAGTTTACCCATCATTACTTTTCTCAGTATTCTCAGGATGAGGGATTCACTGGCTATTTATTGCATTCCCTAATTGTCCAGGAGGCAGTTAAGAGCCAACCATATTTCTGTGAGTCACATGTGGGTCAGACAAGGAGAGGATGGCAGATTTCCTTCCCTAAAGAACATTACTAACCAGATGGGATTTTCCAACAAACAATGGTCATCATTAGATGCATAATTCTGGATTTTATTGAATTCAAATTCCACCATCGCCATGGCAGGATTTGAACCCAGATCTCCAGAACATTACCTGGGTCTCTGGGTTAACAGTCCTGTGATAATACCATCAGGACATTGGGTCTGCCATTCTACCTGTGAGAAAGAACCCGACAGAAGGACATTTAAAAACAGCAGGGGATATAAGAAATTTGTTGCTCAACAGCTCCTGACTTCAAATCAGTCCCTAACACTTGCAAGGACAAACCTTAGGGCTAAAATGAAGACAAAATACACCACACAGCATTTCATTCTAAAGAACATGACAAGAAAATACAACACAGGGTTGAATAGTTTTGGTGTCGCAATTGTTTAAAGGAATTGCTGCATAATGGAATAAATTTAGCATGAGTCTTGACAAGGGATCGTTTGTCTAAGTGCAAAAATCTAAAGGTCATCAATAAATTGAAAGCTGTCTTAATTTTTTATTGAATTTTGCTTTTCATTTGAGATAGACAGATTCCATAAATAGTGGAGCTATGCTTGAAATAAAATCAGTGTTTACGTTGTAACACTAGAATGTATCCATTGCGATATCAAGTCAAAATTCTTCCACAAGGGACATTGCATCATGAGTTATTTTCCAAGTTGGTGAGAGTTTTTATGCAATTAAATATGATAACCATTCACAAACAGCATCTCGCACAGAGCATTAAGGAGTTTGAACCTACTTCTTTTCTGTCTCAGGATAGAAATGATCACATCGGCTGGTATGGGAGTAGATAACTTGCAGACAGTGGAGTTCCCAACCCAGCAGATGAGTTCAATCAGGTTTCAGTAAAGTCCAGACCCTGGCAGCCAAATAGACATGGTGGAAGTTAATGTCAGGGTGTGGATTGAAACATAGAAAATAGGAGAAAGAGTAGTCCATTCAGTCCTTTGAGCCTATACCAGCATTCAAAATGAATATGGTTAATCATTCAATACATTATACTTTACCCCCTTTCTCCTCATATCCTTTGATCCCTTTAGTCTTAAGAACGATATCTAACTTTTTGAAGACTTTCAATGTTTTAGCCTCAACCACTTTCTGTGGCAAAGAATTCCACAGGCTCATCACTCTCTGGGTGAAGAAATTTCTCCTCATCTCATTCCTAAATAGCCTACCCAATATTCTTAAACTGTAATCCCAGGTTCTGGACTCCCTGATCATCGGGAAAATCCTTCCTGTGTTTACCCTGACCAGTCTTGTTGGAATTTTGTAGGTTTCTATGGGATCCCACTTCATTCTTCGAATCTCCAGTGAATACAGTCCTAAACGATCCAGTCTCCCTTCATACATCAGTCCTGTCATCCCAGGAATCAGTCTGGTAAGGAGACCAAAACTGCATACAATACTTAGTGTGGACTCACTAAGGCCCTGCGTAATTGCTGCAGTACATTCCCTGCTCCTGTATTCAAATCCTCTCGTTACGACAGCTAACGTACCAGTTGCCTTCTCCACCATGTGCTACAGTTCCCTGCTTACTTTCAGGGTGTTCAAGGGCACTCTGGATCTCGGCAGTGGACCGGTAAGTGGATGGCCTTGCTGCTAGCAGATAAAATGGCTGATTTCATGCTGACCAACCAATTAACATGGCAAAAGTGTCCAGCCCACCCAAGTACATGGCCTGGTTGGGCCGGGCGAAGCCACGGTTGGTTTTAAATGCTGGGGTCTGAGGTCGGTGCACCATTTTAAAATGGAATTATAACCAGTCTGCAGTGCCCATCAGCCAACAGCATTATTATAAAGGCTTTGATCTCTGACCAGTTCTCCATCCTCATGAGTGCCAGGTGTACTGCATGATGGAGCAGGAGGCTGAAAACAGGTAAAGTCTTGAGCAAATAAAGGGCAGGCCTGCAGTGTCATGAGGTCTGTCTGCTAGTTCCTTATGGTCCAGGCAAGGTGACAGGCGTTCTTCCTGTAACCAGCCTCAAGGGAACTTCTTGCCCAACCAAAGAACCCTGGACAGAGATTGCAGTGGAAGCTAACACCCATCGAATTCACAAGTACACTGAAAGGCCAAAATAGAACAAAAATGCTATTATGGGTGGAGTAGACAGTTGAATGATCTCTGCCCACAGAGCTCACTGAGACAATTCTTTTTTTTTCTTGTCAGGACTTGTTATTCTTCAATCTCTTCACATACTTTTCACTTCCTTGCAGAAGGCATAAAGTGACTAGTTCTCAAATCAAGCAGAGTCTGACTTATTGGTTTGAAGCAACAGCTTACAACCACTGGTGAGGGAAAATAAACTGGTTTACTTTAGGGTCCAGGTACTTTCTACCTGCAGAGACCCACCACCTCCCCTTCCAGAAGTCCAAAGGCTTCTGCCCACATCATTCACAGCCATGTGCCGTTCATCTATCCAAGAGCCAATCACATAGGTTGTTGGCTAGCAGATAATTTTTGCCATCCACAGTGGGTCACAACTCCACAAACTGATCAACAACATGTTGCTGGCCAAATTTCACTCTGTGTACATCCCTTACTGCCATCCTGTCTGCCACCAATCATCCCCACTGCTTGAAAAAAGCTGCAGTGGAAAAACCTCTCACAATGAGTTTCAGTGAATCGTTTTTTTAAAAATTGGAGCAATTCCTCTGAGATAACAAGGTGTAGAGCTGGATGAACACTGCAGGCCAAGCAGCATCAGAGGAGCAGGAAGGCTGACGTTTCGGGCCTAGATTCTTCAATTCCTCTGATATTTCTTGTTTCAAAAATACAGTCCCTTTCCCATCTCATTCCACAATCAAATAAAGTAATACCTCTTTACAAGAACACACAGGTAATTTGCTGAAATGTACTTATCTTGTGATGGTCTGCTTGCCAGCAACACTCTCCAGCGCTGTGACAAACGAAGACATGAGGGGTTATCTCATTCAGTTTAGCATGATTTAAGACTGTTGACCAAGTGATTCATCTGTTGACTAATGTGCTTGCTGAGGGTTTGAGCATGGTCATTCTCATCAGCACAGTATCTTCCGTCACACTTTATCATGTCAAGTTAATGATAACGGTCTAATAATCATTTGCTTGCAAGGGATTGAATAACTTCTTGGGTTAGTTTCTTGGACACATTAAAAGACTTTACAAGTAATGAAGCAGACGCTACAGTAAGCCAATTGATATTTGTCTCTGCTGTTTGTGGGCTCACGGCAAACTAACTACCAGTGATAGTGACAATATTATTTACACACACAACACATGGACTCCTTAAAGGTGATGTTTCTTAAAGGCAATATACACATGCAATATATTGTGCAAAATGTTTTGCTCCTCCAATTTATCAGCAAGGCATTTCCCATATGCTGTATGAAATTGTGCAGTGCACAATAGATGACAAACATTTCCATCAATGCATCTTGGTTGGCACAGCCAGAAAGGTTTTAGAGTGATTGTAGTAAATTTTCACAAGTTTGATGCCACATTGGATATGAAATACGCTTTTTTTTAATTCTCTTGTGGGATATGGGCATCACCAACATTTATTGCTTGTCCCTAGTTGCCCTTGAAGAGGTGTTGGTAAACTGCCTTCTTGGGGCATTACAGTCTATGTGCTATTGTGTTATTGTTGGAACTATTCTGAACAGCTCAGAGTGCATCCCATAACAGTGCCTCTTTTGCTAAGTAATATGCTACCAATTTGGATGATATCAACATTCTGCTGCACATAATTTGTTGAACTATTTATTATCATTTCTAATCTTTCAGTGACCAGCACACAAAGAGACAATAATAAATAATACTTGTATGTATATTGATTTTGAAATATTTCAAAAGACTTCACTTCGTTAATCATTTTCTTTTTGAGTGCATTGACTGCTGCAGACAAACACTTCGGCCGTTATGCATTAATAGCATCCAACAAACAGTAGTGGGAGGAATGGACAATTAATGTGCTATTCTGATTGGGCTTGCTCTGCAAAATGTATCTTTTTGAATAGACCGGAATAACAACTTTTGCTTCTGTGAATAATACAACAGGAATGGGCACCTGACAGGAGTAAATTTGCAGAGACGTGGTGATATAGGGAGGTAATGAGATTGACTGACATTTTTCTATGGAGAGATTCAGAGGCCAAATCATCTCCTTCTGTGCTATAATGATGATATCACTGTAAAAAACATTACATGGATCAACTAACAATTAAAAAGTAAACTTAATGCGATATTTGAGAGAAAGCCACAGAAAAATGACATGTTAGTGTCGAGTTTGAGCTCATGGGTTGTCACCCCTTTAATTCAACCTTGATATATAAAGGAACTAAAATACCTCAGAGTTTGTGCTAGATTCCTGGAAAATCCAACTGAAAATCCTGAGGTAATGAGGATGAATCACTGGGATACTGCCAAACCATGGACCTTAATGCTCATTTCGTAAGGAATAGAACAGCAGTTCATTGTCTACTTGGACATGTTACAGCCTTCGGGACTCAAGATTGAGTGCAACAATTTTAGACAGTGAACTCTATCCTCCATTTGATTGCCCCCTCCACCCCAAACCTTCCTTCCCACCCTTGCCTCCACCCCACCTACCAAGTGTCTTGACTTTATGGCTTTGTTCTCAGTAGAGCTGATCTATTTTGCACTACTAACATCTAATCTTCATCAATATTGCTTTTGTACTACCATTAGCGCTCCCTTTGTCTTTTGCTCTCGGGATCTGTTTATTACCTGTTCCACTTGCTCCTTCTCCACACTTTTTCTGTAGCATAAAACCTATCATTTATCCAGCCCCCTTCAGTTGCAAATGGGAATCATATTGGATTCTAAACATTAGGCTGAATTTTACCAGAAATCAGCTAAGTGTCATTTCATACGAGTCTCAAAAACTTTCTCTCCGTGAGGGCTAGCACATTTTCTCCTATGACCAAGTCAAGCTAGTCTCATTAACTGGGTACCATGCGCCAGAGGCATCCTACTATTCTGTAGCTAGCCTGGTTCTCCAGTTCACCATAGCTGGAAGTATTCATTACTGTCAGTAAATCCCAGGATCAATGATGCTGATGATAAATTGAAAAAGGCCCATTGTGTACCCAATCTGGTGTTGGCACTATGGAGCTGCTGGGAACAGTTGGAGACTTTTACCAGGGAATTGGCAGATATGGGGAAACTAGCACCACACTTTGTAGATGGAGACCTGGAGATTCAGGCGGATGAACTGTTACTGAGGAGCGAGGTCCTCTTCCCCCAGGAAGGGTAGAGGAGTCCTGGATACCATGCACTTGTCTCTTGGGTCAACACAATCTCAGCTACCTGGAGCAACATCCTCTAATGGCATAAGAAGCTCAATGACTATCTGAGTTCTGCCAGGGCGAGTGACACCATCTTCTAATTTAGCAAAGGCGCAAAACCAGACTCTTAAAGCTTCTATAGGTCTGTTAAGAGAAAACACTTGGCTAAGAGGAATGTGTGATCATTAAAAACTGAGTCAGGAGAATTTATAGTCAGGGAATGGAGAGAAATGGCAAAGGAGCTAAATTATTACTTTGCATATGTTTACACTGAAGAAGATAAAAGAAATCTCTCAGAATTAGAGACACAAGAAACTGAGGAGGATGAGGAGTTGAGGGAATTTATTATCAGCACGAAGGTTGAGCTAGAGATTTTAATGGGGCTGAATGGTTTTAAGTCCCTAGGACCTGATAGTCTACATCCCAGAGTGTTGAAGATGTGCCTGTGGAGATATTCATGCATTACTAATTATCATTCAAAATTCCATAGATCCCGGAAGTATACCTGCAAGTTGGAAGCTTGCAAATATCACACGACTATTTAAGAAAGGAGCAGAGGGAAAAATAAAGACCTGTCAGCCTTACATCAGTACTGAGAAAAATGTTAGAATCTAATATAAACGACATGGTAAATGGAGACTTGGATAAAAATGATCTGATTGGGCATAGTCAGCATGGATTTGAGAATGGAAAATCATGTTTACCAAGTTTTTTGGAGTTTTTTGAAGATGTTAAGGACAAAATTTATAAAGTGGGGATACTTGGATATCAGAGGCTTTTTGATAAGTTCCCCAGGACATTGGCTAACAAGTTTAAGGCACAAGGAATAGGAGCTAATGTACTGGTTGGATTAATGATTGGTTAACAGGAAGAAAACAGAAAGAAAGAAAAGATGAGTCATTTTTGTGTTGGCAGATTGTAACTAATGGAGTACTACATGGATCACTACTCAGACCCCAGCTGGTCACAATACGTGGCAATGATTTGGACGCCAGGGACTAAGTGAAATATTTCCAAATTTGTGGATGATACTAAGCATACACAGGAATGTATCTTGTAGAGAAGATGGAAAGCAGCTTTAGGAGGTTTTGGACAAGCTTAATGAATGGGCAAAAACATTTCAAATGGAATACCATATGCAACTGTGTGGTTATCCACTTTGGCAGGAAGAACAGATGTGTAAAATACTTCTTAAATGGAGAGAGATTGGAAAGTGCAAATGTGCAAAGGGACTCAGTTGTGCTTGTCACTATTCACCAGAGGCTATTCACATGTAGTGACTGAGCCTTCCACCTGCACCCTGCAGTAGGTAGTGAGCTGCCTTCCTGAACTGCTGCTGCCCATGTGCTGCACTTCCTCTATGCTACCTGCAGCTGCATAGGAATTCAAGCAAGGGAGGATGTGCCTCCCTTGGGACAGGACACTCTCAGCATGTGCGAGTCCTGTAGCCATAAATGCACCAGGGTCACCTGACTAAATCTCCAAGGCTAACTGGGATCCCATTGTGGGTCAGACTCCCTCTACCTAGCTGCCAGCCATGAGGCTGCACCTCGACGTAGTGCGAGAGTGAGAAATACCATCTGAGGGCATATTGCATATTGGTTGCACGGGTAACATATTACTGTGTTATCACCTTTCCAAATTTTCACTTATTATCAGCAGCTGTGCTTGTGAGCGTTTGTCTAGGTACAACTAGAATATTGATATTGCACAGACTAGTTTTTTTTAATGCTGCATGATGGTCCCTGGTTCAAAATGTGAAGTCAACAGATTCTGCACCATGTGCAGGCATTGGGTAAATCAGAGGCTACATTGACAACTACAGGCAATGTTTCCAGGAAGCAGAGCATTGTTATTGAATGGCAGGTATTGGCGGCATTGGCTCATATTGTTCTAACTTTTGGTTGGGCAACAGTTCTTGGGTTAAGGATTTGGACAGCACACGGTAGACTAATGCCTAAAATTTACATAACATGTAGTGTTTCAGGTTCCGCGCATGGGTGTCTGTGTAACGTTGTCACCTTTTGAAAGTTCTTACATCGCTCAAACTTAAACTTCCTTCCTCACACAATGAAACACTTAACCTGCCCACCCCGGCTATTGTCTCAACCATATTCATCTCCATTCTGTGCTGGTTATTATCCAGCATAATGGAAGGAAACAGCATTCACTCCTCAAACAGTGATTCTCAGCATTAGCCTTTTAGCATTGGTGATGCCTCAAACCTAAACATCTTCTCTCAGGTAGCCCTCCATGTCAAGCTTTGAACTTCTTCAAGTGCCCGTGTGATCTGTCCATCTAAATTTCCAACTGCCCATTCCACAAACTGCCCCTCCACAGTGCCAGGTATATTGGGTAAACGTGCTCATCAGTGCATTGTTCCTTCCATCAAAGTCAGGGTGCTGTTTACAGTCAATTCCCAACCCCACTCCACTTCAATACCCTTCCCTACAATGCTCCGTTTTCTCCCCACCTTATATATTGAGTTGTTACCTTCTGCACTCAACATACAACCTCCAACTCCAGAACTGACCTCCCAGTTTCCAACAAACAGCAGTGACCAGTGATAAATCTCCTTTTGACTGTCAGTGGATAGACCCCCAAGACAGACCATGACCTCTTCAGACACTCAGCCAGACAGCCTTCAGCAATAAGTGACAAGACCTCTGACTGATATCCATACAGCTCCACAACAGCATTCCCATCACTCCCCGAGCTGGTTGAATTGGGGCCACAAAGCTGACGATGGCCCAGTCCCAGACTGTTGAAGACCCCAGAACCTTGACCACCATGAGTGACCAACTAACCACGCCCAAGGTTCTGGACTGATATCGGAGACTGCCCTTCACTTACTGAGCTGGGATCCCTTGACTGAAGAGTGTCTCTCTTGGACTTGTCCAAAGACTACTCCGCTTTGACTTTGAGGTTTATTGTTTTGGTTGAAACCCTAGTAGTGAATTAGTCGTCTACACAATTGTCACATGCTGTGTGTGGGTGAGATCGACGTAACATGGTGACAAGCAGCATCATGTCCATCCCCTTGATTAAAGGCTGCTGGCAACCATGACAAACATGTGTTTTACCTCTGTGCCAACCCGAAACGTCAGCTTTCCTGCTCCTCTGATGCTGCCTGCTGTGTTCATCCAGCTCTACACTGTGTTATCTCAGATTCTCCAGCATCGGCAGTTCCCACTACCTCTCAAACAGAAGTGCTGTGAGCTGAGAGGGCAAATTGCCTAAAGGCAAGGCAGGGGTGCTGTGAGAATCAAAGTAATCTCAAAGTGAGTGAGCATGAAGAGACTGAATGGGCAGAACTGAGACGTACCCAGGTCCAATCCATGAGCTAGGTGCCTGGCTCCATGTCCAAAGATTCCTGGCAGCAGCATTGTAATGAGAGGTGCTGCTGCCCTCCAAAGTACAACATTGAAATGCTGAGCCAGACTGTGAGTGGATTACAGATGTGCCATGAAGATACAGTGAGACTGGCATTTGTTGATTCCAATGTCCAGGGACTACACTCACTGCCTTTGGAGCGTACCATGAAACATTGTTGCCAATTGTCCAAGACAGAGGTCCAGAGGAGCGAGCATCAAACCAGGTAATTATTCTGACTTTCATGTTGGGAATTGTTGCCAACTAGTTTCTATCTAGTAGGTGATAGAATGGGAGACTGCACGTTAATGAGGTAAGATTAAGTAAACGAGGGTGCTAATGAATGATCATCATTGCTAATAGGCCCCTCGACACTTTTTAAGGAGATTCCCATCTCCAATGTCCAACATCCAACACATTCTGTTGGAAAATGTTTTATTCTCGGTATCGAGAAGGGCCTCACTGGACATCTCTCCCAATATTCTCGCCATAGGCCATGTCATTCAGGGGCTGGGAATGTTCCATTTCTAAGCACTACTACTCTCTGAAAATGCTGCCTGAACTGCTGAGGTTCTGAGCTGCTCAGGTCATGTTAACTTCATCAGGCAAATGTATTGAGGGATATAGAATCAAGGTGGCTAAGGTACAGAGTGGATGTGATGTAATTGGATAGCAGACAGGCTTGAGGGGCTGAACTGCCTCTTTAAATTCCTAAGTTCATATGCACCACATCATTTATTTATTGATAGTGCTATTTCTGTTCACGTTTCATGCCAAGTTGACCTAAAGCAGGCTAGAGTACTTTAAGATACCTTTCACTTTTGCCGCACTTCTTACAACATCAGAAAACTTTGCACTATCGATCATCCAGAATATAAGGAATACCTGACAAAACAGTAAAGTTACTCCAGGAAAACTTGACCACAGAGTACAATTCACCGTCATTCATCAGCGATCAGATCTCAATCTTGATATGCGCAATTCCTATCAATATAGTGCTGAGACCAAGGCTGTCTTGAATCCATCAGAAGTCATTTAATTTTGTGGTCTAACTTGGCTAAAAAAAAGGGGCATTTTTCTAATAATTTATTATTATGGACAACGTTCCCAGAATGCATTTGGCCAGTAGCCAGAATTTCCTACGTAAGTAGCATCTGGAACCTAAACACCCTGATTTATCAACAATTGTACAACCTAATAAGGGAATCAGAGCCCTGTGAGAACTTAATATTTTATTTTGTTTTACTTAGCATATTATTTAGACATTTAAAAATTCATTAATGTTCAATTTATCCCTTAATTTGCATTTAAATTATTGTTATATTGCAACTGTTTCTTACAGTTTTGACGACTTTCTGCACTATTTAACTGCATGTTGATAAATATCCTGGTAATCTGTAACTTTGTGTTTTCTCCTCCAAATAGTAAGAGGATACACAAAGTGTAATTATTTTCTCCAATAAATTATGGGTTACTGAGGTTGGATGATTCAAGTGGCTGTCATCTTAGAGGTTAACCGAGATTGTCCCAAATGTGAACTTTGTTTTCCCTTGTAAGATTTTCCCTCTTCTTTTTTCTTCAACTTCTCATAGAATCATAAAATCCATACAGTGTGGAAGCAGGCCATTCAGCCCACACCAACCCTCTGAAGAGCATCACATCTAGATCCACATTGCCCCCTGCTACTCCTGTAACCCTGCATTTCCCATGGCCAATCCACCTAACCTGTACATCTTTGGATTGTAGGAGGAAACCAGAGCACCAGAGGAAATCCACACCAACATGGAGAGAATGTATAAACTCCACACAGAACTCTCCCAAGCATGGAATTGAACCCTGGTCCCTAGCACTGAGGTAGCAGTGCTAGCCACCGTGCCACCCACCTTGTGCTTTGAATGACTTGTGGTGATGGTTGGCTCAGTGGTAATAACACTGGTTTAGTGATGAAGGTTGATGTACTAGTCGCATGGGTTCAAATCTCATATCAGGTGAGCTATTTCTTACACTGCACTTTCAATCTGAAGACCATGCCTTGGGTTGTTTCATAACCAAATCTATCTTAGCTACATGAGTTGACAGCCTGGATCACAACTTTCCAGCAGTAGAACCAACTAAATACAATGGATGGTTCCAATCATCTTGAATCGGATACAAGTTCTCCATTAACTTTCAAGCTTAAGTTATGATGTCTTGTTCATTGAAGCTATGATTGGTCAGTTGGGGTTTCTGGAGAGCTATTGCATGCATGAATCCTGCTGGACCTAAATCCAGCATTTAGAGTTCTCCTCTTCCCTCACTGAGGTGCCCTAAAGGACGTAAATATGGGTGGAGTAACTTAATAATTGTTTTCCTTTTTCTAAGGGACATGGGTATCACCAGTCATCTATAGCTGCCCTTGAAGTGAGAGGAATGCTTAGCCATTTCAAAGGATGGTTAGGGATTTATCACATTGTTGTGGATCTGGAGTTTCATGTAGGCCAGACCAGACAAGATGACAGACTCTAAACGGAAGTAGTCACTCAAACGGGTTTTTAATAACAAAAGAAGTGACTATTTCATGGTCACAATTCTGAGAATCCCCTTTAATTCCAGTTTTATTAATTGAATTTAAACCCACAACCTCAATAACTGCAACTCAAATCTAGGTCTTTCTTTATGAAGCCAGGGCCATTGCCTAAATGGGGAGACATTGAACAGCATTTGGGAGAAGAGGGAGTTCATTGACCTAAGGTACAATCAGTAAGAATGGTTTTAAAATGGGAAGGAAATGTGAGAAAGTGAAAGGATATTCTAATTAAAGGTGGAAGTGGAGACCAGAAGGAGGGGCTGATAGTCAGAACTGGAAGAGCAGATACTGTCAGATGGGATGCAGTGCCAAGGGTTGAGGTAAGATGAAATAAAACCAAGAAGAGATTTGAAAACAAGATTTGAATTCTCAAGCTAAATCTTATTTTTGTTAACATTCTCAATTTAATTCTGATTCTCTTCTCTACCGAATCTACTTTCAGCTTTTGTATCCGAACAATAAAAATCAGTTTGTCAGTGGTGGGTTATCAAATTTCATTAAAACTTAAAGGGATTCCAACTCTTCACTTTTGAGGATGATATCCTGAAATTCCCTCAAAAGCCACACTATCACTGAGCAGCCTCAATGACTGCTGACATTCAGATATTTTGGTTTCCTTTCCTAAGTCTGCATTCCCCTGGATTCTGGAAACTGCACTCCAGGACTTACTCAGAGGCACAACTTCAGACTTTCACAGACAACCAGCATCACTAAGCTATTAATGACCCTATGTTTCTTTTTAACTGAGCTCTAATTTTGCTCAGCTACACTAAATAGTTCCTCCAACTTCTCCGAGCCCTAAATGTGCAGAGTTATCCAACTTCTCTTGGCACTTTTCCCTGAGCCCAGTCACACACGACCAATGGCCTTCCCAGCAGAATAGCTAATGACACTTATCCTGCAAAAAGCCTGCTTCAGAATCTCTCTCTCCTTTTCTCTCTCATACACTGTCTTCCTGAGTCTGACTGTAGATGACTCTGTTAACCCTTGAACTGTTCCAAATGACTTATGAAAACCTTTCAACAACAACCAGCCTTATTTCTAAGCAGAACACAATATAGCAACTACTGGAACTTGAATTTAACTAATATTTGCTAATAATACACCAATTTCCCTGAAAGTTATCATTTTTACAGCTTGCTGGTTACTTCGTACAAAATGAATATAAAAATTGGTCTTGGTCACATCTTCCATGGGGCTGCTGGACAGAACCATCTCCGAGCAGTCATATAAACAACCTTAGTTATGTTATTCATGTTAACCATTTACATGACGAGACAGTCAATGTTGAATATAGTTAAATACAGTCAAATCAGTTGCACTTTCAAGGTTAATGATAGATAGGCTCAGTATCTGTCAGGGTAATGTACAATTCTCATTCTAATTGAGCTCGAATCTCAAATATCCTATTCACTTCAACATATTGTAAAAATTAGGTTGACAAAATACATTGGAGGTAGGAAATCAAAATTTAAGTTCTACAACCATGTGAAACTGCAAAGGAGCATAAGCAGGAAACTGAAACCGTCAAATATCCACTTCTGAATACTGAGCACAAAACATAAGTTAACACACCAGCATAGCACTCCCTCAGTGATACTTTCTCTGAGCTCAGCACAGCATCTGTTTTCTAAGGTGGAGTTTGAGTACGTTCTGGCTAATATTCAGCTTCCAATCAACACACCCCAAACACAGATTTGCTGGTAGTTCACCTCATTTGCTCTCCCCTAGTCTTTCCTCATATCCCATCATTTTACTCCTTTTATGTATATATCTAATTCCCCTTAAGTGTTACCACTGAGTGTCATTCCACCATCCTTTCCAAATTTTGTTCTAATATTCTTCATCAACCATTCATCCTATTGTAGAGTCAGTCACCCCACCAATATATGTATATTAAATACACATGATATCATAACAGCAAAACATTTACGTATTAATCATTGTTGCCCCTCCCTTCAACCCCAAGTGAAACAACTTTATAACCTAACCACTCAGGCTTTAAGCCTGCTGAGGACTTGAATCTACATGACAAATTAGGTAGTGTATAGACAATCAATTACATAGGAATGGCTCTGGAAAAATGAGACTGATTTTTACCTCTCTAATTCTCTGCCTCAAGACAAATCTGACCATGAGTAAGACCAAGAGACAGATCCCAAATCCACCTCAGCTAGGACAGAAATCAAACTCTGTGTTGTTAGTGCCAGTCTGATCTACACCAGCCATCCAGAAACTGAACCAATCGGCACCACCAAGGCATCCAAGTTGCTGAGACAACAGTTATTTCTACAAGCATGTAGTGCTCTGGAGATATCGATTGTGATGCTGGAGGCAGCCAAATTCTTTACATCACATGGTTAACCAAGAGTCTCTCCTGCTCTTATCTGCTAGTTATGGATATTGGAAGGAGTTACAAATTAATACTCAACTTGTTTGACCACATTACCAATCCAATGTCCTTCACTACCAGGCCCTGAAGTGGGATTTGAACCCAGAGTTTCTGATGCACGGGTAGGGATGCCACCCATTGCACCACAAGATTTCCTTGACATGCTAAGGAATGGCAAGAAAATGTGAGTAATAAATAGGTCTTCAAGAGCTACAAAGATTTCAATTGCCCACCTTTGTTGGAAAATCTCCAAAGAAGAAACTGCTCTCAAAGCATCATCCTGTTTTCTTGAGCTCTGATGAAGAGTCATCTGGACTCAAAATGTTAACTTGCTCTCTCTCCATGGATGCAGCCTGTCCCACTCTGATTTCCAGCATAAAAAAAAAACGAAAGGACTGCAGATGCTATAAATCAGGAACAAAAACAAAGTTGCTGGAAAAGCTCATCAGGTCTGGCAGCATCTGTGAAGGAAAAAACAGAGTTAACATTTCAGGTCCGGTGACCCTTCCTCAGAACTGATTTCCAGCATTTTTGTTTTCAGTATCATCTTGTCTTTCCTCTTTAGAGACATGATGGAAGTGTATTACCATTATGTTCTCCTCTTATTTCAGGTTTTCAGCATTAATTTATTTTTTCTTGAGATCTCGCAGGAACAGCAGATGAATTTTCAGTGGGTAAGAAATATTGGGCTGCATATTTTCTGATCAACACTTATTTTATTCATAACCTACATTTGCTGGTAGCTTTAAAATAGTGTTGATCAAAAGATATACCCGGTGAAGTTACTTGAGAGAATGCAATTAGCTGAGGCATAAATATTGATCACTCTCTGACACTATCTCATCTTGCAAAGTGATTCTTAATAGGACTAAAATCAAGCATTGCGTGACATGGGGAAATTTGACTCCAAATTACTGCAATTCTTTGAGGATGCAGTTCAAGAATTGGTTAAAAATAGACCACCTACAAAAGAGAAAATTCCAAAGAAACTGGGAAAGGACTCTTAAAGGCATGACTTAGAAATTACATTGTTAGCTATGAAGGGAGTTCAACAGAATTGAATTTTCTTTCCTTGAGTCATTAAATATTGCTCTTTTAAATAATGAACAACACAAATAATATAAACCTATGTCAGTTATTTAATTTGCCAACGAGACAAGAGGTCAAAGTTACATTTCCCAGACAGTATTGGATGTGTGAGATTTGATTCTGGATTGCCAGCAAAGTCATGACTAATCTCTTCCATGGCCAGCAGCAAGGGCAGGACTGCACTTCGCTGAAGCTCCTTCCTTTTATTTTAATTTTTTTTAACTCACCAGCAAGAAACTGCCTCCTGATACCACTCTCTATTGATCTTAATGAGGAGTACAACTGGGCAGAGCTTTTCTCATGGATTCAGTTACAACTGCCCCCAGGCTTATTTCTGGAAAAACATGTACTTGGAGTCTGTAAGGACTCCATTTTATTCTAGTTCCTCCATCTCCATTGCATTTGTTCCAACTTTCAATGTTAGAGTTCGTCAGATTTTTTTTCCTCTACTGAGGATTCCCCTTACCATGGTTGACAAGGTCCTCAACCATGTCCTTCTGCTCCCATTCCTTCTCCTCCCTCCCTGAATGAAGGAGATGGTTCCCCCAGTCGTCATATTTGCCCTCCCCAGACGTCTGCATTAAATTGATCACTTTTCACCATCTCCTGTTTGTTGTTTAAAATGTGGCCTGCTCTACTTGGAGAGACCAAAGTGATATTGGGATGACTGCTGTGCAGAACATCCTGCTCTGTCCACAGGCACAACGCTGAGCTTCTGGTGTCCCATTGTTTTAATTGTCCAGTTTGCTTGCACTCTAACCTTAGCCTACAGTACTATTACAACATAGGTCAGAATAAGATTGAGGAATAGCACATTGTCTTCTGATTAGGAACCTTAAAACATATTGGAATTAACAATGAGTTCAACTACTTCTTTCCACTTTTGTTTTATTTTTGCTCTCAGCCAGCAGCTCAAGGAAATCCTTTGATTCTTTGTTTGCCCCATCTCCATTCCCCATTGCTGAATAAGATCAACTCTTCTGCCCTGTCTCTTCTGACTTCCACCCTAATATAAACCTTCCTTTTGTCCTTGCCTCACTTCTTCCTCGCTCAAAACTTATTACATCTTGAACGTTTCCCAATTTTGATGAAAAGTCACAGATCTGAAACGTTAACTCTGTTTCTCTCTACCAAATTCTGCTTGACCTATTGATATTTCCAACATTTTCTGTTTTTATTTCCTTGGCGTTCAGCCTGAAAATTGTTTGGCAGGATTATTCAAACTAGCAGATCTCTTAAAACTCTGACCTTTAAAGGGCTGTGAACTGTTTGCAATTACTCCACTAGATGCTATAGAGACCAGAGATGGCAACATTAAACTTGTGGCAAGGGTGATACAAATTACTCCCTCCCTTCAGTAACAAGCCTTTGTGGGTCGAGGAGGAATTGAATATTAAACAAAGAAGGTATGCGTCTGTTATAAATGGCATTAATGAGATTACATCTGAAATACTGTGCGCAATATTGGTCACTTTACTTAAGGAAGGATGTAAAAGCATTGGAAACAGTTTGGAAAGGGTTTACTAGACTAACACATGAAATGGGAAAGTTATAGAGTCATACAGTACAGAAACAGATTTTTCAGTCTAACTAGTCTATACCGACCATAATCCAAAACTAAACTAGTCCCACTCGCCTGCATTTGGTCCATATCCCTCCAAACATTTCTTATTCATCTACTTATCTAAATGTCTTTTAAACGTTGTAACTGTACCCACATCCACCACTTCCTCTGCAAGTTCATTCCACACACGAATCACTCTGTGTAAGAAAATTGTCCCTCATGTCTATTTTAAATCTTTCTCTTCTCACCTTAAAAATATACCCCCTAGTCTTGAAGTCCCCTACCCTAGGGGGAAGTTACCTGCCATTCATCTTATCTATACTCTGATGACTTTAAAAACCTCAATAAGGTCACCTCTCAACCTTTTATGTTCCAGTGAGAAACGCCCCAGCCCATCCAGCCTCTCCTTATAACTCAAACCCTCCATTCCCTGCAACATCCTGGTAAATCTCTTCTGATGTCTTCATAAATGGTCTTGTTAGGAATTGTTAACTAGGTTAGGCTACTGTCCAGTGAAGATTAGAACAAGAGGTGATATGACTGAAACATATAAAATCCTGAATGATTTTGACCAAGTGCATTCAGAAAGGGTATAACCTCTTTTTGAAGAACTTTGAACAAGGGGTCACTGCTTAAAAATGAAGGGTCATCCACTTAAAACAGAGATATGGAAAATTTCTTTCTCACAGAGAGTTGTTCATCTTTTGAGCTGTCTTCCTCAAACATCAGTGGAAGCAGGGCCTTTGAATTCTTTTTCAAGGCAGAAGTAGATTTTGAAATTACTCCACAGAGGCTGATATCCTTCACCAAGTCACCATTTATTTACACACAAACTGTCCTTAGCTTTAGTACTGCCTCATTCAGAGTGAGCTACCAGACAGTCCCCATTTTATATGTTAGCCAGGGCTCCCTGATTGGGCCAGATTAATAGCACCAATCAGAGAACTCATATTCTATGATGTCCAGCTGGCTGACCTCATTTACTACAGATTAACATAGTCTCTCTTATTCTAATCTAATTGATCTAGAAGGAAGTATGGAACATGGACTGGATCTTTACTAGTGTAGTTGTTACTACTGCTATTTCAGGCTGACAGCTGGTCTGCCTGGCTCCCCTCACCAAAACTGGAATCAGATCAGACAAATATCACTCACACAGTGTGGCACTCTCCCCTGTTCAAATCTGCATCCGGTACGGAGATGTGAAACCCTAGGATCTGAGATATTTACCAAATTGTTAAAGTTCTGCCTTCTCTCCATTTGGTGACTTCTTTGAGCTAAAAAATTAAGAGAGGTAGTTAACCGGGCGTAATCAAAAGGACCAGCATATTTCAGGAATGATGCCCACCAGCTGGAAAGTCAGGGACAACCCTCCGTCAGCCGTTTCTGGAAACACCGATGGGATTTTTCACGCACTGAGCAATTTACCATCTGCCTTTGGAGCTCCTGCACTTTAATAGACAATGTTTGGCGCTCAAGAGCTGCTGGCCAATTAAAGGTCCTGTCGCTCACTAGTGTCACTGGTCACTGCTGGGTCTGCAATCCAGCCAGAACAGCAACAGTGCGGGATGTCGTCACATCTCAGTAAGTGGCTTTGGGAACACCAGGGTCAGTCAGGCAGGCCACAGCAAATCAGAGTCAGGGAACTGTTAGTAGGAGTAGTGTGAAGCGTTACTGAGGAGGCCTGGAAATACCTGCACTCTAGTGTCCTTCCATATCTGGCAATCAATCTTACCAGGAGATGTCTAAAGCTCATCTAATGCTATGGGAACTGTTAACTTATGTAGGCCGAGAAAAGCAGCTGACCATCTACTAACTTCACTTCCACAACTTGTACTGCAGAAGACATGGGTTAGCAATCTGAAAGCATCAGCAACAAAGGAAAACTAAAAGATGTTCAGTGTGAAAGCAGACAGATAAAATAGGCTTCAGCAATTGAAATATCTATTACCTTGCTTTAACTTGAAATAGATGCAACATTTATAGTTTGGCTTTACTACCATTATTTTGGGTAGCTTGTGACTTTTTACATCAAAAACTAATGATTTCTTTGAAGACTTATGGAACAAAGTAAGCATATGAACAAGATTCTAACCGATGCGCAAACATGTTTAAACGACACTTTCAGCACAGACAATTTGGCAGTAAAGAACTTAAGTAGTCCGTTCTTTCCAAATTAATTGTTTTCAATAAAATATCTTAAATTTGCTATGAAGGAAGCAACACATGATACCTCTATTTGAGATTTTGTACTGTTCTTTGGTAGCTAATTGAGACTCAAGGTATAGGCTTGATTTGGTAGGATACTGTGAAATGTCAGCTCAAGACGATTAACATTATCAGTTTTACACTATTGCATAAAAGTTGGTATAATGGCCAATTGAAGTTTTCAGGTGTATTTGGAATGATTGAACAGTGTAGCTGTAGATCAGGTTCCACCTTAAAGACATTATGTTTATTTTTATAGGAAGCTTGGACTTTGTACCCTCTTTTGCCTTTTCTCCCATCCTTGTTTCTGAGTTTTGGTCTATGGATGTCAATTCAATTGGCCCATGCTAATGTTCAAAATACTATTTCCATTGTCTTCTGCAGCTCAACTGACCAGGAAACTCTCCTGTTCTTACCACCCACTATTAGATGTATTGGAAGGATTTCTGGGTTCAAACTAATGTTGACTGTGTTGCAAATGCATTTTACATGGCCAGAAAGTCCTTGTATGAATCTTGAGCCCAGACCTTTGAACATTGACTGTTGACCTCCTGGATTTTGTGCTATTGCTAACAAAAATCAAAACATATGCCAATTTGAGAGAGAAAAAAAAGGAACTGGGAGGACTCTGTCTGCTATAATAGGTTTGTGAGATGTGTGGTGCAAATATAGCACTGAAATTTGTTGATAATCTGTAATTATAACATTAATACTCTACACATACAGTTTTTCATATTAATGTGGAAGAATAATTTTATAATGAAACGTTGACAAAAAACACAACAGGAAATAGATTCTTGAAGGGAAGAAATGCTTAAAATGGAATGATTTGAGCGCATTATGGATGATGAAATTTATCAATTTGAACTTACAAAATGAGATATGATGTGTTGCATTAAGACAAATCATTTTAAGTTTGAGGTTGTTTGTAATTAGTTTCCTTATCGAATAAGCTTGAGCAAATTCCTCTCATGAGGTAAAACATGCTTCATCTAAGCTACTTTAAAGGTCTTGTAATTGGCACTGTTGTTTAGTCTGAAATAGTTGGAATTGGATTATAAACAAGAGAAAAGTGATTTACTATTTCTAAGGAAATGTGGCTGTTTTTGCAAATATTGAGCATTTACTGAGTCTGTTTTGTCAAGAGTTAGTCCACTTAAAAGTGCATGTTGATGTCTTCCATGAAATGTTTGAAACTTAAGTGCCTTGTAAACATAGAATGTAAGAACATTTGGAATCCACATCAAGCTTGACCTTATGAATCCTCTTATGGAGTTTGTGCTGTGATGTGGTTATTTCATTATTGATTCAGATTATCAGCGTCTTTCTATAGTGGTTGCATTAAATTAATAATACTCAAAATAAAAGTGAAAACTTCAATCATATGTGACATACTTCAAACTCAGGTGATATCACCGAGGCTGTATCAGTTAAGGATGGTGGACTGGGTTGAACTAACATTGATGAGTAATTTCTACTGTTTTCACCACATTACACACATATCTGTGGAGAGATTTAAGCTGTACACTTAACGCAGACCATGGGTAACACATGGTGTAGTGAGAAAAGTGACTGGTTTGATGATTGCTGATAATTAAGTAGCTTTTCTAAAAGAATAGAAGTCAATATTTTTCCATAATAGGCTGTTAAGTCTCCTTCATGCACAAAATAGCTCAAAATGTATCTCAAAGTGTCGCTGCTGGATTGAACAGCATGAAAGTTCCTTGGCCATAAGGAAATGTGTTGTGATACTCTATCATGACTGTGGAGAGGCTAGGGTTGCTAACTCTCCAGTATTGTCCAGGAGTCTCCAAAAACTAAAGATCATTTCCCCAGGACACTGTTGAATACAACTGTCATGTTAATGATAATAGTCTAATAATCAATTGCTTGTCAGGGATTGATTGTCTCCATGGCTTTGTTTCAAACAGTAAAACATATTGTAAGTTATGAATCAGACATGACAGCAAGCTTACTGACTACTATATGCACAGCTTGCTAATCTACAGCGCACTAACTCTCAGGCAGAGTCGTAGCCTTTTATGCTCACTGCATTTGGAGTCCTTAAAGTTGAAGTCTTTTAAATGTGAGGTACAAATACGACACAACTTCAGAGAAAAATTATAGCCATTTTCTTTGGGCAGTTCTCTTTGCCAGTAATAAAAATATTGAAAATAGGAATAAAAGGGTTGTTTGGTTAACAGAGAGATAGTAAGAACTGCCAATGTAGGAGTCAGAGATAACACGGTGTGGAGCTGGAGGAGCACCTAATAGGTGAGTTTTGTGCAATTGACCGTTGAATCTTTCTGCTCACCAGTTGGTGTAGGAAGGCAGTGCACCATGAAGATGGATGTATTGACTGACTAATGGCTGAAAGGTGAGGAAAGTCATGTGATCAAACCTCCAGGAATAGATTTAATCACAGTTTGCAAATGTAGATGAGCAAGTTACAAAACATGTGACATCTTTTGGCCATACTAACAGTCACAAAGGTCCAAATAGATTTGCTGGCAAATTGCAGAAGAACATTTTAATGAAACCTAGATGGAATATGGTAGACCGGTAGAAATATCATCACAAATGTTTAGTTACCGTGTAAACTAAAGCAGAATCGTTCTCTCAGGCTTCCTGCCATTCAATAGCTAGACACCAATCTCTAAACTATTTGATGCTTGCTGAGAACATGAGCCTCTTATATTATTGTCAGATGTAGAAGTGTCACAGATCAAAGGAATAAGAAAGAATTAAAATTCAAGTGAGTGCAATGAGGTGAGGCTAAATAAACAGGAATAGATCTACCGAATCCACCCATGCTCATCACACAGTACATGCATGATAATTGCAACTATCTGAGCGTTTTTTTTGCCACTGACCTGCTCAAGCCTAGCTGTTAACCAGATCCAACTATAGATGAGCACACATTCTTAAAATTTGAGAACGGAGAGGGCACCTTCTTCATCAGTGGTAGCCCCACTTGTGACGTAACAAAAAAAAGATAGTTTCGTCGGAGTCAGTAATCATTCTGTTAAGAACATTGTCTTGTGGAACTTCTGCAACATTGTCCTGGAGCTGCAATCATTCCAACAGCCATGACTATCTTCCTTTGTGGCAGGCACGCCTTTATCCACTCCGACTGACCTCAGTTTTTAAGAGTTCCTTTCTATCATACTTAATCTAATTGATGGGAATTATGAAGCTTGAGAAATCCTTTTTTTTCCATTAATAAGGCTGTAGCACTAAATGCAGCCTCATAAATCCTCAGAGCCACATTGTATGAATATAAATGAGCAGAAAGAAGAACTGCAAGTACAAATTTTTTGTACCTTGAAGTATTTTGAGTGCCATATCTATCACCCTCATTGACTCTAGGTCCCCCAACTCTGGGTTAAGCCCTACTAATTCTTTGTCAATATCCTTATTGTGCTCATGTGAGCAACTGGAAGGTGGCAGAGAGTGAGACGATTGATTCCCTGAGGAGAAAATAACTTCATTCAGCATTCCCACAATTGTATTCCAGAACTACCTAGTTATCTAGATGTCTAGATAGAATGCTGAGATATTGTGGGAGAATTGTGGAATGGTCCTTTGGAACACTGACATAATGCTGTGTTGTACATATTATTGTCAATCTTCATCCTACGCTGTCTTGATCTTATAGAGCTGAATGTAGAAGTTGATGGTTTTACACGGTGTCCCATTTGCGCAATTAACGAATAACAATTGTTAATATTGAAACAAATCTTTTCTCTTTTCAACTCCTTATTTGAGCTGAATCTAAATTCAACGATCAATTAATTAAAGACTAAATAGTACCAGTCACAAACCCAGAAAATATCTACATGCTCCTAATCACAACATTCTGATCTGCCATTGCAAGATCCTTGCAGAAATGTTTGCTAATGAGGACTTGTTTTGCCAGAACGGCCGAGTGGAAACTGACAGCGTACTACTTTTATTATGGTGGCTGTTACATGTTACATTTATATGTAACATGCTCAATTGACACTTAATTATTTACTTACGTATGATGGACAAGCTGCCAATTTCAAAGTGGTTCACCCTTCATATTATGAGGTGAGCTGAGGGAGTGGATTGGGCAGGTGGGTGGGTAATGAGCTGGACACTGTCCCAATTTATATGCTACCTGCCCCCATCAAAATCAAAACCATTGAGAACACGTAATAGCTCATGCAACCAATGTGCAAAATTCCTGAAAATAGCTAAAACCTCAGAAACTATGTGAGCAACTCAGAGATGGTAAAAAAACAAAGTTGCTGGCGCAGGTCTGGCAGCATCTGTGGAGGAGAAAACAGAGTTAAGGTTTTGGGTCCGGTGAGCCTTCCTCAGAACGGTAACAGAGACGGTAAGTATTTTCCCAAAAGTGGGATACCTTGAACTGGAATGTCATTTGAGATTTGACGATAAGGACAGAAGGTTTGTAGACGTCTGGTGACAGTGATTTCCCTGAAACTCCAAGGTGAAAGCTATTGTTCAGGTAGGACTTCTGAGCTACCCTCTAAGAATGTAGAACATCTCTTTGAATTATTGCACTGCAGTTATTATTTGATTTGATTTATTATTATGACATGTATCAATATATAGTGAAAAGTATTGTTTTGCATACTACCCAGGCAAATCATACCTTCAGTCAGTAACTTATAATTATGACATGTATTTTTTCCCAGAAAAGATTGATTTTTACACATCACACATGACAAGTCATATTGTTTTAGGCAGAAGTCAAAGGTCAATTTTATATAAAATTGATTACAGAAGAGTATATACAGAAATGTTTCGATTTTTCATCCATCAATTCTAGCAGCAATGTCCAGTCATTTTAATACAGCTTCCTGCTCACATGCTCATTTGTCTGTCATCAGCATGCTGCAATGCTCCAGTAAATCCCAGCACAAACTGAAGGAGCAACGTCTCATCTTCAAACTAGACAGCTTACAACCTTTTGGGCTCAGTATTGGGTTCAACACCTTCAAAGTGTGAACCCATTCCTTCCCTTTCTTTTAGCTTTGCTTGTTACATTCTCTGTCACCTTCTATCCCCTGCCCCCACCCCAGTGAGACTGTCTGGTCTTCCCAGTCTGGCAGTTAGACACAGCATTGTTCTGTTATTCTCACATTCTGATCATTTAATTTAAACTATCAACATCCTTTCTTCCCCAGAAGTCCAAACCCTCTCCCCAACTACATCATAAATGCTGTCTCCTCCACACTTCACTTTAGCTCTGATGAAGAGTCATTGAAACTCAAAACATTAGCTTGTTTTCCCTCCATGGATGCTGCCTGACCCACGGTGATGTGCAGCATTTATTGTTTTCAGTTCTGATTCCAATATTTGCAGAAATTTGCTCCTACCTATTATACCTTTGATAAAAAATCATAAGAATGTAGTTCAACTTAAGTTTGAGAAATATGAGACAAGTTGGTTGCAAGTATCAGATCATGGGCCATACCATCATTCATGGAAGCAATTTCAGCGAAATGAAAGGCAATGGTCTCTTAGGTTCAAATTCAGTGCCTGATGGTATACAAGATTTCCAAAAAGGTACAATTTAGCACTTCCATCAGAAAACAAAAGTTTTACAGCATTTGACAACTGAACTCAACAATAATAACATTAAACTATTATTTTGCCTCCTCACATCAAGAGAAGAATGTGTCTATGAAGAGAAGAATTAGCCTGCATTGGAAAAATGGATGAAGCATCAATGAATTTTGACATGTCTCCAAACATGACCATTACCAAGATTATTAAAAACCCATCCTTATAAAAATAGAAAATGCTAGAGAAACTCAACAGCTCTGACAGCATCTGGGGAGACAGAAACAGGGTTAACGTTTCAAGTCCAGTATGATTCCTCTTCAGGATTCGTAAGAACAGCCAGCCACAAAATGTTGTTCGTGGTGCATCTAGCATTATGGCAAAAGTAAAGATAATGGTGATATTCAACTACAATGCGCTTCCCAAAGATAAATTTAAGGTAAGTGTCGTCATCTATGTTCATGGGAGAGTCTGGACAGATGAATGTCATTGCAAAAAATGGATCAAAGAAATGCAGAATATGAGACAAAGATGACTACATGAAGAAAAATGTTTGCTCTATTTGGGGCTGTTCAAGTTCTAACTTGTTGACAATGTGGTCTGTGTTCACCAAGGACTGATGCAATAGTTATTCTAGTCATTTTACGAATGTTGTTCAGCTCTTGAATGTGTATATGAATAACCCTCTCAAGGACAGTATGCAAAATATGTGGAACAATTTAGTGTTGGAACTAAAAAAAACATATACACGTCATCAGTTCCAATTGCAAATTGGTCGTAGGCAAGGGAAATGAAATTAATCTCAAAACTATCAAAGAAATGTAGTTTCTAAATTGTGGAATATTGTAATCCCTCTGCCTCTGTGTCTCCCTCTCTCTCTCTCTCTCTCTCTCTGTCTGCAACAAGGTTAACTTATCTGCCTTGTCTTAAACTCTTAAATCTGGCCCATGTATATAAATGGTTTTCCCCTGGATTTGGTCCCTTTGGCAACCAGGCCATATTTCTTTAACACCAAACAAAGTGAATAGGAGGTTACATGCTCCATCTTACTTTGAATTAACAGGCAATTTAAAACATAACCATCTTGTAAAACTTTGCACTCATAGCATTTGTCAATACCCCAAGACATTGCCCATGTAAAAGTCAACTTCCCATCTTGTGGACTAGATTATTGGTCTCAGGAATTTACCTTTTCCATGTGAATACCTGCTCAGTATTAGATACCTTGGACTTGCTGGATGAAAAAAAATTTCATATCGAAAACATCCTGGTTGTCACGTGCTAAAGTGTTAAAGGAGTTGTTGACTTATCTTGGCAATCTATCCCTATCAATTCATCTAAAACAGACCTAGAGATGATTTGAAACTCCTAATGAAGAATTTTGAGAGTCAGAAGTCCAAATCACCTGTTTCTTCCAAGCACATTTCATTTACCATATACTATTCTTCTAATTAGCCTAATACTGTATTCCAAAATGTTAGTTTCAGAATGAATTTGAACTAACTTGCAGTTGAATTAATCAACAGCAATAGCCCCCTTCATCTCCCAAGAGACCCAACTCTGTAGATTGATGACAGGCCTACTGAAATATCAACTCAAATCCATTTTTGAATGTATTCCTGTCACAAAGTCTTCATACCTAATATTTGTCTGAGCCCTTGTGCTTTGTAAAATGAAAGAAATGAATTTGTTTCAATTTCTGTGAAGATGCCTGGGTTTGTTTTGTAAAAGTTCAATGAAAAAAAGAAACTTGAACTTTTGTTTTAAATAAGGCAATTGTTAAAAACTACATGCTGCTCAGCTTATCACTCCTGTTTCCACAGTACCTTTGTTGTGAACTGCATCATGAAAAGTGACTGGGAGATTACTCTATGTATTTCCTGAGCAAATCCTCAGGTCTTTGATTTGTAGACATGGGCAAGGGCAACAGGCAATGATTCAAATATTCTACAACTCAATATTTTACTCCCTGCTAGAACTAACTATTATTGCCAAAAATGTTTTTCTTTCATACTCTCTAAAATGAATCTCTGCAGAGACAAATATATTTCACTTCTGTGTGTTTGTGTGTGTGTTTTGTGTCACTTCATGGAGTAAACATTTATATTTTTATGTCACAAACTGCATGTGTTAACCAGGTTATAATTCTATTAAATATGTGTTGTTTAATAATAAATAAAATCTTGTTGATGGAACTTTCTATTCGAGTCTAATATATAAAAATCAAATGACTAGCATTTTAGCAACTGGGTAAAACAATTACATTTATGCTCTGACCCATGGGGTAGTGGGACTAGAGAAATACAGGCCTCATACTTTGGATTTAAAGCTCCCTATCTGACCCTCCTGAGCTACAATTGACAACCAACCACCAGTGTAATGCTGGCCATGTTCTCACATACTCCAGCAAAAATTAGTGCAGAGCCATCTTTTGATTTAAATCCACCCACAGAAACATGGTACAGCTGACCAACACAAAATGTTCTTGAGACAGTTGGGTGACTTACAGTATCGTTTTGGAGGGCAATTAAAAGTCAACTACATTGCAACGGATCTAGATTTTCACAAGTCCATTCTAGCTAAGAACATAAATTTCCTTCAACAATGACATTTTTATTACAATCTAAAAGGTCGGCAATGATAATAGCTTTTCATTTTCATGTATTTAATTAACCAAATTTGAATTCCTCAGCCAATCTGGAGGGATTTGAAACTCTATCTCAAGTCATTACCCTAGGCCTCTGAAGTATTGGCCAGTTACAAAATCACGAAGTACCATATCCTTATGAGGTAGAATCACCGAATGACTTCTATCCTCTTTCAAGCCAGCATTGAAGCTATTTTCAGATTTCTAATAAAGGTGCCCATTTTGTTTCATGATTTTGATTTTAATTTTATTGTAAATATTTCTTATTAATTATCAACAGAAGAAGAAAATAGAGTCATAGAGTCCCTGTAATGTGGAAACAGGCCATTTGGCCCAACAAGTCCACACTGCCTCTCCAAAGAGCATCCCACCCAGACCTATTCCCGTACTCCTGCATTTCCCAAGTCTAACCCCCCTAACCTAAAGATCTCTGTTCACTACGGGTCAATTTAGCATGGCCAATCCACCTCGCCTGCACATCTTTGGACGATGGGAGGAAACCGGAACACCCGGAGGAAACCCTTGTAGACACGAGGAGAATGTGCAAATTCCACACAGACAGTCGCCTGAGGCTGAAATCAAACCTGTGTCCCTGGCGCTGTGAGGCTGCAGTGCTAACAACATGTTTGTTTCAACTATGGCCTGAGAACATTCAGTATTATTTTCCCTTGAGTTCCTGGTTTAAATGTAAGTGCTCCATAGTTGTACATGCTATGGATACAAAAAGCATTTTAAGGTAATATATGGCGCACAAATTTTGTTTCACACAGGATCTCTATGTCTCCTCCTTAAATCTAAATTATTGTTACATTACTACTGAGCATTTCCACTTTAATCAGCAGTCTAGGCATAAATTATACTGAAAATTGCAATAGTTTTAAAAGCTTTTTATGCTCATGTACTGACTTATTTGCATGAACTTTTCCATTAACCAATCCAATCTTAGGACTTCCTTTCAAAAAAATGTATCTGAAACATTCCTTTATGCATTTAAAAATGGCAATCTATTAAAATATAAAGATAGATTGGACAAAAATAAGCATTTTTAATCAGAGGAACTCATCCACCATCTCTAAATAACAACTTTAAATAGTTGAAAAATATTTTGAACAGAACGGACATAATAATTTAGTAGCTACTTTCGTGTACAGTAGTTCATTTTTTGATATATTAAACAAAATAATATTCAAATGTATCAGAGATAAAAGATACTGCAGATGCTGGAGAATCCGAGATAACAAGCATGGGGCTGGATGAACACAGCAGGTCAAGCAGCATCATAGGAGCAGGAAAACTTGACGTTTCGGGCCTAAACCCTTAGTTTTCCTGCTCCTATGATGCTGCTTGACCTGCTGTGTTCATCCAGCCCCATGCTTGTTATCTCTAATATTCAAATGTTTTGCAGCAAATTAGTTTCGGAGATGTGGGACTATTAACTGCTTGTTTTGTAGTATGGAAATGATTCATGATGGAGGAAGCAAGCAAAATCAGAAACTAGGAAACTTAAAGAACCCCAAAAAATTCAAACTTTTGTTAAAATCCTGGCAAGGTATTGAATTTGCATTAAATATCAGTACTCTGGATGAAGATTTTTAAGTAGCCTGAAAACTTATCAAAGTTTGACAAACTTATTGTTTGTCTACACTTCCGCTATGTGGACTTAGCTGCATTTTAAAGATATCACACTTGTCTGTGTATCAAAATAGCATGGGTTCAAGACCTAGTCCAGGCCTTAAGCTCAAAATTCAATGCTGACAATCAATCTTACTCCATCTAATATCACTCTACAATACAATATAGAGAGAACATTGCCCTGTGAGATGTACTGTATTTTAGATGAGATGGCAAATCCTTGGACTACTCAGGTGGGTGGAAAAGAGCCCATTGCACCATCTTGAAGAGGATCAGGAGAGATATCCACAGTGTTAACAAATATCCCTTAATCAACATTACAACAAGCTGATTTTCTGATCTCTATCACATTGCTATCAGTGAGAGTACGTTGAACACAAATTAGCTGCAGCATTTCTTGCATAACAACAGTGGTTACAGTTTTTTAAAAAAAGCTTCATTAATGGTAAAATGCTTTGAGAAGTCCTGCAGTTATCATAAGTGCTATACAAATGCAAGTGTTTCTTTTTCTTTTATTTGTAAGATAAACTGTTATTAGTGATTGCTAAAATTTCATACCCCAAGAACACTTACGAGTAAGAACAGAAGACTATTAGTCTTTGGAAAGGAACTACGTGACAGATGATCCTTAGAGGACGCTATATTAAATGTTATAGAAATTAATTTCCAGGGCCCTTCTTCACATTCTGAACCATGGGATATGAGGTTCAGGTTTGTAACTGCTATATTTAGGAGTCTTCTTCACACAGACATTGATTGCTATGTGGATTTTCTGACAGGATAGCAGGTCAAAATTCCTGGGTAAGCATGTTATGAAGCAGTTGTTGGGCCTAAAGTATTTTTTCTTGCATGGATGGGTTAAAATAAGATTGGGGCAGCACAGTGGCACAGGGGTGGCACGGTGGTACAGTGGTTAGCGCTGCTGCCTCACAGCACCACGGACCCAGGTTTGATTCCACCCTCAGGCGGCTGTCTGTGTGGAGTTTGCACATTCTCCCCATGTCTGCATGGGTTTCCTCCAGGTGTTCCGGTTTCCTCCCACAGTCCAAAGATGTGTAGGTTAGGTGGATTGGCTGTGCTAAATTGCCTGTAGTGTTCAGGGAGGTGTAGGTTAGGTGGGTTATAGGAGGATGGGTCTGGGTGGGATGCTCCAAGGTTCGGTGTGGACTTGTTGGGCCAAATGGCCTGTTTCCACACTGTAGGGATTCTATGAAGATAAATAACCTTTCTCAAAAGTAGCTATCTGGTGATTCTAATTCGTTTAGATCCCATCCTCTCTTGCCAAGACCAGGTAAAAAGGAGAAATGAACATAACAATTCTTCTGTGAAGGAGAAAACAGAGTTAATGTTTCAGGTCCAGTGACCCTTCCTCAGAACGGAGTCCAAGGAAAAATGGAAAGCTCTGTTTTCTCCTTCACAGATGCTGCCAGACCTGCTGAGCTTTTCCAGCAACTTCTGTTTTTGTTCCTGATTTACAGCATCCGCAGTTCTTTCGGTTTTTATAAAGATTCTTCTGCCTACAGAATAGCCACAATGCCACAAAGTTATGCGCATTTAAAAGATGTGTTAAGGTTTTGTTATAAATTAAAGGCACTTTCCCTGTCTGTTCAGTTTGGGATGCCATTTACAGGAGGGCAATGTATTTTAAAAGTGACATCTTTTGCGTGCGTTATTTGACGTTAATGCACGTGTCCCAAACCGCATGCAATTTGAACCTTGCAGGAACCACCGCTGGCAGTCCTTTCACTTTTGTAGTAGCAAACAGACTGTAGAAACAAAACAAGATGAGTAATAATTCTGTTTTTATTAACATTTAGAAGTTCAGTGTATAATTAGGCATGTTAAACTGAGTCAGTACAAAATAACAGATGGCACAGTTTGACGCAAGATTGCTGCAAAGCATAAACATTTGCTTCACAACCTCAACAATTTTTCCCTTTATCAAATGCAGGCTATTTGAGATAATCAGGCAGTAAAAGTATTTTTCTTTTAATAGTGAGATGTGTTACAAGGTGCTGCTGTAAATCCCCAAGTTGAGATGGTTCCGAACACCAGAGACAGCTACAGCAGAATAAATGGTTAGTCCTACCCCTGGCATTTTCTTTCTCATTAATGTAGAGATAGTGCTTCCTGGTTAGTGCTCCTTATGTTTTGGTTATAGGATCCCTACAGTGTGGATGCAGGCCATTCGGCCCATCAAGTCCACCCAGATCCAACCACCTACCCTATCTCTGTAACTCTGCATTGCCGATGGCATATCCACCTAGCCTGCACATTGCTGGACACGTGGGCAATTTAGCATGGCCAATCCACCTAACCTGCACATGTTTGGACTGTGGGAGGAAACCAGCATACCCAGGGGAAAGCCATGCAGACACGGGGAGGGTGTGCAAGCGTGAACATTCACTAATAAATCAAGATACAATAAAAAAATGTAAAGCATTGGTTTACTCATTTGGGTTGACTGGAATAGGGATTATTATTCATGAAGATAGCATCATGGTAAATTACCTGGCCCATCATGGCTCTTTGGTTTCTGTGTCGACTCTGTCTCATCAACATTTAACCTTTGGGATTAACATTAAATTCCCAAATCCGATGGATGGGCAGTAAAGTAATGATTGAAAGATCACATGAACAGAAATGGGATTTATCTTATAAGGGACGGAGTCAAATTGGCAACAGTATAAACAATAAGGATTTATAAGATACCTTGTGTACGTTACCAGAAAGAAGACTTGAGAGAAGATAGCTCTCAGTCCAGATACAGGGCAATATAGTAAAACAAAAAACTGTGGATCTGAAATGAAAGTAGAAATTGATGGAAAAACTCAGCCAGTCTGGCAGCATCGGTGTAAAGATAGCAGAGTTAATGTTTTGAATCTGGTGACTCTTCATTGGCTCCCAAACAGAGGCTAAGCACTGATATTCCATCGTGAATGTGACTGCTGGCCACTACCCTTTCCAAGTATCACAGTGTTATTCTTACAGTGGGAAACTTAACAAGGTTTTGAAGGATTGCAAAAACAGTGTTGTATCTGTGTCATTTATGTAAATAGTCTGAACTGGTTGAAAGTGCCTTTTAAGTCAGCTCTCCCAATTCAATCTGTGATTGTAATTGTTTAAGTTATATAACTATGTTAAAGCAAACACTAGGTCTTATTTTCACAATTTGCTTCTGAAAGTAACTATCACCGCTTCTAACATTAAGCATTTAGGCTGTGCATTCCAGATCACAATGTCACAGCACACAATGGTCTTCTGATTTACACTTCTGCTTTTTTTTGCTACTCACCTTAAAACTATAATCTTGGCTTAGTGCCCCTCTTCCAGTCAAAATATGGCCCCATTATTTATTCTCCCATTCATTGCTTTGAACATCACTCCCAAATGACTTCTTAATTTTCTCTAAACTTCCTCCACCTCATAACTGAAGGCAGTAATGCCTGGTTACTTTCTAGTACATGCCTCCTGCACTTTTACATTGCCTTGAGATGCTTCTGAAATGGTGGTGTGCAAATTTGAACAACTTCTGCCCTGAGGCTTAATCAGTCTTTTATAAAGGCTTAGCTTAACTATCATGCCAAAGAGCTAACATAACCAATTCTAAACATATAATACTGGGCTCAGAATGTTAACATTGTTTTTCTCTCTATAGATGCTGCCAGACCTGCTGAGTTTCTCCAGCAATTTTTGTGTTTGTTTCACATAATTGCATTGATTCTTGTACTCCAGTCTGTGGAGGCCAAGTTATTGAGTGCATTTAAAATATAAATAGGTAGGTTCTTGATTGATAAGGGGATCAAGGATCACAGGGAGAAGACAGGAGAATGGGGTTGAGAAACACTTCAGCCATGATTAAATGGCAGACCAGACTTGATGGGCTGAATGGCCTAATTCTGGTCTAACATGCAAATCACTTAATTGCGATTCCCCTTTAACAACAATTTTCCTGCAGTCCTATTATTGTTTCTTCCAAATTTCTCTTTGTGAAATGTTTGTCAAAATGCAATTTCATCCATGGCACACCTGTACTGCCTGTTTGGAAAGGAAAAGGGTAGGTAACAATGACTTCTGTTACAAATGGGAGAAGAAGATCATAAAACAATGAGAACCACCTCAGCCTCTTGTCCAGGACAATTTGTTGAACACAGATTTAATTGGCTTATTTGATTCATGACTGGCTGAGTGCTACTGAAGTTCAATTGCATGGGCTGCAGACACATTTACTTAGGTAAATAATGCTGAGTGCTTAATCCCTGGTTGGAGTATTGACTGATTTACTCAATTAATTACAGACCAAATAGGCTGCTAATGCAAGGAAATGGATTTAATGAAGCCTAGATTCCATCATGTAATTAATTACTGATGGACAACCCAATGGTGAATGTTGATTATAGCACAGTCCCTAAGAGGGATAAGATCTATTGATGCCTCATTTATTTGTATAGTTATTTGGCAGTTGACAAGCTAACCTAGTTGTAGATATTTCTGTTCAGCATGTCCAGGGATGTTGTGTCACATCTTTGGAGCAGATCGGACTATAGGGAGAGGCTGAATAGGCTGAGGATTTTTCCCTTGAGCATCAGAGGCTGAGGGGTGATCTTATAGAGGTTTATAAAATCATGAGGGGCATGAATAGGAAAAATAGACAATGTCTTTTCCTTGCGGTGGGGGAATCCAAAACTAGATGGCATAGGTTTAAGGTGAGAGGGGAAATCTTTGAAAGGGACCTAAGGGACAACATTTTCACACAGAGGGTGGTGCGTGTATGGAATGTGCTGCCAGAGGAAGTGGTGGAGGCTGGTACAATTACAACATTAAAAAAGCATCTGAACGGGTACATAAATAGGAAGAGTTTAGTGGGATATGGGCCAAATGCTAGCAAATGAGACTAATTTTATTTAGGATATCTGGTTGGCATGGATGAGTTAGACCGAAATACAGCACTTCCTTGCTGTATTTCAATGAATCTATGACTGTAAGACGTGAGGGGCAACTTTTTTAGAGAGTGGTTCGTATGTGGAAATACCTTCAAGGGGAAGTTGTGGATGCATTTAGATAAGTACATGAGTAGGAAAGGTTTGGAAAGATGTGGGCCAAGTGCAGGCAGGTGAGGTTGGTTACTTTGGGATTATGGTTTCGTACACTTCAGAACACCAAATCCCAGTATTGGTGCACTGCATGCCTTTGAAGGAATGACACACCACCACCGCACTGACCTACATCCCAGGAGGGACAGCAAGTTATCCCATCAAGTTGACTGCTCCCCATATGGTGATAAGCCCATTCCCAGCTGAGCTAATACCAACAGTGTTAGGACATATCTTGAAGTGGTCTTTAATTGCCCAAGGAGGAATATTGGCCTCAAAGGCATTCCTACTTTAGACCACAATGTAATGGAGTCAGGAAAGTGATGTTGGGAGGCATACCCAACACTCCGTCTCCATCATGTCGCCAGGCTGGGGGTGTGAGGGGATAATGGTTGGTGTTGGGGGATGATTCCATCAGTGGACTCAATTTTATTGGCAATTCCTTAACAGAGAAGGCAAGAGAGAGCTGCAGCTTCGCAATATGTTCAGCTCCAACATCCTACGCCATCCTGATGGAACATGGTAAGGTAGCAGAATGGATATGTTCATGGATTAGTTAGGCTGAGATTAATGACCCAGGACATGAGTTCATAGTCTTAGCAAGCCAGCTGGGCACTGTAATGCAGTTAAGTAAATAATTCTGGAATAAAAACAACAAGGCTGACCATGAAACTATCAGATTATTGTAAAAGCGCATCTGATTGACTAATCTCAACTTTTAAGTGGTTTTTAGGCTCACATCCACACTCTTTATTCCTAACTGCTCTTTGGAAAGGCACAAGCAAGCCACACTGAGGGATAAGACTGGACAATGGCTGCTGGCCTTGCTAACAACATTGAAATCCTGCTGTTAATTTTTTTTAAAATTGGCATGGTTGTCGACGTCCCCTCTAATTTTGCCTCCAAGGTCAATACACAGCAGTGGGTTCGAGAACAAGAAGGCAAATCACCACACAACGCATCCTCCATCATGGAGCCCAGGTTGCAGCTTTGTCTGCTCTGTCCCACCTCCACCTGACACTGTCACTCACTTTCAATGCAGAATCAGAGTGGTTCAGCAGTCTGAATCCTGAATTCCATGATTCACATTATTACGCTGTCTAGGGGTGACACTTCCACCACACAAGCATTAAAAAATTGAGTTTGACCATTTATAATCCCAACTATTGCACCTGACACCTGCGAGTGATTACGCTTCTTTTGCCATCTACAACTTCTCTTGCCCCTTTGTTTGTGTTTATTTTTTCACTTCTTCCCTCATAATCATCTTTGCTAAAAACGTGACCATCAGTAGCTAAGTCAGCATTTATTGCCCAGCCCTAACTGCCCTAGTGAAGACTTTAGTGAGCTGCCTTCTCGAACCACTGCAGTGCATGTAGTGTAAAATGCTGAGTGAGGTATTTCTAGCATTTGGAGTCAGAGACACTGAAGGATATATTTCCAATCTTGGATGTTGTGTAACTTGGTAGGGAATATGTAAGTGTTGGTTTTCTGATGCACCTGCTGCCTTTGCCCTTCGAGAAAGTAGCAATCACAGGTTTGGAAGATGCTTTTTTGTTGGGTTGCTGCAGTGCATGTTGTACATAAAACAGGCTGCTGTATCTGTGCACTGGAGTTGTGATGTTTATGGATGGGCTGTCAACTAATGGACTTAATTATCTGGTTGGTATCTTGAGTGTTGTTGGAGCTGCACTCATCCAGGCAAGAAGACATCATATCCTATCATATTCCTCACTTGTACTTTGTAGATGGTAGAGAGGTTTTGGGGAGCGAGAAGGTGAATTACTCATGGCAGCATTCCCATGGGAATTGCTAGCTTGAGACTTTCCAATGTAGCCATAACAAATAGGAGCAGAAGTTGGCCATTGAGATCAATGAGATCATGGCTGATCTGATAATCCTCAACTCCACTTTCCTGCTTTTACATCACAATGCTTGATGCCAAATTGACTAAAAATATCTATCTCAGCCATGAATATACTAATGACCCAACCACAAGAGCCGTTCTGCAGTAAAGAATTCTGCAGATTCACTAAGCTCTGAGAAAAGAAATTTTACATCATCTCAGTCTTAAATGAGCAACTCCTTTTTCTGTGATTATGCCATCTGGTCTTAGATGCTTCCACAAGGGGAAACAACCTCTCCACAGGCACACTGTCAAGCCCTCTAACAATCGTGTATGTTTCAATAAGGTTACTGGTCATTCTTCAAAATTCCAATCAACCTGCTCAATCTCTCCTTTTAAGCAAATCTCTCCAAACCTGGTATTAGCTGTCTCCATACTGCCCCCAAAGCCAGTATACCAATCCTTAGGTAAGGGGCCCCAAACTATTCACAGTCTTCCAGATGTGATCTGACTATTGTACTGTGCAGTTTTAACAAAACCTCCCTACTTTTGCATTCCTTTCCCTTTGACATAAAGGCCAGCTTTCTCCAATGTCTTCACATCCTTCCCAATTTGTAGTATTCAAAGTTGGTTGCAATAGTCCAGTAGTGACTAAACCAAAGGCTTTCCTTCTCCCCTGATGCTGCCTGACCTGCTGTGTTCCTCCAGCTCCACACTGTGTTGAGACTAAAAGGTTCTTCATGACCGCTTTGTTTACATACTCAATGCCTCTGTTTCTAATGAGTGTGATTACCTTATCAAGAATTTCGCAATGCCATGAGTCCACCTTTTAACCAGCTTCTGTCACCACATCTGCTATCTGCAAGAAGTGAAATTGGGAGTTTTATGAGTTTGTTAAGGAAACAGTGGTCCTAGTTGGTGGCACAATGAAAGGGAATTGGTGACTAAGTGGAAGCGGATACCTTTGGACTTCCCAATCTTTAACCACAGGACATTTCTGCTCATCCAAGATTGTCTTATATCACAAAAACAATGATGGACTGTAGAAGTGGGGGTTAGGGCTCTAAGATAGAGTTAGCTGTTACTTCCTCCTACATAGGGAAATTGTCTCAATATCTACGGTTTTTTGTTATTATTTATTCACAGAGATATGGGCATCGCTGGCTAGGCCAACATTAATGCCCATTGCTAATTGTCTAGTGGACAGTTAAGAGTCAAATGCATTACAGTGGATTTGGAGTCACTTGTAGGCCAGACCAGGTAAGGACGGCAGATTTCCTTGCCTAAAGGGCATTAGTGAGACACATGGGTTTTTTAACACAGCGCTTACTTCTTATTCCAGATTTTTATTGAATTCAATTTTCACCATCTTCTATGGGATTTGTACCCACATCCCCGGCCTAGTAACCAGGCATTCTGAGTTCCTGTTCCAGTTACATTACCATTACACACCTCCTCCCTAATGCTAAGGGGACAGGGAGTAGATAAGAAAGAGAGAGAGAGATAAGTATAGAGATTCTGGGGACTTCAGAGGCACATATGTACATGTGTTTTGAATCATAGAATCCATACAGGTCAGATAAAGACCATTCAACTCATCGAGTCTGCACTGGCCCTTTGAAGGCCATTCCACCCGACCTCCCCATCTCCGTAACCCCACATTTCCCATGGCCGATCCACTCAGCCTGCACATCCCTCGACACAATGGGCAATTTAGCATGGCCAATCCACCCAACCTGCACATCTTTGCACTGTGGGAGGAAACCGAGCACTCAGAGGAAACCCACGCAAACATGGGGAGAATGTACGAACTCCACACACGCAGACACCTGAGGCTGGAATCAAGTCAGGATGCAGGGCACTGTGAGGCAGCCGAGCCAATCACTGAGCCACTATGCCAGTAGTTTCACTGAACATTTTTGCTAAAAATGAGTTCAGAGATCAATTCCGAATAAGGGTCACTGAACTCGAAACATTAACTCTGTTTTCTCCTCACAGATGCTGTCAGACCTGCTGCGTTTCTCCAGTATTTTCTGTTTATGTTTCAAATCTCCAGCATTTTCATTTCCTTGTTTTATATTCACCAAAGATGACTCTGGTAGTTTGCTGAAAATGCATAAAATGATGGCTTACATGAGCGTTTGTGAACGAAATACTCATCAGCCAGAGTACAGATAATAAATGACTGGAGTACTTGAAGATATTTGAGGCACCAAGACCATATGAAATGTATCTAAGAGTTGAAACAGAGATGGGAACAATCTTATGTTTTGAATTTTACGTGGTTGAAATTGAGTAATGCCTAAAAATCCCAGAAGGGTCAGTGTCATGAACATGAGAATTATAAACTGCTGGCTGAAGGCTGACACATGCCGCAGATGGGAGCTGAACATATGTCTTTTTTAAATAAAATAAATTACTGAACAAATTGGCCTTAAGATGTTCAGCAGATTTGTTATTTTATCCAATAAAATAAACCAGGATTTGGCTCCATCAGACTAATTGAATACTGTGGGTAACCTGGTTTTAATTTTAAAAAGTGAAAATATTGGGAAGAGACTTTTTAATTAAAAATACCATTAAGAATTAAACTGATTATTCAAACTCTCCCTGAGATAATTTAGAGATGAGTGTTTGTCTATTATGAATTGCAGCTCAGTGCTCCTTTCACAGATCTATAGAATTTGAGCAGATTCAACCTGACACAAAATAAAAATGGAAAAGAACTGCAGAAGCTGTAAATCAGAAATGAAAACAAAAATTGCCGGAAAAGCTCAGCAGGTCTGGCAGCATCAGTGGAGAGAAATCAGAGTTAATGTTTCGGGTCAAGTGACCCTTCCTCAGAACTGATGGTATCTGGGAAAAAGTAGGTTTATATGCAGAAGATAGGGTGGGGTGAAGGGGTGGGAGTAAGGAGTAAACACTTACTCCTTACCCCATCCCCCCACCTTGTCTTCTCCAGTCTTAAGCTCCTGAACGTTTCATTGCCAACCCTGTTCTGTTCTGACTACAACGAGGTGTGAAAAAGCAGTTTGGTGCAGATACCATGAGCAAAGAGCTGGAGAAATGGCTTCTTCATTTGATTTTATCCTCCCTTTATCTCTCCAGGGATATTCCATCTTGACAACGCATCTTTGAGGAGAGATCATGGGCAAGAATCAATCTCACCACGTTGTGGTCGCTCTTTTGGGCTGTCAGCATATGATCAAAAAGAAGGGCACTTAGCAACATCTGACCACAGTCCAGCCTTTCAGAGATAGTAGGAACTGCAGATGCTGGAGAATCTGAGATAACAAGGTGTAGAGCTGGATGAACACAGCAGGCCAAGCAGCATCAGAGGAGCAGGAAAGCTGACGTTTTGGACCTGGACCCTTCTTCAGAAAAAAGGGTCTAGGCCCGAAACTTCAGCTTTCCTGCTCCTCTGATGCTGCTTGGCCTGCTGTGTTCATCCAGCTCTACACCCTGTTATCACAGTCCAGCCTTTGACTTGTTTGTTCAGGGAGGACATTGTGTCAAAAACATTCCATTAATTGTTGTCCGATCACAGCCCAATTCTGTCGAGTTCATGTCAACAGCAGTGAGAATATTCTTGTGATTATTTGCTTAACTATCAAAGGACAGTATATATTATGCACTGGCCCCTATAGCCCCACAAATAGAGCCAGTTTAAAAGCCAGAATTTTCTTCAGAATAAAATAGGTATGTGAAAGTCCACCTTAATGATAATTTTGTCACAATTTCTCAACATAACATGTTTAAATTGTTAATTTGGGATTTCCTCAATGACTCAGCCAATTTATCCAGCTGAGTCAGGCAGATTAAGTAAGGCTTAAATTACAAACAAAAATAAAAAATCACTGAAGAAGGTCAACAGGTCAGGCAGCACCATTGGAGAGAAACCGTCAACAACATTTTGAGCCCGATGACCTTCCTTCGGAACAGATACCCGACTAGAAACGTTAACTTTTGTTTCGCTGTCCACAGATGCTGCCAGATCTGCTGTGTTTCTCCGGCAATTTCTGTTCTTGTGTCAGATTTTCAGCATTGCAGCTTTTTAAAAATGTTGTTACAGTTTATATCCTAGATTAAACATTGAAAGACACATTGTAGGAAGAAAGTCGCAGGAATTGAGACAGAGACTATTGGAAATGGCCAAAGGCCGATAAAATGGATTTTCTGGTTAGATGACCTTGGAGGAGAGCTTCTGACCCAGAGTTTGTCTACTCTGTCTGCTGTTCTTTATCTTTCTTTTCTTTTGTGTCTTTTCTCATTTTTCTTTTTATTTCTCTTTTAGTTTACTTCCCTCTTGTTAAAGACCTCAGTTGTGGTGACGGCATTGGCAATGAGTGGGCCTGGTGTGGACACATGTCGGTGGCGTCAAGGGGCATTCGGGTTCCTGGCGGCTTCTGCATAGACAAGACCTTCCTGGTGCTGTGCCTACTGTGCTGGAGGTGAATTTGGGCCCAGTACGAGACCAGGCAGCATTGGCAGTGGCCTCATCGGTGAGGTTGGTTCTACGCGATCATGTGGCAGCGGCAGAGTTGGGTTTGGAAGCCGGCACCATCGGTGGCACCTGCATTGCCATGGTCCAGTGAGGGCTCATCATGGCGAGGGCATTAGTGGAGGCAAGATGGCACCGAAGAGTTGCAAAATTTGTTCCAGTGGCAGTGGTGAAGAGAACTCATGGCTGACCACCAGGCTAATGGTGGAGGAGGTCTGTAAAGTTGAGCACTTTTTCTTTTCTTTCTTTGTTCTTCTGCCTTTATATTCTGTGTTCCAGTTTATTTTTCTGTGTTTTAAGATGGAGCCAGAGAGTGGCGACACTATATAACAGTTTTCACTGTACTTTGTAACAAAATGCATGTGACAATAAATAAATCAAATAAAGGCACTGTATGATTGAAGGGGTTCAGGAGGAGAACGCCATAGCAGAGGGGCCTGATTGTTGCAGTATGTCAAGACCTCACTGTCATGGTGAGAACTGGGTCAGTATTTATTGACACCTTAACAAGTTTACCTCAGGTAGTCTCCTCATCAGCCACTGATGAATTTTGTGGCAACACCAGGACACCACCACCTCCCCATAATTGTTGATTCATTACATTTTCCTCCTTGGTTCACTAAATCTTTAACTGTATGGTTATGAAGTCAAGGCTGGATGTGGTGCGAATGTCTGATGTAAGAGTTCCAAAGATCTTCTGCACTGCACATTAAAAACCCAGATAAAATTTTGTAGCAAATTACAAACGGGATATGAAAACTGACCACAAGATAAAGGAACGGAATTAGGCCATTCAGCCTATTGAGTCTGCTCCGCCATTCAATCGTGGCTGATATGTTTCTCAATCTCATTTTCCTGCCTTCTTCCTATAGCCTTTGGTCCTCTTACCAATCAAGAACCTATCTATCTCTGTCTTAAATACACTCAATGACCTGGCCTCTACGACCCTCTATGGCAGAGTTCCACAGATTCACCATCCTTTGGCTGAAGAAATTTCTCCTCATCTCAGTTCTGAAGTGTCTTTCCTTCACTCTGAGGCCGTGCCATCGAGACTTAATCTCTCCTGTGAGTGGAAACATCTTGTCCACATTCACTCTATTTAGGCCCCTCAATATTCTGTAAGTTTCAATGAGATTCCCCCTCGTTCTTCTGAACTCCAATGTGTACAGACTCAGATGCTCAACTATGTCTCATGTCACAAGACCTCCATCACCAGGATCGCTCTAGTAAACCTCCTCTAGACAGCCTACAAGGCCAGCACATCCTTCCTTAGATTTGGGGCCCAAAACTGCTCACAATGTTCCAAATGCAGTCTGACGAGGGCCTTATACGGCCTCAGCAGTACATTGATCCTCTTGTATTCTAGTCCTCTTCAACTGAATGCTAATATTACATTTGTCTTCCTAACTTCAAAATGAACCTACATGTTAACCTTAAGAAAATCCCAAACTCGGACTCCCTTTGTGCTTCAGATTTCTGAAGCCTTTCCACATTTAGAAAATAGTCTACACATCTTCCTACAAAAGTGCATAACCTCACACATTCCAACATTGTCACTTCTTTGCCCATTCTCCTAGCCGTCCTGTTTCCTGAACACTACCCGTTACTCCACCTATCTTTGTGTCATCTACAAACACAGCAACAATGACCTCAGACCCTATATCCAGATTGTTAATGTATAGCGTGAATAATTGAGGTTCCAAACCTAATCCTGTGGAGCTCCATTAGTCACCAGCTGCCATCCTGAAAAAGAATCTTTATTCCCACACCCTGCTTTCTGCTAGTCAGCCAATCCTATACCCATGCCAATACCTTGCTTCCAACACCATAGGTTCTTATCTTATTTAACAGCATCTTGTGTGGCATTTTGTCAGAGGCCTTTTGGAAGTCAAAATGGATCTCCACTGGCTCTCCTCTGTCTAACTTGCTTGTTTCCTCCTCAAAGAATTCTAACGATTTGTCAGGCATTACCTCCCCTTGATGAAGCCGTGCTGATTTAGGCCTATTTTACCATGAACTTCCAAGTGCTCCGCAGTCTCATCCTTAATAATGGACTCTAAAATCTTACCAATGACTGAGGTCAGGCTAACCAGTCTATAATTTCACATCTTCAGCCTCCATCCTTTCTTAAACAGGAGTGGTACATTAGCCATGTTCTGTCCTCTGGGACCCTCACTGATTCCAGTGATTCCTGAAAGATCACCATTAATGCCTCTACAATCTCCTCAGCTATCTCCTTCAAAATTCTGGGGTGTACTCTATCTGTTCTAGATGATTTATCCTCCTTCAGTGATTGCCACAACATGCACGTCTACCCCCTTGTTGTTTTGAAGTTCTGGTATGCTGCTGCTGTCTTCCACTGGGAAAACTGATACAAAGTCCCTATTCAGTTCCTCTACCATTTCTTTGTTCCCCATTTCTACATCTCCAGCTTCATTCTCCAGCAGTCCAATGTCTACTCTTGCTCTCTTGCCTTATAGATATCTGAAAAGAACTCTTCAAATCTTCCTTTATATTACTAGCTAGCCTACCCTCATACTTCATCTTCTCCAGCTTTTTCCTTTTTTAGTTATCCTGTGCTGGTTTTTAAAGGCTTCCCAAACCTTTGGCTTCCCAATAATCTTCACCCTATCGTATGTTTTCTCTTTTGCTTTTATGCTATCCTTGACTTCCCTTTGTCAATTGTGGTTCCCTTGTCCTGCCCTTAGTATATTTCTTCTTACTTGGTGCGAATTTCTGCTGTGTCTCCCGAATTACCCCCAGAAATTCCTGCCATTGCTGCCCTTCCTTGCTAGGCTCCCCTGCCCTACTTAAAAGTGACTCTGAAACATAATAGAGGGACATAGATAAGCTGCAGAGCTGGGCTGAGAGGTGGCAAATGGAGCTTAATGCGGAAAAGTGTGAGGTGATTCACTTTGGAAGGAGTAACAGGAATACAGAGTACTGGGCTAATGGTAAGATTCTTGGTAGTGTGGATGAGCAGAGAGATCTCGGTGTCCATGTGCATAGATCCCTGAAAGTTGCCACCCAGGTTGATAGGGTTGTTAAGAAGGCGTACGGTGTGTTAGGTTTTATTGGTAGAGGGATTGAGTTTTGGAGCCGTGAGGTCATATTGCAGCTGTACAAGACTCTGGTGTGGCCGCACTTGGAATATTGCATACGGTTCTGGTCACCGCATTATAGGAAGGATGTGGAAGCATTGGAAAGGGCGCAGAGGTGATTTACCCGGATGTTGCCTGGTATGGAGGGAAGGTCTTATGAGGAAAGGCTGAGGGACTTGAGTCTGTTTTCGTTAGAGAGAAGAAGGCTAAGAGGTGACTTAATAGAGACATACAAGATGATCAGAGGATTAGATAGGGTGGACTGTGAGAGCCTTTTTCCTCGGATGATGATGGCTAGCACCAGGGGACATAGCTTTAAATTGAGGGGTGATAGATATAGGACAGATGTCAGAGGTAGATTCTTTACTCAGAGAGTAGTAAGGGCGTGGAATGCCTTGCCTGCAGCAGTTGTAGACTCGCCAACTTTAAGGGCATTTAAATGGTCATTGGATAAACATATGGATGATAACGGAATAGTGTAGGTTAGATGGGCTTCAGATTGGTTTCACAGGTCGGCGCAACATCGAGGGCCGAAGGGCCTGTACTGCACTGTAATGTTCTATGTTCTATAATAGTCACACATCAATTTGCTCAATGTAAAAAAAGTACAAGAAAAGCAGATGATAAAATTGATAAAAATAAAATCATCAAAACTTTTTAAGAGAGTGAGAGGCAAAACAACAGTTAAACAAAAAGTATGATACTTGAAAATGAACATACTGGCAATTCACAAGTTCTGTTTTGTTGAGTACAAGATGAGTTGGAGCAGTTTATTTACAAATTTGACTGTATTTTTCTTTCTGGCTATACCGATCCTGAATGTAAACATCAGCTGAGAAAGTCTCTCATCCTATGTGAAGATCCTCAACTGGTGCATCCAGGACCAATTCATCAAGTTTTGATCCTAAATCCAAGCAGAAGTAGGTCTCACAATTTAAGAGAGTGTAAAAAAATTGGAAGTGACATTCTGGCTGCCTACTGATCTACTGGAGTGTTTGTACCAAATCAAAGAACTCCTGCCAATTTTAATTCTGTGTTTCTTTCTACCTGCCAACCCTAACAGCATGAATGCAAGCTGAGGCACTGTTTCACCCAATAATAGCTTCTTTCTATCATGTCATCTAATTAGCCATTATTAATGCTGGAGACTGTCCAGCATTAGTGCTAGTAGACTGCTTGATAGCCAAAACATCACATGTGATGTAATGCATGCAGACAGAACACATGGGCATCACAAATCCCCAAAGAAGCCTCAGGAACAGGAAACCAGGATTCGTTTCCTCCCTTTACAGGTGCAGGAGTCCTATTCCTTAAGATCAGCTAAATCAACATCCTGGGAGTAATCATTGATCACAAACTCAATTGGACTAACCTTAAGTGCAGAGGCTATAAGGACAGGTCAGAAGCTAGGAACACTGCAACGAGTAACTCACCTCCTGACTTACAAAAGCCTGTCCTCCATCTACAAGGCACAAGGCAGGAGTGGGATGGAATATTCCCCACTTGCCTGGATGAGTGCAGCCCCAACAGCACTCAAGAAGCTTGACACCATCCAGGACAAAACAGCCCGCTTGATTGGCACTACATTTACAAGTATCCACTCCCTCCACCACCGACGCTCAGTAGCGGCAGTGTGTGCTATCTAGAAGATGCACTGCAGAAATTCACCAAAAATCCTCAGACAGCACCTTCCAAACCCACGACCACTTCCATCCAGAAGGACAAGGGCAGCAGACATATGGGAACACCACCACCTCCAAGTTCCCCTCCAAGTCACTCACCATCCTGACTTGGAAATATATCAGCTTTCCTTCAGTGTTGCTGGGGCAAAATCCTGGAATTCCCTCCCTCATGGTATTGTGGGCCAACCCACAGCAGGTGGACTGCAGCCGTTCAAGAAAGCAGCTCACCACCACCTTCTCAAGGGCAGCTAGGGATGGGCAAGAAACGCTGGCCCAGCCAGCGACACCCACATCCCACAAATGAATAAATAAATAAATGAAGCTATGTCTGGAACTGAATCTGAGAACATCTTTATGTATAAGATCTGTTCTACTCAAAGCAGCAACAACTCAAACATCAAGAAACCCAGAATGTAGGACCTCCTGCAACCTCTCGACTCTTTAGCATTGCTAGTGATGCTGTATATTTGCAATGGCCAAATCTATTTTTGGGCTGGCCGACAGGAGACTGTTTCCTTGACAATTGAGCCACTGAGACATATTTGATTTATTTCATGATTTTTGGAAACAATGGAGTCATAGCAATATACAGCACAGAAACAGATCTTTCAGTCCGACTTGTCCATGCTGACCTGATATCCTAAATTAACCTAGTTCCATTTGCCAGCATTTGGCCCATATCCCTCTAAACCCTTCCTATTCATATACCCCTCCAGAGGTCTTTTAAATGTTGTATTTGTACCAGCCTCCACCACTTCCTCTGGCAGCTCATTCCATACATGCACCACCCTCTGTGTGAAAAAGTTGCTCCTTAGGTCCCCTTAAATCTTTCTCCTCTCACTTTAAACCTGGTCCCCCTAGTTTTGCACTTGGCTGTTCAAACCAGCTGCTGTTTACTCTTTGGGACATAGTCTATTGATTGGGATCCATTTTGTTTTGTACTATTATTTCGAATGAAGGCTATTATTTCACCGTCAGTGTCCTGTGATCACTTAGAAATGTCAAGCTGTGTGAACAAACCTAGCCTTTGTGCTAATTGCATACAACTGCACTTGCTGAACCAGTGGTGCTGGAGTGAAGAAGAGTTATGCATCTTTCATCGAGTTAAGGAGAAGGCAGAATCTGTCTCATACCCCCTGGAGCATGATCCACAATCCCTCCTACATCCTGCCTGGTGTCATTAAGCCAAATTCCGTCACTATCCCTCCAGTCCTGGAGAATGTTAGGATCTTTGCAATCGCTCAACATTCTCGGTGACCGTGCTTCTTCTACTCTAGGCTGCACAAATCCAAATACTTCACTTGTATCTCTGTACAGAACGCAGTCCTTTACATCTCAGTAGTGCATCAGCGACCTCTGATTCTCAGAATGTTTGATCTGGCTATTGAGACTGCAGCAGTGGTGTGAGAAAAAGAACTTTCCCTCCTCCGCTCTGCAGAACCTGACCATATTTCATCGTTACTTGCTTTAATTATCTCTGCAGTGCCTGCAGTGTTGCTATCCCAGGCCCACTGTCCTCTCTCTGACCTGAATAGACAAGATCAAGGAGACTGAAATCAATTTTAGGAGCCTTGACTTTAATTCCTAAGTGATAGGTCTACGCTTCGCTGAGTCATGAGAACAGCATTAGGCTCACACATCCCTGATGTTGTGAGACAGTCAAAGGTGGCCTTATGGAAAATCAGCATTACCTTATGATGGGGCAAGATGGTCCACTCCGTTCACTTTCAGACAACCACATAAGCAGTGTGATGAGACGACAGCAAACGTTACAACAGTGCAAGTGAATATTTATTTACATAAATGTAGATTGGATATTAGACAATATTTACATTCTGATATGAAGACTCAGTATGAATCATGTACAATTCTCATGTTGCTGCTGGAATTGGAGAGGGGTGTATGTGGGAGTCCCCTGGGTTGTACAAGGAGGAAGACGTTGTTCATGCTGCATGAGAGTGTTGATGATGCACTGAGAAGTCTGGTGCAAAAACTAATTGTGAGATCCCGGAATTAACTGAAGAAAACTGGTTCCAGGGATGATATTGGCGTGATGTAGGTGTATGACCTATACAGGTAAGTCCCTAATCACATTAATCATAGGTGAATCTATCGGGAGACTTATATACCTTCAGTTTATAGCTACTTGAAGGATGAGTCAATTCATGACAGGCATGCATCTCCCACAATCAAAACCTGAGAGCTCAAACTATACAGGTGATGACAAATTAGCACCTACCTTGTTGTAGTCCTAGGCAACTGTCCGTCTAAAAGCTAACATAGAAACCTTGTGTGCTAAGTGCAGTTGTAACTTTTGGCATTATTTACCTCCCCAGGTCTTTAGTGCAGTTTTTTATAGGTCCATGCTGCAGTAAAAACAACGGTGCTAACACATTTGCACTTCTGATGCTGATTTTGTCACAGTTCAGTGGAGATTCTTACATTCTGCTGTCTCCTTGTCAAACTGGTAACTTCTCAAAAAACTGCTTGCCTTATGTAACTCTTCCTGTGCATCCATCCATTTCTGTCTGCTGTAAACTAAGTCCTCATTCCCATCTATATTTTATTTAAGGGTAGACCACCATCCGACTACGGGAGCTATGAATCCCTTCACTGTTGATTGGGGTCCCCCTATAAAGGGGGAGGCAATGGCCTAGTGGTATTATCACTGGATTGTTAATCCAGAGACCCAGATTACATTCTGGGCTCAAATCCCACCATGGTATTTGGTGGAATTTGAATTCTATGAAAAAAATCTGGAATTAAGAGCCTAATGATGACCATGAATCCATTATCAATTGTCAGGAAAAACCCATCTAGTTCACTAATGGTCTTTAGGGTAGGAAACTGCCATCCTTACCAGGACTGGCCTACACATGACTCCACACCCACAGTGATGTGGTTGACTCTTAACTGCCCTCTGGGCAAATTGAGATGGGCAATAAATTTTGGCCAGCAATGCCTTCATCCCATGAATGAATAAATAAAATAAATTTTTAAAAAAAGCTGAAGCTTGCATTCTAATGCTTTGTATTTTGAACATCACTGCCTCCACAATATGATTGGCATTGTGCCTAGGGTCCGGTCCCAATGCATCCTTCTCCTGTCTGCCAGTATCTCCCTGCAGAATTCTGTAGTCTCCTGCAGGATGTTGTCCAGCAGTTTGCACCAAGCTCTTGCAAGGACCCGTTTCCAATGGACTCAAAATTGTGTCCATTGGGATGGTAGTGTAGCTCAGTGGTTAGTACTGCTGCCTCACAGTACCAGGAGCCTGAGTTCCATCCCAGCCTCAGGTGATTGTCTCGGTGAAGTCTGCACATTCTCCCTGTGTCTGGGATGTGGAGGCTAGGTGGATTAGACATGGGAAATGCAGAGTTACAGGGATAGGGTAGGGGGACTAGGTGTGGGTGAGATTTTTGGTTGGGGGGTTTTGGATTTGATGGGCCGAATGGCCTGCTTCTACACTGCAAAGATTCAATGACCAAGGAGACTGGCGAGACATTCATGATGCGCACTATTCTTCATTTCCTTTGTGACTCCATGAATTGTCAGTCACTAAACAACTTGTCTGGAACCATTTTATCAACTTTGACTGAATCCAGATCCTATTATTCCCATCCATCCCCTGTATGTGAGTCATTTCTTCCAAAGAATAAGCAAAAGCCTCAGTCTTCTGGTCAAATCTGTTTGAGATGGTGGGACTGATTCAGGTGGTGAGACTTGTGGACTGTTTGCTGCCTTTATGCTTCTATGGTACCATAAGCATAATAACTGAGTTGTTATGGTGCAGAAACAGGCCATTCAGCCCATCGTATCTACACTGGATCTCTAAACATTGTAACTTGGTACCATTCTCCTGTCTTTCCTCTGTAACTCAGCCCATTGTTTCAATTTAAATAATCACCTAATACCCTCACTTGAGCCAGCTGCCACCATACTTCCTGGTTTTGCATTCCATTCTCTACTTACTCCCTGTGTGAAAAAGATTTTTCTCATTATCGCATTTGGTTCTTTCACAAAACACTTTAAAACTGTGTCCATTGGTTCTCGATCCATTTACAAGTGAAAACAATTTATCCCTATCTACTCTGTCTACACTGCTTATGGTTTTGAAACAATTTATTGAATCTCCCCTCAGCCTTCTCTTCTCTAAGGAAACAATGGTTAAATGCTATTAAACTGTCTTTCTTTTTAATTCTAGATTTTTCATCAATATCAAACTTCACCACCTGTCATAGTGGAATTCAAATATTAGCCTGGCTTCTAGATTATCAGTCCAGTGACATTACCATTCTGCCACCATCAACAAGTCTGTACTTACAATCATGTTTTATCTGATCTTTGGCTAAAAGTTAAAGATAATATATGCTAAAATGAGAAGGTTACTTAATTTGCCATGCATTATAGACTGAATTACAGTCTAGCACATTTTTTTTAATAGTCATTCGTGGGATGTGGACACTAATGTGTCAGCCAACATTTATTGCCCTGTTCTCTTGCCCATGACAAGATGGTGGCGAACCACTTTCTTGACTCGTTGCAGTCCTCAGAGAACTCCCATCTTCCAAAAAAAAATTATATTATCAGGGCTCTAATCGGGTGTTTTGCTTCAACAACCTATTGTGCAGGGGTCTTGACCCTTCATAATTAAACTGTGACCTCCAAATAGTAGTGTTTTATGATAAATGATCTGTGTTTGATTGTGTTGGTCTGTTCACTGACCTTTGTAATTGTGATTGATTGCTGAAGCCTGTGGGTGGAGTTAGGGAGTCAATTGACTGACGGCACATAGAAGTATGGAGAAAGTGGTTGTATCTCCTTGTGAAGTCAACATGTATAGGGTAAGTTCTTGGATGTTTAATGCATTGTAAATAAACTGTTTGGATTAAAGCCATTCTTGCATTACTCTGAAACTGGGAAGATACATCAGCCATAATATACAAGTCACTGGTTAACAATTTGACCTCAATTTCTCATAGGAATATGAGAGGTTCATACTGTTTCCTCTGGTCTAGTGGCTACTAGATTGGACTGGCTGTTCCATTCTTTACAATTTTTATCGCGTGCTAGCTTCTAAGCACTGTACTATGAAAAATTGTTTGTACCTGTGAGTATACTGAGAAATGCAGTACATTTTGTTTCCCAATTAGTACACTTTCCAAGTACCAGGGACAATTTTATCATATGGAAAACAAAAAATATTTGATATCAGGAGCTCCAAGGTGATCAAAAACTTTTGGGTATTTAAATATTTACGACAAACGAGAATTCACAGTTTTATTTGAAAGTGAGAAATGGTAGATAATTAACAGGGATAGAAAAAATGTACCTCAAATGGAGAGAATTGCGGTGGCCATCTGAAAAACAGTGGTAGCAGAGCAATGAGCTAAAGAGTAAATGAGTTACAACTTGCTCATAGAATTCAGTAACAATATTTTTATGAGTTTAACCATGAAATCTTTGCTTAAACATTAAAAATAAAAACTCAAGGAATGTATTAGTTTTTTTGTTGAGATTCCAATTATTTCCCATGAGGGTGTGATGATAAAAATGATTAGAGATTATACATAAATCTGTATTCTATTTAGTAAACACTGTCATGATGATATATAGGATTTGAGCAGTCCTAAACTATGGAATTCAAGGCCATAGCAGAACATCAGCTGCCTTGTTCCTGTGAGTTTTTTCACTGCAGTTTAAAAGAGTGAAAGGGGATATCATTGAAATAGATAAAATTCTGCCCGGGCTGGTCATACTGGATACAGAAATGATTTATCCTCTGGCTGGCAACGTTGGGGTTGAAGTGTCATGATACACAGTAGTCCACGTCAGCCTGAGATGAGAAATTTCTTCACTCAGAGGGTCTGAAAGCATGTGAAATGTTATCACAGGTCATAACGTGGCAGCCAAGTCACTGAGTATATTTAAGAAATAGATTTCTAGAGGTTAAAGGTGTCAAAGGATATGGGGAAGGAGTAGGAGCACAGCTTTTAAAATAAAGGATCAGCCATTATCATGTTAAATGGCAGAATGAGCTGAATGGTTCACTCCTAATCCAATTTCCTGTGTTTTTTCTCTAATTTCTACATCATCTGGGGAGGCAAGAGAATTTGTTGCAAAATTATCTTGTATTGGAAGTCAGAATTCCCTAAAGCATGTATTAATTGCACAAATTATCGCTGTATTTGTGCTATATATCAGTGTCTACCATAATATTAACACATGTTGGTGGATCTACTATGTAAATTAAGATCTGATCTTTATCTTGCCAAGAAACCAGGGAAAATTTTGGTGATAACAAGCATGGGGCTGGATGAACACAGCAGGTCAAGCAGCATCATAGGAGTTTTTTGTTTCTCAACTTCATCCCCCCATCTGTCCAATAATCGATAGATTTTTGCCACAGGAAGGGCTTACATTCCTCTGTTGTTAGTTGTGACTTGACACAAATGCCACAGAATCAGAAGTTATGGGTTTAAACTCCACTGCAGAACCATGAGTAAACCATTTAGTCTGACATATCAGTATGTTACTAAGGAATCTCTGCTCTGTTGGGAGTGCAGATTCTTGACAAAATGTTAAACCAAGGCTTTGTATGCACAAAATGTTCTAAGGCAGTGGCAGTGTCCACTGGACATGTAATGCAGGGACCCAGGTGAAGTTTCTGGAGGACATAGCTTCAAATCCAGCTACAACAGTTTAAAGTCATAAAGATGTACAGGACAGAAGCAGACGCATTGGTCCAACTTGTGCATGCCGACCAGATATCCTAAATTAATCTAGTCGCACTTGCCAGCATTTGGCACATATCCCTTTAACCCTTCCTATTTATATACCCATCCAGATGCTCTTTAAATATTGTAATTGTACCAGCCTTGACCACTTCCTCTGGCAGCTCATTCCATACACACACTATCTTCTGAGTGGGAAAATGTTGTCCCTCAGGTCCCTTTTAAATCTTAGCCCTCTCATCTTAAACCTATGCCCTCTCATTTTGGACTGCCCTACCCCTGGGGGAAAGACCTTGGCTATTCACTCTATCCATGCCCCTCATGATTTTGTAAACCTCTGTAAGGTCATCCCTCATCCTGCAATACTCTGGGGAAAGTAGCCCCAGCCTATTCAGCATCTTCCCCATAGCTCAAGCTTGTGGAAACTAAATTCAAAAATGAATTTGAACTTCAGTGATGGTGATTGAGCAACTAGCACCAATGCTGTAAAAACTCATCTGGTTTGCCGAACATCCTTTGGGGAAGGGAATCAGCCATCCTCTCCTGGTCTGGTCTGGTGTGGTCTATGTGTGACTCCAGTCCCACAGCAACTTATTGACTCTTAACTACATTTGGAGAGTCTAGGACCAGAGGGCATAATAATCTCAGAATAAAGGAGTGCCAATTTAAGACTGAGGTGAAGAGGAATTCCTTCTCTCAGCGGATTGAGAGTCTTAGGACTTCCTTGCCGCAGATAGCTATGGACACAGAGTCCCTGTATACATTTAAGGATGCGATAGATTTTTGATGAGTCGGGGAATCAGAGGTTACTGAGAAAGAGAAGGAAAGTGGACATGAGGAGTGTTGTCGGATCAGTCATTATCCTATTGAATGGCAGAGTAGGATCAAGGGGCCAAACAGCCTACTCTTGCTCCTATTTCTTACAATCTTATGCTGAGATGGTCTAGCAGCCATTCACTTTAAGGGAAATTAGGGATGGGCAACAAACACTTGTTTTGCATTTTGATGCCCATTTTGCAAAAAAAAATAAAGAAACTGAGAGATCACCGGGTGCAGGTTTAATCCTCAACTTTCACAGATTACTTAATCACGATTTGAATACTATTTGTGGGATCTTATTGTATTTTCTGCACTCCAACTGTGGTTACATTTCCAAAGTGCTTATTTGGCTGTAGAGTGCTTTGGGGATGCCATGGAGGTGCTCTATAGATGCAAGTCTTTTGTTGTTCTGTCGCAGTTGGTTTTCATGATCTATGAAATGAAGAGCCCATACAGAGCCATGTCTGGAGTTTTTGGTGTTTCGGTCATGTGGAAGCAAAGTAGCTGTTGGATGCTAACATTGTGAAACAAATAATCAGGCAACTATCACAGAGCCAGCTACGATGTCTCTACAGGAAGGTAAACTATCACTCTCAGAAAAGACAAAGATAAATTGGTGTGATAAATAGTGAGAGAATCTTGCATTGATGATGTAGAGGAGGGGAACACAGAAATAGATCTAATTTCTGTTCTGTTGTGAATGAATAATGCTGGACTTGTGCTCTGCATTTAAATTGGAAATTCACCCTCTGATTTCTAACTCCTGTACAAGTTAAATGTGACAATAGATGAACCAAGTTCAAGTTCTCTTGTAAATAAAAACAGAATAATGCAAATGCTGACATAGAAACAGAGAATGCTGGGAGGAACTCAGCAGGTCTGGTAAGAATTGTGGAGAGAGAAGAGAGTTAATGTTTTGGGTCCAATATAACACTTCCTCAGGAACTACCTCCTTTTTTTATTCACTTACGACATGAGGGTGTCACTGGCTAGGCAGCATTTATTGCCCAGAGGGCAGTTGAGAGTCAACCACATTGCTGTGGGTCTGGAGTCACATGTAGGCCAGACCAGGTAAGGATGGCAGTTTCCTTCCCTAGACATTAGCAAACCGGATGGGTTTTTCCCCTGACAATAGACTCATGGTCATCTTTAGATCCTTAATTCCAGATAATTTATTGAATTCAAATTCTACCATTTGCCGAGGAGGGATTCGAACCTGGGTCCCCAGAATGTTATCTGGGTCTCTGGATTAACAGTCCAGTGACAATACCACCAGGCCATTGCCTCTCCTGACTCCACGTCAGAAGAAACTTCATATCCACCACAATGTTTTACTCTGTTCCTCTCTCCTCTGAAGCTGCCAGATTTGCCGAATTCCTCCAGTATTGTCTGTTTTTTTTCTATCAAATTCTCTTGATGAGCACTGAAGGTGAGAGATGGAAATCATTGGGTTGTGTTGCTCGCAACACTAAGAAGCAGAAAAAGAGCAGATTTTCCTCACAAGTGTTTGCGCTGGCAGCACATTTTAAATGGCAGATGGTCAATGTTCAGTGCCAGCGCGGGTTGTTTGCAGTAAGACTGATTTCCTTAGGGGATTTACAGCTGTGTAAATTTTCCTGACAGGTTTGCAGTTCTCTGTTTGAGTTCAACAAACAGGTGATCTAAGTGAGGAGATAAAAGGTGTTGGTGGCACTCCAAGTGAAAGCATTTACAACGGCCGCGTTCCCATCTGTGACATTATAGTGTCACACTCTTAACGCTCTTTGTGAATTGCTGTGATTTCTGTTGTTGTGTGATTGCCATGGGCAACAAGGAATGTAACGATCATTTACAGATCTTAACGTCCTCTCAAGAGAGGATGGTGACTTTCAAACAAGAATTTAAAAGGAGATTTTTTTAAGGAATTCTGCAGATTGCAAACAACACGAATTGTTGTGACCAAACATTACCATTGTCTTTTATTTCACTGCCATTTCCTTCCTTCTGCCCAATTTGAACAGTAATTGGTGTCAATCATATAGCAACATACTAAAAGATTTCTCAACTAACTCCTTACATTACTGGGTCGATATCTTTCCCAGTTAGCTTCCAGCACTAGAAAAATTTCTAGAGACTGCACAGCAACAATTTTGCCCTTATCCATAGCAATCTGTTGAATCAGGCTGAAGAGAAAAAAAAAAGATTTACACTTACAGAGGGCTTTTTCATGACCACAGAGTGTCTAAATGCACTTTACAACCATTGACATACTTTGTCATTGTCATCATGTTGGAGAATAGTTGCCAATTTGCACTCAGTGAACTCCCACAAAAATACGTTGCAATAATGACCAGCTGATCTCATGGTGTTCATTGAGGGCTAAATATTGACCAACTCCCTCTGCTCTTCTTTGAAATTGATCCATGCGATATTTTACATCCATCTGAGTCAACAGATGGAGTCTTTGTTCAATATCTCACCTGAAAGACAACGCTTTCAACAGTGCAGCCCTCCCTCAGTGCTGCATTGGGTGACAGTCTTGATTTTTGAAAGCCAGTTAAGTATCTAATGCTTTGCTCCAATTGTTAAGCTACTTGTATATAATATCAGGGATATCATCTGCAGTGAATGTAATTACACATAATTCACGCTTGTTAAATGATGGCTACTGGAGATTTTTGCATTTGGAAGCCAGTGGAGGTTACAGAAGCTGAAATCTGCTTGATGTCTTCGACAGTAGCATTCTGTGAGGGTTATAAAACTCTTTAAGATTGTTAGTAACAGAAAAAAAAGGTGCAATGTGATCTGACCTCTGAAGCTTTCATATAAATTTCTGAACAGGACTATCTCTGGGAACTATTATGTGTTAATTTAGTGGGACATTTACAGTTTCTGCCAGCTTGCTTATAACTCTGGATAAATTCTGCTTGAGCTCCATTTCAGGAAAGAGATAGAAATCAAGAAGTGAAAAAGGGCAGTTAACCTGACCTCTGTCATGGGGAAATCGCCGAAATCAATTATTAGGGAAATTAAATCAGAATGCTTAGAAAATTAGAATATGGACAGGCAGAGTTAACATGGTTTTGTGAAAGGAAACATGCATTCAATTTTCCCTGCAATCAACATCCTGAGGGTTACCGTTGACTAGAATCTGAGCTGGACTAGCCAAATAAATACTGTGGCTACAAGAGCAGGTCAGAGGTTAAGAGTCTCTATATCCATTTAATATTCCATCCAGTACTTGCACAAAGCTAGAAAACCACTTAATTACAGTGCAAAGGGAAGACTACAACCTGTGGACAGATTGCTTCTCCAAGTTTACGATTGTTCAACGACATAGCAACACAAAAAGTGTAATTGTCGCTGACTCGGTGAGTGCTATTTTGAGCTTATTCCATACTCTGAATCAGATGATGACTGATCTGTCCATTAGTGAAATGTATAAAGCCATGTGTACCAAATGTACAGTGACCTACATCTCTGTCCATCCTTGCTCAAATAGTCGTGCAGAAAAACTCCAAGACACAGGATCGTCTTCTTCAAAGGTAGAGGAGAATGAAAGACGATCCTGTGTCTTGGAATGGTTTGACAATTTGCTGGGGAAGCTTGTTTGTAATTAACTTCCAAACATAAGCTGTGCTTGGCATGATGCTTTCTTCTTCCTTGTCATTGTATTTTTGCGTTTGTACATATTATGAACATTTTTCTATTTTGACTCTTCATGATCATTGATTTGACAGTAGCTGGAGTTTCTCTGCACGACTATTTGACCAAGGATGGACAGAGATGAAAACTTCATAAGTAAAAACTTCAAAATCTCCCCACCCTCTGACTGCATTCCAAGACCAGCGCCCCCCTCATCCCTGCCTCCTTGACCTGTCCATCTTCTCTCCCACCTATCCGTTCCTCCCATCTCCCTGACCAATCCCCACCACTGCCTACCTGCTATCACCATCCCACCTACCTTCCCCAGCCAACACCCCACCTCTCTTTTTATTTCAGAGCCCCCTTCCCCTCCCCCTCCCACATTTCTGAAGAAGGGTCGCAACCCAAAACATCAGTTTTCCTGCTCCTCTGATGCTGCCTGGCCTGCTGTGTTCCTCCGGCTCCACACTGTGTTATCTTACTATTTTTTTACATCCCTGGTGTAGCTTATATAGTGTTAAAATTCTCTCCTTAAACCTGACTGAGATCTCATGTCTTGTCAACTTCAAAAACATCATCCTTTACCTCACCTTCACTTCACTCCTCCCACAACATTTCCAATGCTTCCACATGTTCCCACAGAATGCCTAGTTGTGTTAAAGATGCATTAAGATCTTTTTCTGTGCAGCTGCTTTATTCAAATAATTTTTCATTCTGTTTAAGTCAGAATGTGAATAACTTAAAACATCCAGGTCTTTGGGTCCAATGGCTTATAGTTTGGCTCATCAGCATCTGTTTCCTTGATCCTCTCTACATTTCACTTGGTCACTAATCCAAGGCAATCAAATTTGTGCAATTATGGTCAATGTGCAAGTGACAGGAATGTTCTTCAGCCATCTGGAAATTCTCTGTTTTTTTTTAACCGAAATTCTACTCCTCATTGAAAAGCATGAGATGTGCATTGAGATAATTTATGAACCAATATTTGACTGAAATTCAGTTGGAATTCCAGATGCAATCTTCACCTCAACCTCTGCACTCAAAACATCATATTGTTTGGGTTAATTTGTGCTTTCAAACCCATTTAAAGGGTAATTCTTTTCAAAAGTCAGTTTTTAAAATATATTTTCATCTTTCTTTCTTTTACGGTCTGCTACATCTCCTTTGCTGTGCACTCCCAAACCAGAAGAATAGCTGGAGACCCACACCAGGTACACCATTGCACTGTTCATAGTGCCATCTTTGGCAGTGCCCCAGTATGTTGGGATTTTATTCCTTATTGAGATGTTTGTGGTCTCTATGCGTGATGGTTGAGATCAAGAACTGCTTTACTTCCTCGAGTCATAGAGTCGTACAGCATGGAAACAGACCCTTCAGTCCAAGCTGCCTATCATCCCAAACTAAATTAGCCCCACCTACCTGCATGCAACCTTCTCTCTCAGAAAGATAGTCAGAATTAGAGGTCATTGGACCATTAATGAGTGCAGCTTTAAGCTCCCACAAGTTGATGGTTGGACTCTTCGGGAAAACAGCATTGTTAGTAGAGTGTGCAACGCTGAGAAGACACAACACTTCAACATAGGGAAAACACTGTAGTCTGTGTATTGCGGATATAATAGGTACTGCAGATGCTGGAGAATCCGAGATAACAAGGTGTGGAGCTGGATGAACACAGCAGGCCAAGCAGCATCGTAGGAGCAGGAAAGCTTGACGTTTCGGGTCTAGACCCTTCTGATGAAGCTGCACGTCCAGCTCCACACCTTGTTATCTCTAGTCTCTCTATTGCTCCTTCTACAAGTTGGGGTGTGGATCTTCAGCAGAACCCTGCCTATTCGTAACATGGACATGGCTAGAAACCAGAGTTACAGATCTCCTACTGAATGTGAAGCAAGTGCAGGGGTGACCTGGCCTATATCTGTGTCATTATCTATTGATTCCAGCAGGTGGCAATATTTGACCAACTCACTCAGACATTCAGAAACAACGTTACAGAAACCAATGTATTTGCCATAAAGAACATTTGGGGAATTAGTAAAACAATTAATCCTCACAGAAAATGTATATGAATGTATTGCATCTTATTTCCTTTCCTCTCTGATAGATAGCTCCAATATCTGTGGACACAGTAGTATTGGTCATATTACTGAACCAAACATTCCAAGTTCAAGTCTTACCCAGGAACTGATGAGTGTAGGATATGTGTCATAACTTGGTCAATCTGTAAGTCTTTCTGATACACCCACACTTACTACCCATCAGTGGCATGGAGATACTTTCTTGGTCAGCCACAGACATGTCCCTGTGTTAAAAGTCACCACATGGTGGTTTCTTGCTTGGAGCAAATGTTGTCCTCAATCTAATGGATCACTCAGACATTTTTTTCCCCTAATCAACTTTGATCAGAGACGTCAGTACACTCCTCCTCAAGCAGGTGAAACTTGAACCTAGGCCTCCTGGCTCATAGGTAGGGACACTGCCACAACACCACAGTGCCCCACCCATCTAACCACAGACTCTCATAGTGATGCTGCTCCTCACCTGGAGATCTGGACTAATAATTGATAGAATGAGAGTTCTTAGTTTGAGAATTTGACTTTTTTTTTAAATTCTGTAATTAAAAGGTCTTGCAGTGCTCTGGACCAGAAAGTCTGGTTTCATGTCTTCCCAAAGGATGTGATGGCCATGGAGCTGCATCAAAGCATGTCCAAGCAGTTGATTTTAAAAAGAAAACTTGATATTGATAAGGAGACCATAAAGGCCATTAGTTTGTTATTGAAACCCAATTGGTCCATTCATATCCTTTATAAATGCAAAGCTACAGTCCTTAGTTAGCCTGGCTTCTACGTGACTCCAGTCCCACACTTCCTTAATTGCAGTCTAAAGTGGCTTATGAAAAGCCACTCAGCTGTTTCCAGTTGTTTCATTGCAGTGTGTCAAGAGTTTGGCTTACCACTATCTTCTCAGGGCGTTAAACACTAGCCTTGCTAGCAAATCCCACATACTGAGAATAAATAGTTTCAAAGTAATTGAGTTTGTCATCCTCCAGCCAAGTTTACTAAAACATTCAAATCTCTTGTGGAGCCTCTCCAGTTAGCGAACTGAAAAGCCGAACTGTAACCAGACCAGTGAATTGTGCAGCTTTAGAGTTTACTGTTCTGCCTCAATTTCTAAAGGCTGTACACATTTCTCTCGCACAGTTTATTTTTCTTAATTGACTTCGGGTGACACTGTATGCTGTGTGAAAGGTGTGACAAAGAAGCTGGATAGGAATCCTTTTTTTAGAAGGTTAAGGAATAATGCGACATTTATGTCAAATATTGCTGAGACCAAGGAGATGTCATCTGTGAAATGCAGACTTATAAATAATAAGGTTTATATCCTGGCATTCCATTAATCCCTTTGAATGTTTGACCTGTAATTTCTGACACACTCAGGAGATAAAACAGAATTTGGAGCTGTGCAGACTCCAAGATTTTGGATCTTTTTGTCATACATGCCTTTCTTAAAGCTTCTTACTGACAATGGCTATCAGATATAACTTCATTTCAGTATAATCATTGATTGAACCACTGTATTGATTAAGTAACCTATAAGTGCCTGGCAGCTACTCCTGTGAAAAATTCAGAAGGTAGGTGGAGGTTGTAAAGTGGGGCAAAAAATCCCCATCAGTTGTTGGACATACCCTGGACTTGAAAACCCTCTGAAGCCAGAAGTAATGGGAATTATAGCATATTGGATTAAAGTCACTTGGACTCCAGGATCGAGGGAATGCAACTGAGCCAGGAAGGGGCTGGCTGGAACTGACTGGGGAATATACAAGCCCACGGGCAGATGTCTGGGACAGGGGTTAGTTAACTGAAACCAAAGGACACCCCCTCACCCGCCCACTTCATGCCTCAGTTAAAACAATGCAAACCAGTCTACAGGAAATAAGCAACGTCGACAATTTCAGACCCTTTGGGGCCTACACAGGTATCAACCCATTCAATTCCAAATCAGTGCTCAGACACAACGTTACTGAACATTCCACACCATTATGTTACATGCAAACCTATTTCACCTTGGATGCGAAAGAAACCTTCACACCACTATGCGAACTGAACAGATACCCATCCAAGGGAAATGCTGGACATTCCAACCCCTTCAAAACCATTCATTTCAATCGAAAAACGATTCACACCTACTCCAGTGCTCAGGTAGTCCATTCAGCCCCAAGAGGAGGAACAATAGCTCAACAGATTTGAGAGGTGATAATGGAGCATACAGTCTGTATAACTGCTGGCCCTGACCTGGGAGGGAGAGAGCCATCTCCACAGCCACCAACAGAAGAGGGATCCCAGACAGCTACTCTCCCTGAGAACTATCTGTACAGCTATCTCCCTGAAAACCTACTGACACAGGGCTGTTCCGTTCCAGGGGAAACCAACGGCAACCGACCACGACCAGCAGATCTGATGACCCACAACCTCCGAAAACCACCGACACGACTGACAAGGCCCCAGACACATCCTGAGGTGAAAACCGGCTCATAAAACCACCACAGGGCAAGAAAACCCAAGTTCTCAAACCAGACTGAACATCATCTGAAATCTTCAGTGAAGCACCGGCCATAGCAAGTGGGCACAGCCAGCTGTATTTCAAAATTGTGTTTATCCCCAGTGGTGAGCCTAATTCCTCAAGACCCAAAGAATCCAACCTAGCTAGCAGGGAGAGGAAGGTGGGTTGGTGACAGTGTGGGGCACCCTAAGGTCAGGAAGTCTGATTAAAGTGTCTGTGTTTGAATCTACTGATTAGTTTCTAATAGTAATTAGCTGTGTTAAGTTAGTAACTGATAGTGTCAGTTTCAATGTTTTGAATTTGCCGTTTTTTAACTTTTGTATTTTTAGTCACTTTTGTTTTATTTCCCTGTTTATTGCTTCTACCTTTTTTATTTCTTGTGATAGACTCACCTTTGCATTTAATAAACGCAGAGATTCTTTGCCCTGAAACACCTGCCTACTGCCTTCTTCACTTCACATTCCCAACTGAAGTCCAGTGTCAGAACCAGGGATCTGAGAGTGATCCGAACCACCTAAAAATCAGCAGATCACTGATCGCAAACCAGAATCCCTACAAGGTGGGGGGCCACATGCTGAATTTTACAAACCCTGTCCTTTCAAACCCATCTTCAAAAGAATGAGATTTCCATTCAATCCCTGTGGGTTGTTTTTTAAGCGCACTTGAATCAGCTTTAAAACAAGTGTACATTTTTAACATTTTTTGGAGGAGAGTGGGGACCAGAGCCTGGTGACTCTGCAGCATAGTCCTTGGCTGGAAGGTACAGTCTGGACTATTGTGTCTGTGATTTTGGAAGGAGCCGTAAAAATTAACACACACCCCTGTAGTGAATCACACGACTGTGTTTGTCAGTCAGAGTGAAGACGAAGGACGAATTGTTGTGCAAGCTGGTGCACCAGATTTTAAGATCCTTGATTATGTCTGGCTGGTTGATGTGGATGCTAACAAGTGGAAGATACTATGGGTCATCCTAAAGATATCAGATAAGCAGGTGATAACCAGAGGAAATTGGACCAGGAGCCAAGCTGAAGCAAACCCCCAGGAACACTGTTCTGAGGAAGGGTCACCAGACCCAAAACGGTAACTCTGATTTTTTTTTTCTTCGCAGATGCTGCCAGACCCGCTGAGCTTTTCCAGCAGCTTCTGTGTTGTGCCCCAGGAACGGGGTCTGTCCCTCATGGGAGAGAGGGAGTGTGAGAAACCATCAACAGAGCTAAGATGCGCTGGAATGGCTGGAGCAGTGTCAGCGGTGATTCCTGGCTCGCCGGCCCGATGCATGCATTCCTGGAATGGCAGCGGGGTGTCGGCTTTAGCGATGGTGGAGTAAGGACTCTTAGCTGCTGAAGGCCAGGAGCGTGGACTCTATCAGCAGCAGTGGGTCATTGACTGGGACAGTCTCAGTGCCTGGTGCAGGAACCTTGCCGAACTCCAAGAGCCATGTTTGGGACCCCAGCCGTTAAAGATGAACTCTGTTTAAGTACATTCTTTTTAGTCTCTTTGCACCTGAAAATAGCATCAGATTGCGGTGAAAGGACACTCTTCCCTGTATCTCCCTCGATATATGTGACAATAAATCATTTATTCATGCAGACAGATTTTTATTCAACCATAGTTTAATCAATTCCATTTTTATTAATTGAATTTAAATTGCACCAGACACCATGGCTCAATTTGAACCCAAGTTCCCAGAGTTTTACTGTAGGTCTCCTGATTACTAGTCCACGGAAATTACCGCTACGTCACTATCTACTCCTGTGGAACACACTTGAAGGGCAGACAGCCTCTGCCTCCTCTCTGACGTTCCTCTTTGAACAGTGGCTCAGTGATTAGTATTGCCCTCTCACGGCGCCAGGGACCCAGGTTCGATTCCATCCTTGTGTGACTGTCTGTGTGGAGTTTGCACATTCTCCCTGTGTCTGTGTAGATTTCCTCCCACAGTCCAAAGATGTGCAGGGTAGGTGGATTGGCCATGCTAAATTGCCCATAGTGTCCAGGGGATGTGCAGGCTTAAGTGGGTTAGCCATGGGAAATGCAGGGCCATGAGAATAGGGTAGAGGGATGTGTATGGGAAGGATGCTCTTCAGAGGGTCAGTGTAGACTCGCTTTCACACTGTAAGGATTCTATTCTATGAACACAAGACAATGAAAGACTCAAGCTTCTTCACTTGAGATTATTATTTGCAACAGATTGCGCACATTAGACCTCAATTGCAGCCTCATTACCACCTAATTATATTAATGCTTTCTTCAGTGTCTAGATTGCACAAAAGTCTAAATTGTTCAGTGGCAAATAAAGCACAATGATGTAATAATGTATTTACCAGCCAGAAAACCTCTAGTGTGCTTTGCATTATAATTGTGTGTTTTTCTTTCAAAGATTCAGTCAATGAAATCCAATTTAGAATAAGATTTACTTTCGTCAGCCTTGAGTACAATGCAGTGAAAAGTGCTTCCAAAATAACCCAACCACAAATAATAATTTGTACAAATATGTCTGGGAGCCCTTCTGTTTAATTGATTTAACAAACAATCAACCCCCCAGCTTTACAACAAACTTCGTTCTTTACTACCTAATATAAAATAATGTAACAGTAATATATCTTACCTCAATACTAAATCCAATATAAAGGCTTGCAAATAAAATTGCATGAAGTTATGATCATTTTATCTCATAATCTATTTGAAAGTGCTATTTCTGGATTATATACCGTTCTTCAATTTATTGACCATGTCTGAGGGTAAATAAAGCTATTGAAGGTTTGAGGCCTCTACAGCTGAATTCATGGTCATTAATATTAGAATGAAGAACACGGGGGGTGTACAGAAAACCAGAACTGTAGGAATAGAGAGTTCATTGAGGGCTGTAGGGCTGCAAGGGGTTACAGAGACTGGAAGGAGCAAAGCCATGAAGCAGTTTGAAAACTAAAGGCTGAATTTTTCCTGTCCTGGTGAGTTATATAGGAGACAGGACCAGGTGCAAAGTCAGAACACAGTGCATCAGGTCTGTACCCACATCTGGACCAAATTAATGATTCACCGGGATCTTACCAGTAACAGACTGGCTCATCACTGAGGTTGGGACCCAGATTTGAACTGGAGATGGTCTTCCAGCAACAGGGCACGGGGTCAGGAGGAATCAATGCCTCCTTTCCATGAACGTGACGAAGGTCCACCAATGAGATGCAGCAGTCCCAGCTAGGACATCCTATGTAGGCTCTCCCTTCACAAAGATGGCCCAACGTGACTTTCAATGTTTTGCTCACGCAACGAAGTTTGCTGTTTTTTTTTAAAATTCACCCACAGAAGGTGGGGCTTTCCTAACTTGGTCTGCATTTATTGCTCATCTCTAATTACCCAGAGGTCAGTTAAGAATCAATCACATTGCTGTGGGTCTGGAGTCACATGCAGGCCAGACCAGACAAGGATGGCAGTTTCCTTCCCTAAAGGACATTAGTGAACCAGATGGGATTTTCCAACGACTGACAATGGATTCATAGTCAGCATTAGACTCTTAATTCCAGATCGTTTTTCTATTGAATTCAAATTCGATAGATTTTCAGATTCAAACTGAGGTCCCCAGAACATCCTGTGGCTCTCTGGATTAACGCCCCGGTGATAATTCCACGAGGCCATTGCCTCCCTGTTTCCTTCCTGCCTCAGCAGTACCCAGCTCCCCCAGAAGCACTGCTGGCTGGGCACAAGTTTTTCAATCTCCCATGTCATTGATCCAGTTGTCATCCTTAATTGATTGGGGTTTCTTAGTTAATCCAGGAAAATTGTGAGCGATGTCCGCAACCACTTCCAGAACTGAACCTGACATCAGATCACTGAACTGGGACAATTCAGCTGAAAGATTCAGTTTTTAATTCCAAAGGGGGATTCGGCCACGTAGTTGGAAAAGGGAAGAGTAAAGGGAGTCCCCAGGTTATGAGCCAGTTCCGTTCTTGAGTACATTCATAAGTTAATTGGTATGCAAGTTGGAACCCAATATAGAATGATGTAAAATAGCTGCTCATAAGTACGAACAAGTGTTGACATGCCAGAACTTTAAAATTAATATTAATACATCCCTGCATAGGATCTTGGCCATAAGAATGAGTGTTCATAATCTGACATTTGTAAATCAAGGACCACTTGTACAGAGTTTTGAGAAAGAGAAAGGGTGTTGGATTAATTATTTAATTAATTGAATCTTCCAAAGAATCAGTTTTTGTTTGATGGATTCAATGACAAAGTAAAGTGGAGGGCCCAAGATTAATACGCGCAGGATCATGGTTATAGATAAAACTAATTTTTTGTTGTACCAAATGTTTCCTATTGTACATGTAACCTTTTCAGTTTTCCTAGCCGTACATATTACTCACACTAGCTGTTTAACATCTGGTCCATGCTGAGTTACCCAGTCTTTGCCAGGGTTGCAACAGGGCTCAGAAATTGGCCTCAGTGCCTCTGATCTTAAGGAGGGGCACAGCTAGGTGCAGGTGACTACATATCATAAAACTACTGTTATGACTCCTCCCTCACGTAAGCACTCAAATTACATCTACCACCAGTGAACCCAGACCCCAGCACACATCGTTGTCTTCAGAGAGAGACAGGATAAAATTGGGAGAATGCAAAAATACATTTGTTATATCAATGAAGGCAATTTAAATGTTTCATGTACCAGTTGTTATTAAGCTAAATACCATTTTGATGACTGTGAGCAGAGAAGTAAGGGAGAATATTCACTTATCCTCTCCCTAGGTAGGGAAATGGGAAAGTTAACACAGCGTGGGGCTGGAGGAACACAGCAGGCCAAGCAGCATCAGAGGAGCAGGAAAGCTGACGTTTCGGGTCAGGACCCCACTGCAAAGCCGAAGGGACCCAACCCGAAACGTTAGCTTTCCGGCTCCTCTGATGCTGCCTGGCCTGCTGTGTTCCTCCAGCCCCACGCTGTGTTATCTCAGACTCCAGCATCGGCAGTTCCTACTGTCTCTAAATGGGAAAGTTACTTGCCTACTTTATACAGTACCAGATTTTACTGTTCAGAAGCGAATGGGCAGTAAAATTGAACAAGTTGTATCATGGGTGAACAACCTGAACAGTTCAGGCCACAATTTAATTCCTATCCTTACAATTCACAGAATGTTAAGTACGGAACACAAATTAGTCATTCAGAGTTGATTCAAATTTTGCAAACATTGCAGTGTACCTTCCAAGCAAATGCATTTATAATTACTTTGCCTTTTAAAAAGTCATAGGATTTGCAAGTTATCTCTCAAACACTTCAACGTCTTTCTTGTACAATGAATATTATGTGAATAAACTAGGTAGCAATTTTCTGTAAGGACTGCTACATATACAGTAAAGAAAGACCACTTCATCTATATTGGGCAGTGGAGGGAGAAAAGGTCATTTTGAGAATTCCTCCTATGGAATAATATCATGGGTTTTTCAAGATTCACCAGAATCACCAGGATCACCAGAACAGGAGCTTTAAGCCATGACCAACCTCCCTCATATGGTGAGAACACTATATGAAGAGCGATGTTCTGAAGCAAGTTTACCTGATTTTAAGGCACAGGTTTTTCTTTGGGTGATGGCCAAAGATGATAATGCCCAGAAGATAGTGAGTCTCAGCCCACTGAATCAGCAACAGCATTTTCAGCTGTACACGTTGTGTTCTGGGCTCGTTTCCTTCCTGTTTTGACATTTAAAGCGCCGAGCCATATGGATCAGCAGGACTTTAAGGACTCAGTATGACATAACAACCAAAAGATAGAGTCTGTAGTTTTAATTCTAATATGGTTCTTGGGTCAAACCCCACTGCCATGATATGGTGTGAGTGTTTCTCTATATGTTAACCAATGTAACATACACTGTGAAGTCTGGGTTCTTGTCTCGACAAATATCATGAAGTTTGTTAACAGCACTAATTATACACATAATTGTGATATCTCAAACTAGCATATAGTCTGAGCTCTGTGCTTACTGATGTCAAAGCTAGATAGTGAATTGGTGCTGCATGCAGGGTTTGTGTAAGCAGTAATGGAAGAGGCCCTGGTAGAGTTGAGAAGAAGACGGAGATTATCCGAGGAGTTGGTGTCATCTGGAAGATAAGATTGTACGGCTAGGAGGTAAGCATGTGTTCAGGCACTCTGAGTTGAAGCAATATTGGAGGGAATCTAGAGGGAAGAGTGAAATCCCTTTGGAGAAAGATGTCAGTTTAATGAAACTTTTGTGACCCTCCCTACTTACTGACATCTATGTGGGCTCCTAATAAAAGTGTGGGATTTGTCTTGATGACAATGGCCATTTAATATACAGGATATATGCATGACCACCACTTTCTAGTTAACTTATGTTTGCCTCATACTGATTTTTGTAGGTTACAGTATAAAGAAAATATTGTTTGTTAATTTATATTTACCTCCTGTCAAGTTTGGATACCAGCGTATAAGACAGATACGACAAACAATTATACTTTTCTGACTTGGTGTAGTAATGTTCCTGGTTAGTTGTTCAAACTCAAAAATATTGTGATGTTGTTCTATTGGCATGGATTTGGGATTCCCAAGTTTTAAACAATGAATTATGGCTCTGTCACTGGACTATTACGACACGTGGGGGTCTGGTCTGTGATAAAAAGAATATCATTGGAGATTTGGTAAATAACTGTACACAGTCCTTGGGATAGTTTACTATTTCAATGACTACTAAAAAGATGAATGCAATTTTCCAGTGCATTAGTTTGTGTTTGAGGGTCATGTCTCCACAATGAACCATTACTTGTTTACTAGGAAAATTCCATCAAAGATTTGCTTTTCTGTACATGCTTCTGCAAAAGGAGTAAGATGCATTCAATCGTGAACCATGAGAGAATGTCTACACAAACGGAGTGAAATACATAAATATTTGAACTTACTGGTAAGTGAATGCCTTGATTTTTGTCATGTATTGCACTCAAGCAAGCTTGAGTTGCAGCATCAAGTGAGTTATTGATGGGGAGGCCTGGTGCTATTATCGGTAGACTATTAATCCAGAAACCCAACTAATGTTCGACCTGGATTCGAATCCTGCTATGGAGGTGAATTCAATAAAAAAACAAACAGGTCTGGAATTAAGAATCTACTAATGACTGTGAAATCATTGTTGATTATCAGGAAAAATCCGTCTGGTTCACTCATGTCCTTCAGGGAAGGAAATCTGCCAACCTCACCTGGTCTGACCTATATGTGACTCTAGACCCACAGCAATGTGGTTGACTCTCAGTTGCCTTCTGAAGTGGCATAGCAAGCCACTCAGTTGTGCCAATCGCTACAAACTCTCGCTAATAGCATTGCAGGTCAATCCACAGCAGGTAGACAGTTCAAGCAGGCAGCTCACCACCACCTTCTCAAGGGCAACTAGGGATGGGCACTTTATAAATGCTGGCCAACCAGCGACGCCCACATCCCACAAATAAATTTTAAAAATTAAGATCGACCTCTGTATCAGATACTGTCATCCCTACTAGATTAGTACACCATGGAAAGAATCTTTATTTATGCCTTGCTCTTGTTTTATATTATGTTGAAACTGAACTGCGATGGTGCCATGATCAATTGTATTTTCTGCAAACACTAAAAATATGTTAAAAGTAACTGTAAAACGAAAATTCAGGGAATTCAAATCTTTAATTGAACTCAATATTTTTCCATTACTGTAACCTCCTCCAGCCCTATAATCCTCCAAGAACTCTCTTGTTGCTCCATTGCTGGCCTCTTGCGATCCCCAATTTTCAACTCTGCACCCCTGGGGGCTGTACCTTCAGTTGTCCAGCTTTGAAATTATCTTCCTAAACCTGTGCACCCTCCACCTCTCTCCCCTCTTTTAGAACCTATCTTGAAGCATATATCATTGGTCAAGCTTTTAGGCCCATGATCTCAATCGCCTCCTTTTGGCTCACTGCCAGTTTTATTTTGTATTTACTTATAGTATTTTTTGACTTGAATTAGCACTTGTGGGATGAAAAAAGTACAGTTAACATTTCAGGTCAAGGGATTGCCAGCATTTACAGAGTTCTGATTTTAGTCTTTTAATCTCCTGTGAAGCAGTGGTCACTATAGTAAAGATACAGTATAAATGCAATTGTTGTTGCCATTTGAATTCGGGTACCATGTTTCTTGCCTTTCCTGTTTGCATCTTCCTTCCCATTCTTGTCCAGATATGAGGCCATAAGGTAGAGGAGCAAAATCAGTCCATTCAGCCCATCAAGACTGTTCCACCGTTTGATCGTGGATGGCATATTTCTCAACCCCACTCTCCTGCCTTCTCCCTGTAACCCTTGATCTCTTTACCAATCAAGAGCCTATCTATTGCCATCTTAAATCTCAGTGAGATTCCTCTTCTTTTGAGTACAGAACCAGAGTCCTCAACTGCTCCTCATATGACAAGCTATTCATCCCTGGGATCGTTCTTTTAAATTTTCTCTGGATTTCCTCTAACGGCAGTACATCCTTCCTTAGATATGGGGCTCAAAGCTGCTCACAATATTCCAATAATTGTCTGACCAGAGACTAATACACCCTCAGCAGCACATCTCTGCTCTTATATTCTAGCCCTCTTGAAATGAATGCTTACTTTGCATTTGCCTTCCCAACTGCCAACTGAACCTACATGCTAACCTTAAGAGAAATCTGAAGTAGGATTCTTGAGTACCTTTGTGCTTCAGATTTCCAAAGCCTTTCCCTACTTAGAAAATAGCCTACAGCACTATGATTTCTACCAAAGTGGTTCAGACTTCCTTTATTCCAAGCCATTAATATATTGCATTTCTTGGCAGCTTTGCAAATGTGTTTACTCAGTCACCAACATGCATTCCATTCCATAAATTTTTCCAAATGCAGCGAGCGACTGCTCATAAAGTCAGACAGTACTTCAAAAAATGTCTCGTGTCACAAGTCTGTTTTCCATCTTTATCCATTTGGCAAAATGTTCTTCGGAAATAGATAATTCTTCAAGAAGGCATAGACCGAAATGCCCAGATTTGTTGATTAAAATCACTTTGTGCTTCCAAAATACATTAAGCTTGAAACACAAATGAAATCTACAGCTTGGAGATAGTAGGAAGTCTTTTACCCAAGCTCCTGTGATAATCAGGCATCGATAAGTGAACATGACCTTGCAATTATTAGCTTAAACACTTACTGAACTCAGATGTATGATTTCCAAAAGAGAAACAAATAGGCCTTCTTCTTGAATATAACTCTTCCCCGGAAACCATTAGTTTCCTAAATATTGCGTAGCAAAGCATAATACAAGCACTAGGACAAAAACTAGCTTCGGTGAAAACACAAACCTGTCAGCAGCAAATTGACAGCCCATTTCAATTTAATGGACAAATTAATTGGGCAAAAAATAAAATGGCCTGATGCTTCCTGAGCTCATTTTGCATTCTGCCCAACCAAATTTGTATTTAGTAGGTAGTCCTCGATTAATATCTGTAGCTGTGCTCCTCCAAATCATGACTTTAAGTGAGTCATTTGATTCCAGTGAGAAACTTTGTTTAAACTGGAGTTAAGGTCCTTCAGTCATTGTCCTGTGTGAAGGAAAACAAATTGTAAATGTTAAAATAGCATTCTGTACATGTGCATTCCTAACTGAAATAATATACGAAGTAAAATAAATTATTGAATATAACAGAAAAACAATATAAATTTAATAGTATTCATCAGTCTGCTTTAAACTCAGACATTGATGGTTTTTGTCTACCCACAGTAATCCTGAAACTCAGCTTTGTCTGTTTCCCATTTATTCTATCTCTGTCAGTCTGTGGGAAGGCAACGGCCTGGTGGTATTATTGTTGGATTGTTAATCCAGAGACACCGAATGTTCTGTGGACCTGAATTTGAATACTGCCAAGGTAGATGGTGGAATGTGAATTCACTTAAAAAAAAACTGAATTAAGAGTCTAATGCTAACCATGAATTCATCGCTGATTGTCGGGGAAAAAAACCCCATCTGGTTCACTAATGTCCTTTAGGGAAGGAATCTGCCATCTTTATAAAAACCAAAAGAACTGCAGATGCTGTAAATCAGAAACAAAAACAAAGTTGCTGGAAAAGCTCAGCAGACCTGGCAGCACCTGTGAAGGAAAAATCAGAATTAACATTTCGAGTCTGGTGACCCTTCCTCAGAACTGAATCCAAAATGTTAACTCTGATTTTTTTCTTCACAGATGCTGCTGGATCTGATGAGCTTTTCCAGTAATTTTGTTTTTGTAATCTGCCATCTTTCCCTGATCTGGCCTACATGTGACTCCAGACCCACAGCAATGTGGTTGACTTTTTCTTTATTCATTCACAGGCTGAGGGTGTTGCTGGCTAGGCAGCATTTATTGCCCATCCCTAATTGCCCAGAGGGCAGTTAAGAGTCAACCACATTGCTGAGGGTCTGGAGTCATATGTAGGCCAGACCAGGTAAGGGTGGTAGTTTCCTTTCCTAAAGGACATTAGTGAACCAGATGGGTTTTTCCCAACAATAGACAATGGATTCATGGTCATCGTTTGACTCTTAATTCCAGATATTTATTGAATTCAAATTCCACCATCTACCATGGTGGGATTCGAACCCAGGTCCTCAGAACATTACCTGGGTCACTGGATTAATAGTCCAGCGATAATACCACTCAGCCATCGCCTTCCCTCCAACTCTAAACTGCCCTGTAGGCAATTAGGGATGGGCAATAAATGCAGGCCTAGCTAATGATACCCTCATCCCATGAATAAAAAAAATTTCACGGTTATATTAATTACAAGCCCCATGTGGAGAAGATTGTGTCTCACTCTCCATTTCTTGTTCTCCTTTTTCTCCCTCTCTTCTTCTCTATGTCTGTCTGTCTGTCTGTCTGTCTCTCTCTCTCTCTCTCTCTCTCTCCTCTCTTCCCAATCTGCCTTCTGTCTGCTGCAACATGGCAGCCACATCAGGCTCCATCGTCAGAAGACTCTGACACATGATGTGTAACACAAGCACACAGTGCACATAAAGTGATGTCAATCTCAAAATGGAGATGTAATTCAAAGGAGCAGGTCCTTTAGAAGGAAGCCACATTCAAGTGAAAGGACATTAAGAAGCATGATTTTAAAATGAGAACTTCCTGCACAATGGACTCTTCCATGTTTTCAAAAGTGTTCTGTTGGATTTCTTTATAGAGTCATAGAGTCATACAGCACGGAAACAAACCATTCAGTCCAGCTCATCCATGCTGACCAAGTTTCCCAAACTAAACTAGTCCTCCTTGCCTGCATCGTTTGCAAGTAGGGAAATATTTGACAATAGATATTCATAATAATTAAATGAAGAAAGTGGATGCATGGCGGTAAAAACAAAATTCTGCGTGAGTTGTTATGATCTAGAATTCACTCTTTGAAGAGGTGGTGGAAGCAGATTTAATAATGTCTTGCAAAAAGGAATTTGACAAGTACATGAAAATATATCTGTGTGGAAATAACAGGGGAGTCAAAATAATTTGAAAGTTTTTTCAAAGAGCTAGAAAAGGCATGATGGGCCAAGTAGCCTCCTTCCATGCTGTATCATTCCATGGTTCTATAATCAATACTATTGATTATTAATGATATCTCAGTAGCAAAACTGAATCTTATCTGGCATAACTAATTAGGAGGATAACTGTGAGAGTGATGGAGTGAATATTTGGTGACGTAGAAACCAGGAGATTAATCTAATTAGTTTCTGCCATCTCTAATTTCAAAACTAAAACAATCAGCATCTTGAACCTGATCTGTTGCGTTTAATGAATGCGTTACTCATATGATCAAATATATATTTTTTAAAAAATTTCTGACAAACCTCTACAAATCCTTCAACAAAATGGACATAACCACTGAATTTTTGCTAAGCAGAAAGCACAATTTCAAAGGTTCAAATGAAGTGTCTATCTTTTTTTTTGAGTAAGATACTGTATGGTTCTGAATCCAAAACCATCTATGATGAAGTATCTTCCCTGTCGTTACGTCTGTGCACAGCTTCAAAGTAAATTATTATCTTGTGAAGACTTTTACAGAGAACCTTGGTGATTATAATATCACCAAAATCTGAAACACTTTGGCTTAATTATTGCTCTGAATTAAACTAAATCTTTGAATAGCTGTTGAAATGTTCCAAACCAAGGTTATCATGATCACTTGGAAGGTTTCAGCAATCAAAGAACAATACTGCACAGGGACAGGTCCTACGGCCCTCCAAATCTGTGCCAACACATTTTGCCCTCCGTACTAAAACTGTCTTCACTTAGAGGATCCGTGTCCCTCTATTCCCTTTTTATTCATGTATTCATCCAGGTGCTTCTTGAATGCTGCTATTGTGGCTGTTTCCATCATTTCTATCAGCTAATGAATATCCTTTAAAAATAAAATTCTGAACTGATGTGATCAAGTTGTAAGAGGACTTTGCTCCCTAAGTGAAAGGGGGAAGGATTACGCTTCGATAGTTTTGTTTTTGCTTCACATGAACTACCATCCCATTAGTGTCCAAGATGATTCTTAAGAAAAATAAACCTTGCCTCCTCCAAATAACCTCATTCCACTAGTAACAGGTCTAGCCATGGTCTGATACTTACTAGGATGACTAATCATTGTCACTGATAGTTAGATTTAATTAGTTTAATTAAATATTTGAACAGCTTAAACTGTCTAGTTTCTTTCCTATCATGAAGAAGATTTCCACAGTTACAATGATCAGTATTACCTGACCAATGGCATGACGAGCAGCACCAATTGTATTTCTAATGTAATATTCAGTTTGTGGAAGTTTCCATTTTACATTGCTCTCCAAACCAATGTTTATGCTGTACTTAACATGAGCTAAAGTGCTATTGTGAAATGTTACTGGTTGTATTTTATCTGAATTCTGTTCACAACTGGCATAATAATCAAATCAGTCAGCTAGGACTGATAGGCAAGAACAGATGCTGGGTTGGTTAATATGTAATATGGTTAATATGTAGTGATGTTTATTGGCACATTTTGTGTACATTAGTCTCTGTTTGTATCTGTGTCATTGCCACAGTAAATCAGGTATTAATAGCAAAAGTTCCGAATTCCAACCAAAGGCTGCTGTGCACAGAATCCATTTGATAGACAATAGAAATTTATTCTTTTAACAATAATGCTAAGGATGTTGTTGAACCAAAAATTCATAGCTTCCTGATTACTATCAATTACAAAACTTATTTGCCATCAACTTGTAAAGCTATATTATCCACAGCCACAACATGATTTGTTTTTCTGCTATAGAAATATTTTATTAGTTTATTTATTGCCATAAGTTTAGTCTATTTACCTCATCAATGTTGGCTAAGTAATTAACTTTAAGTTTATCATTCTTGTTTCAGATTGTGTAATTCAATTATGTAATGATCACTATTTCCCTGTGAGTTGTTCACTGATGTTAGTAATTAATCCTGTCTCATTGCACATAATTAAATTTAAAATAACTTTGTCCCTGATGGATTCCACAACATATTGTTCCAAGAAGCTGTCATGGGAAGCACTCTGCAAGCTCATCTTTCAGAATATGTGCCAATTTGCTTACTGCAGTCTGTATGAAAATTGAGGTCCACTACAACTCCTACCTTACTTTTGTTACAAGCTTGAATATAATGACTTGTTTAATATTTAGTCCAATGGTGAAAGACTGTTAAATGAGTCATATAAATTAATTCCATTACCATTTTCCATCTATTGCTATTCTTAATCCTTACTCATTGTGATTCCACTCCCTGAATTTGTGTGCAAAGATTCTTTTTCATTGATATACTTGCACATCATTTATTACCAGGCTACCTCTCTTCATTTCAAATTGTTGTGGACCATGGAATTTTTAATTCCTAACCTTGGTCACCTTGTAACCATATCTCTGTAACAGGAATTAAGTATAAATCATTCATCTCTATATGTATTGCAATTTTACTTATCTTATTGCAGCTGCTCCAAGCACCAAGATAAATTGACTTCAGTTTTTAATTTACACCTATTCTCTGCATGGACTTTGCTCTCTTACTATATTACATTTAAGCTCTGTTCCATATTTTCACCTCATTTTGTCTTTGCTCACATCGCTACACTTTTTATTGCCTCAACTTTATCTTTGGATTTCTCTGAATACCCACGTAAAAACCCTTCTTCCCCCCACCCCCGTTACTTTTCCCCTTCCCTGACTCTATTTGCTAGTGCAGTTTTATGGTTATACTTTCAGTAGTCCCCAACCACGCTTTGGTTTTACTGTATTTCTATCCTGCACTATTGCATTATCTTTTCTCTTTACCTTTCCAAATCTCCCCTCACATGAACCCTCATCCTCCACTATTTGCGTTAAAGCCCTCTCTAAAATATTAGTTATACAACTTAGCAGAATGCTGAGACCTAGGTTAAAGTTCAAACATTACTGATGCTAGTCGGAACATTCTCTAATAGTTGGATTCTACAAGTCCCTGTAAAGAAATATGAGCAGTGGGTAGGAGAAAGAAATTAAGGCCAAAGGTCGATCACAATTGTATTGAATGGCAGACCAGTCTTAAATAATGTATTGTTCCCTCCTGCTCCTGTTCTCATCAAAAACAGATTACAGTATTAATTGTCATTAATGTTGTTGGACAATCCAGTGACAAAGTTGCCTGCTACATTTGCTTAGATTTGACTTCTGTGTCTACTCATCTGTGACTGTAAAAATCTCTGTGTAAATGCAAGTTTATCCTTTCCTAAACATTCTGCATCCGATACCAACACACATGCACAGGTACCATATAAATTGTGATACTTTTGGCCAGTAACTTGCTCTGAATTTCATTTGGTGTGCACAGATTTCAAGCTTCTCTTGTGCACCCTGATAAAGAGATGGGTTTGTAGAGATGTGCAGGAAAGTGAAAGCAGTGGAAAACCTAGTTCCAGAATTCTACTTCAAATTCATCCACGACCGGTAGTTGGATAATGCGATACTGATTTAAACAGGAGGAATTGTGTTAGCATCTAAATAAAAACTGAAAGAATTGCAGATGCTGGAAATTAGAAACAAAGACAGAAATTGCTGGAAAAGCTCATCAGGTCTGGCAGCATCTGTGGAGAGAAACAGAGTTAGCATTTCGGGTCCAGTGACCCTTCTTCATAACTCATAATTGTGTTAGCAAGTTTGTCAAAGAGTGAACAATTCACAAAGGGACTTTAGATTGATGAGATCAGAACATAAATCTTAGATTTGTTTAAAAGGCTAAGGTGGCAATTTTCAAGTTGAAGAGTGTTCTATAGCATATTAATTTTGTGGGTATTAATTGTATTAATTGTTCTTCATTTAAAATCCACAAGAATAAATTATATCTGTCTGTCATTTCCAAAAATTTCCTCAGACTTTTCTTCAGTTACAGCAGACAAAACATGAGCATTTGAGAAATTCCATTGCATAAATAACAAAACCATAAATAAGTGGGAGAACAGCAGCTGTAAAGGAATGAGACCACCAGCATTCAGTAGACTGGACAGTGTGCTGTTGATCACACAGAGTAAATGTTGGTGCTGTCAGACAATTACTTTCAGAACCACTGTGACCTTTTGTTTTAGTCCATGGAGATAAAACAAATCATCTGTGCAAAAAGAAATTTTGCAGTGCTGAAACAGTTCAAAATACTTACAGATTCAATTACTTTTAGCAAGCAGCGAATGTCAAAATGCAGGAATACATTATGTTCAGACCATTAACCTTTCTGTGGCTTGTAAACATATGTTTCCTGTGAACTAGATGCAAAGACAGACATAATTTCTAATGTTACAGTAAATTAATTTAGTTAAAAGGGCTACTTGGCTATTCATCAAAGCTACAGGGCAACCAGTTCATACTTTGTTCTCTTTGGGTGACAGCTCTGATAAATAATGGGCCATTGGGGATCATCTTTAATTTCACCTCCCAGAAAATGATCTGATGGGTCTGCCTATACATTGCCAAACCTGCCCTAATGGATTTCCCTCTGATTTCAATCTTGCCAAATTAGTACCCAGACAATAAGGTGAAAATTTAATCTGTTATATTCAAATTAAACACTATTGCTGAAATCACAACAACTATTCATTTTACTATTTGCAAGGATATTGTTTAAGCTGGTCAGACGCTTATAGTTATCAAGCTTCATAGTAGGAGTTGGTCATCTCAGGCTGGTCATGGTTATAGGCATAGAGTCACAAGGACAGAAACAGACACTCTGGTCTAACCAGTCCATGCCGACCATGATCCTAAGCTAAGCTATTCCCACCTGCCTTCTCCTGGTCCCTATCCCTCCAGACTTTTCCTATTCATGTATTTACCCAAATGTCATTTAAACATTGCAATTGTACCTACATCCACCACTTCCTCAGGAAGGTCATTTTGCACACGAACCACCCTCTATGTAAAAAAATTGCCCCTTGTCTTTTTTAAATCTCTTTTCTCTCGTCTTGAAAATTTGCCCCCAGTCTTGAAATGCCCTAACCTACCTTAACTCTGTCTATATCCCTTATGATTTTATAAACATCTATAAGATCAGCTGTCAACCTCCTGTGCTCTAGTAGAAAAAAGTCCCAGCCTATCCAGCCTTGCTTTACAATTCAAACCTTCTATACCCAGCAACATCCTGGTAAATCTCTTCTGAACCCCCTTTAGCTTAATAATATCTTTCTTATGACAAATGTATCTATTTTGTCCAGGTGGCTCCACTTCAGATAGTTCAGCAAGGCTTGTACCTCTCAGCAGGGAGCTCGTACATAATGAAAGAGGTGAAAATGTTTGCTTTCTGTCAGCTTTGGCAATGTTAAAAATTTCACTACTTTCCTGTGAGTACGGTATATTGTGTCACCCACTTAAAAGGAGGGAAGTCCAACAGCATTTGATACACCAACTAGTGTGCCACTTCCTATTGGTTATGTGTGAAATTTACTTCATTTGAAAGTGAAATCATCGAGCTGACTTCTCAGTTAGACTCATTTCACTTGCATCCTGATTTGGAATGATATCACTGTTCCTTCAATGCCTCTGAGTCAAAATCCTAGAACTCCCCTAACCAACATTATGGACAGACCTGTCACCCAATGACTGCAGCAGTTCAAGAAAGCAGCTCACTATCATCATTTCCAGTGCTTTCAGGAATAGGCAATATATGCCTGTTCAACCAGTGATATCTGCACCCAATGAATCATCTTTTTTTTTCAAACAAAACTAATGCTTTCATAACAATTTGTAACAAAGGACCATATTTACAACTGGGGCAAAGAACTGTCTCCATTCAACTGATTATAAAAATTTCAGGCGTGTATTTCACTTCCTATCTCTTGGTTTCTTTCAGAAATTACTGCCATTGAATGATGTTAAAATCTTGAGAGGCAAATTTTGCCTTTGGCTTGAAGTGGATTTAATGTCGATAGTTCTGTTTCACTTTTGTACTGGAGCAACTGTTCCTCCTGTACTTCCCCTATCTTGAGACCTACTGACCCTCTGCAAGAACTGATTTCTTTTTCTTATGTCCCTGCTCCCTTTGAACTCACTTACACTGAACACTGAGTCATATGAATTAGGAGTGGCCACTCAGCTCCCTGAGCCCATTCTGCCATTTAACAAGATCATAGCTAATCTGATTTCTCCACATTCCTACCTCCTCCCACCCTCATAAAATGTCATCTCCTTATCCTTAATGTAATAACTTCTGTCATTAAGATATTCAAAAACTCTGCTTCCATTGCCTTCTGAGGAAGTGTGATCAAAAGACTCTTGACCCTTTGTGAGAAAGTAATTCTCCTCTACCCCATCTTAAATGGGCAACCATTATTTTTAAACAGTGACCCCTTAGCTTCCAGAAGGGGGATGATCATTTCCACATGCACCTTGTCAAGAAGTCTCAGGATCTTGTATGTTTCGATCAGGTTTTCATGTTTTAAGCTTTAGTGGATACAAGTTTAGCCTGTTAAACTTTTCCTCAGAAGGTAACCCACCCTTTACAGGTATTAGTGTAGTAAACCTTCTGTAAACAGCTTCCTAAGTATTTACAACTTCCTTTAAATTAGGACACAGATACTGCACTAAATCCTCTAGATGTGATTTCACCAATACCTTATATCCCTGAAGCATAATATTCCTGCTGTTTTAGCCAGTCTAACTTTGCCTCAGAAGACCACCCACCCATTCCAGATATTAGTCTGATAAATCCTCGCTGAAACTTCCAACAAATTTACATTCTTCCTTAATTAAGGAGGTCACTGCTGTACCCAGTACTTTTGCTATGTTCCTCCCCTGCTTTCATTTCCAGCTTTACAGTTATTTCTAGAATGTTACTTCTGTACTCTGTAGTTAAAGCCAAAGTAAAATGTCCGTTCAATTCATCTGGCATCTCCTTATTTTCCTTTATTAATTCCACAGGCTCACTTTCCATAAGACCATTATTCGCCTTGTTAATGTTTTTCTCTCTTAATTAAGAACATCTAATGTCTGATTTTCTATTTCTAGCTTACTTTGTCTTGTCCTTTAATTTTTCCTATTTTATTGATAGTTTTGTTATTCTTTGCTGCATTTTATATTTTGTCTAATCTTCTGGCCTGCCATCTATCTTCATGTAATTATATGGTTTAGTTCCTTTATGTTTTAGACTACCTTTAAACTTTGAGAAGATTAATGTTGGGGAGAACTCCTTCCTCCTGGGAATAGCAGCTGCCAGTAATTTACCTGTACCTGAGCATAAACTGTCACTTACACAGTGCACAATGCCATGATGTATGAACATTACAACTATGACTGAGCATTTAAATAGGTTATCACAAATCAATAAGACTGCAGTTTGATGCAACATTAAGCCCAAGTTGAAGAAACCTGAACTAGTTTTGAGTCAGGTTAAGTGTCCGATTGATTTTCTCAAGGTGAATAAAAAAGGATTCACTCTCCTACACTGCAGTGTACGGTGAGAGCAGTTGTCTTAAAGATTTAATTTTGGAAGTGTCTTTTAAGACTATATTTATAGAGCACGGTGACAGAAATCATTACCACTGGGAGTAATCTCTTACCAAATGCATGTTGTAAACAGATAGTTTTGCCGATAAAGCTGCTAAATCCTAGGCCTCATTAGTCCAGCTTCTGTAGAGATTACTGACAGCACAAACTATGTTAAGCGTGCTTTTTGGCGCATTGCTACCATCATCAAACCAACAGCACATTGACATTGACAAGGCTTCACTTCCTGTCCATGGGAGCTAGTTTCTGTCAGCAATAATTTTTAGTCTTTTTGTTCCGATCGTTTTCTGATACAGTAAAAGGAAATCATTTCCTCTGGCGGGGTGTCAAGATGAAAGGGGTTAACCTTAAACCTTCAGCTCGCCTGTTCAGGGTTGATGTCACAAACCAGTTCTTTATGTAAAGACTGGTGCAAATTTGCAACGGTCTTAGCTTATTTGTAATTGGATGTAACATAGGTACAGACTTCAGCTTGGAAATTACCCAGTGCTGTCAATTTATCAACAGTATATTTACCGCACATCTGTCAATTGCTGGCTGTCTGACTTGAGTGGGATATGAAACAGAAAGATGACTGAAATGTGAGAAGCACCAGCTGACTCTGGGGATATCTGCACACAACCCATAAAAGCGTACAGATTCAGTTCTGTGCTGTATCTTTATGGCACAAAGCCAAGTTCCTCTTATCACACTCTGTATGGGGCCAATTATAACCAATCTTGCTTGGTGTGAAGGTGACTCGAATTGTTCGGCTGATGAGTTTACAGCCCGATCGGTTTTGCTCCATGACTGATTTTGCTTCACATTGTTGAGGTTGGTTGGCTCGCCGAGCTTGTTTCTTGTGCCATGCCGTTTCGTTACCGTGCTGGGTAACATTCTCAGTGCAGCCTCTGATGAAGCGTCGGTGTGTGTTCCCGCTTGGTTTTTAAACTCTGGGGTTCGTTGCGATGGATTGCCTCACTTCCGGGTTTCCTCCGTAGTGGAATGTATATGGGTTCGAGTTCAATGTGTTTATTAATAGCCTGCTTCGTGGAGTGCCATGCTTCCAGGAATTCTCGTGCTTGTCTCTGCCTAGCCTGTCCCAGGATCTTGGTGTTGTCCCAGTCGAAGTGGTGGTTCTCCTTATCCATGTGGATTGAGATGAGGGAGTATTGGTCGTGTCTTTTTGTAGCCAGTTGGTGTTTATGTACTCTTGTTGTTAGTTTCCTTCCTGTTTGTCCGATGTAGTGTTTCTCACCATCCCTGCAGGGGATGTTGTAGATGACATTGGTCCTGTCCATGGCGGGGAGTGGGTCTTTAGTTCAGGTGAGCAGTTGTCGTAGGGTTGACATGGGCTTGCGTGCCACTCTGATGCCCAGCAGTTGTAGGAGTCTTGTGGTGAGTTCTGACGTGTTCCTGATGTAGGGTAGTGTGATGAGTGTGTCGGGGCGCGTAGAATCTTTCTGAAGCTGTTCGTGTAGGCGTCTCCTGACCCAGTTCTTTGGATATCCATTATCCTTGAACACTTGGAAGAGGTATTCCTCCTCCTCTTAGTGTAGTTCCATGTTGCTGCAGTGTGTTGTTGCCCTTTTAAATAGTGTTCGCACGCAGCTTTGTTTGTGTGGTCAGAGGATGCCTACATGAACAGCATCAGAAAGATTCTACACGGCCCAACACACTCATCATACTACCTTACATCAGGAACACGTTGGAACTCACCACAAGACTCCTACGACCACTGGGCATCAGAGTGGCACGCAAGCCCATGTCAACCCTATGACAACTGCTCACCCGAACTAAAGACCCACTCCCCGCCATGGACAGGACCAACGTCATCTACAACATCCCCTGCAGAGACTGTGAGAAACATTACATCGGACAAACAGGAAGGAAACTAACAACAAGAGTACATGAACATCAACTGGCTACAAAAATGCACGACCAATACTCCCTCATCTCAATCCACATGGACAAGGAGAACCACCACTTCGACTGGGACAACACCAAGATCCTGGGACAGGCTAGGCAGAGACAAGCACGAGAATTCCTGGAAGCATGGCACTCCACAAAGCAGGCTATTAATGAACACATTGAACTCCACCCCATATACATTCCACTACGGAGGAAACCCGGAAGTGAGGCAATCCATCTCAACGGACCCCAGAGTTTAAAAACCAGGCGGGAAAACACACCGTCGCTTCATCAGAGGCTGCACTGAAGATGTTACCCAGCACGGTAACGAAACGGCATGGCACAAGAAACAAGCTCGGCAAGCCAACCAACCTCAACACCCACAACCTGAGCTACAGATCTACTCCAAAACCTTTGCTTCACATTGATTATAATAGAAAGTAAAACGTGCAACAGGGAACCTGTGTTGTCACACTGAATGGCGCGTTCTTCCAGCCAGTGGATTAGATTAAAATTGACTCCATATATCTCTTGTGTCTTCAAGCCTGTGCTGTTATGTGCACCAGATAATGCACCCAGTGCAAATGCATTGGAGGAACTGATTCCAGGAGTTTGTATTTATGAAAACAAAGTGGGGAAGCTTTTCTTATGTTACAACTCTCATGTAATTGAGAAAAGGTATAATATAAAGTATCCCTTTAAACAGTTTTTAGAAAATCCAAAAATGAAAGTCTTGCTTATATCAACACCACCTTCTCAAGGACCACTAAGGACAGGTAGTAAATGTTGGCCCACAGTGAACAAAAAAAGCAATGGAGCAGATGTTGATGGCTGAATGGCCTACTCCTGTTGGAAGGCGAAGGTGGGGGAGGGCCAAGTTCAAGAGGGGGTGGGAGAAAGGGAAAGGAGGGGAAGATCTTGTGGAAGTAAGAGGAGGAGGAATTTTGCCAGGTTCTTGAGTAGATTTGTAGCTCAGGTTACGGATGCTGTGGTTGGTTGGCTCACTGAGCTAGTTCGTTAGTTCGTAGGCGTTTCATTACTCTGCTGGGTAACATCATCAGTGCAGCCTCCGATGAAGTGCTGTTGTGTTTTCCCGCCTGGTATTTAAACTCTGGGGTCCATTGGATTTGATTACCTCATTTCTGGGTTTTCTTTTGCAGTGGTGTATATATGGGGTTTGGTTCTATGTGCTTGTTGATGGCCTTCTTGGTGGAGAACCAGGCCTCTAGGAATTCCCGTGCTTGTCTCTGTTTGGCCTGTCCCAGCATCCTGACATTGTCCCAGTCGATCTGGTGGTTCTCCTTATCTGTGTGAATGGAGATGAGTGAGTATTGGTCGTGTCTTTTTGTTGCTAATTGGTGTTCATGTATTCTTGTGGCCATTTTCCTTCCTGTCTGCCCAGTGTAGTGTTTGTTGCAGCCTTTGCATGGGATCTTGTATATCATGTTGGTTCTGTCCATAGTGGGGAAGTGGTCTTTGGTTCAAGTTAGCAGATGGCAGAGGGTTGACGTAGGTTTGTGTGCCCCTCTGATGTCCAATGGTCGTAGGAGTCTTGTGGTCAATTTGTATATGTTCTTGACCTATGGTAACGTGCCAAGTATGTCAGGGCATACGGTATCTTCCTGTTGTTGTTTGTGTGATAGGGCCCAGAATTTTCTAATGGGCCTGGAAGACCGCAAAGGAGATCACTCCACCCCTCTTGCCCACCATAATTTCTCGGCCTCCCCTTGGCTGCTGATAAAATGCCCTTGCAGCAGGATGAGATGTTCAATTAGTATTTAATTAGCGACTTAAGAGCCTCAATTGACCCAAGTTCTGGCAGGACACGGACTGTCCCGCCCGTTCTTCATGTCACTGTACTGGGATGTGTGAGGGGGGAGTCTAGGGTGCGTATTATGTGAGACAGTACCTGAAAGGGTTAACTGACATCAGAAGGTAAGCTCCGCCCATCAATACATGGAAGGAATCCCCACTGTCCTGTAGGTTCTTCATATGTCCTAAGCACTTCTCAAGTTGGTATTTTTCATGGCAATTGTTTCTGCAGTACCAAAGTATACTTACCTTGCATCTGATATCATGCAGACAACCATGTAATATATGGATGCAATGTGAAGAGCTATTAAGCGAAAAGTAATAAAAAAAACTCCTGCTTAAACAGACGAAGATTACCTTGTAAAAAACTGAAAGAGCTGCGGATGCTGGAAATCAGAAACAAAAACAGAAATTGCTGGAAAAGCTCAGCAGGTCTGGCAACCTCTGTGGAGAGAAATCAGAATTAACATTTCGGGTCCAGTGACCCTTCCTCTGAACTGATGGCCATGTTTTATCTTCTGTCAGTTAACTATTTCAGGTAATATCTGTACTATCCCATAATAGACATCGTGCCCATTAGATTTTACATAATCTTACCAACTTCAGAACCACCTGTGGAATGTGTAAGGTCCAGTTCCAGATTTTCAGTTCAGATTTACTAATGAATTGAATTTAAATTTCACCAATGGAACCCAGTTCCTTGACTGGTATTTCAGACTTTGGATTACTCAATAAAATCATCTCCACACTTGCTGGGATATGTCACAGGGATGGACTTTCAAACAGGATGATACTTACATGAAAGAAAACGAAACAAGCAGTGCAGAAATAATTTTAGAACTGAATGCTGAACGTAAATTTTAAATAGTGATCTAATCAAATTGTAATGAGACTTTATACAGTAATGTTCAAACAAGTAGCTCAAGAATGAGAAATAAATAAAATAGACGAGAATAAGACATTAATCAGCTGTAAGCTAATGTAAGCCTCGTATTTTTTTGAAAAATTGGATCACATGAGCCAGTGGTGTCAAGAATCTGTGACAGTTTTATGGAATTATTTTGAACTTGTCAACCCAGATTTATTTATTTTCATTTGTGCCCAGACTAAGCAGTACAATAATTCGGAATAATTTAACTTCTGAAATGTTTTCCCAAAATGGTGTAGCTGGGGGTCCAGTGTGAAGAGAAGTCAAGGTTAGTTGCAGTTGTGGATTGGGAATGATTGATGGTGCTGTAGGATACCTGACATTGGGTATCTTTCCTTGACCACTAAATTCTTTCACCTTGAGTGCAAAGTTAACAAGTGAGCCACAATGTTATCTTCCACCATGTCCATTATCACCATTGCGTCTGTCACTGTGCCAGAGGTGGGACTAACAATGAGTTGAAGGCACAATGAGACTTACAGCAGGACTTGCAGCTAGTAGTCTAATTCACAGAATCAAAGAATCCTTGTCATGCAGAAAGAGGGCATTCAGCCCACTGACCCTCCAAAGAACATCCCACCCAGCCCCACCCCTAATCCTATCCCTGTAACCCCACAATTCGCATGCTAGTCCACCTAGCCTGCACACACATGCATACTACAGGGCAATTTCACAATGAGCAAACTCCATACAAACTGTTGCCCAAGGCTTAAACGAACCTGGGTCCCTGGCGTTGTAATTCACAGCAACAGTAATTTGTTAGCAGCGCAGCCAGAAGTGGTCATGTCACTATTTGCTGCCTGAAAACCGCCAGCTCGAAGGCAAAGGGATAAAATGTATAAGAATGACCCGACTTTCTGTGTGTTAACTTTTTCTCAATACGTAATTTATCATTATTTTCTTTATTATTAATTTGGAATGACATTGCCAGCAAGGCTAGCATTTGTTGCCCATCCCTAAGGACCCTTGGAAATGATATCAGAGTGCAGTTAAATGCCAACCACATTATCATTTAACCACATGTAGTCCAGACAATGAAAGGATGGCAGATTTCCCTCTATAATGGACATGAGTGAACAAGATGAGCTTTTGTGACAATTAACAATAATTTTCATGAATACCATTACTGAGACTAACTTTATCTTCCAGGTTTAAATTTAAATTCTACCAACTGCCATGGTGAGATTTAAGCCTATATTCCAAAGGCATTAACTTGGGCCTTTAGATTACAAATATTACCACTAATACAATATTCCCACCATCTGCCCAAATGTCTTCTATCAAAGGCCAATTGAATTTTATGCCGATTTGTTAAATTTCTGATTTGTAGAAGTTTATGTCAACAGCTTCTGCACAATTACAGGTAATATTTTCTCATATCTCAAACGTTTCATATCTTTTCTTTATTTTTCTTGGACTTACTTGCCCAAAAGATTTTCAGACAGTTGATCTCAGCAGAGAGAGAGTTTTGTTAATGTGTGTGTGTGTGTGTGTGTGTTTTCATTTATTTAGAAGGATATATCTTTATACTGTTGTATTTCGAACCATTAGATGTCGACAGGCCCAAAATTGGACATTCTAAATTGACCCACAGCTAGAGAAATCAGGCAGAAAATTGGCCACACTAAATTAAATGGCTGTTATCTGCTACAGAGAGCAATGGAAAGCAAGATCAAAGTGGTTAAAAGGTTCAATGGGAGGCCATTTACAATCATGCTGAGGATTGATTCTTCTCCAATGCACAATCAGTTTTCCAGCACTTTGACTGCCTGAGTATGTGCAGTTTACACCTTCTGGCATGGCAACAGTGAAGGGTGTTGATGCAACCCCATTGGATGAGTTGAATCTAGCTCTTGACTACACTGGCCAAAAGCCACAGAACATTCTGCAAAGTCCAGTGTGAGGGAGGGTAAAAACATACGCACCTGGAAGCCAGACCTTCAGTGAAGTCTTGCAGGGGAAACTTGAGGCAAGACTCATGGCAGAAGTCCTGCGGCAACCCAAAGAGACCCAGGAGAAGATCCACCCTGACCTGTGAGACCCTCCTTTTTATGGAAGGGAACCAGCCCTATGTTGGAGAGAAGAGAGATTCTAACAGCCAAGCTCGAGCACACGGATTGCTGTAGGTAATATCCTTTCTCAGACGTATAGCACGAGATAGATAGTAAACATTGTGGGAGTTTGGGAAATGCTTACAAGGAGTATTCTGTTAATCAAATCGAGTTGTGCCGCAACTTGAATTCTGTGACCCTTTGTCCACCTTGCTGACAAGAGCACTTGGTTAAATTCTTTTTAATACATAAACTGTTCAGCATGGACAAGAGTGTTAATAAGGTGAAATAATTGCGCAGAGGCCAGCATCACATCAGCAAGTCACCCTTTATTTACATGTGGACTGTACATGGGCTCTGAACAGCCAGTTCAAAGCCAGTCCCTAGACTGAGGAGACCTTCTAAATTTCCTCCGAGATAAAAGGTACTGCAGATGCTGGAGAATCCGAGATAACAAGCATGGGGCTGGATGAACACAGCAGGTCAAGCAGCATCATAGGAGCAGGAAAACTTGACGTTTTGGGCCTAAACCCTTCATCAGAAATGAAAAGGAAAACTTGACGTTTCGGGCCTAAACCCTTCATCTGAAATGAAGGGTTTAGGCCTGAAACGTCAAGTTTTCCTGCTCCTATGATGCTGCTTGACCTGCTGTGTTCATCCAGCCCCATGCTTTCTAAATTTCCTGTTTGTATTTGTCAGCCAGGGCTCCCTGATTGGTCCAGGTTAACAATCCCAATCAAGGATCTCACAGTCAATAAGATCCACATAGTTGTGGTTCCAATCACTACTTAAGGTTTGCATCTTTATTGAGTAATTTTTGTTTTTTTAATGAATCAATAGTTCTTGTGTCCTGTTGAAAAAAAACCTGGTTTCATTTATGTTCTAAAACCGAAATATGAGCATATATAATTGGTCATATCAATGATTGGGTAAAACATTTTTTTTAAAGATAAGTTGTAACTAATGAATTTTGGGACTTAACAGAAAGTACACACTTCCCAGCTCAGTCATAAGAATAGAACAACTGTTAACGTTGTTATCAAAATGCACAAAGCTTTTGCTGTGTTTCTAAATCAGTCATTACATCTGCAGTCATTTTAGTGACCCTGTATTTGGTACACTATCTTTTATAGTCCACCTCAGCTTTTTTCATTAGTTTTAAACATACAATCTGCCTGAGAGCTTTGGCAGCTCCAATTTTACTTTTTGTATTCCTGTGTTTTCTCTCAACTTTACAGCATTTGATTCAGTTCATTGAAATGAACAGCAAATAAATCATTGTGATTTTTTTGTGAAGTAAAACTCCCACTGAGGGCTCTAAAAATGAATTAAATCAGCAAGTTGTAAAAGTGATGGCAATCCAACCTGGATATTTTATTTCCTTTCTTGGCATCGTGCACTGTTAAATCAGGAAAATGCTTTATTTCTTTCTTGAATGCTGGATTTGATTTGTATTCAGTGCCCTAGTAACCTACTGCATCAGTCATTAGACTTAAATCTCATGTAATTAATGTATAAATCATATATGGCTTAAAACTGCCTATGTTTAATATCCTGGCTCTGTAACCAAACTGTGTTCATCCTTTTGAAAAGTGTAATATCTCCTCCCTGATCCAGTAACTTTGAATAGTGTGGTAAGAGTAGAGAAAGTGGAATTTTGATCTCATCCTAAAAATCTGATTTTGTTTGTGTTTTACATTTAACTTAAACTTGGACGTAAACAGTCAGTTTAATGTATTGATGTATAAGATCTCCACTGAAGAGAAGATGAAGTTAATTACTTAAGTACACCAGTTTGAATAGCATTTTTCCGTACCTGAGGATGGGCTAACTCAGAGCATATAAATGCACGCGTCTAAGTATGACCTAGCTCCAAGTATAAGTGGGAACACAGCACTGGGAGTTGAGTGAGTGCAGGAGTTTAGAAAAGAAGATGTTTCTTTCATAAATCTAATGTCATGACCATGTAGGAATTGTGTCCTACTCTACTATAGGGGAGGAATTAGCTGCATACCTGGTAAGTGGCTAGTGTCTATTCTATTCTTAAAGTTAAAGCTAATGTAGGATTTGGAGGTAAGGTTAATAAAATACATAAAAGTAAGAATGAAAAATTGAATAAAAAATTTAGATGCATGAAAGATGATAAGACTGGTAATGTATCATGGCCGCAGCAGATGGAAACTTCAAAATCATGCCTGCAGTGAACGTTTGTAACTTGAAAAGCTTTAGCTCAGTCATTGAGCTGAAATCCCTGCTGTAGACAATGCGATACATCAAGGAGGGGGGAAAGATACCTGGATATTTTGTTCAAGGAGGTGGACATACCTATAATATTGGTCTTCTGATTTGGTCAGTGGTTTGGGACAGTGAAGGATGGGTGCAGATGAAACAGGGAACCCAGAGGGCAGGACTACAAGACCATCACCATTTGCAATCCTTTGTGTTAGTTAGTAAATCCACCTTGCAGCAGCCTGCACTTACATCCAAACAATCAGAGAATATTTATTTCCATCATAAAATATTAATGCTTAATTTTAAAACATTATCTCCTAATTCTGTTCTCACCCACGAGAGTAATCAATGTTCCCACGTCCGCCTTGTGAAGGTCATTCAGAATCCTCTGAACTTCAGTAAAATTACTCATAGTTCTTCTGAACTTTGGTGAAAACAAGCCCAATTTGTCCAACCTTTCCTCTTAAGACTACCCACTTATTCAATCTATCAATGTAGTAAACCTCCTCTGAACCTGCCTCCAACACATTTATATTCTTCCTTAAATAAGACAACCAAAAGGGTATGCGATGTGTGATATGCGAGGTCTCACCAATACCCTGTATACAACTCAGAAATTACATTTTTATATGTCTAAAAGTTTTTAATTTTAGAAGTTCATTTCTTCTTGTAATAAAGGTTAACATTCTCTTAGCCTTGCTGATTATGTTCTGTGCCTGCAAACTATCCTGTTGTGATTTGAGCACTCAGATATCTAGATCCCTCTTCGCCTCAGAATTTTATAGTTGTTCTCTTATTTAAATAATATTTTTTGTTGTTTTATTCTTCCTGCCAAAGAAAACAAACTTCATTTCTGACACTAATCTCCGTCTGCTGGGTTTTAGCATTGTTACTTAACTAATTCAGTCTGTATCATTGTTGTCATCTTCAAAACATACCTTCTAACTATCATTGTGTCATCTGCAAACTTAACCACCATATTTTCAATCCCCTGAACTAAGTAATTGTAGAAAGTTGAGGGCCCAGCACCGACCTCTGTGGGATTCCTCCCGCACCCCCCCCCCC
>JAHRHZ010000078.1:8948682-9184138 GCA_024137785.1 Ginglymostoma cirratum
AAGGAGAGGATAGGTGGAGAGGAGGCAGACAAGTCGAAGAGGCGGGGATGGAGCCAGTAAAGGTGAGTGTAGGTAGGGGGGTAGGGAGGAGATAGGTCAGTCCAGGGAGGACGGACAGGTCAAGCTCCTCTATCCATCCTCTATCCGCCTCCCCCTCTCTCCCTATTTATTTCAGAACCCTCTTCCCCTCCCCCATTTCTGATGAAGGGTTTAGGCCCGAAACGTCAAGTTTTCCTGCTCCTATGATGCTGCTTGACCTGCTGTGTTCATCCAGCCCCATGCTTGTTACATCAGACTAGAAGTTACAGTGGGAAAGAACATAGAACAGTACAGCACAGTACAGGGCCTTCAGCCCACGATGTTGTGCCGAACTTTTACCCTAATCCTAAGGTCTATCTAACCTCCACCCCTACCTTATAATATCATCCATATGCCTATCTAATAGCCTCTTAAATGCCCCTAATGAGGCCAACTCCACTACACTCTCCGGCAATGCATTCCATGCCCCTACCACTCTCTGAGTAAAAAACCTACCTCTGACATCTCCCCTGTGTCTACCTTCACTCACTTTAAAACTATGCCCTCTCGAAATAGCCATCTCCACCCTAGGAAAAAGTCTCTGGCTGTCTACTCTATCTATACCTCTGATCATTTTGTACATATTTAAAGGACAAAACCAAACGTTCTGTATCTGAATTCACACAGTATTTGAAACAAAACAGACAAACTGATAGTGTAAATGAAAATAATGAAGTACATTCTGATATACCTTACAGAGAACTGTTTGCAGAATGCCACAGATTGGTCTTGAATATGGAAGGGTGAATGATATTTAAGAAGGACAAGACCTGAGGAGAAGGAAGAAGATTGGCTCTACTAATTAACCATGGTGTTATCACAAAGAATGACCTATGTTTAAGCAAATTGTACGTAGAAGTAGTTTGGAGATGAGAAAGGATTGTGGCATTTAGGCATGCCTCCTAACAGTGACCACATGGTTGGACAGAGTTGAAAGGAAGAAATAATGGTAGCTTGTCAGAAAGGTATGGCAATGATCATGGGGTCTTTAATCTAGTTATAGACTGCAAAAATCAGACAACTATAGCCTAGATGAGGAGCTCATTGAAGTTCATAGAGGTTCCTCTCCTTAACCAACAAGGCATTGTCAGTGAGAGTGAGAGGTAGATAGGTTCTCACCCACTGACGCAGAGGCTACTGCCACATGCACCTTCCTGTGATAGGACTTTTATGTGGCAATTTGAAGGTGTAGATCTTCAAATTTCCAAGCTCCAGTATGGAAACTTCCATAACATGTGCTTAAGTGATATTGGAGACTGTTATCAGTCACTGAAGTTAACCTTGCAAGAGATACTGCCTCATGCATGAATCTTATATCTTTGTTTTGACCACTGAACTGGTAAACTGGCACTGTAAAGTTCTCCCTTGGTATGCAGTCATCATCCATTCTGACATTGTGGTCTAGCCATTGTAATGCAGTGTTGCTCAGATAATGCCATCATATTTTCTAAGCCACAATACCTCTGTGATGTGGACTCTATTTTGCTACAGATCCTTCTTAAGCAATGCATAGGAAACAAATTCAATCTGCTTTCTTGCTTCTGATTTGTTGTTCAGATTTCAGCACTGTATAGCTGTCTACTAAGCACACAGGCATTATCGATTTGTAGCCATGAAGCAGTTGTGAGTTTAGCACTTCTCCAGGCTATTGCCTAAACTTGCCGCTCCTCGTCCTTTTCCTCAGGTCTTCCCCTTCCTAAATGTCATGTGCCGTTCCACATTTAGGACCCAATAAATCAGAAGATTATTCATTATTTTCATTTGCACTGTCAGTTCATCTGTTTTGTTTCAAATGCTGCCGTGATATTCACCATCTCATGAATTTTTATTTGAGTGAACTTCAAAATATTTCTAGTCACCCTGCCTTCTGCCTTTTTAACTTCTAATTTATTTCTCTCTAAGAAGTCTGTTCTAAATCATTATATTGTAATGAAATTTAGACTTCCTTATTTTCAGCTTTCAGGTCCCACTATCTATTTGGCAATCTTCCTAAAGATTGGAAGTCTAGCCATTGGCTGCAGACAGTATCAAGTATGTTGTTTGAGTTCAGTTGAGTTCATGCCAATTACTGAGTTGGTTTTGCTACCACTGAATAAACTGTTGTCACAGTCAGTTTTGGAAAGTCAGTCAAGTCTAAAGAGACAGCACTGAGTGAAGAGAGACATGTTGGAAGATATCAGTAAAATATTCTGTAGAGACAGAGCACTAAATGTTGGTTCGTATAGCACAGAAAGTCACGTTTTATCCAGTTTATTACTTTGGTCTTTGCTTTACTTATTTCCTTATTTCTCAAATGTGTTTAAACCTTTTTTTAAAAATCTCTTTTAATGTCATGTCCACCATCTTAGCTTTCAGGCTAAATTATGGGACAAAATTTAATATATCTCCCATTTCACAAGCATTACCTGTGAGTTTGTATATTTCCTCTTGGCCCTATATCTATCCTGATTTTTCTTTTGTTATTTAAGGGTCCGAAAGCATTGCATTTGTGCATGTTAAAAGATATAAAGAAGAGATACCTGAGCGACTATTAAATATATAGAGAAAAATCATTGGACAGGGAGATATTGCCAGAGGACTGTTGGGCAGATAATGCAATTCTGACATTTAAAAAGTCCACAGGATCTATAGGTCAATTAGCTTATTGCTGATTGCAGGAAAAGTAATGAAGTCCTCAATAAGAGATGTAATAAAAAATCTTGTAAAAGCTTAAAGCGCAACAAGAATTGTCACATCCATATTTCAAAGATGATTAAACAACCTGATTTTATTTTGAGAAGTAATGGAAAAAGTAGATAAGTGTAATGCAGTAGACATAATGCCTGGGATTTTACTAGCCCCTTGGAGATTGGATGGGTATGTGGGAAAGGTGGTAAAATATTGGTACTACATGTTGGGAGGGAAGTCTTGGGATATTTCCAGAGAGAGAAATGGCACTGGCCTGGCCACCTGTTTACCAGAGGCCAGTGGTCAACTAATCCAGTTTGGCATCATAATTCCTCCTCTTCCCCCTCTCCATTCCCCCTGACCATACCACTGCAAATACATCCAGACAGAGGCACTTCCAGAGGTGATGGAAGGACAAGGCTTTGGGGACGGTGGGCAGGAGTGTGGGGGGTGTAATTCTTCCTTCCTGAGTGCTGTATCTTAAACAGATGGGCCCTCAGTAGCATTCCACAGGGGGGTTCATCCTTTTGATCATATCTTAAAAGAAAAGCTATTCGCCCTTTGTGGCATCTCAGCTACAAGGTCCTCTGGCTGGCTGGCCCTTTAACTGGGCTCACTGGTTTGAGACCCCCATCTGACCCAACAGCTGGACCCATGGCCTGCCAGTAAAAAGCTGGTTGACATATCAAGATTTCCAAAACACTTTTCATATTTTGTTCTATGTAGTACAACTCAGGTCTGAATGTTTGCAATCAGTAGAGAACTGGTTTTACTGATACACAATTCTCCAATCTTTGCTTCCTAGGTTAATGAGATCATTTGAAAAGAGCAAAAAATGCAGTGGGATTCAGTTCTAGAGAGATGAAGTTGACAAAAATTGTAAGTTTATACTTCTGCTTAAATCACCTGTAGAGTACTTTGAACATTTCTGATCGTCTTAGCCCAATGTTTCCCAAACTTTCTCTCATTGTAACCCATTTTGGAGCCTGACAAGAGTTGTGATCCCAAAGATGTGGGAGCAGGGGGTTCCACTTGGGACAAGACCTGCAAGACCAAAACTTACTGTAGTTGGTCAACCAAATGCTGTCGAGTCTTTCATTAACAGCTACTGGTGCTTACTATCACATTGCCATCACAATGTGACTGCTCTTGATCGTCAACTGTCATGATGTGATACTTAGTTTATCTCCCTTAAAATGCAAATGAAACAGAGTATGTGTCATATCTAAGAATTCAATGATTTTTTAATGACAGCACTTGGCACCTACATACGCATACTCCAACCACAGACAATTGTGTATCTGTGCTCAAGCTAAGCAATTCAGATGTACTGTAGCATATTTCCTCTGAGAAGCCATGCTGGATGGGGACTCAGTAGGATGGAGGCTGATGCCTTTATTCCAATAGGTCATGTGCCACGATAAGGTGATGCCATCATGAACATGTCCCTTAAGGGTAGATCACATATCTGAGAGACGTAACACAACAGGATCACGCTTCAGTGAGATCTGGGGGCCAGAGGTGGGAGTGATGTTTCAGTCATGGAGTTTGAAAGTTAGAAGTGCTCCACAGGATTCTTCCGCAAAGGATTCAGGAGTGAGAAATGGATCTAAGATTTTGAGTCCAGTATGACTCTTCTTCAGAACTACAATATCTTGAAGAAGAGGCATTCCAGACTCGACACGTTAATTTTGTTTCTCTCCTTACAGATGCTGCCAGACCTGATGAGTTTCTCCAGTGCTTTCTGTTCCTGTCTCTGTACTTCCTGTTGAATTAAGAAATAGGGTCCCTTTGCACACTATGTGCTGCAACAGATGTCAGGCTTATCAATTTTGTCAAAGCAATATATCAATAAACCATCCTTATAACTTAATCATAAGTGAAAGAGACACATGTCCTGGGTTATCCAATGCTCTAATGTTGTGCAATTGGTGACCCTCATTAATTTGCAATTTTTCTATAAATTAATCTTCTAATTGGAATAATGGTTATCTTTAGATAGAAAGTTGCTCTTTCAAAACCACTTATATAAATTTGGAAACCATGTTTGAACCCTGATGAACCCTTGCTGCCATGACACTGACTTGTTAAGAGAAATAAGCACTGTTTTTTTTGGTAATAAATGACAATAATTTTCCCATTGTAGTTGTTGACTTAACATAGAGAATTCTTACTTATTTTAACACGTTAACAAAGATTAAAGCAATATCAACTGCTTCTCCTTTTGTTAAAAGTATCAAAGGCCATGGGGAAAAGGCTGGAGAATGGGGTTGAGAAACTGATCAGCCATGATTGAATGGTGGAGCAGACTCAATGGGCCAAATAGCCTAATTTCTGCTCCTGTGCCTTTATGATCTTATAATCTTTCCAACCTCGTATTTTTGAGGTGTGCTGTAGTTCTTTTATTTCAAACTTCATTGTCTTTAGATTTGATAGCGCTATTACATATTGGAAACTCAAGTTTTTATATGGTTAATTCATTATGAAGTCAATTTTCTTCCTACTTTTGAAAGGTGTCTGGACTCTTTGCAGAAAAAGCAGGGTGTATCCATTGAATTGCAATCCAGCATCATAACTTTATAGGACTTGTTTACTGTCTCCACTGCAGACCTGCCTGACTCTCCCCTCCCCATCTCAACAATCTATATATTCTCTGGCCACGAAAAATTTGCCTGATAACAGATGCATTAGAGCTATTCTGTCTATTCCAATGGTGAATGTCAGTCTGCTAGGATATTGATAGTTTGTGCCAGAACCAGCTGGGATACTTTGAGTAGATTTGCAATCACCAGTCATTCTTGTTGGTATGACCTGAGCTACTGATATCATGAGGGAAAGGATGCCTCATCTAAGATACACAGTTCTCAACTGTGAGACCCAAATTAAGAGTCCAGCAACTGGTACGGCACACTTGCACACTGGTTACCTCCTCTCAAGAAATGTCTTTCATAATCTGCAATATGATGATTACTTTGTGATGTCAGTTAACACATTCAGATTTTTTTTTATTCTTTATTCATTTTTAGGATGTGGGCATTACTTGGCTAGCCATCATTTATTGCCCATCCCTATTTGCTCTTGAGAAGGTAGTGGTGAGTTGCTGCCTTGAACCACTGCAGTCCGGTTGCTCTGGTTTGACCCACAATGATATTAAGAGAAGGAATTCCAGGACTATAACCCAGCAACCTTGTTAACTAGTAAAACAATAAATTCATGGCCTGAAAGTATCACTGGATTCAGAATAGTGACTCTGCTTTCCCTCCATAAATGCTAAATAAAAACCGGAAGAACTGTGGATGCTGTAAATCAGGAACAAAAACAGAAGTTGCTGGAAAAGCTCAGCAGGACTGGCAGCATCTGTGAAGGGAAAAAAACAGAGTTAATGTTTCAGGTCCGGTGACCCTTCCTCAGAACTGATGCCAGACCTGCTGTGCTTTTCCAGCAACTTTGTTTTTGTCTCCATAAATGCAGCCAGGACTGACTAAGTTTCTCCAGCAATTTCTGCTTTTGTAACGAATGTCCGTTGCTTCTGAAGGAGACAGCATGGAAACTTCATGCTACCTGTTCATTTACATGGTTGCAGCATACGGCCAGTGCACTGCTAACAGGCTACATGCCTCAGCAATATTGTTTTTATATTTGGGGACCATTTACGGTGTTGAATTACAAAACCATTATACTATAGATTCAGAGCCTATCAAACATGTCAAAAGCAAGCATTTACATGAAGATGCAGACCATTCACAGTAGTAGAATTGCACCCAAGCACAACCTATAACCTCATGGTTTTGTATATTTGTCAATTGACCATTATTATCAAACCACGTTCAAATGCTAGTTCAATGAGAAGTGCAAGTGAGCATGGCAGCAACAGCAGACATAGAAACTTATAAAATAGGAACAGGAGCAGACCATTCGTTCCATCCAGGCAGCTCTTTATTCAATATAATCCTCTAACTCAATGCCTTACTTATAGAATCATAGAGTCATACAGCATAGAAACAGTCCCTTCGGTCTAACCAGTCCATGCTGACCATAATCCCAAATTAAACTAGTCCGACCTGCCTGCACTTGGTCCATATTCCTCCAAACATATCTTATTCATTTACCTAAATGTCTTTTAAATGTTGTAACGCTACCCACATCCACCACTTCCTCTGGAGGTTCTTCCACACACTCTCTGTATTTAAAAAAAATGCCCCTGAAGTCCTTTTTAAACCTTTCTCCTCTCACGTTAAAGAATGCCCCCTTGTCTTGAAATCCCCCACACTAGGGAAAAGACACCTTATCTATGCCCCTAATTATTTTATAAACCTCAATAAGGTCACGCCTCAACTTCCAATGCTCCAGTGAAAAAAGGCCAAGCTTATTAAACAGGTTCAGTGCCTTCTGTTATAGGGTAATTCACAAGTTAACAAACTGTGAGTGAAGACATTTTTCCTCATCTTGGTCTACCCCACATCTGAGACCATAAAGCCTTGTCCCTCTACCCATCCAGGCAAACATCAGTCAGTCCAACTCTTGTAAGAATTTTATACATTTCAGTGAGATCCGTCTTTGTTTTTTCAGACTCAATTGAATACAGGCCCAGTCAACCTCATCTATCCTCATACGACAATTCTGGCAACCTAGTAATCAGACTGGTGAACCTTTGCAGCGGTCCCTGTATGGCAAATGTATTTTTTCTTAGGTGAGGGGACCAAAACTTCACAGAATACTCAAGGTCTGATCTTTACAAGGTCCTGTGCAGCTGTACTAAGGCTTCCTTGCTCCTGTACATAAACCCTTTTGCAATGATGGGCAATGTGCTATTTGCCTTCCTAACTCCTTGCTGTATCTGCATGCTATCTTTCATTGATTGGCTTACAAGGACTTCAAAGTTCCTTTGTACATTTCCAAATAATTTCTATCATTATTTAATTATTACTCTGTCATTTCTGATTTTCTAATAAAATGGTCAATTTCATTCATACTCACCTACATTATTCTCTGTTTGCCATGTGTTTGCCTACTCATTCAAGTTGTCTAAGCCATCCTCAAAGCATTTTACATTCTCCTCACCTCTTAGACTCTCATCTTGTTTTGTATCATCAGCAAACTTGGAAATATTACATTTGATTCCCTCATCCAAGTCGTGCATACATAAACTTGAGCTGCCACACAGGGTTACGTACATACTAAGCAGCAATAAGCAGCTTATATAGACAAACCAAAATGAACACGTAACCAGCAGATCAGATCACAGTCCTGCCACATCCATCATGAATGTGATAGAGAAATAAAAAATAGCCTACTTCATTGACATTCTTGTCCTCAGTGACATGGGAGCCTCACACTTCAGTACAAAATGGACAAAGTGGAAGTAACTGCAAATACCTTCAGCCAGAAATGATAAGTGGAGCATCCACATTGACCCCCTGCTTAGGGTCCCACCATCACACATCAATCTTCAGCCAATTCCATTTACTGCCTGGAGTATCACAAAACGGTGGTAAGCATTGAAGTCGGGAGTGGCAATGGGCCTTGACTGCATCTCAACTGAAGGGCTGAAGACTTGTGTTCTAGACCTCACTGCTCTCATAGCTAAGCTGCTCCAATACAGCTATAACACTGGCATCTACCTGACAGTGTAGAAGATTATTGAAGTATTTTCTGTCCACAGAGCAGGGGATAAATCCAATTTGAACAATCACTGCTCCATTTCTCTATTAGCAATCATTAGCAAAGTTTCGAGAGGTTTCGTTTAAGGGCTATTAAGCAGCATTTGGACAGCCAACACCTATTTTCAGATGTCCAGTTTGGGTTCCTTAGAAACCCATCAGATTTGGAGCTGAACGCATCCTTAGTTAAAACACAGAAGAGCTGAATTTAAGAGGTGAGACTTGAGTGATTCCCCTTAACATCAGTGACCTGGAGATTTTTACTGATCATTGCAGAGCACTTAGTTTCATTTGTATGTCCTCAAACAATGGAACAGTTGTGCACACAAGTAGGCACTGGCCATCAGGAACAAGAGAGATTCTAATCAACTCCTCTTCCTGTCCAACGGCATTACAATTGCTGAATAACATACTGTCAACATCCTGGAGGTCAAATCATCTCCTGACTCCCGAACATATATCCAATGTCCAATGAATGCAAGTTTTTTATTCATCAAGATAATGCCACTGGTTGGGCCAGGATTTATTACCCATCCCTAGTTACCTTGGAGAGGGTGATGGTAAGCTTGATCTTCTGTAGTCTATGTCATGTAAGTAGAACAACAGTGCCATTAGGAAGGAAATTTCAGGAGCTATGATATATTTCTAAGTCAGGTAATGAGTAGCTTGGAGTGTAACTTGCAGGAAGTGACATTCCTATGTATCTGTTGCCGTTGTCCTTTGAGAAAGAAGTGGTGTGGGGTTTTGAAAATATCATTTAAGAAGCCTTGGTTAATTTCTGCAGTGTAGCCTGTGTATCGTGGAGGGAGTGAATGTTTGTGGATGTAGTGTCAATCAAGCGGGATGTTTTGTCCTGGATGGTGGCAAGCTTCCTGTGTGTCGTTAGAACTGCACTCATTCATGCAAGTGGGGAATATTCCATCCCACTCCTGACTTGTGCCTTGTAGATGATGAACAGGCTTTGGGGAGTCAGGAGGTGAGTTACTGCCTCCAACATTTCCAGCCTCTGACTTGTTCTTGTCTTCATATGTCTGGTCAAGTTCAGGGTAAGCAAGATCAGTGCTTACCCCAGGATATTGAGGAAGTCAGGAGTCCCATCCAAGAGAAAACAGCCTATTTGACTGGCACCCCATCCACTTAATGCATTACCCGTACAAAGTAGCAGCAATCCATATCATCTACCGCAACTTGTCAAGGGTCCTTTGACAGCACTGTCCAAACCCATGACCACTATAATGAGGGTATATTGGTTTCATATTTCATTTTGACTTAGGCCACTTGAAACATGACACACTGGAATTCTGTAACTGAGTATGCTAATACTAGCCCAGACACACATGTCTTTGAATGTACTGTTTGGATGTAATAGTGCGTTGTAATAAACTTTCTGTTGGATTCTTCAATACCACATTACCTACCTCTAATTCTTACATTATGAGGGATATTATTAGCATTGCCACATCAAATGCAGATACTCTGCTGGAGGCAAAATGCACATTATCCAACACATGGACTGTAGCAGTTCAGGAAGGCAGCTCATCAGAATTGTCTCAAAGGCAAAACAAATTCTGGTCTGGCCACTAATGCTCATAAACTAGGGAAGATTAAAGGCAATGTGCTGAACCCAGTACTGATGCTGAATAGATAACAGTTTTTTGGATGCCATTCCACACAACTGTTAAAAGCTACTGGGATTAGGGAAGATGGACACTGAGTTGTTTCTAGGATAAGTCCATCAAGTATGTATGATTCCTGTTGCACACTGGTATAAAGATCTGAAATGGTTAATGATGAGAAACGTATGGTGATATCACATGGACTCAGGATGTGGGGAACAGCTTTGGATCTCGAATGAGTAAGACCTAACGGCAAAGCCTCCTTCACAGTCCCAGTAACAATGTCTTTCATATAATTGCTTCCTCTATCTAGTTGCTTTCAGGCAATTAGCTTAACTTGTTGAAGGCAAGAGTCTTTCTTATTAGACTACTATTTGGCTTTCCTCTATCCGATTAGACAAAGCATATTCGGCAGATGCCAATCGGGATAAAAGATGGTGGCAGTACACCTTCCAATTGGAACTGACATCATGATGGGCTGCAGTGAGGATACATCTTTACAATTCAATGAAAATTTTTACAACACAAAGCAGACATGCTGTCTCAGGAATTCCATATTGACCTGACTTAAAGGCAAATAAGTATTTATTTTATTGCAAGGCTTTGTGAAGTATTAGCTCAGTATTCATTTGAAAACAAGATGCTTAAATAATGAACAGATTGATGCAATATATTACATTTTAAAATTATGTATGGAGTGGGACTTTAATCGGTCCCATCTGTTGCTGCGCCATTGACATCATAAACACATAAAAGTTAATCTGTTGCTACAATTTCTTTTTATGATAGATGTTCGAATGAAAAAACTAATAAGAAGGGATTTTTAAATGAGTTATTCCTTGAATGAACTCTAGTTACATTCAAGTTTTATACGTACCTAGTGTATTCATAAGGAGCAAAGTTGTTGTGTTTTTTTTAACCATTGAATTCATTCATTTTTCACAACACAAAACTGCTGCTGAAACCTTCAACAGCAACATCTTGGGTGTTATTGTTCACCATAAGTGAACTGATTGGCACCCTATCCACCACCTTCCACATTTATGCCATTTACCGACAGCGTATTATGGGCAAGAGGCATCGCAACAACTTGCCAAGGCTCCTTCAACAATATTTTCACAACCTCTACCACCAAGAATGACTAGGGCAGTAGATAAATGGAGCAACACCACCAATGAGATCCCTTTCATGTTCCACAGCATCTTCACCTGAAATCACTGTTCCTTCACTGTTATTACAGCACTGTACATGTGTTCATGCCAGATGGACCTTAGCAGTTCAAGACAATGGCCTCACAACCAACTTCACAAGGCCATTTGGGATGGACAAGAAATGCTGACTTTGCCACGGGTGCGCACACCCTATGAAAGAATTTTAAATCATAGGGAGGGAAAATGTATTTCACATTGAGTCACAGAATAAAGTTGCCTCCCATTCTGTGAATTGTTGTTGACTCTGAGATCAACTCAGCTCACGTAACCCAATCACAATAACAAATCATCAATCAAATTTACATTTATCTGGTAGGCAGTATGTCTTCTTGGCTCGACGGTCCCATCTTGTTAGGGGAAGTACCACTCCTGATGCTATTTTATTGTGACAAGGTCTAATGGCTAGCTTCACCTATTGATCAAATCTTTGGGATATCTTACCTTTCCAGGTAGACTGGACACTTCTTGGGTTTGAAAGTTCTGTCATCAGAAAGTGAGTGACGTGATGAACAAGTTTCAATGCCAGTGTTATGTCAGGTAGTTAGTCCGCACAATCCAATAATTGGTAGACCATATCAAACAACATGTCCACTGTTCACAATACCAGTTATTTGGAGAATAAACAATGGGTCTGCCCACTCTAGCGTTTTCCATCACTGATTGCATTTTGGGGACAATGCAGATCACACTATCACAGTGAATCCCAGACTCAGCCTGTTTATCAGATCCCCCTCTCACATCTCATGTCCCTTCTATCTGGCATACACTGGACAGTCCATCACCATGTGATTTCCCACATGTTCCCACCCTTTGTGAATTATGACGACAATCCTGATCCTTACCCTCTCAGCCTTGTCAGTACAGCTTATTTCTGTCCACCAGGAAAGGTGACCACCAATGACCTCACCTTCCACAGCATCTCATGTCCTCTCAGGCACTGTGGTATATTCCCCTGAGACATTGACTTGGCTCCCTTCACCATCTTCATCCTTTTTGCATCTCGCATTGCTGCCTCCAATCTCTAGGACTGAACTCCCCCAATCTTGCACCACAATCCGCCCTTGACTTTCATTCTACTGACCCACAGCACTGACCATGCTCCACCCCCACCCTGAACAACTTTGACAGACAAAGCGAGCTAAAGACTGACCAGGTCATTGATCATTCTCCCTGACTGATATTCCACAAGTCCCCTCACTGCTTGCACTACAGACTGACAGTGACCTGGACTGTCATGAGATGGACCCCCCTTTCCTGATTGTCTAAAGTAAGTAGCCAAATGACCGTGCCCAAACCCCTAGAGGGAGATCAGATCCTGCCCTGGACTGAATGCGCTGGGATCCACTGCCTGAAGGTAGCCACTCCTGCCTTGATTGAGGACTGCCCTGTTCCACTTTTGTTGATGCAGATACAGTGTGTTTGATGTGTAGGCTGCTGGCACATGTGGTCGGTGTGAGATTATTGTCACATGGTGCCGTACAATGACGTGTCCACCCCCGTCACTGATGACTGCTGACAAGCTGCCTGGCTTTGTGGCTGTACTAAGCAGCATGACAAGGCAAAGTACTGTAAGCTTTAACATGTGGTTGTGGGGGTAAAGCTTTGTAAAGCAAGACCAGGCAGAGATACTGGCATCAAAGTCGGCACAAAGTGACTGAGCATTAGGGGAATGAGTGAGGTGCATTCTGGTCCAGTTCATGAGCTGGGTACCTGGTACCATGCACAAAGTGTCCTTGTAATGCAAGATACCAGTTTGCTCCAAAGTGCAGTACTGAAGTGCAGAACCGTTCTGTAAATGGATTAGAGACATGCCTTGATAACGCTGGGAGGTTGATACACATTGCGTGCCAGTGGACATGAGGTGTGTATGATCACTGGCCAGGAAGTGTGCCCTGAGATGTTGCCACCAGTGGTGAAAAGTGAAGCAAAAACAGAAATTGCTGGAAAAGCTTAGCTGGTCTGGCAGCATCTGTGGAGGGAAATCAAAGTTAACGTTTCAGGTCGAGTAACGCTTTCTCAGAAGCGTTACTTAGATTTCCCTCCACAGATGCTACCAGACCTGCTGAGCTTTGCCAGAAATTTCTCTTTTTGTTTCTGATCTACAGTATTTGCAGTTCTTTCACTTTTTATTTATGAAAAATGAGGGTCTGAAAGAGCAAGCATTGCACTGGAGGTACTCGCTGTGGTTTTCCTGTCATTGTCTAGTTTCTGTCAGGTGGCTGTGACAAGGGGAGACTGCATATTGTTGAGAATGCTGATGAATGATAATCTATGCTCATAGGTGTCTTAGAGTTCACTCACGAGAATCTAGTCTTAGAACCATAGGAACATAGAATCCCTATAGTGTGGAAATAGGCCCTTCGGCCCAACACATCCACACTGACCTTCAGAGCATCCACCCACATCCATGGCCCTATACACTATGGCGTAATTTATGATGGCCACCTAGCCTGCACATCTTTGGACTGTGGGAAGAAACCGGAGCACCCAGAGGAAACCCATGCGGACATGGAGAGAATGTTCAAACTCCTCACAGACTAAGGGCGGAATCGAACCCGGGTCCCTGGTGCTGTGAGACAGCAGTGTTAACCACTGAGCCACCATGCCAAAGTTGGACTTCTTAGTCTCAATGTTGAAAAAGGCGTCTCTGGACATCTCACCTGATTTCCCAAATTTCTCATCATATCCCAGGTCATTCAGGGCCTGGGAATGTTCCATCCAATGTTTCCTCTTGTGAGGAAGAGTGTAAGTAGAGGCTATCAATATAAGATGGTCACTGAGAAATACAATAGGAAGAAACTGTGTTACACTAAGAATGGTATGTGAGACTAAGCATCAAAGGGACAGGTTGAAGTGAAGAATCTAGACGTATTCAAATAAATGTTACAGGCCTGGGAGGGAGAAGGGAATAGATGGTTAAATTTATTAAAGGATATAGGGAGAAATCAGGAACATGGCTTTGAGATAATGGAACAGCCATTTTAATATTGAATGGCAGATTAAGCTCAAAGGGTTGGATGGTCTACTGCTGCCCCTAGTTTCTATGTTTCATTGTTTAGCAGCCTCATTTATAGGTAAATCCAGATGTAGTGTACCTCACGCTGTTGAGGGAGGCAAGGGAAGAGATATCAGGTTCCTTGGCAGTGACTTTCAAGTCGTCTCTGGTCACAAGTGAGATTCCAGAGGACTGGAAGACTTCTAGCATTGTCCCATTATTTAAAGGGATAGAGCAGAAGATTACAGGGTAGTGAGTCTGACCTCAGTGATAGGGAAGTTATCAGAAAGAATTGTGAGGGGGCAAAATGTATTGGCATTTGGATACACGTTGGTTAATCGGGGATAGTCAGCATTTACTGTGCAGGGAAGGCTGTATTTGACAAACCATGAAAAAATTTGTGGAGGTAGCCTTGAATCTTGACAACGGTAATACATTTGATATGTCTACATGGACTTTAGCAAGGCTTTTGGTAAGAGACCATGGGATCCAAGACAATATGGTACATTGGATTGCAAATTGGCTGAGAGACAGGAAGCACAAGGTGATGGTACAGGGATGTTTCACTGACTGGAAGTCTGCTTCCCATGGGGTTACACAGGGCTGAGTGCTAGAGTACAATTTGTAAGGTACATTAATGATTTGGACTTAAACAGTTGAGGTATGATCAAGAATTTCATGGATAACATGAAAATTGGTGACATGAAAATGTCATGGTTGAGTCACAAATGGTGAGGAGGATTATTGTAAACTGCAGAAAGATATCAGTGGACTGCTCAGCTGGACAGAGCAGTGGTAAATCGATTTCAACCTGGAAAAGTGTGAGGTAATGCACTTGGAGAGGTCTAACCAGACAAGGGATCACAGAATCAATGATAGGATCCTGAAAAGTACTGAAGATCAGGGGGACCTTGATGTTCATGCCCACAGATACATGAAGGTAGGAATATGGTCACTTGCCTTCATCAGCTAAAGCAAAGAATACAAGACCAGAGTGGTTATGCTGGAAACACCCCAACTGGTGTGTGGTTCAGGTCACCACATTATAGGAATAATCTTATTGCACTGGAGATGGTGCAGAGGAGATTTACCAGTAGGTTGCTGGGCTGGAAGGTGTGAGTTATACAGAAGAATTAGATTGGCTGGGATTATTGTCCTTGGATCAGCAAAAGTTGAAGGTGGACGTGGTAGAAGTGTACAGGTTAATGATGGGCATAGAGTGGTTAGAAAGGCACTTTTTCCCATTAGTTGGAGGACCAATGATGACAGGGCAAAGATTTAAGTTAAGGTGCAGGCTAAGAAGAAAGTTGATGGAAAATCTTTTCACCCAGAGGGTGGTGAGAGTCTGAAAGGGTGGTAGTGGAACCGTGTAGGTTAGATGGGCTTCAGATTGGTTTCACAGGTCGGCATTGAGGGCCAAAGGGCCTGTACTGCGCTGTTATGGTCTATGTTCTAAAACACTGGAGTAGTATTTAGATACTCACTTACACAGGCAATTTCCCTGCTGGAGACATCTATGAATCTACAACAAGATACTTTCTTGACAAGCAAGGAAGTGAAGGGTTATCAGGAATAGGTAGGAAAGATTTTAGGTTATAATCAGGTTATCCATGATCTAATTGAATGGCACAGCAGGCGCAAGCAGATGGATGGCCTACTCCTCTTCCTAATTTGCATTTTCGTATAAGCTGTAGACTTAGAATGGGTCTATGGTGAAGAATGAATACCAGCATGGATAGTTTGAGATAAATGGCCCGTTTCTGTTTTATAAACCTTTGGTAATCCAAAGTGAATTTTAAGTCTTTTGTCTGAGATGATCAGGCAATATCTGTCAAGGTTATTTGACAAGATCATTTTGGAGTCAGTGAATACATGACATTAATTCAAACAACAGACATAGCTCGGAGTTGCCATCTTTCAAATGAAATGTTAAACTCAGGCCCTGTCCGCCCTTTCCAGTGGACAAAAACCTCCTTGTAATTGAACCCTAGCAAAGCCAAAAGCAGTGAATTCAAGAGATCGAGTATGAAAGATACAACATGAATTTGAAAAAAACGACCGCTGACCAACGTTGCTTTCTATTAACTTTATGAACCAAATCACAGCCAATGCTTCAGAATGATTATTTTAAGCTGTGTTTCCCGAACACAGAAACACATCTCTAGACTCATGCCAGAAGAATCTGTATTTATATTAAAATAATAAACACTATCTAGGTTTAGGTTATACATCTTTAAATAGTCAAGATCCGTGCTTTCATGGATTACATGGGCTTTCTTTTGAGGATTGTTTGAGAGAATTATGAATCTCTTCTTCGTGCCATATCCTGATGTCTAAATATGGTGATTTTGAACCAGATTAATCGATGAACATAACCGCAGCGATAAACTTGTCTGGAAAATGTAAATGGTTCTTCCACCTCTTGTTAAATTGTACCATATTGTATTTTGATAAAAGGATAAATGTGTGAGCCTTGTACCAAACAGTGTCAGTCAGTCGTCCATAGCAGTAGTGCGCAGGGGAATCTTATTCTCACTTTCTTGCCAGTGGTGTTCCTCATTCTATTTCTGTCTCTCTCATTCACTCCAAGTCCTTGCACACAGTTAGCACTCTGCCAGTCTAAAATGGGCACTTCAAATGACTTCCACACAATGAAGCAGCATCAGTTAAGCTGTACCTTACCCAAATGGCATAATTGTTGCCCACTTAAGAAGTAAGTTTTATTATTTCTATGAAAACTTAGCAAATATATTAAATGAAAACCAATCAAGAATGAACCATTTATTTTTAAGGTAATAACTATGTTATTTTTAAGGTATTTCAGTCAATTATCATTTGAAAAAAGGATAAGTCACAAATTATCCCAAATTGCCTTCTGATTCCAGAATGATATGACATCTCAGATTGGAGGGGTCACTTTATTTTTCTCATTCCATTTCTCCACTTGCTACCAATTATCAATTTAATCAGGTTGGTGATCGGGCCAATTCAAAGAATTATAGATTCCCCATAGTGTAGAAGCAGGCTATTTGGCCCATTGAGTCCACACCAGCCCTCTGAAGGGCATCTCACCCAGACTCGCCCTGTACCCCATCCCTGCATTCCCATGGCTAATCCGCCAGGGCCATCCCTATCCATCATAGGCAATTTAGTATGGCCAGTCCACTTAACCTGCATTGTCTTTGGCATGTGGAAAGAAACCAGAGCACCTGGGGGGAACCCACACAGATTCAGGGAGAATGTACAGACTCCATGCAAACAGTTGCCCAAGGCTGGAATCAAACCCAGCTCCCTAGCTCTGTGAGACAGCAGTGCTAGCCACTGTGCCACCTACTATATAGGTCTTGGACTGTGTCATATTGAGGATTAAGAACAAGTCAGCCATGTTTCTTTGATCAACTAAAATTAACTGATTTATTATCAAAAACAAAGATGCAAAATTGACAAACAGTTTGAATTATTAAAGTAGATATGTCTAAACTTTTAAAAAAGAATATCTAGCAACACATGAGACTAGCACAAATCTGATGAGAAATAAAAGGAAATTTAAACTCTGCTGAATGTTATTTTTAAGGTATTTCAGTCAATTATCAGTTGAAAGAAGGATAAGTCGCAAATTGTCCCAACTCGTGTTCTGATTCCAGAGCTATTCTGTAGGCTGTCAGGCTACTGGCTTTGGGATGTCTTTCTGGAGCAGTTGTAGTCGACTAAATTCCCTTTGTTTCAGCTGGTGGGGTAGATTGCAAGAAAATTCTCTTCAGGAATTCTCCATAAGTGGTGAAGATGACATGCATTCAGTTTTCAGCTAACACACTTCCCTAAAATAATATGTAAAGATAGCAAGAGAGGGAAATGATATGTTGCTTCTTAGGCAGGTCTCAACTTTGCACTCTTAGCAAAACACATATCCCAATCATAAACTGGGCCTTTCTGTGAAAGTTGTTCAGACTGTGTGAATTCAGTCAGGCATCCTGTTCCTTGCAGGTGTTGTTGTAACCAGTTCATTTTTCTTAGCAAATCATCCTTTGTTTAGAAGTTCAAGATGTATTTATAGGGGTCCACAGAACATTTTACAAATTTATATTTAGAATCACATCACCTTATCACAATTAGCAACAATTCTGTACTTTAACTAGGCTTGCACTCTGCTTTAAACAAAATAAACTTTATAAAAGTGGGAGGAATTACTAAAAGTGAAGACGTTTCAGTAATACTTCTGAAGAATACATGGGTAATTTTACTGAGTTTCTCACTCAGCCTGTCGCCATATAAAGTCTGGTATTTTTCAACATTCTTCTGTAACTAAGTAGCAATAATTAACCCTGCTCTTTCTCAGTCGAGTTTTAAAACTGATTGAACTTTAATTTCTGAAGTAAACTTTTGGGTTAGGCACATGGAAACATCGTATAATAAGATTGCAGAAATTCACAGCTCAAGAGGCCATTTAGCTCCTGTTTTAGCCAAAAAATGTTGTCCTGCCTCATCCTGTTTACCAGCTTTTAGTCCCCATCCCTGCAAATTGAAGTATGTCTTTCATGTGATGAATGTTTCTGCCTCTACCACCTTTTCAAACAGTGATTTCCAGACCTCCCTGGGTAAATAAGTTTCCTTCAAACTTTGAACAAAAGGTAGAGGGAACAGCAGTCGAATGGATAAGTGGTGATGAATCAAGCTCAAGGGCCTGGACTCAATGGCACAAGAAGGACCTCACAATCAAAGAACTCGCTTGTATGGACAGGGTCAGTGAATGCCTTGTCAAATACTATTTCTTACCAATTGCACTCACTAACTCAGCCACTGTTATATTCATTGCAACCCCATCACACACCCTCAAACACCGTTACCATTTGGACTCATACCTGGAATTCATGCATTCACAACCCCTCCCCCCCCCCACCCTATTCCTAGGCCTATTACAAGTGTCACACATCTCCCAATACGTATACACTTCAAACATGACAAACAAGTAATTTGTATGACTTAACCTGACACAACTCAATCCCTCTTGCAGGACAAGATAGTACGCAACTGGAGGCTGTCTGAGCTAACCATATGGGGATGCATGTGTCTTGGATGTCATCCTTCCCACTGAAGGGAAGGGACTGACCATTCTGAGAAAGGCCATTTCTAAGGCTGAGGACAGTGGTAGGTCAGTAATTAGCAAAGGTGACTGTTCACTTCTACCTAATCCCCTTTATCATATCCCATTTCCTGCTCATCCCACAATCTTTTCTAATTCATAAGCTATAAATGATGTAAGCATGCATCAAAGCCCTATCCTGTGCCTATCACACAATGGAGAAACATGAGCAAGGAGGTCACGTTGAACTAGTTTGGTCTCAGCTGGAATGTTGTTTCCATCAATAAGAAGGCAGTGATAATGAAGACCAAGCACCATCAATTGATTTTACACTCAGAATTGATATAGTGTACAAAGAGTCCATTTGGCCCATCATGTCTGAACCAGCTCTCCAAATGAGTAATTCACTTAGTGCCGTTCTCCAATTTCTTGCTGTAACACAGCACATTCTTACTTTTCAGATCAGTTTAATTTTGCTTTTAAATATTTTGGTGGGTCCTGCCTATACCACAATGTCAAGCAGTGCATTCTAGGCTTCAGCCACTCAATTCATGGAAATCTTTTCCTCGTGACATTTCGCTTCTTTTACCAATTACTTTTACTCTGGTGAAGTGTTCTTCCTGTCTTGATCCTTTGATGAGTGGGAACAATTTCTCCCTGTCTGTTCTGTCCAGCACCTCTATGAAATCTCCATTCAGCCCTTTCGCACAAGTAAAACAGTCCTGAAATTTCTGCAATAACAAGGTGTAGAGCTGGATGAACACAGCAGGCCAAGCAGCATCAGAGGAGCAGGAAAGCTGATGTTTCGGGTCGAGACCTTTCTTCAGAAATTTCTGCAATCTGTTTGTATAACTGAAGTTCCTCATTCCCGAAACCATTCACGAGAATCTTTCCTGCAGTCTCTCCAATGCCTTCAGATCTTTCCCAAGGTGCATTGGCCAGAACGGGAATCAACATTCCTGTGAGACCAAACCAGAGTCTTATACAAGTTCAATGTGACCTCCTTATTCATGCATTCTTCACCTCTACTATCAGCCACCAACTTTGGAACACTGGTACTGTGGAACTAAGGAATGGATTGGAAATGAGATCTCCACATGTTGAGATACTGTGTATGAGTAGACTGCAGCCAGGAGTGGTGTGGACAGGTGAGTGATAGGGATTGGATCAGGGTTGGAGAGCATAGCACAGCTTTTCCAAAGATGAAATCAAGCATGGTTCCTGTTACAGAGAACTCACTTGAGGACCTTGGTGGGGCAACCTGCAGAAATGGGCTGTACATACAAGTATATTTAAGGCTTATGACAGACTGTCAAAGAGTCTCAATTTCAATGTTAAAGAGCATAGACATGTCCAACGTCATGAGGCTTTGAATAGAATTTGGAACTCATTGTTTCCAGCATGGAACTGACAGACAGATTTAGTGATATAGTGTCACAGAGTCATACAGTACGGAAACAAACCCTTTGGCTCAACTTGCCTATGCCAACCAGTTTTCCCAAACCAAACTTGTCCCATTGGCCTGCGTTTGTCCCATATCACTCTAAACACTTCATATTCATGTACTCGTCCAAATGTTTTTAAAATATTGTAATTATACCTGCCTTTACCGTTTCCTCTGGCAGCTCGTTCAATATACACACCACCCTCTGCATGAAAAAGTTACCGCTCAGGTCCCTTTCAAATATTTCCCCTCTCACCTTAAACCTATGCCCTCTAGCTTTGGACTCCCCTACCCTAGGGAAAAGACCTTGGCTATTCACCCTACCTATGTCCATCATGATTTTATAAACCTCTAAGGTCACTATTCAGTCTCCTACATTCCAGAGAAAAAAGTCCCAGCCTATCCAGCCTCTCTTTATAACTCAAACCCTCCAGACTCGGTAACATCCTTATAAATTTTTTTTGCACCCTTTCCAGTTTGATAACATCCTTCCTGTAGCCGCGAGATCAGAATTGTATGCAGTACTCCAAATGCGGCCTTACCAATGTCTTGTACAGCCATAAGAAGACGAACCAACTCCTGCAGTCAGTGCTCTGATCGATGAAGGCAGGTATGCTGTCTTCACCACCCTGTCTACCTGTGATGCCACATCAAGGAACTATGTACCTGCACCCCTAGGGCTCTGTTCAACAACACTGCCCAGGCCCCTACCATTAACTGTCTAAGTCCTGCTCTGATTTGTCTCACCAAAATGCAACACCATGCATTTACCAAAATTAAACTGCCTCTGCCATTCCTCGTCCACAGGCCCAGTTGATAAAAGTCCTGTTGTACTCTTAGATAATCTTTTTCACTGCCCACTATACCACCAGTTTTGGTGTCACCCACAAACTTGCTAACCATGCCTCCTATATTCTCATTCAAATTGTTTATATAAATAACAAACAACAGTGGACCCTACAATGTTCCTTGCAGAATGCTGCTCGTCATGGGTGTCCACTCTGAACAACGACCCTCTACCTCCACCTTCTGTCTCCTAACATCAAGCCAACTTTGTATACGATTGGCTAGCTCTCCCTGGATCCAATGTGATCTAGCCTTACTAACCAGTCCACCAAGTAGAATCTTATTGAAGGCCTTGCTAAAGTTAATGTAGACACATCTACTATTCTGCCTTCATGTATCTTCTTGGTCACCTCCTCAAAAAACTCAATCAAATTTGTGAGACATGATTTCCAACACATAAAGCCATGCTGACTATCCCTAATCAATCCTTGCCTTTCCAAATGCATGTAGATCCTGTCTCAGAATCACCTCCTATAACTTACCCACCACTGACATCAGGTTCACTGATCTGTAGTTCCTTGTCTTTTTCTTGCAGCCTTTCTTAAATAATGGCACAACATTAGCCACTCTCCAGTTCTCCAGCACCTCACTTGTGGCTGTCGATGACACAAATATCTCTGCTAAGGGCCCTTTTTCCAACAGCTTCCTACAAAGTCCTGGGATACAGTTGATCAGGTCCTCAGGATTTATCTACCTTTATGTATTTTAAGACCTCCAGCACTTCCTCTTCTGTAATGTGGACTCTTTTTAAGACATCACTATTTATTTCCCTAAATTCTCTTGCTTCCATATCGTTCTCTGCAATAAATACTGACATGAAAAATGTTGATTTAGGATTTCTCACCCATCTCCTGTGGTTTCACATGTAGATAACCTTGTTGATCTTTAAGGGGCCCTATTCTCTTCCTAGTTACACTTTTCCCTTAATATACTTGTAGAATCTTTTTGGAGATCATTAACTTTATCTGCCAAAGCCATCTCATGTCCCCTTTTCGCCATGCTGATATTCCGCTTAAGTTTACTCCTACTGCCTTTATACTCTTCTGGGGATTCACTCAATCCCAGCTGTCTGTACCTACATATGTTTCCTTCTTTTTCTTGACCAGAGCCTCAAGATCTCTAGTCATCCAATATTCCCTGTTTCTGCCAGCCTTGCCCTTCACTCTAACAGGAGCATGCTGTCCCTGAACTCTCCTTATCTTGCTTTTGAAAGCTTCCCACTTGCCAGGCATCCCTTTACCTGCAAACAGCCTCCCCCAGTCAACTTTCGAAAGTTCCTGTCTAGTACCGTAAAAATTAGCCTTGCCCCAATTTAGAATGTTAACTTGTGGACTGGACTTATCCTTTTCCATAAGTATTTTAAACTTAATAGAATTATGGTCACTATAGTTGAGGACCCCAGACAAGATGCAGTGTCTGTTGGCTGATGTTGCATTTCCATTACAACACAAATACCAAATGTACAGCACAGCACATTGCATTGTAAATGGAGACTGCTGACATCATCTATCTCGAGTGCCATTCCTAAAGGTAATTGCAGGGTGCCATAGCGATCTCCCCTCCGGCAGAGTACAAGAGAATGGCAGCATCTCCATCGTGCACAAACCTGCTGCCCTGCCTCAGAATGACAATATTTGTCCCACTCCTATTCATCCACCTTTGCTGTTTCCTCCCAGCCACTAAACCCAGTCTGCTGCATGAGCTGCAGAGGTGAGGTGCAGATCACCATCAGACCCAAAGGTACTGAGCTGCTTTAGCTCATCGTCTAAGGTTATCTGCAGTTTCCTCTAATGAAAGTCAATAGTCTTCCACCACCTGTAAGACCATAAGAAAGGTAGCATAAGCTGGCCATTCAGCCCATCAAATCTTCTCTGCCATTCAATTAGATCATAGCTGATCTGATAACCTTCAACTCCCTTTTCTTTCCCAATCCCCATAACCCTTGATTCCATTACTGTTTAAAAATCTGTCCATATAAGTCTTAAATATACTTCAACACCCAACCTTGACAGTTCTCTGCAGTCAAAAGTCTACATATTCATGCTCCTTTGAAACAAAAATCCTCCTCATTTCTGTCTTAAACAGGCAACTTCTTACTCTGAGATTATAACCTTTGGTCCTAGAAATTTCCAAAATAAGGTCTCCATTCATTCTCCTGAATATCAATAAGTATGTGCCCAAGCTACTCAACCTGTCGTAAAAATATACATCCGTACATGGAAACAGTTGTGTCAACCTTCTCTGGACTGTCTTCATTGTCAGTATATCTTCCTTAGATAAGAGGACCAAGACTGTTCACAATGTTTTAGGTGTGGTCTTACTCATGCCTTATACAATTTTAGCAAGACCTCTCGATTTGTGTACTTCACTCATTTTGAAATAAAAGCCAACAGCCCATTTGTCTTCCCTATTAAGCTTGTGAACTTTGATTGTTTTCTCGTGATTCATGTATGAGGACCCCAAATCCCTCCGTGCTGGAGCTTTCTGCAGCTTTTTCCCATCTAACAATGGTCAGCTTTTCTACTCTTCCTAAGAAATTGTGTAGCCTCACACTTTTCCACATTATATTCCATCTTTTGCTCACACATGTAACCTGTCTATATCTTTCTGTTGACTTTGTGTCATCCCCACTTCCCACGTATTTTTGTGTTTTTCACAAATTTGCCGATAGTACATTTACTTTCAGGCTGATCCCTGCTGTTCTCCACTTGTCATTGGTTGCCATTCTTCAAATGACCCCTTTATTCTAACCCTCTGTCTTCTGTTAGTTAGCCAATCTGGTATCAATGTTCACATACTACCCCAAAACCATGGGCTCCTATTAAGTGGCCTTATATGCAGTACTTAATGAACACCTTTTGCAAATCCAAATATATTACATCTACTGGTTCCCTTTCATGAGGTCATGCTGACTTTGCTTGGTTAGGGTATGCATTTAAAAATGCACTACAATTACATCCTTTTTAATAGACTCAAACATTTTCCCAATAACAGATGTTAAGCTAACTGAAGGTCACCTGCTTTTGTTTTCTTTTTGAATGAAGTTGTTATACTGGCAATTTTTGAACCATATGGGACCTTTCACAATCTAAGGATTCTTTGAAGATCACTACAAGTGATTCCAGTATCTCTGTAGCTACTTCTTTAAAATCTTACCATAGAATCCATCAGGTCCAGAAGACAGCTCAGTCTTTAGCCCCATTAGTATATTTTCTCTGGTGATAATTGTTTGTTTTCTTCCTCCCTTGATTATTTAGTATGTTTGGGATATTATTTGTGTCCTCTAATACTGTGAAGACTGATGCAAAGTTTTTAATTCATCTCCTTTGTTATTTTCCTGCTTCCCCATTATGTTCCCACTTCTGCATTATTATTTTCCCAGCCAACGTTCACCGCTGCAGCCTTTAATAGCAGCCATGCAAGAAAAATAGTGTGGAAGACAGGCATTCAAAGAATGTGCAAATGTGATTATTTGTCTTTTGTATGCAGTAGGGCACGGTTTGATTTTTAAAGTTGATTTGGAAACACCGCTTTAGTGGAGATTTTGTGGTGCAGTTCTGCCTCTGAGCAAACAAGTTCCAGATTTGAGAACCCTTCAGGAATTCATTCATAACGTAGCCAAACACACTGATTTATCAACCTGTACATCCTTCCAATACAAGGAAGGAAAAGTCTTCTGGTCAGGCATGCTTGATTCTGGGCGGTGCACATTGAGGCATAACTACTAGTAATCTGCTTCAGGATAAACGAACCACAGAAACAGATAAAAGCAGAGCTTTGCCTGCATTGTGCGTCGCTAAATGCAAGCAGCCCTTAAATCTAATGAATATTTTGTTTTAGATTTTCTTTCTGCAATGTGGCCAAAGAATTATTTTGAAGATCAGGGACAGAAGGCACTGAGCTGTAAGACTGTTTGAGAAAGGGGATTTTTGTCTGTGGTTATAGTTGCTGTTCGTGAAGTAGTTCTTCACGAACAGCCCAGGGACAGTGGGGTTCCCTAAATTACCTCCTCATGTCCTCCTCTTCTCATTTCTCCTCCTATTCATGCTCCTCCTTCATAACGATATAAGTGGTACCAAGGCTTGGCCTTCATGATGGTGATAGAGGTGCCACATGACAGTATAATCTTGATGATGGTTCTGCAGAGCTCTGTCAGTGTGGTCCAGGTAATGGAACCACTACTTCTGGCACTCCAGTGTTCTGTTCTATCACTCTTTGTGTGGTAACATGGAATTCACTGTACATGCGTGTCTGTGTACGGTTTGTGCACCAGAGTCTTCAGCAGTGAGACATTGTGGCTCAGCAAATATTTTCTAGTTGGCCATGGTTTGAAGTACAGCTGTCTCAGAAGGAAGGAATGCCATCAGAATACCAGCTATTGACCTGCATGACTCGCTGTTTATGGTCACACACCCACTGGATGTTGAGAGGATACGTTATCCGAGCCTAGCTTTGTGGCTTCAGCAAGTAGCAGGTTTCAACAACGTACTCCTTACTCAAGCATTAACTTCAGATGGTCTGAATTTTTGCCCAAAGAGAGACTGTCTCCAGCTTAAGCTAAAGTGGTGCCTGAAGCTTGAATCCAGATCGTCAGCCTGCACTATTTTTGAGGAGTGGACATTAAGGCGTGATGCAGTGAGAATGGGGACAGGCTGTAATTCGCACATCATTGGCTCAGAAAAGTAGATGTTTTCAGTCAAATTCTACACACAATCACACACACTGGCTGTTGTGACATTGTGTAAGTAGTGGAGACAGAGCCACAACATATTCTCCTTTATGGTCTCAACCAATGCAATGAGAAAATGTTAATTCTCTTGCTGTAAAAGAAACTTTGGGAAATAGTGAGCATGATATCATGTAAATTTACATGAAGTTTAAAAGTGATGAAGTCCATTCTGAAATTAGGGTCTTAAATCCCAACAAAGTAAACTATGAAGTTATAAAGAGCAAGTTGGCTGTAGTGTGTTGGCAAAAAATACAAAAAGACTTGAAGATAATAGCCATTGTCTGATATTTAAAGGAGTAGTACAGGTCTGCAACAAATATTGATTCTTCTAAGACAAGAAAACCCAGCAAGAAGTGTAATTCAACCACAGCTAACAAAAATAAATTAAAGATTGCATTAGATCAAAGCAGGTTTCTTAGAAGGTTGTCAGAAAGATGGTGAGCCCGAAGATTGGGAACAATTTGAAATTGATAAAGAAATTGATAAAGAAAGGGAAAAGGAAAAGTGAATCCAAGCTAGCAAGAAACAGGGGCCAGCTGTAAAATTTTCATTCGGTATACAAAAATAAAAAAGATAAGCAAAGTCAGTAAGGGTCCATTACAGATGAAGATGTGAGAATATGTAATGGAGAATAGAGTAATAGCAGAGAAACTAAAGAATTACTCTGCATATGCCTTCATGGAGAAAGGTAGAGAACATCTCCCAAAAATGCGAGGGAACCAAGAATAATCCCCTGAACCAAATGAGCTATGTCCCAGAGTGGGTGGCTATGGAGATAATAAGTGCATTGGTGGCCACCTTACAAAATGCCATAAATTCTGGAAGAGACCTTCCAGTTGGAAAGTAGCAAATGTAGGCCTACTATTGAAGAAGAACAGCATAGAGGAAAAACAAAATCTTAAACCTGTTGGTTGATGCCAGTAGGAGGGAAAGCTCTAGGATTTATTACAAAAGGTGTTGATAATCAGACACTTAAAAATAATGATATGATAGGACAGAGTCAACATAGAAGGGGAAATCATGGAAAACTGGTTGAACTTTAGTTTTCAGGATGTTACTTGTGCATTGATAAAGGGAACCATTAGATGTCGAGAATTTAGATTTTCACAAGGCTTTTGATCAGGTTCCACTAGAGGACATAGGGCTGGGGAAATACGCTGGTATAGATTGAGAATTAGTAAATGATGGAAAATGGAGTGCAGGAACAAATGGGCCATTCTCAGGCTGCCAGACTGTTAATAGTGTGGGGAACCACAAGGATCAGTGCTGAAGCCACAGCTATTTACAATGTATCTCAGTGATTTGGACGTGGAAACGATTGTAATAGTCCCAAATTTGCTGCTGTCACAAAACTCAGTAGGATTTTAAATTGTGAGGAGGATGCAAAATAGTTTCAAAAGCGCTTGGACAAGCAAAGAATGGGCAAGAACATGGCAGACAGAAATAATGTGAACATTAGTGAAGTTTGACTGAGCAAAAAAAAGACACAATGTTTCTTGGACTGTGAGAGATTGGGAAGTGTTGATGTCCAAAGGGATCTGCTCTACCTATGAGTCACAAAATGCGACCATGCAACTGGAACAAACAATTTAGACAGTGAATGGTATGTCAGCCTTTGTCACAAGAAAGTTTGAGTACAGGAATGAAGACAATTTTGCTGCAGTTGCTTAGGACCTTGTATAAGGGTCTTGTGGCGCAGTGATAGTGTAGCTGTGTCTGAGCCAGGAGGCCTGGGTTCAAGTCCCATCTATTCCATTGATATGGTAATACCTGTCTCAACAAGTTAGTTTAAAAAATTCTGGAGGGCATTACATTTGGAGTTAAGTGTGTAGTTTTTATTTCATTATCTAAAGAAATGTATACCCATGAGAGAGGTGAATACAGAACGTGCACTTGTTTTTCTGCCCTTGGTCTTGAACAGTCGAGCGGAAAATGTAGTTTGACTGTAAATCGAAGACTTATGGCAGTATAAAGCCAAGGCTGGCCAAATGCCATCAAAGTTGCAGATGAAATTCTTAAAACCAACCTCAGAAGTTTCCACATGAGTTTTGTAAAAGCTATCCATTAGGAAAAGCAACATGTGACACAAAATGTAGTTGTGGAAATTAGCCAAGGATTAGATGGAAAGCATCTATTGCATATAGGTTCCTTTTATAGCTTTCTCTCACACCCAGAAGATATAAATCATTCAGGACTTTTGTTTTACCTATAAAGAACTCTACATTTGATTACTTCAAGTTTGGCATTACTTTAGGGTGACATACTTTCACATACTTCTAGACATAAGTCAAAGACTTTGCACCAAAGCTTAGATTTCTTTATTAAAAACTTGACTTTTTGACCAGGTAAATGCTCAGGTGGACAGGTAAAAACTAAAATGTTTGTAAGTGATTTCTTTTTCAGGTAATTCTTACTAAATATGATAAGAAAACACATATTAAAAGTATTTCAGATTGGGAACAGATTTACCAGTAAGTTCAAATATTGACCTTTCGCCTATATAGCCATGGGTTCAAACCTGATCCAAACTGATAGAGCAAAAGGCCCAACCTCAGTCAGCTGCATGAAGTCGGGTCAGTAGGAGGCCACAGCATCAATCAGATAACAGCAGTTTATTACTGTTATAACTTAAGTTGTCTGCCAATACATTTTACTTGTACAGAAACTCTGGCTTCCTTAATCAGAGCCATGCCTCCAAGTCCAAACTCAATCATCTGCATGGACAAATGGTTAAGCACCTGATTGGATTAACAATGACCTCCTTATAAGAACATTTCACACTGCAATAACAGAAAGCACTTCCAACATCTGTGATCAATGATAGAATACTGCATTGTTAGACCATACAAAAATTGTGAGCACTCTGTTACGATAAATAAGTTAATACAGAGGAAAATTGGAAGATTGAGCATGCAACTGAGAAGTTGTAGTAGTAATGAGGGTAACAAGTGTTTGATCAATACAACTGATTGATTGACACGTCTGAGAATTAGAATCCCTACAGTTTGGAAACAGGCCCTTTGGCCCAACAAGTCCACACTGACCCTTGAAGCATCCCACCCAGACCCATCCCCCTATAACCCACACTATGGGCAATTTAGCATGGCCAATCCACCTAACCTGCACATCTTTGGACTGTGGGAGGAAACCAGAGCACCTGGAGGAAACCCACGCAGACACGGGGAGAATGCGCAAACTCCACACAGACAGTCACCCGAGGCTGGAATCGAACCCAGGTCCCTGGCGCTGTGAGGCTGCAGTGTTAGCCACTGAGCCACCGTGCCGCCCCCGAGCCACTGTGCCGCCCCCTATGTTATGAATGTCCTATGTTATTCCACATCATGTACTCCAATGTTCCAAACAATTTCAATATTGCCATATTGCTGGTGGTGAGCAGATTGTGCTGTTAAATGTAATACTGACTGACTGTTGCATGTCTGTAATTTTTATTATTATCCCACAAAGAAACTTCTTCAAACTCATCCAAATATGGCAGTAGGCCTCCAGAAAGAAATTCAGATTGTAAGACGCTCTGAGTTTCTGTTTCAAGTTTTCGTTCAGCTGTAAATGTATTTGCATACTTAGCTATAGTTTCAACACAGAAAGTTTCTTTCCACACTTTACAAAGCTGTAAACGTGCTGGCATATTGAACTAGATTAAGAGGAAAGCGCAACTAATTTTAATTGATTCTACTGACGAACAGGAATGAATTCCAATTTTGGCAAACATCATTACAACAAACTTCCAGAGTCAGTCACCTTCTCAGCTGGCTGGCTGATGTCTGATTAAAGTTATTGTGTGGCTTATAAGAGACCTAAAAAGAGTATAAGAGCTAAGAGATGGAGTCGAATGGCAACAATTCCAATAAAGACCCAAGAAGACTTAGCCATCATCTGAACCATCGAATCAAGATAGGTAGTAACTCAACCAACCTATTTCATTAAATTCAGTTGGTCTCCGGAACCCTGCAGAACTGGACCCACCCACAGCCCCCAAATTGGAAGGAGTTTTAAATGTTGTCTAATAAAGTAATTAACATGCGCATCATCAGTGAAAACAAAGCATTTGAGTGACTCCAAGACCTTGGCTAGATTTCTGAGAGGACAACAGTATTTGTGCATTTGGGATGGTAACAAAAATTCAAACCTGTCCAACTCTGGCCTTAAAATCTGACCTAACCAGTCAAAATGATTTCCATCTTGTTCTGTTACGAATCTTAAAATCAGTGCAATTGATTTCCAAGAAGCAGAACCTATTTATCTTTGAGTTTTTGTTTAAATCACTACTTGGGTACAATAGACTACCTTCTGAGATGTTAGCGGCAGAATTTATTGAACATCACAAGATCAGTGATACGTAGTCATTCAAACAGGACTGATGTTTGTACTTTCAATCTTTGAGAATTACTCTCAGAAAGTTTATTAGAGAATTGAATCTCTTTTCTTTCCTATACTTCAGTTAAACCAGTTTTAAATTATTAAACTATTATTAAACTATTATTAAACTATTAAACCAGTTCCCATCTCAGGTATATGAAAGAGTTCATGGTACAGTTGGAAGAAAAGCCAGGAAATTTTCTCTCCCACCTATCCGCTCCACTATCTACCTGCTATCATCGCCTCCCACTTCCCTATTTATTTCAGAGCCCCTTTCCCCTCCCCCATTTCTGAAGAAAGGTCCAGACACGAAATGTCAGCTTTCCTGCTCCTCTGGTGCTGCCTGGCCTGCTGTGTTCATCCAGCTCCACACTGTTATCTCAGATTCTCCAGCATCGGCAGTTCTTACTATCTCTGAGTTTTCTCTGACATCCTGGCCAATGTTTATCTCTCAACCAACAGCTCTGAAACAGATGATTTGATCAGTATTACATTGTGAAATCTTCAGGCTCGGGGCTAAATGATCTGCTCCTCTTCCTATGATTGTTACATTTCCTTAAATTCAACAATTATGATAGAAAGTGCACATTCTTGTGTCGCACTTTAGATAAATAATATTAATTGTAGTGAAACCTTCTGATTACCATATGCCATCCGCATGGTATGTGAGGTTAACAATATTGAAATCTTGATTATCTTTTGAAATTTGCATTGTGTTCATTTTGGTTGTGACTTTGCATTTGTACTCAAACATAAGACTTTCCTTGGTGCCTGTGTTGCACTGGTGTGCCATTTTATTGGTTGCATATGTTTTCGTTTGTTTTATGGTCTGACTTGGCACTTGGAACCAGACTGGGCATGCATATGCAGGAAATATCCTTTGCTTTTCAGATGTGAAGAAATGTTGGACGACCTAGCTATGAAAATCCACATCTGTGACAGATCTTGATGTTCTTAGCTATCAGTAGCAATTACCAATAAAGCTTAAATTGTTGTTAGCCTGCCACTATGGCTTCATGCTGGTGTACAATTTCAAGCAAAACATTAATATCATGGGCATTTCCTGTGAGAAGAAAATCCTTCCTAAAGCCTTAAATTGGTAGAGAAGCAATCAGTGAGATTCCCTGAAAACTCTACTTCAGAGAAATCCTGTTAAAAAAAAATCACAGCACTTATTGCTCATCCCTAAGTCTTTGAGAAGGCCAGAAGTCACATGATGACGGGTTTTCGTCCAACAGGTTTATTTGAAATCACAAGATTTCAAAGCGCTTCTCCTTCGTCAGGTGAGGTGAAGGTTGAAGTGAATTGCAGCCTTGAGCGGTTCGGGAGGGAGTTCTAGGATTTTGACCCAATGATACTGAAGGAACAGTGATTTATTTCCCAAGTGATTTGGAGGGGAACTTGCAAGTTGGTGGTATTCCCATGTATCTGTTGCCCTTGTCTTTCTCGATTCTGGTGGTCACAAGTTTAGAAGGTATTCTCCAAGGATCCTTGCATCTTGTAGGTTGTACTCAAAGCTGCATCAGTGTTGGAGGTTTCGGATGCGTGTGAGTGTGGTCAAGTAGGCTGCTTTGTCCTGGATGATGGCACACTTCTTGAGTGTTGTTGGAGCTGCACTTAAGTTACACCCACATTTATTACAGTTCTTGGTGTATACATATTGTATAGTCAAAGGCACTTAAGTGTCTGGGCTAATAGTAAGCTATTCAGATACTAACAGTAACAATCTTCCATCAGCATGTCATGTTTCAAGTGGCCCAAGTAGGATCGAGTTTAAGATCTTAGGTTACACATTATGGTAAAGTAATTATATCATGAGCGCATCTCTTAAAGGAATATTGCGTACCAACTGAGCCATAACAACAAAAGGCACTGTATAAATTCAGTTTTCTTTTCAAATGGTACATTGTCTTTGAACTGAAAACAACAAAAACAGTGACAACTGTTAAGCTGGAGAACCTGAGACAACAAGGCGCAGAGCTGGATGAACACAGCAGGCCAAGCAGCTATTAAGCTCTTCAGAGATTGCCAAGCTTCAATGTTCCTGAATGACACGACAGAGCCCCTGGCAATTGTTTATGTCATGCATACAGTCATGTAATTTATTAGATGTCACCTAATATCAGTAAAGTGTTCTGCTCCACTTGAGTTTCAGTAAATATCTAAATTTGTATGTCTGTTATCTTAATCTCTGCCACTTAGGTGATCTGATAACTATTGGAATCATTAACTCAAAATGGATTTCTCTTACTTGACGTAAAACTACTGAATAATAAAAGGTAATATGCAGATGTTTGTTCAACCCTTGATCTGTTTAGCACTTAATCAGTAGAGCCGTAAATCATGCAAGAAACGGAACCCAACACAAAAAACTGTGTTTAGGCAATGAGGATGAACCTGCATGGTGCTATTGCAATAAGGAAGGTAAAATTTTCTGTAATCTCCTTTCCAAATTAACCTAATGTCTCAAGATCTGGGTAATACGTATTGTTGTTAAAAGGAAGATTCAGTTAGATTTGACTTAATGTACCAAAGGTTTAATTTCGCCATGTCTAGTGCTTCACAAATTGGTTCACTGTTCTAACTCCTAGCTCACGTTGATTATTTTGCAGAAGAAATGAAGCCCCTGGATGTCTATCCTTGTGGAAGTTTAATCTCACAGCCCAGACCTGGCCTCCAACTTTCATTCGGTTTCATTTTCCTCCATCAGCTTTATGTGATAGAAAAAAATTCATTTATACAGCGTTTTTCATGACTGGACATCCCTAAAGCATTTTACAGCTAATGAAATATTTTTGAAGTGTAGTCATACGTGTGGTTTATTGGGTCAAACACCGCCTTCCAGTATGATATGTTTCTGAGTGTTTTCCTACTTCATGTAACATGTACCACAATGTCTGGGTTCTTTTCTTGAAGTTTACCAACAACACTATTTACACTGTTGTATCATAGATGTATACATGGTCTGGGTTTTTTGTTCACTGTCTATTATTGTTACATTTTTAAAGCATAACTGACTGACCACATTAAACTGAATCCGTTGCACAGTGAGAGAGTGAGGGTGTTTGCATCACTGTAACATATGTAGTGGGCATGGCAGGACCAGTGATTGTAGGCCTATTGCCATGTAAGAATCTGTCTTTGGTCACCATCCATAGTACCATCAAGACAATGACAACAACCATAAGAAGCAACATTGGAATCCCTGCACTTAGACTGGGAGAATGTGATTTAATCATACAAAGCAGATCAGCAGTCAACAGGCTACATGACACTGCAGCACAATGAAGTAGTGATGGAGTCCTACACAGGGGGAGCTGCTGTCTTTTGGATGAACCCAGGCCCAAGCTGCCTACTCAGGTAGATCTCAAATTTCCCATGGCCCTACTCCAAGGAGGAATTATAACACTGTAATACTGCTTCTCTATCAATGCCATAAATATAGATTACCTGCTGATCTGATCTGGAATTTATGCAAAAATATGGCAGTTATTTGTTTATATAGGAAACCAACTGGCAAACAGCCACAAATCACACTGTGATAATGAGCAGGTAATCTATATTTATGGCATTGATAGAGAAGCAGTATTAGTCAGGACCCCAGGAATAATTCCTCTTTGGAGTAGGGCCATGGGAACTTTGAGATCTACCTGAGTAGGCAGCTAGAGCCTGGGTTCATCCAAAAGACAGCAGCTCCCCCTGTGTCGGACTCCATCACTACTTCATTGTGCTGCAGTGTCATGTAGCCTGTTGACTGCTGATCTGCTTCGTATGATTAAATCACATTCTCCCAGTCTAAGTGCAGGGATTCCAATGTGGCTTCTTACGGTTGTTGCCATTGTCTTGATGGGACTATGGATGGTGACCAAAGACAGATTCTTACATGGCAATAGGCCTACAACCACTGGTCCTGCCATGCCCACTGCATAAAATACCTGGGTCAACCAGGGTGTGGTTTTGTTGGACACTCGCAGGTTCCATCCTCATGCACTCAAGTCATTGCAAATAATGAGTTTGTCAATGGCTGGTCAAGTTACCACTTTCCAATTCTGTGACTATGTGCATTTCATAGAGCAAAGTGAAAGGATGTTTGAACCTGAACTAGGTTCCAGTTTTGCATTTAGATTGTGCAGACTCTGCATCTATGGGCATGCAGTCGGTGTGATGGCAGAAGTATTTGATGTTTGATGTTCACCATGCTGGATATCTGCTGATTTTAATGATCTGCTTTTCCTCATTATGTAATTGTGTAAGCTGGCTAGGCAATTTGTGGATCTTACCTTGACATTGTTTGGTACACATACTCAGTTGGTTAGAATGCTTTACATGTGATGCCTCTGACATGTGTCATTGCGGGATTCAAACCCGGGTCCCCGGAATATTTCTGGGTCTCTGGAATAACAGTCCAGTGATAATACCAGTAGGCCATTGTTTTTCTCTTTCTTTTCAGAATTGGTGTTTTTATTGTCCTCTGGTGCCCCATGCCTTGTGTACAGCATTAAAAACATGGAATTTTCTTGGTGCAAGTACAAAGCTGTATTACTTACTTTGTCATTTTGGAATGCTTCCATTAGAATAAATGCTGTTACAAGAGTGAATATTCCATCAATAAGCTCTGTGCCATGAAGTTACAACTGAGCTCCTCCTTTTCTGTGTCATCCCATGAGTTGGTCTATGATCTATTTTCAGTTATTGCCAGAAAGACACAAGTTCTGTTGTTGTTTTCTGAAGTTGAGCTTCAGTCATAATTGATCTTCAAATGTTGTTATCTCTTGAAGGAGGTTTTACCACTTCATCCAATCTGCCATTTAGTGAGTTGGGCCTGTGAAACCCATAGGATTCTCTGAAGGGTGGTTCTTTATTGTACAGTGCTATACAGGTTGGTCAGTAGTGTGCTGGACAGACTTTTAATCAGGAACGGGCTCAAAGTTTATGGGGAAAAGCCAGAAAGTGGAATTGAGAATTATCTGTTGAGCCATGATCTCAATGAATGAGGGAAAAAAATTGATGCGCTGAACAGCCTACTTCATCTCCCCTGTCATACAGTCTCAAATGCCACAAGTGCTGCGTTGAGATTTTTACCCATGTCTGACCTACATTTCCCAGAGCTTCAGGATTATTTTCCTGTGACATATCCATTATACACCATCTCCCCCATTCAGTTGCCAACTAATGGCTCATAAGCCAAACCTATATGTTAGTCACCAAATTGTGCTAATGATCTGTTCCCTAGAATTTAGAATTAGATATTTATTGTCACGTGCTCAAGTGTGAGAATTCAAGAGTCCAGTGAAAAGTGTACAAAGTCGCCATTCTCTGACACCATCTTGGTTACAAAACCAGAATTTTTAAAAAAACAGATTTTTTTGTTAAAAGAGCCAAAAGGTAGGAAAATGTCCAGATCTTAAAGCCTAAAGTCTTATCTCCATTAAGGTGTTTGGAATGCTCAGCCACCAATGCAAGTATCCAGGCCTAGTCACAGCCTGGAGCCTAGGGCAGACAGCGAGTCTTGCAATGGTTGCTGGGAGGAGCCATTATCTTGTTGGTACCACTAATGAATGGGCACCTCTACAAATTAATGAAACCCAGTGAACCATGGCCTAGACAAATTGCCAAAATGTGTCAACTTACAAACATTTTGTGTTCCATTGTTATGCAAGTGCCTTATTATTTTTTAGTGCAAGATGCAACAAAGGAGAATATGCACTAAATACTTGTGCAACTTGCACACAGCTCAAGGATAATGTGAATGAATTGTTTATCATTGACACCAAGTTACTAACTGGAAATGGAACAGATTTCAACATAAAGGAGATGGTTGGAGCCTTCATTAAAAAGAAACTGTTAAATAAGCACGAGTTCAACATTAAATTATTTTTTATCCAATGGGTTTTTCACCTAACAGTGCTGGCTGCAAGGAACTGTGACTGATTTGCACTGCTAAGTAAATAGGAACAAACTTGGGTATCGGTGAATTGTGCATGTGCATGTTCAGCAACAGGAACAAGGATCTTGTCCCTGCACAATGTCCATCTGACCATGTAGAAAGAAAAAGAAAAATCAGGCTCTGGGCAATAACTGGAAGGTGGAACCAGCCAAGCAGTTTTACAGTTAGCTGAAATAGTCTCAAGGGCTGATTTGTCCTTCAATGTTCTATGGTTTGTATCCTTTATTTACAGGTATTTATCACTGCACTGCCACCTCTGTTCGATGCAATTCCTCTGTCTGAAGATCAGTAAATTTTCTTCTATTATAAATAATTGTCAAATTCCCTTTCAACAGTAATGTAATTTCTGCCTCACTTGCCACTCCTAGTGAAGCACACAGTTGAGGGGCTGCGGACTGCAAACTCCAAAGGTCACTGGTTGGGAGGACAAGAAATCTACTGCCTCCTATGTGGACCTGGGAAATAGTCAGCATCTGTTGAAGTGACGTTGTGTGCAGAGAGAGGAATGACGATTCTGGTAGGGATGGGGTTGCTTATACATTATTAGAGGTGGGGCACTCAGAGCCAGGAGAGACCCATAGCAACAAAAATGATTAAATAAAAACTGAAAGAACGGCGGATGCTGAAAATCAGAAACAAAAAACAGAAATTGCTGGAAAAGCTCAGCAGGTCTGGCAGCATCTGTGGAGAGAAAACTAAATTAACATTTCAGGTCAAGCGACCCTTGACCTGATTGATTTCTTGGGTTTTTACTGATTGGCATCCGTCAGTCTTTTCATAGATCTCTCATATGGCTGTTCAATGCCAGAAGAAGTGCAAGAGGCTTCTCTGAGGCACACAACAACCATTTTTTAGCCTTTACATTGCACTGTTTTGCATATTGAGAGGGCTCGCCCAGCTGAAATAAGTGGTTACACTCTTTGGAGACAACACAGTATAACAGTGCTCAGTTCACCATACTAACTGAATGACCCAATGCCCCTTGCAGAGAAGTGTACAAAAAATGCAGCAAATACTGCATACTACGTGCATGGAATTCTTTCCTGTTGTCTCAAGTTTCCAACCACGGTTTTAGTCATCTGTGATTTTCGGCACACTTTTACAATTTTTCCCATTTCGCCCTTACTCCATGTAAACCATGTCAGGGAGATTTTTTTCTTGATGTGAAGTGAACTATATAAGTGCAAAGTAATGATGCTAAAGATAAATATAAGGAATTCCACATTTCCTTTTTAACTCTGAAATGTTATCACTTTATAAGAGTCACTAAGAGGACACTGTAAATAGAGTGGCTGTAAACAAGTTCCCAGAGACACGCCACTCTGAATGCAGGAATGAAATCTTGTATATCACGACTTGAGCTCAGAAGTCCATCTTTCTGTTTATATAATTAGTACATGAAAATCTAATCGTAACCTTAATGTCACCCAGGATGTTGATACTGAGAGAGTCAGTTTATTTTCCATTAACTAAATCTGAAATCAAGTTGACAGTAAGAGACTCAGTTATCCACCTTTATGTGCAGCTGTGTATGGATCCTCAATATGCAAACGTCAAATTTCATAAAATGCTATGTTCTACATGAAGAATGGATCTGACCACAATGCTGTATAATGCTCCAAGTAGTGCCATGTCATTTGGCCCTTGTGCTGATATTTATATGCAAAAACATCTTTGACCACAAGTCCATCAGGTTGCAATCAGCATCCAATTTCCTAGTGGCCATGAAGGACAAGGAGAGCACAAATCGTGTTGGTTGGTAGCCTGAGCAGACTGTCAAAGCCAGTCAATGGGATGGATTATTGCCACAGCTTATGAACAAATGCCAAGATATAATGTGACTGAGGGTGAGAAGGGGCTTTCCCATCAGATTTTTCCTTCCTCTCCTCCCTTGTGGGGAGTGGTGCAGTGGTAATGTCATTAGATTAATCATCCAGAACCCCAGGTTAATGTTGTGCAGACTTGGGGCAGAATTCCACCATGGAAAACGGAAAAATTTGGACTTAATAGAATTTTAATTACAAGCTAGCTTAATAATGACTGTGTAGCCATTAATTGTCATGAAAACCCATCTAGTTTGATAATGTCCTTTAGAGAAGGAAATCTGCCCTCTTTACCTGGTCTGACCGATATGTGATTTCAGACCCACAGAAAACTTTTGACTTTTGACTGCCTCCTTGACCAGGCCAACATCCCCAGCATCGTGGCACTGACCACCCTTGATCGGCTATGATAGTCTGGGCACATTGTCCGCATGACCGACACGAGACTTCCCAAGCAGGTGCTCTACTCCCAGCTCTGAAACGGCTACTGAACCCCAGGTGGACTGAGGAGGAGCTTCAGCGATACCCTCGAAGCCTCACTGGCAAAGCGTGCATTCCCTCCGACACCTGGGAATCACTGGCCCAAGACCGTCCAAGGAGCATCCAGGACATTTTCAAGATGTTGCTATTTATTTCCTCACATTCTATATCTTCCATATCCTTCTCCGCAGTAAACACTGATGCAAAATACTCATTTAGTATGTCCCCCCATCTCCTGCAGTTCCACACGTAGGCAGCCTTGCTGATCCATAAGGGGCCCTATTCTCTCCCGCGTTACCCTTTTGTCCTTAATGTAATTGTGGAAACCCTTCAGATTCTCCTGAACCCTATTTGCCAAAGTTATCTCATGTCCTCTTTTTACCCTTCTGATTTCCCTCTTAAGTATACTGCCTTTATACTGTTCTAGAGATTCACTCAATCTCTGCTGTCTATACCTGACATATGCTTCCTTCCTTTTCTTGATATAAACCTCAATGTCTCTAGTCATCCTGCATTTCCTACACCTACCAGCCTGGCTCTTCACCCTAACAGGAACACGCTGCCTCTGGACTATCGTTATCTCAATTTTTGAAGGTTTTTCCAGCTGTCCATTTACCTGCAAACATCTGCCCCCTACTCCCTCAAACCCAACCCCACACCCAATCAACATTTGAAAGTTCTTGCCCAATGCTGTCAAAATTAGCCTTTCTCCAATTTTGAAACTTAACTTTTAGATCTGGTCCATTGTTTTCGGTCACTATTTTAAAACTAATAGAATTATGGTCACTGGTCCTAAAGTGCTCCCCCACTGATGTCTCAGTCACCTGCTCTGCCTTACTTCCCAAAAGTAGGTCAGGTTTTGCATCTTCTCTCGTAGGTACATCTGCATATTGAATCAGAAAATTTTCTTGTATGCACTTGACAAATTCCTCTTCATCCAAGTGCTTAACACTATGGCAATCCCAGTCTATGTTTGGGAAGGTAAAATTCCCTACTATAACCACCCTATCATTCTTACAGATAACTGAGATCTCCTTACAAATTTTGGTGGGGTCTATGGTACAATCCCAATAAGGTGATCATCCCTTTCTTATTTCTCAGTTCCATCCAAATAATTTCCCTGGATGTATTCCCAGGAATATCCTCCCGAAATACAGTCATAATGTTAGAGGTGAGTACAATTGCAGCACTTAAAAGATATTTGGACAGATACATGGATAAGAAATGTTTAAAGTGATATACGTCAAATGCAGGCAAATGGGACTAGCTCAGTTTAGGAAACTTGGCCAGGATGGATGAGTTAGGCCACTGGGTCTGTTTCTGTGCTGTATGACTTTGTGTCTAAAGTTTACCCTATCTCACTTTTATTTTGTCATGTTGAATGCTATTAATCAATCTCCATCAATCTCCTTGGTTTGAATGAATAGACCCCTTGTTACTTGAGCCCATCTCTGACTCAGACCTCTCATCCCTCTTGAGATGATAAATCTGGATTGCAATTTCTGTAAGGGTTATCATGTCCCTACTATAGTGTGGGACCAGAAGCACACTTGATTTATAGTATGTGCATTTATATTTCACCAGGCACAGATGGTTTATGTACTCTATTTCTGGACGAGCACCTTCAATGCCAGGAGAACTCAGCTTTAGTTCAATGGAAGTCTCAGTTTTTTTTCTGTCTTCATCCTGTTTCTAACTTTTCCAAAGAAATGCTATGGTTTCTTTTCCAATTTGATTGTCTAGGGTCTATAGTGTAGAAAATGTTGTGACATCATGCTGTCCTGTGTAACGTACAGCACATCACACCACTCCAGAAGAGGTATCTACATGGTGCAACCTGGATCCACCACAAAAACCTCCCGTATAAAATGGCTGCTGAAGACTCTTCATAAACTATATGCATTCTCTACCTTGCAGCCATGAACCCTGTACAATGGCCAGCTGCAACTTGCCAGAAATGGTCAATCCTGTGAGCTAATGTCCACGAGCTCCTCTCTAGTGAACCATTAACAATACATTATCAAGAACACTTTCCGAATGTATAATAACTTAAGTGCTATCACAATTTACTTCCCCTTGTCTATTGACCCCCTACCCTCTACTCCATCCTATCCATATAGCACGGTGGCTCAGTGGTTAGCACTGCTGCCTCACAATGGCAAGGACCTGGGTTTGATTCCAGCTTTGGGAGACTGTGTGAAGTTTGCACGTTCTCCCCGTGTCTGCATGGGTTTCTTCCAGGTGCCCTGGTTTCCTCCCACAGTCTAAAGATGTGCAGGTGAGGTGGATTGGCCATGCTAAATTGCCCACAGTGTCCGGGGATGTGCAGGCTAGGTGGATTAGCCATGGGAAATGGAGGGTTACAGAAACAGAGAATCGAGTGTGGGTTTGGGTTGAACACTCTTTGGAGGGTCGGTGGGGGCTTAATGGGCCAAAATGGTCTGCTTCCACACTGTAGGGATTCTATAGCAGGCTGGTTCTGCACATATCCTGCCACATTTACAGCCAATTGAAGGATCAGTGGGATGATCTGGATGTGCAACTGTCTTCATCCATGTGCATGTGCATGCATCTTCATCCATGCCTGCTTCAGTCCTATTTCCACTGTCAGTTCCTGACCCAACGTCCTCAGTTTAGGCAATTGGTTTGGAGGTATTGATTCTCCTCCTATCTGGTCTCTCTGGAACTGAAAGTCTATTTGCTCCTATCACCTATTACTGCTGCTCTTTAGAAAAATTGTTTGTTTGGCAAAAAGAAACATTGACCGGGAATGTCCTTTGAGTTTCTCTTGCATTGTGACCATAACTCTGATAAAAGCATCACTTTAATTTAATCTTATACAAGTTCAACATTGTCTCTTTTCCTTTGTATTTTTACCTCTGCATACCAAAACAAGGATTACATTTCCCTTTCTTTTGCTGTCACAATTAATGATCTGTGTGCCTGTACACCAAGGTCCCTCACTCCAATTAGAACCTTAATATTTAAAGTATAATTCCTTTTCCAATTTTTACTTCCAAAAATATATTCATTTTTCTTCTTTAAAATTCAGGACTCATGATGATTCCTTGCAAGTGGGTGATTACACTCATGTTTCTGAAGGAAGTTCAGACGAGTTTAAGTTATGGAGCCCAGAACTAAGATTGATAATGGAATCTCCTGGGTTTGTGTAAAATATCAAAAGGTGTAGATAAAATAAATTGAGATTATTGCTTCAGAATAAAGGAGGGATATGAGACTAAAGAACAGCCATGGGCATTCTAAGTAATCACTTTAAATTAGATAGATAGAGAATAATTTATTCATTTGAAAACAATAAGTATTTGTTGTAATCTGCAAACAGACCACTATTGGAAGTAAAAACCAAAAGAACTTCGGATGCTGTAAATCAGGAACAGAAACAAAGCTGCTGGAAAAACTCAGCAGGTCTGGCAGCATCTGTGAAGGAGAAAACAGAGTTAACGTTTCGGGTCTAGTGACCCTTCCTCAGAACGGTGGAAGTAGCATTCGGTTTCAACATAGAATTGGATAATAGCTCAGGGTAGTAGAGAGATCAGATTCAATTGACCGATTGTTTGCTTTCATCTCTAATTTCTCCTATATTCTTGTAATATCTGTTATAAAGATATTACCATGCTTGCTTACTTCAAATTCATCCCATCTTTCTACATAAACATATGATGGTGCAAACTGGCTGCTTGAGTTAAGGATGGAGGTTATGTAATGCTTGACAAATTTAATTGTGCCTACAATGTGGGCCACAGCCAAGTGTCCACTTTAACTCACACTGCATCATGTTCCATCACATGCTATTCTATCCATTGTTGTAGCTATCTTCTCCCACAGTAACAAAAGTTGGGAGCAAAGCCAAAAATGATACATTTATTAAGCATTAACAATTTCTAGAAGATCATAATATTTATAAAGCTGCACTTTACAAGGATGGTCCACTGGTTGAGTTATGAGAGACTTACCAAGGCAAACCGTAAATGAGTCGTTGACAATATCATTAACCAGCAAGATACAATGAGGCACAAAACAAAAATAGACTTGGCTCTGCTTGTTTCCTGGACAATGTCATTCTGGATTGGAAATTTGTCCTTCTAAATGGAGTGTGGCAGGATTTCTGGCCATCCATTCATCTTGTCATCGCAATCCATGTCAACTGAAATGTTTCTACTGAGAAGAACACTGAAAATCCCACAAAATTGGTCTTTTATGCTGCAAGGACCAGAAAAAAAATATGAACACTGGGGCTTAAGGAAATATGGCAAATGCACAATCTAATTTAAAGGTTGGACAATTCTGAGAAGAACCTGGAGTCAGTAAAACACCTTCAACTTATTTTAGGTGTGATTGCAAAGTGAAATTAAGCTTTAGCAAGCAAAGATCATGGGGAATGAGTGGCAAGAAGTCGACAAATTCAGAAATTAGCACCGTGTGGATGGAGGATGAACAGATAATAAGTGGTAACTCCCAAAACATCAGGGTCCTTTCCGAGAAGGAAAATGATGAATGTTCTCGCAGTAGCATTCAAAGTCACAGAATGCTCTCCAGTAAAGCTAATGACAATTAATTGACTTTGACTTATACTTGGAAAATTTAAGTTACCACTCCTGTGGTAAATTAGATTCCAAGTCTTTTAAAAAATCATCCTGTGATAAACACATCATCTGCACAATCCCACTATAGCTGGACAGGCAAATCTTATACCTTCATGCGTACTCATCTGCAATAGTCGAGAACCACGATTTAGATGACTGGTAAGCATGTAGATCACAGCATTACTAATGGATGAAACTTTGTGCAGATCAAGTATAGGACTCAGACAAATAAAAATGGAAAACTGTAGAGAGACATGTCAACCTTCGCTGGTCACTCTTTCACCTCCAATTCAAAGGTTATAAATTCCAGCCCTACCTCAAAGACATGAGTTCCAAATCTCATCCACCCTCAATATAATGTTGTGGCAATGCTATACTGTCAAAGGTGCTATCAGATATCACAGAACAGTGACCAATATTTCCTCTCTGATGGGTTTATATACTACACACTTCAATGAACCGACTAGCTCTCCCCTTTCCTTAGCCAGTAGTTATCTCTTTGCAATTCAAAACTACCTTAAGTGCCTGTCCAGATCCTTTACAAAATTTTAAGGTCATAAAAGATAATTGATTGAAAAGATAATAGAGTGAAAGGTATTCAAGGGCATTGTTATTAAAATGGAAAAAAACCATGGGCAAAGAATCTGAAGAGTTGCAACACTCTCACTGCAGCTCCAAAGAATATCTGAGTTCTGGTTCTGAAGTCTACGGTTGACGTGCAACAGGAGGTTCAAATTCAGTGAGAGTGAATGGCTCTTGTCATTGGGCTGTAGAGCTCCATAACATCTTCCCACCAAATACCACGAGTGATCTTTTCAGGTGGTGTAAAGCTGGTTTCAGCAATGAAATAAGCACACCTGTCAGACCATTTAATATCCTCGTGTGACTTTCACATTGTTTTGCATTCAAAGGCAAGTGCTGTATTTATCGGCTACTACAGACTGTACATAAAGATATTTACATCAAAGGTAGAGGTCACATGACTGGGACAAGCTAGCCAGTACACGCAATCCTAGGTCAAAATCCTGCAATTCTGCCCCTTAAGGCATTGTGGGTCTATGTATTGCACATAGACCACAGCAATTCAAGAATGCAACTGACTATCTCCTCCTAAGGGCAATTGGGGAAGAGCAATAAATGTTGGCCCAGCAACAAGGCCCATATTCCATATGTGAATAAAAAAGAACAGTTTCATTTCTTCAAATATGTCCCTTTCTATAAAAAATACAAATACTTCCATGCACTATATTTTGCAGCTACAAGTACACAGCTGTATTCCAACGTCTAGATGCTATAGGAAGGACAGAATGGGAGGCAAGAGAGAAGGGGTAGTAGCATTTTTGATTACATTATGAAAACATGACTGCCGTACTTAGAGAGGATATTATTGGGAGATCATCCAGTGAAGCTATATGAGTGGAACTCAGAAATAAGAAGGGGATGATCACCTTAATGGGATTGTATTATAGGCCCCCCCAATAGTCAGAGGGAAATTGAGGTGCAAATATGTCGAGAGATCTCAGGTATCTGTAAGAATAATAAGTTTGTAATAGTATGGGATTTTAACATTCCGAATAGACTGGGATGACCATAGTGTTAAGGGCTCGGAGGGAAAGGAATTTGGTAAATGTGTTCATGAAAATTTTCCTTGTCAATATGTAGATGTATTTACCGGAGAAGGAGCAAAGTTGACCTTCTCTTGGGAAATAAGGCAAGGCAAGTGACTGAAGTTATGGGGCAAGTGATCATAATTCTATTAGTTTTAAAATAGTTATGGAAAAGGATAGGCCTTGTATAAAAGTTAAAGTTCTCAATTGGAGTAGGCCAATTTTGATGGTGTGAGACAGGAATTTTCAAAAGTTGATTCATTAGACAATTCACAGCTAGAGGGACAACTGGCAAGTGGGAGACTTTCAAAAGTGAGATAACAAGACTTCAGAGGCCGTACGTTCCTGTTTGAATGAAGAGTAAGGCTATTTGGAGTGGGGAGCAATGAATGAGTAGAGATATTGAGGCTCTGGTCAAGAAAATGAAAGAGGCATATGTCTGGTAAAGACAGCTGGGATGAAGTGAATCTTTTGAAGAGTATAAGTGGTGTATTCTTTAGAGGGAAATCAGGAGGGCAGAAAGTGCATGTAAGATAGCCTTGACAGATAAGGTTAATGATAATCCAAAGAGATTCTACAAGTACATTAAAGTAAAAAGAGCAACAAGGGAATGAATAGGGCCCCTTAAAGATAAACGAGATCATCTATATATGGAACCTGATGAGATGGGAAAGATTGTAAATGAATATTTCATGTCAGTTTTTACTGTGAAGAAAGACATGGGAGCTCGGGGAAATATATACATCTTGAAAGCAGTTCACATTGCAGAAGAGGAAGTGCTGGAGGTCTTAGAAAAAATAAAGGTGGATAAATCTTCAGGACCTGATCAAGTGTATTCTAGGACATTGTGGGGAGCTAGGGAAAAAATTGTGGACTCCTTAGCAGAGATATTTGTATCATCTACAGCCACAAGTGAGGTGCTTGAAGACTGGAGGACGACTAATGTTGTGCCTTTATTTAAGAAAGATTGCAAGGAGAAGCCTGGGATCAACAGAACTGTGAGTCTGACATCAGTGGTACATAAGTTGTTGGAGGAAATTCTGAGAGACAGGATTTACATGCATCTGGAGAGACAAGGACTGATTAGGTATAGTCAGCATGGCTTTGTGCATTAGAAATTGTGTCTCACAAAAGTTATTGAGTATTTTTAAGGATGTGACCAAGAAGATAGATGAGGGCAGAGTGATAGACATTGTTTACATGGATTTTAGTAAGGCCTTTGACGAGATTTCACATGGTGGACTGTTTAGTAAAGTTAGATCACTGAGGATTCAGGGTAGCTAGCCAATTAGACACAAAGTTGGCTTGACAGTAGGAGACAGAGGGAGGTGGAGGAGAGTTCGTTTTTGGACGGGAGACCTGTGACCAGGGATCGGTGCTGTGTCCACTACTACTTGTCATTTATATAAACAACTTGGATGAAAATATGGGAAGCGTGGCTAGTAAGTTTGTGGATGACACCAAAATTTTTGGCATAGTAGACAGTAAGGAAGGTTATCTAAAATTGCAAAGAGATCTTTATCAGTTGGGCCAATGGGCCAAGGAATGACAGATGGAGTTTAATTTAGATAAATATGGGGTGTTACAATTTGATAAGACAAACCAGAACAGGACTTACACAGTTAACGGTAGGACCCTGGGTGGCGTTATAGAACAGAGTGACAGAGGGGTGTAAGTACATAGTTCCTTGAAAGTTGCATCACAGGTAGATATGGTGGTAAAGAAGAAATTTGGCAAGCTTGTCTTCGTTGCTCAGACCATTGAGTGCAGGAGTTGGGACATCATGTTGAGACTGCAGAGGATGTTGGGCAGGCCAACATGTCCAGTTCTGGTGGCCCTGCTATAGGAAGGATACTATTAAATTGGAGAGGCTGCAGAAAAGATTTACAAGGATGTTACCAGGACTGGAGCGTTTGAGATACAAGTAGAGGCTGGATAGGCTAGGATGTTTTTCACTGGAGTGTAGCAGGTTGCGGGGTGACCTTATAATAGTTTATAAAAATCTGAGGGGCACAGATAAGGGGGATAGCAAAGGTCTTTTACCTAGGGTAGGTGTTCAATAGTAGAGGATATAAATTGAAGGTGAGAGGAGAAAGATTTTAAAAGGGACCTAAGAGACAACGTTTTCACACAGAGTGTGATTCATACGTGGAATGAACTGCCAGAGGAAGTCGTAAATGCAGGCACAATTACAATATTTAAAACACATGTGGACAGGTGCATAAGTAGGCAAAAATATGTTTAGAGGGATATGTGCCAAACACAGGAAATGAGACTAGTTTAGTTTGGGAAACTTGTTTGGCATGGACCAGTTGGGCCAAAGCATCTGTTTCCATGTGTATGACTCTATGACTATGTATGGTCACAGAGAAAATTATCATTCAGTTACAAAACTGTGTGTTTAAGGTTGAGAGAGCTAAGGCTTTTCCTTTTAGAACGATGAAGGATGAGAGGTGACTTGATAGAGGTGTACAAAATGATCAGAGGTATGGGTAGAATGGATAGCCAGAGACTTTTTTCCTAGGGTGGAGGTGACTATCACGAGGGGGCATAGATTTAAAGTGAGTGGAGGAAGATATCGGGGAGACGTCAGAGGTAGGTTCTTTACTGAGAGAGTGGTCGGGGCGTGGAATGCATTGCCGGAGAGGGTAGTGGAGTCGGCCTCATTAGGGGCATTTAAGCGGCTATTAGATAGGCAGGTGGATGATAGTATAAGGTAGGGGTGGAGGTTAGATAGTCCTTAGGTTTAGGGTAAAAGTTTGGCACAGCATTGTGGACCAAAGGGCCTGTACTGCCCTGTACAGTTCTATGTTCTATGTTCTATGTTAACTCTAGTCAATTCCATTTTAGCCAGTCTCTTCACATGTTTTGCACACACAGTGTTTAGGTTGTGCACGTCACCTAAAGGTATGCAGACTTGTTGTTATTGATATTAGTTGTTGATCACCTTTGTTATAGGGAGCAATGGACGTCTGGCATTATTGGTCATTCTGTGCTCTGTGGAGGTGGTGAGGTCATAGCTTCCTGATCAGCTGCTTCTAATGTAGGCAGAGCATCTGTAGCTGTATGTAGACATTTGTACTTGTGACAATGTATTCGGTCATTCACCTTCACCATGTCAAGTGACAACTGCTCAACACAGGTGCACCAAGTTGCCATGTGAACTGACTTTTGTTAAGAGCGTTGAATGTTTACATTTTGACTGACACACCAATGCTCAGTTCTCCAATCACTTGACAGTTTTATCAAAGAGAAATCTGCCCTTCTCTCAGTTCACAAGGTATGACTTTACTTATTACTATTTGTGACTTCAGTAGTTTTTAGCACTATGCAAGAAGAAGATTGGGTGTGGTGTGACATTAGTGTTTGGACTGGGCTATTTTCCACACTTTCAGTAGGTGTGGTTCTCCACTCAAGGATTGTCTGGTACAAGTCCGTGCTGGCTTAGCTTAATTTTTTTTATTACCCTGATGGTGATGTTCAAAGCCTCCTCAGCCTTTCCAATTGACTGAGCCTATGTGGAGATGTTGCATGGTGTTGAATTTCTTAATAATTTATGAAGCGCTTGAATTCTTCACTTGTGAAATGAGGGCCATTGTCACTCATTTCAATGTTTAGAATGTCATCATGCCTGAAGTGTGCTGTAGACACTTAGCACTCCCACTGCCATCAGCTGGTCTAACATGCAAGAGTCTGATTAGTAGTTGATGTGATAAGATAATCAGTTCCTGTGAGAGTTAAGAGATCTACTCTAAGCTTCATCCATAGTCTGATTGGGATGTCATGTCTCAAACAGCTTTTCAGCTTGCTCAGCTTGTAACTATTTATAGGCAAAGCACTGGAAAAGGTAGTCCTTAGTCTCTTTGCTTATGTTTGGATAGTAAAACACTTCTCTTGCCTTTCTTGGACTAGACTCAATCCTTGATGGTTTGTCTGGATGCACATCAATATCTCTTTCCTGATCTCCTTCGGGATAATGACTCTATTTCCTTTAGACAAGATGCTATCTTGGGCTTTAACCTCATCTTTATATGCCCAAAGCAACAGGTCCGTCTTTGCTTTCAGGCCAATGTTTCACCATTATATCCAGCAGCATTTAGAGAGTTGTCTCTTGTTGCGTGGTTTACTTAATTTTACCAAGATGCTTGTCTTTTGAATATCTCTACTGCATAAATGATTTCCAGAGCATGTCAGGCTGTTACTTTGCAATAAATCTGTAACATTTCATCCTCTGTCTTAGCATCCTCAAATTTCTTGAGAGCTAGTGCTACTGTCAGCAGCACCTAGGCAGTCTTTTTCTCCTGCTTTTATATCATATCCAGATGATAGTTCTGCAAATGAAGTAATATTCTTGGTAGACACTTTGAGGAAGATAGAAGTGGTTTGAGGAATATCTTTTGAAGTGACTTCTGATCGAACTTCGCTGTGATTTTGTCTCTCCCAAAAACGTATTGATTCATATGCTCACAGCAAAATCAATAATATCTTTCTTAATCTGAGTGTAGCATCGCTCAGTTTGTGTTAACACCTTAATGTAAATGTAACTATTTGTCCTTGCTGCAAGTCCTATTTTGCGGGGATCACACTGCAATGCAATTTCATCGTTGACATCGCAGTATCTCAGCTCTAGTGTTGTCATTACTAGTGGTTTGATTCTGGTGAAAATTGCTTTGTGTTTTGTGTCCTAATATCATAGCACAGTTTTAGTGAGCTTGTACAGATGTTCACATTCTGATGTCAAATTACAAAACAACGTTTCTAGATCATTCACAAATCCAACAAGTTGCGAGACTGATTTCACATCCATTGTTTGTGGAACCCTTATAGTAGCCCTAATTTGTCAGCATCCTAGAAAAGTTCTTTAGCTGTGAGCATGTGATCTATTGGGAGGTGATAGTGCAGCAATAATGTCCCTGATTTAGTAATCCAGAAACGCAGGGTAATATTCTAGGCATATTGGTTCTAATCATACTAAAGCAGATGATGAAATCTGAATTTTGTTTTTTTAAATTGGGATTTAAAAAGCTTGTCTAATGGCATGTGTGTAACTACTGCTGATGATCGTAAAAACCAATCTGGTTCACTAATGTACTTTACAGAAGAAATGTCGGCCAGACCAGGTAAGCATGGCAAATGTGAGACCAGACCCACAGCAATGTGATTGATTCTTCACTGTCCTCTGAGCAATTAGGGACGGGCAATAAACATTGGCCTGGACAGTGATGTCATCATCTCATGAACGAACAAAAGGAAAAACCTCAGTCTTCTTCAATTGCATCTTTTTCTTGTTCAGGTTCATCTGGAATGTTGTCTCCAGCAATCGCACCAGATCCTGATTTTGATCTGCAATGGCTTCTTTCATTGTGTCCCTACACCCATAAACTGACAGATCATCCTCAATGGATTCCCTTCTGGGAAGATCATTGATCATATTATGATGTTTTCCTTGATACTTTCTGGAGCAGCGGAAATTCTAAATACATGCATAACCATCTGAATCTCCCAAATGGCATCCAGGTTGTAGTTAGAAAAATAACTACTTTCATTGGGTTTCTCTTGTCAGTGACCATCCTTCACATCAAGGGGAAGTGAACGTCTTTGCGTTTGTAATTGTGGCATAATTTCTTCAGTCATTGGGATGAGGTAGTGAATCTCTTCAAAGTTTTACTGAAATACTTTATACCTATTCATACCGTCTGTAGCCTAGGTTGTTTTTTCCACTGCTATCAGTGTACTTCTTAATTGGTCCTTTCTATTTCAGTACTTCCATCTTGTATTCCAGGCTAAGCTTAAGGCTAGGTGAAACTTTCCTCACCAGGTACTGAGTTAGTCTCTCATTTTCATTTGCTTCAAGATTAAATTCAACAGGAATACATCTGAGATCTGCAAAGATATCTTTATAACCTTTTAGGTTCAGTGGAGAATGACTTACTGGATCACTGCGAATCTCTTGTAGCACAGCCACAGTTATTAGTCAATGCATGAGACTTGCTTCAGCTGTGGCAAGTCAAGTTTGCTTAAAGCCTACTGTCTGGAATTCCAGACTGTCATCTTTCACATTGCATGGGGCTGTCAGTTTCATTTGTCTTCTTGGGATAAGTCTCATTTGACCATATTGAGGTAGACCTCAACCTTAAATTCGAGGTCTTCATTATTAGGTCACCTTCTTAAGCCATTTTGCACAGATCTGTGAAGCTCATGATGTTACGTTAATACCTATCTGACTCTTCACATTCCATTGATGCTCCTTGTGCCATCACCATTCTAGCCGTCACGAACCATTATCACCTTTAGATCTGATGATGCCAACCCGTTGCATGACATAAAGTGATTTATCAGAATCATTGATTGGCATCCATCACACAGCTATCTTTATGGGCTGTTTCTCTGGTATTTCTTTCTAGCTGAACACTTGTATACAAATCAAGGTAGCTTCTTGTGGTTAGATCAGCACTTCCCCCTTGTTGGGCATACTTTCTTTGGTTTTTTGTAATCTGCTGTATAGTACGTGCATCCTTTCCTCAGTCCTTGATCTTTCTGCTGGTTTTTCAGCAAAGATATTTTCCTCTTTCTCAAACTATTTTGTTTCTTTAGTCTGGAATGTCTCCAGTCTCAACTATTCTCCTATTGCCATGTTCTAACTGATGATTAACAATCTCAGGGCTTCTGCACATTTATAGCATTTTTGGGAGTGAGTTTCCCCTCTCTCAGCAGACGTGTTTATGATCTTTTTATGTCTAAGACAATCCTATCTGATGAGATCATCTTTCAGTTGTCCAAGCGCAAAGTTCCAATGAAAAATACCCATGCAACTATATGCTGATCAATTGACCTGCATTGAGCACTGATATTAAACAAACACCACTCACAAGTAACATGAATGTGAAGTACAACATGTGCCTTCAAAGGCTGAAAAGTCTTTACTGTTTACTTTTCTGCTCCTCAGTGAGATCTAGGCTGCGATGCAGTTTATAGCATTCATTCCACAGCACTGTTGCTTCTCTAATTTATTCAGTATTAATTATATTTAGTTCTTTAGCTAATATTTATGCCACTGAAAGTGGGGGAAAAGCAAATCTTAATTCTGTCTCTTACCTCTTGATTCCTGCAGGAATCGGATGCGGGAAATATGCAGCTATAAAGTCACAGCCTGCAATTTCCTTTTGCTTCTTCCTTATTGTTTCTTTCAGTTGCTGGCTCATCTACAGCTCTGTGAGTCCGCACATTTTCATCTGCACCATTCGTGACACTATGTTCCAAGCGATGTTTTCAATGGCTGTCACAGCACCTACGCAAAACTACTTGGAGCAGAGAAAATGATCACATAACCACAGCGAGATAGCTAGTACATAAGGCGTAATTGCACTTGTCCAAAGATCTTTGAAGTTACAAAAATAACAACAGAAATTCAGCCAGTACGTCAGCAACATTTTCTTTTTGGAATGAAACTCAGAAACATTTCATTCCGGCAAAAAGTCAGGTTTTACTTGAAGTTCATCTTTTCAAAAATATTGGTCAGACTAAATTTAAAATACTGGTCTAGCTTTTGCTGCAGAACTTGTGACCGCAACATTGAGACCAGATGTAGGTCCCAATTTGTTGACCAAAAGGTAGGCAGTACTGTCCTCTGGGAGGCACCCTCCTCAGTGGCCATCTCCAAATCTGAGGAACAGATCTTAAAATAATACTGTCAACTTGAAAGGAATTCAGAGAAGCTAAGACGGTGCCATAGCACTCAAAATAATAGAAGGAGGTTCACCAGTGCAGTGCTGCACAGTTAGTGTGCCATTATTCCTATCTATGAATATTTTAAGAGGAACAGACTGTAGGTTTATATAATTCCAGTCCCTGGATCTGCTGAACTTTAAAAAGCAATCAAACCACAGTTGTTGTGATTTGTTCTGTCATTTATAGTGTCTACATTAAATTACATGGAACTGAGTGCCAGTCGCCCTTTCTTATATGTACTGATAAACAAAGGCCAGAAACTTACTCTCGCCACTGTCTGGTCCTATGTATTAGGCCAGACTCTATGATTATTGCTGCAATTCAGTAAATAATTTACGAATGACCCAGGAGTTCGAAATCAAGAAATGGACACATACGGGTGCCGTCACGAGTCATTGAATGAGCCTGGATTTAACTTTCTGTATAGTATTTGAACACTGGTAAATTAAAATCTGACACACATCATTTAGCTCTTATTTCTCTTCATTAAACAGAATTCCGCTTCTGATGAAGAGTCATCCATCTAAAACATTCTCCCTGTTTTTTTCTTTCTCTCTCACTCTGTTTCTCTCTCTACAGTGCTGCCAGACCTGCTGGGTGGCTCCAGCATTTTCTGTTTTCATTTCAGACTTCCAGCGTACTCAGTGTGTAATGGTTGTTTTTATTTTGCGGTAACAAGTTCAGCTAAACAAAAGTTGATCAATTTTGGTTTCAGTCACCTCAAATCCTTGACTCCACAACAGTCACTAAGAGTCCTTATCCTTTAAGGGCACATTTAGCAGGTTGCTTGATCTCCAGTACCAATTGTTATCATACACAATTTGAACATGGAAGTTGTATCAGGTATTAATTACATATGAGTATGTTCCATTGTATGCTCATGCTGGCTATTAACTGATTTACATGAAGAATCATAAGTAGACACAGAAGTCAATATTTTACATTGATTTAGACTTTGCAAGCCCTTTTACATTATTTCAAGTGGGACGCTCCTCAATTTCTGATTTTGTTTCAGCAGCCTGCATCTCAGCCCCTTTGTGCAGGGGCTACAGTGATTGGAATAATATCAGCCACATAGATCTCATGGAATATAAGTTCCCTGATAGGGGCTGTTAACCCGGTCCAATCAGGGAGCCCTGGCTGACAGATATAAACTGAAGTGTCAGGGGTTCTGTGCACTTTAGGAGCCTGCTCTGAGCTAGCAGGGTCAGTGTCATGTACTATACACATGTAAATAAAGGGTGACTTGGTGACAGGACACTGGCCTTCGTGGAATTATTTCAGAGGGGAGTGACCAGATCGGGTGCCCTCCTAGTGGGACTTCTCCTGGGTCTAGCCAAGGTGATTGTCCAGCTTGTGAAAGATTGTGGTGCTCAAACTACTTACCTGCCTCTCTTTCATAGCTATGTCCACATCTGCTCAAAGAGGGAACATTCAGTGTCCACCAACTTACTTGGGGGCATCACTGTACTAAAAAAGTGATCTACACTCTTGAGGCAAACTTTAAGTTCTTCATTATGATGGGAGGAGCTTGTAGTACATTATCACCTCTGGGAATATCTATTTCATTTGATTTGTTAAGTTTCCATAAATGTTTGGTTTGTTTTTATTGCAGTGGTACCATTTCCAGTCGAGGCACTTAATTACTAGTTATTGGAAACACTCTGGTTGAATGAAAAGAGGTGTAGATAGAAGATACTGTGGTTGTTGCATCAAGAGGGATAAGCTAATAATACGTAGCTCTGCAAATAAATATAAAAGTGTGCAAAGATTGGCTCCAGTTCTATCATTTAGCACTGGCTTTCTTGATGGTTATTTCATCATAGTTATAACATCAGGGTCCTACAGCTCCAATTTAAATAAAACTTGCACCTGTTTGTAGGTTCAATGAGTTACTGTTCTTCCTTTGTTCAAAGTCTGCTCAAAAGTTCAATTGGCTGAGTTTCTGACGGCCTGCATGCTGAATCAATGTGCCTACACCTTAACTTTTCAAAATCAACTGAATGGTAGAAAGGCAGAATTTCTCTTTTCAATACAACTGTGCAGAAAAGAAATTCCAGCACGATAGATTATATGCTGAATGAAATCTTGCCAGCTCTGGGCAGCAATCCATGGAAAATTGGATGACATTTTTGACTGATTGTATAAAGTATTAGGAAAAGTTTATTTTGGATAGAAACTGTAAAAGTGTACACATGCAGTAGTCAAATGTGTAACTTGGAACTTGATGTACAATTTCATTTTTAATATTAGCCACAATATTAGCTCAGTACTCTGCAGTATAAGTCAAAGTCTTGGAGATTTATTTTTACGGTAAGCTGATCCAAACTTAAAAAGTGGAAACTCATATTTGGCATTTTAGCTGTCCACGTTTCATATTAATTTAAACAGTGTCAGACCATAACTGTAGCTTCTATCCAATCTCTGGTAGAAGGTGGTAGTATTTAGAGAGAGAGAGGGGATAAGGTGGTTGTATTCAAGGGTTCAGACTCTCTTCGCTTGCGCTTGCTGGGGCACAGTTCTGCCAAGATTGTCTCCGCTCTTGGGACATAATTTTAGTTTATTCAGTGCCATGTGCAAGTCAGAACAGAAATTAAGTGGTTCTCTCAATCACCTCTTGTGTGGGCACGGAAACTGAGACTGGCTTTATATTCCAGTTTTATTAATTGAATTTAAGGTCCACTAGCAACCAAGGTGGGATTTAAACCCATGATCTCCAGAGCGTTAACCTAGGTCTCTGGATAACTGACCCAATTATTTTACATTAACCTAACTTTTTCCCTTTAAACATATCATCATTTGAATCTCAAGGTATCCAGCAACAGTGATGTCAATGAGTAGCGCAAGCAACCAACCATACAGTCATAATCTTACTGGCAGAAAACAGAAAGCTAAAGGAACTTTTTGATTTATGTTTAATTTAGAAATTCAAACAGATAAATGATTAATGATTGGATTAATGTAAAGGATGAAATATCGTAAATAAATTTTTAAAAATTGTTTTACTAATATCTGATTTTTTACGAGAGTGGAGAATTTGATGCACCAGAAATGTGAATTTAGTTTTTCATGGTGTTTGTTGATAATGATGAAGTTGATTGTTTATGTGAGCCGGGAATTGGAATCTACTAGCCATGCCAATATTTGGGTAACTGGACAGTTGGCGAGAGAGGATCATGTGTCAAGCTAACTATTCCATTTTGTATTTTAGTAACAGTTCTGTTTCTGTTGACCAGGATAAGTAGCGTTATGCTAAAGAAGCAAGACAGTGAGTGAGTTTTCTCTCTCTTTTTCTCCATCCAACTTACAAGTGTTAAGTCCTGTCAATACTATTTGACTAACCACGTCTCAGACAGAGAGTAAAGAATCACATTGCGGCTGCTATTTCTGGAAGAAAAGATTAATTGACCATCAGCACTATCACCATCCCAATGCCGCACCAAGAGTGACCACCCTGTCAACTTGAAGCCAGTTGAGCCACCAACTTTCAGGATGCTTACAGACCTTTATCTTTAATGGATTTTAAATTGTTTGAAAAGAAGTGAATTACTGAAATCTGAGCATCTGAAATAAAATCTACAATTCTATGAAAAACAGAAAGTGCTGAAGAAACTCAGCAGGCCTGGCAATAACTTAGAAGCATCACTTTATTCAAATCATTCACTCTCTCTTCTCCAAAGGTGCTGTCAGATCTGTTGAATTAACCTAGTGCTTTGTTTTTATTTGAATTCACTTAATCCATCATCCAGCCTTGAATGAGTATGATGATCTTGAAGAGTGTGTGTGTATTAAAGTTGGAGCATTTTTATTGTTTTGCTTAGATCAGGGAAAGTAAAATTGAAAGCTATCATTTCTTTTCATTTGGAAAGAAATTCCTGGAAAGTCTGTGTGTCTTACAGCATGTAAATGGTTAAAACTCATTAAATTCGCAAGAGTATGTTTGTATAAAAAAGTCCTGTTGCAGTCCAGCGAAGAGTGGGAAAAAACCTCACCTGGTTACAACAGAAACAGTGAGGGAGTATATAGAACATAGAACATTACAGCGCAGTACAGGCCCTTCGACCCTCATTGTTGTGCTGACCTGTGAAACCAATCTGAAGCCCATCTAACCTACACTATTCCCTTATCATCCATATGTTTATCTTCTACTGTTGCAGGCAGGGCATTCCACGCCCTGACTACTCTCTGTGTAAAGAACCTACCTCTGACATCTGTCCTATATCTATCACCCCTCAATTTAAAGCTACGTCCCCTCGTGCTAGCCGTCACCACCCGAGGAGAAAGGCTCTCACTGTCCACCCTATCTAATCCTCTGATCATCTTGTATGTCTCTATTAAGTCACCTCTTAACCTTCTTCTCTCTAACGAAAACAGACTCAAGTCCCTCAGCCTTTCCTCATAAGACCTACCCTCTATACCAGGCAACATCCTGGTAAATCTCCTCTGCAACCTTTCCAATGCTTCCACATCCTTCCTATAATGCGGCGACCAGAACTGCACGCAATACTCCAAGTGCGGCCACACCAGAGTTTTGTACAGCTGCAACATGACCTCACGGCTCCGAAACTCAATCCCTCTACCAATAAAACCTAATACACCGTACGCCTTCCTAACAACCCTATCAACCTGGGTGACAACTTTCAGGGGTCTATGCACATGGACACCGAGATCTCTCTGCTCATCCACACTACCAAGAATCTTACCATTAGCCCTGTACTCTGTATTCCTGTTACTCCTTCCAAAGTGAATCCCCTCACACTTTTCGGCATTAAACTCCATTTGCCACCTCTCAGCCCAGCTCTGCAGCTTATCTATGTCCCTCTGTAAGCTGCAACATCCTTCCGCACTATCCGCAACTCCACCGACTTTAGTGTCATCCGCAAATCTACTAGCCCATCCTTCTACGCCCTCAGCCAGGTCATTTATAAAAATGACAAACAGCAGTGGCCCCAAAACAGATCCTTGCGGTACACCACTAGTAACTGAACTCCAGGATGAACATTTCCCATCAACTACCACGCTCTGTTTTCTTACAGCTAGCTAATTTCTGATCCAAACCGCTAAATCACCCTCAAACCCATGCCTCCATATTTTCTGCAATAGCTTACAGTGGGGAACCTTATCAAACGCTTTACTGAAATCCATATACACCACATCAACCACTTTACCCTCATCCACCAGTTTGGTCACCTTCTCAAAGAACTCAATAAGATTTGTGAGGCATGACCTACCCTTCACAAAACCATGTTGACTATCCCTAATCAAATTATTCCTTTCTGGATGATTATAAATCCTATCTCAAATTCCTACCTTGCGATTTCTAGTTGAAGAAGAAGTTTGTAGAGTCAGGAGGTGAGCCAGTTGATGCAGAATTCACATTTCTAAACTGTTTTTGTATTTATTTGACTAGACCATGGTTTCTGTTGAATCCCTGGGATCTTGATGACATTAAATTCAGGGACAAAAAAATGACATTGAATTGTAAGGGAAGATTTTTGTTTTGTCTAGTTGGTGTGAATCATTACTAAACTATTGTGTAGTATGAACATGACTTGTCTTTTATCAACTCACTTTGGGGCGGCATGTTGGCTCATTGGTTAGCACTGCTGCTTCACAGTGACAGGGACCCAGGTTCGATTCCAACTTCAGGTGACTATCTGTGTGGAGTCTGCACATTCTCCCAGTGTCTACGTGGGTTTCTTCCCACAGTCCAAAGATATGCAGATCACGTGGACCGGCCATGTTAAATTGCCGATAGTGACCAGGAATGTGCAGGTTAGGTGGATTAGCCATGGGAAATGCAGGTTGACAGGGTGGTGGGTCTGGGTAGAATGATCTTTAGCGGGTTGGTGTGGACTCGATGGGCTGAATGGTCTACTTCCACACTGTAGGGATTTAATGATGAAATGGAAATGTTGTCCATTTCTGGCCACGTGCAAGTCTGGACTGCCTCATTACCTTATGAAGTGTAAATGGTACTGAACATTTTGCAATCATCAGCAAACGTTTTCACTTCTGACCTTATGATGGATGGAAGATCATCGATCAAGCAGCTAAAGGTTCCCAGCCTTAAGACACCACCCTGACAATCTGCTGCAATGGTGTTCTGGGACTGAAATGATTGGCCCACTACAACAACATATAACTTTCTTTGTGCTTCATTTTTGATCCAGCTTTCTTCATCTGTTCTGGTTTCATCTTCTGTGGCATAAGTATCAAAAATGTCAGAACATTTTTATTGTCACTGCCCTTGTTAGCCCGTTGTAAGTTTCACTAGTCTAAGTGTGCCAGTGTAAATGTGCATTGTTGATGTCACATGTCCAGTGTTGTGTTTTTGCTCCGTAGGAGCCTCTGCCCTCCCTCATCACCCATAGACATATCCTCATATTGATTTCTCCCTTAAGCATTTATTGAAGCTCTGCCAGGCTGATGGCCAATGACAGATCACTTAACAAGGACTATAAAGTTGAACATTTTTTCTTTAGTTCTTCCTTTTTCTGCTTTTACATCCTATGATGTTGGTTTATTTTTCGGTATTCTAAGATGGCACCAGAGAGTGGTGGCACTATACAACACTTTTCACTGTAGTTTTGTAACAAGATACATGTGGCAATAAGTAAATCAACTCAAATTAAATGTATCAGGGCAGTTCACCTCGAATACTCCTTTTGGTAGCAAGCTCACGTTCTCATCACTCTCTGGGTGAAGATGTAAAGCTTAAGTAATGGTACAGCTGTCCTTTAAAACTCGGGGCAGTTGTATGGAAATGCATTCCAACTTTTATGTATCACATCTGTGTTTGACAGTAATGGAGTGCATTCGGAGTATGAGAATCTACAAGTGTCACGTCCCTGCAAAAGAGCTGTACATCCTTCCAACTTTCTGTCTTTTATAATGGCTACATATATGCTGAGGTAGAAACCACTTGAGCTAATGATGCTGAATGGTTCATTTGGCAGTTCATTCCATGTCCTATCAGGAGTCTTTAAACCATTATCTGTACACTAACAGAGCTGTACACTTTATCATCAAAGGGCCTGACAAGCAGCCTACTTAATTACGTTTTAAGAAAATCTAATAGATCTGACAACTCCTTACAAAAAGCGGTTCTCATTGCCCTGATAAAAGTGATGAATTTAAGTAAGTTCACCACTTGTAGATATTGTGAGTATTAGGTTTTACTGGGGTAGAGCAGCAACAAATCCTGAAACTCTCAACGTTCCCTTGCACTTTCCTGTGTTTAACTAACTTCCTCAAAGAGACTAATTCAGTTCAGAATAGGCCAGGACATTAAAGAGAAGAATTAACTTTCTAAGGAAACATAGATGGTCTGAGGTTCATTTATACTAATTCAGAAAGAGATTATGTTCTCTGCAGTAAAGGGTTAACTGCACTGTACTCTAATAGTGGTGACTGTGCATAGTCAAGGGACTTTGCTTTGATGATGTCAGATTGCATGGACTGGGTCACAAGTCTGTCTAGGGACAAGGCTTATCTCTTACCATCTCTTATACATAGTTATACTGAATAAATGTTGTTGATGCTTCCTAATGTGAGTGTGGACTTTTGTTTAAGATGATGGTTCTGAAAGAGTTAATGCTGAAGCTGCATTAAGCTTTACTGAACCAGATGATGTTACACAGTCTTTGTGAGGAGAAGGAGACATCTACCATAAAGTCACAATGTTCAATCTCTGTCTGCTAATAGTCTTTGTAATTACACATTACTTGTCAATGTAACTTGTACATAATGCTATCATGCAATAAATTAATTTTTTTGTCTTAGCCCAACCAACTTAGTGTGTTCCATCAGTTACCTTCCCTCCAGCGTAAGGTCAGAAGTGAGGATGTTCCGCAGTGTCTGCACAACATTCAGCATCTCCCGTGACTCCTCAGGTACTGAAGCAATCCATGTCCAAATGCAGCAGGATATGGACAATATCCAGATTTAGGCAGACAAGTGGCAAGTAAAATTTGTGCCGCACAAGTGCCAGATGCTGTGTTTTTTCCCCAATGAGAGGCAATCTACCCATTGAGGCAAGGACACAAAGAAACAAAGACACAAAGAGAAACAAAGACACAAAGAGTAACAAAGAAACATGGGGGTAGGATGCAGATTGTAATTGGTCATGAACTTGGCACTTTGTACAAGCAATCAACTAGGGAGAAATGTAAGGTTTACAGAGTTAACTGTACTTTTGTTCTAATAGTAACATGTCAATAAAGAGCTATGTCATGGTAATGTCAGAACAAGATGGAATAGGAACCCTAGAGGATAGAAATGCCCTCTTGTACTGTCTCTAGTGTACAAGTGTTTTGTTCATTAAGGTTAATTAATGTTTCCTTACCAGAGACTGGGCCTGGTCATACTAAGCATTCTGCGATGTGACAATCTAACAAAAAAAAAGATAGAAAACAATTTCAATAACATTGTGCTTTTCAAGACCTCTGGATGTCTCAAAGCACTATATGGCCAATGAAATTGTTTCTTATTTGTTAAGTAACCGCTATTATAAAGTAGGAGATGCGGCAGCCAATTTGCGCCCAACAAGATCCTGCAAATGGCTATTTGGTAATGACCAATTCATCTGTTTATATGACATGTTGATTGAGGGATAGATATTGGGCGGGTCACCAGGACTAATGCCCCTTCCTTGTTTGGAAGTAGTGCCATGGGATTTTCCATGTCTGCTTCAGAGAGCGTGGGACATCTGGTTCAATATGCCATCCAAAATTATAGTGAATGTGAACAGTTCCCTCAAGATAATGTATACCAAGAGAATTGACAGTTCCACCAGATTTTGGAGAGTCTTCAGTGTGGACTTCAGTTTCTGATTTTAGAATGGGAAGGATAGGAAGGGAGAATAATTAAGAGCGGCGACTGGGGTTATTTCCAGTGAGCTGGGTTAGAACAAGCACTTGGCTAAAGCAGGTGAAATATTTTCATTCTTATTTTGTGGGCAATAATTTGGCAAGGCAGAAACAAACAGAATTAAAAGCAGAAGGATTTTACAATGTTACTGAAATAGTAGGAACTGCTGATTCTGGAGAATCTAAGGTAAAGTGTAGAGCTGGATGAACACAGCAGGCCAAGCAGCATCAGAGGAGCAGGAAAGCTGATGTTTCAGGTCTAGACCCTTCTTCAGAAAAAAAAAATTACAATGATTTAAAAGATTTTACAATGGGCAAGCAAGTTGTCTCATCACATGATGATCCCAGTGATGAAAATGAGAATTTAGACCATAAACTGTGCCTGGTCAGGTAAATATAATTTTTATTTGCTTTTGTAGGTTCATTTGCTCACTTTTCATTCTGGAGTGAATGTGTTAAGATCACTGGAATGATACAGAGCAGATTCCACCCCGAAATAGGTGTATTCATGGAATGCCTCTGGGACCAGTGAAGCAGCAAAATTGTTTCTACTTGTACAAGATGATGCAGAATTAATCACTATAGCTCCTGGCAATTTCCTTTATGTTACACTGACCCTGACTTAGTGGACAGAAAAGTCAAGTATTCCATTCACTGGTTGAAATGGTAGAATATAAAATCACAATTTGAAGAATCTTAACCTATGTAAATGTTCAAAGTGAAAGTAAAAGTAAAAGGTCTTACTGTTGGGTAGTTACCTTGGGGGTTCAGTGGTAGAATTCTCACCTGACACACGGAAGACCTGGGTTTGAGATCTGCTCAATGCATGGCTCTTCTTTCCTTCCCTTCTTGGGGCAGTGCAGTGGCTCAATGGTGAGCAGTGCTGCCTCCCAATGCCAGGGACCTGGGTTCAATTCCATCCTTGGGTGGGTGTCCGTATGGAGTTCGCATATTCTTCCTGTGTCTGCATGGATTGCTCCAGTTTCCTCCCGCAATCCAAAGATGTGCAGGTTAGGCAGATTGGCCATGCTTAAATTTCCCATAGTGACTAGGGATGTGCAGGTTAGGTAGATTAGCTGTCAGAATTACAGGGATGGGGTGGGTCTTGGTGTGATGCTGTTCAGATGGTTGTTGTGGACTTGATGGGCCAAATGGCCTACTTCTGCACTGTAGGTATTCTATAATATTTTCAATGACTGGGACTCTGGGAGGCACACTTCTGGTTGGACTCAAGCAATTAATAGCAATATATATGCTGCTTAACATTGGAATGACATATCACTGAAGACAGCACTGATTTCCATTCTTGGAAACTAAAGGCTACCATGAAGAGAGTCAGTTTGTCTTTTTTCCTGTTCTCATTTCCAAGACTTGGGCTCCCACTGGACTGGCCTTAGCTGATGATTTCTCCATTGCCTTCCGCAGGATGCTTAAACAGGAAACTCTGCCACATCAGACTCACACATGGAGTTTCTGGGCCTGCAGTACAGATAATGCTTAACACTTACAACAGCACCTCCAAAGAAAAGGATATGGTGAAGAAAACATCCATGAAAGAAAAGGCAAATAAGAGCAATCCATATATAGTGCTGGAGAGAAGATGGGAGGCATTTAAAGGCAGCTGATGTGTTCCATTTAAAGCAGAAATAATGTAATAGTTAGAAATCTATACCTAGTGAAAATTAAACATTCTGTCGATCCCTTTGAAGTTGGGTTTCCCTTGGATGTACATTGTTATTTTTCAGCAGCACACCAGCCCTAACATTTCACAGCGTCTTGAGGTTTAGGAGCAGCATTGACTACAATCCAAGATGCTGAAAGTCAACAGCATGCCAGAGGCCCACCTGTCTGCTAGTGATTCGTGGAGCCATTTCAAAATAATAAACACAGGAACTATGTGTCTTCATGTTACATGCTGAAGCCCAATGGCATTGTAGATTCCAGCTACATACTAGTGACCTGAAAGTGATCCAAGGAGGCAACTTCCCAAAACAAAACCATGGGACAGGCTCAAAAGTGGAAGTTATCCCAATCATCAATATGCACAGCGGACATCCGGCTTTGTAACAGCAGGACCGTTTCCATTCCCCTGCGGTGGTACCTCCGTATGTGTTAGGATTAGGTCACTTGAGAAAGAATCAAGCTTTATGGATGCGGCCTTAATGTCTACAGAGAAGGGAGACCAAGAGATAAAAAGTGTCCCAGTTTAAAGGGATTTACAAACCTCACACCATCAAGCACAGACACAAAGTCAACAGTCTTTAACCCAGAGAACTACCGACCTTGAGGTTTGAAGGACCCCACTCTGTGAGGATAGTGAAATCTCCAGAGAGTCTGAAGTTGTGTCATCAGAGATTTGGTGAGGTAAGGGGCAGTTGTAGATATAATTGCATACGCAAATGTATATTGTTAATAATGGGAATAAAGTTGAGAGGGTGATGTTTTATAAGAATATATGTCTGAAAATGTTAATGCTGAAGAGTTTGTTGAGCACCGTCGTATATGATCACAATGGTGCAGGTATAGGGAACAGATTTCAATCATAATGGAGTAAGACCTAACACCAAGGCTTTCCTCAATGACTGGGTAACAATGTCTGCCCTACCAAAGTAACATGTACCTAGTTGCTATCAATGCAACAAACTACACAATGTTTCTGCCAAGAGCTTGTTCTCATTTGAGTACCAGATGAAATTCTTTTACCATGCTAAACCAAGTAGGTACTGTAGATGGTCATCTAAGAGGATTTTGGTAACAAATCTACTATGTGGATCTTACACTAAAATGGGCTGTGTTGTAGGCTTGACTTAGAACATAGTGACAAATAGTACAAGTGCTATAGAGCTGCATTCTACAATGCTGGTAGTCATGGTTGACTGAAGACTTCTTCAGACACAGACTTAATAGACTATCAGCAGTTGGAAGAGTTGAACATTGATAAATCCCACCGAAGAGAAACAAATGGCAACATTGAACAGGGCAGAATCTACAGTCAGCAGTAAAAGCATTTCAGACCTTGTAAAAGACACACTGCAGCAGTTGAGTGTTTGGAACTCATTGGTCATATTGTCGCTCCAGAAGGTGGCAGCATTTTTACCAGATGGATATTACACCATGAAGAACCATGGTGAGAAATAATCTTATAAGATACATCACCGTCTCTTTCTCAACACTGATATCATTGATCTCAACAAGAACACAAAGAACCTGAAGAAAAATAGCATAAGTATAGTTAGCACTAAATGTACTCTGTCTCTGAATTAATAACATCAGCATGATTCATTAAGAGAGGTTCTTAGAGTCATACAGATGTACAGCGTGGAAACAGTCCCTTTGGTCTGAGCCATCCATTACCAGCCAGGTATCCTCAATAAGTCTAGTCCCATTGTCCAGCATTTGGCCCATATCGTCCTAAACCCTTCCTATTCATATACCTGAAATGTTGTATTTGTACCAGTCTCCACCACTTCCTCTGGCAGCTCATTCTATACACGCACTACCCTCTGCAGGAAAAATTTGCCCCTTAGGTCCCTTTTAAATCTTTCCCCTCTCACCTTAAACCTATGCCCTCTTGTTTTGGACTCAGCTACCCTGGGGAAAAAACATTGGCTATTCACTCTATCTAAACCACTCATGATCTTATAAACCTCTATAAGGTCACCCCTCAGCCTCCAATGCTCCAGGGAAAATAGCCCCAGCCTATTCAGCCTCTCCCTATAGCTCAAACCCTCCAACCCCAGCAACATCCTTGAAAATCCTTTCTGAACCCTTGCGTTTCTGAAAAGTTCTGTTCCTGGGCAAAATTGGAATGGTCATTCACGTTAATGCAATCACCATATGTGTGTATACAAAATTTGCTTAAACTTTACTTCATAACCAACGGTCATAGGGTTCACAGTATGCGAGGGTGTTAACTACTCAAGTAGGTGCCACATAAAAGCTATACTTGATATGTATGAAGTGTGTACAGCTTCTGCATGTTTCTGAGAAATGTGGAGCAATGAAAAACATCTGCCATTCTGACATGTAATGGACCAGTGTTATTGAATACATTACCCACTAGCTATGTGTGGATAATGGGGAATCTGTATCCAGCTCATTGCGTTTCTGATCAGTAAATAAAAGGGAAATAAACCCACTAACATTAACCATGGGAGCCTCATTGCTTTTATACACACAACAGTTGCATCGTTCAGCTATCTGTGAAACAATAACAGAAATTGCTGGAGAAACTCTGCAAGTCTGGCAGCATCTGTGGAGAGGAAGCAGAGTTAACATTTTGATTTGATCTGTTATCATCACGTATTTAAATACAGTGAAAAGTATTGTTTTGCAGGATAACCAGACAAATCATACCTTACCTAAGCACATCAGAGTAACAGAACACAATGTAGAATACAGTATACAATTAGAGAAGAGGTGCAGAGAAAGATCAACTCTAATATATGAGAAGTCCATTCAAAAGTCTGATAACAGCAGGGAAGAAGCTGTCCTTGATCCTGTTCTGAAGAAGCATCACTGGACTCAAAACGTTAACTCTGCTTTCTCTACACAGGTGCTGCTAGACATATTGAGTTTCTGTCAAAATGTTCGTTTTTGTTTCGGCTATTCAACTTCTGCCGGTTCTCGGTTTTATTTCAGTTTTGTGTGTGCTGTTTCAAAAAATGGTAAAACAATAAAGGTGTATGAGCCTCTTTTGTTTGACTCTTGTGTTTTACTTCCTTCACCGCTGCTTATTGGTCAGGTGACCGAATAGTGTAATGTAGGTAAAAATGCCAAAGTTGCAGTCAATTATTCACTCATAGTCCTGCGCCCTCCTTTCTCTCCTCTCTACAACGTGTTTTTGCTTGGTACTCAATTAGTTCCCAACAAACTTTAACTGTCTAATAGTGATGCCAATACGATATTGCAACCATGATGGTATATAGAATCAAATGGTGTCTCATTTGTGCCTTATTCAGTGCATGAATGCAATCATGCAAATCAATCCAAATGATTCTATCAATTTGTCATTTTACTTTTAGAAAGTATTTAAGGTTATTTGTTTGTGGGATGAGGGTATCACTGGCTAGGCAGCATTTATTGTCCTTCCCTAATTGCTCAGAGGGCAGCTAAAAATCAACCACATTGCTGTGGGTCTGGAGTCACATTTTAGGCCAGACCAGGTAAGGATGGCAGTTTCCTTCCCTAAAGGACATTAGTGAACCAGATGGGTTTTTCCCCAACAATTGATGCACAGTTGTCATTAGACTCTTAATGCCAGATACATATTGCATTTAAATTCCACCATCTACCTTAGAGGGATTTGAACCCTTGTCTCCAGAATGTTATCTGGGTCTCTAGATTAACAGTCCAGCAACAATACCACTAGGCCATTGCCTTCCCCAGGTATTGATATAATGTAGATATTATTTGTCTACGAGTTTATTTTGTGTCAACATTAAACTTATTTGTTGTGATAAACTATTTGAACAGTTTTAACCTACAGTCATATGGTCTAACAGATAGTGTTACCTATTGAAGAAAAAGAATATATGATAGGCACCTTCTTGACTTCTATATAATCCCTGTAGTACAAAGATATGATAATGAGTTATCTCCACTCACCAGATGGTGACAATGATAAATTCAACCTAATAGGAAATGGAGGTTTGCTGATGGAAACTGCACTCTGCCATGAGCAATCATGGAGAAGAGTAACCCAAACAGTAACATCCTAATCTTATCATTCTCCTAAGTCACATAAGAAACAGGAGCAGGAGTAGGCCATCTGGCCCCTCGAGCCTGCTCCACTATTCAATAAGATCGTGGCTGATCTTCTCGTGAACTCAGCTCCACTTACCCACCCTCTCACCATAACCCTTAATTCCTTTACTGTTTAAAAATCCATTTATCCTTGCCTTAAAAACATTCAACAGGGTAGTCTCAACTGCTTCACCAGGCAGGGAATTCTACAGATTCACAACCCTTTGGGTGAAGAAGTTCCTCCTCAACTCAGTCCTAAATCTGCTCCCCCTTATTTTGAGGTGATGCCCCCTAGTTCTAGTTTCACCTGCCAGTGGAAACAACCTCCCTGCTTCTACATTATCTATTCCCTTTTGTGCTTAGATGTTTAAATTCCAATGATTATGGTCCCATTTTACTTAACCTCTCCTCATAAACCAACCCTCTCAACTCCAGAATCAACATAGTGAACCCCATCCAGTGCCAGTACATCCTTTCTCAAGTAAGGAGACCAAAATTGGACACTGTACTCCAGGTGTGGCCCTACCAGCACCCTATACAGCTGCAGCATAACCTCCCTGTTTTTAAATTCCATCCCTCTAGCAATGAAGGACAATATTCTATTCGCTTTCTTTACCTGCAAGTCAACTTTTTTGTGATTCACGTACCTGGACACCCTGGTCCTTCTGCACGGCAGCGTGCTGCAATTTTTCAACATTTAAGTAATAATCCATTTTGCTGTTATACCCTACCAAACTGGATGACCTCACATTTACTAACATTGTACTTCACCTGCCAGACCCTTGCCCATTCACTTAACCTATCTACATTTGTCCACATTTGATGTTCTCTGTACACTTTGCTTTACCACGCAACTTAGTGTCATCTGTGAACTTTAACACACTACAACTCCAAATGACCTATGGAAATTGTAAACAATTATGGTCCCAACACTGATCCCTAGCCACTAGCCACGGATCTCCAACCTGAAAAACATTCATTTATCTCCACTCATTGCTGTCTGTTAGTTAACCAATCCTCTATCCGTGCTAATACATTACCTGTAACACCGTGCATCTTTATCTTGACAGTACTCTCGCGTTGGTTTAAAGATTTCTGTCCTTTTAAAAAAATGTGATGGTGGTGCTATGGGCTAGCTTATCAATCTTTTGTCCATATAGGTTGCATTCCAAAAATAACTTCAATCCAACTCTTAGCATGATTGCCCTTGGAAAAAAGGATTGATTCTTACCAGCTGCTTCCCTCATGGTGAGTTCTCAATCACAATCTACTTATTGGGAGCAATCATCGAAGGAATTTCAGATGCATTTCCAAATTGAGGAGAAGGGGATGTACTGGCAGGTAATTATTTGCATGTTGGTCAAGGCAGCAGAAAACAGAAGGGAATGATCAGCAAAAACTAACTAATGAGGCAAAGAACTATCTTGCTGAAAAACCAGTAAGTCAATCCAATAATGAAAATTGGAGGTGCTGGAAACAGTCAGCAGGTCAGCATCAGAGGAAAAAGAAACAGGGTAAACCTTTCGGTATACTGAGGTTTCCAACAGTTTCTTGTTAGTTCAGATTTCCTGCATCAGCTGTATTTAGGTTTTGTTTCAGATGTAGTCAGAGCACACCAGCCTGAGGCCCAGGAATAACAATACGCCCTTCTCCAAATGGAGGAGAGAGTGGCCGCCATTAGTTACTCAGAATGAAGATGTTATCTAATCCTCTTCACTACATCCTGTTTCTCGCAGATGGTACAGTCTCTGTTGAGTTAAAAGCTGCAGATGGTCGAAGCATGTGCATCTTACTTTCAAAGTTCATCCTATCCCCCGAACATAACCTTCATCTTGGGTATTTTCTCCCTTTTACATACCCATTGCAAGTTGGCAGGGCAGTGGTGGAAAGGTTTGAGGTGGAAGATGGGGAAGACAATATTGTGGAAGAAACAATGTAATTCACTCTCACAGCTACAGATATTGACACTAGGCATATTTTAAAGGATAGCCTAAAGTTGGAACCTGCATTTGGTGAGAGGACAGGTACAAGTGGCCTGGAGACAGGGCAAGAGGCAAAGGTAAGACAGGTGACCCTGTCAGAATATCTGTTAAGAGATGGTAACAATTGAAATGTTGAGCGCTAAGTAACAGTGCTATGGTCAAATCAGCACGGCATGTGAATTAACATCACCATGTGGCTACTATACATTCTTCTGGCAAGCATGTTTTGCATACGCAGTAATAAACTCAACAAAATGTCAGCTGGTGCAACTCATGGGCATGGTGCAAGAGTGCATTTGAGCTGCAGACACCATTTTGGACTTGACCATGTTCTCCGAATGCCAATTGAAATGCTCAGAAGCTGACATTCATGGTCAACGCCTCTACCTTTGTGTTCACCTGAATTTTTGACCTACTGAAGTTTTCCACTCTAGGTGACAGCAGTATTGGAAAGCTGCCAAATCATGAGTGAGCTGGCCATGGTGTGCGTCATTTCCGTTAAGAGACAAGATTTATGTATGGCAAATTAAGAGGTGTACCTTAGTATTTACAACTATTTATGTTACTAATGCATCGTTCAATTAAGCAAGTCATTAAATTTGTTTCCGTGACGCAAGGGCAGCAAGAGCAAACAAGGCAAACATTTGCTGAGCCCTTTTGGTGTCCTCATGGTCCTAGACCGCAGCGTAGAGTTGAGCCAGTTCACAGTAAGATGGAGTTTTATGAACAAATGTGCACCTTTGATTGTCACACAGGGAACATCACCATTCAAACATTTGCTGCTGCTCAGATCCTTTGAACAATGAAAACCATAAATGTGAGACCACAGTTACTGTATCTGGATGGTGCATGTTTACATTACTGGTGAACTACTTGACTCTAGTTGAAGACTAACTTAGCAGGAATAGCTTCTATTTCTGGACAGCAGTTAATGAGCTAGAACAACATGTTGGTTTATCCTCCTTTTATTAGTGAGTCACTCAAAATAAAGTGGTAGCTGGGGACTGTGCTTTACAGCTACAATTGAGATTATCAATCATGTAAAAGAGGAACATAGCTTTGTTAAATGGAGGAAATCAAATATGAGAACTGAATAAACTTTCAGGACTCGGGTAAATCAACACTGCCTTGAATTTCCAGCATTTTGCATTCATATTTGAAACATTGGTCTAATTCAATATGATAAATTTGTGCAGCACCAACCAGAGAAGTGTAAGGTGTGGTAAGGTCTTTGTATTCTGCAGGGTTAGTCAAATCATAAATCAAGTTCTAACAAATGTGTTGATGACATTACTCCATCAAACACACCCTTTAGTTTATCCAAAGAAATTTTAAAATCTACCTGCTGTATTTGGGGTAGGTCAACCACTCAGAGTCCTAGATGCATTTCTGGATACAGCGCCACAGAATTATTGACTTTGAGAAAGAGTGTGGATAAACCATAGCTCCACAGGGTGGATTTTGAGAAGAGCTTACATGAACTGAGCACATATTTCCTGTATTATTGAAGTTAAGAGATGATTAGGTCGAAATCTGAGCCACCTACCATTCAGAAAAGATGTTAGGAAATGCTTCTTATCACAAAGGATATTTAAAGTGCAAGATTCTCTCCAACAGAAAATAAGGGATTCAATTAATAATTTTAAATCAGGAATTGCTAGATGTTTTCAAAACAACAGTATTAAAGGATATTTATGGAGACAGTTGGAATTAAAATGCAGATTAACCATGATATCATTGAATAATAGAACTGACTGAAGAGGCTGTAAATTATCCACCTATTTTTATTTTCCAATATTAAGATATAAACATGCAGGGCTGAATTTTACCAGAACCTGAGCTAAGTTTCAATTTTGGCAAGTTTCACGGTGGGTTTCTCTCTGCAAGGCTTAATGGGATTTCTCATGGCTATCTTCCTAAATTTGCATGATACCCCTATGTGGTACCAGTCATCATATTCTCCCAAGCATTCCTGCTTTGCCTAAGGTTAACGTGAAGGCGCCACCTTCTAAATTTCCCTCCCCTTGCCTGAGACATGGTGACCCTCAGGTTAAACCACCACCTGTCATTTCTCTCTGATAAGAGAGCAGCCCTATGGTTTGTTGAAGCTATAGTGACTTTACCTTTAACTTTTTTCAGTAACCATAGGCAGTGGTACTCACTATTGCCAATTCCTCCTGGGTGCCAGTGCCGTATTTAACAGGCAGTTGTGCATCCAGTCAAGCACTGACAGTCCAGACGAGCTCTACACAGTTCATGGCCTTTGCCCCGGACATGTCAGACAAAGAAAAATTGGCACCTTGACCTGGAGGTCCTTCTGGATGGGGTGGTACAAAGGAGGGTCAAGCTGTTTTCCCAGGACCAGCAGCAGAGACCATGAGACCAGAATCCCCCAGCCATGATCAAGGTTGCCTCCTAGGTTAGTTCAGTTTAAACAATCTTGTGGCAGTGCCTCAAGAAAGTTCTCACTTCACAGAAGTCCCAGCATCGTCATTCTCTCTGCGACCTCAAACTCTATCTTTGCTACAGCGCACATCTCCCAACAACGACATGCTCTACCACTGTTACGACTGCATGCAACATCTTACCTCGCTCGCTGTCACCCACCTCAATCCTGTCAGACTACTAACTCTGGATGATTTCTGTGCTGCCCACTTAGTATCTCAGGGCACCTCACCCACTTTCCCCTACCTGCACTGGCACTAACAAATGTATCGCTCAATCTCTCTCTATCATTCTGGAAAAAAACAGCCCACAATAGGGCAAGGAAAGCCGTAACAGATGGCATCGTGTCTGGCATTCAGCTCCTCACTATGAGGAGGGGGTCCTGACACTGGCTGAGGAAGACCATGAATGCTCATGAAGTGGTGCCCAAACATTCACATCTCGATACCCAAGTAAGAAGCATTAGTGTGTGGTTAGGCTGATATATATCGGATGCCAAGGTCATACCAATAGGTGGTGTGTGTGGATGCTGTCCTTGTGTACCCTGATCTGTTAGTTACTGGCGTACACAATTGAGGGAACATGCTGGAGTCACCAAGTACACTCTGATTTTCTCCTCAGGAGTTGTCACCATGTAGTTTCTATTCATCAGGTGGGACAATGAGGTGAGATTAACTAAGGCTGAGATGTTAATGGATGATAAGACATGCCAATAGACATCTGAGTACTCACCAATGAGAGTCTCAACTTGTTATTCAACAGTTGGCTAAAAAATGGGACATTTTGCTCTTGCCTTTTCGTGAAGCTCCTCATTGGCCGTCGTAGATAATTTTCCCAATTCTTTTTTCACGGTGTCCATGTCATTGAGTGCCTGGAAGGATTCCACCTGTGTTCTCCAGCTCGGACAAGATTCTGTCAGTCTTTTTATTTTCTTTCTTTTCATGGAATGTTGGTGTCTCTGGCTAAGCCAGCATTTATTTCCCATTCCTATTTGCCCAGAGGGCAGGTAAGAATAAACCATGCTGCTGTGGGTTTGGAGTCGCATGTAGGCCCGACTAGGTAAGGATGGTAGATTTCCTTCCCTGAAGGACATTAGTGAACCAGGTGGGTACTTTTCTGTCAAACAACAATGGTTTCATGATCATCAATAGACTTAATTCTGCACACAATTCTGCACACCTTGATCAGAAAGGTTGGGGAAAGCATAAAGACCATGTCCTCATTTTATGGTTTTGTTAATTTTTTTTTCACTGGTGAATAAACTGACTCTGTTGTGAATGGCATGGATATTTAATAAGAGGTGATGTGTGTATGTCTATGTGAGAGATTGGTGGTAAGATGAAGTTTAATTTGGAAAATGATTAATTTTCTTTTAAATCATCTTAATTGCTTTCCCACCAGATGATGTGGTGTGAGTATGGATCCCCACTGAACTTGGAACTCACTCTGACAAAACCTGGATGTGACGGGATGTCATTCAGTACCCATCTGACTGCATCCATCTTGGCTGGGTACATTCTACCCTTTGTGTCAAAGTACTTTCTTTATCTTATATTTTGTAAATTTAAAAATGGTTGGTTGTGATATTAATAAATGATTACTTGGGCAACATGTTCATGTGACATTCTATTACATTATTAAAAGTGATATAATCTAATTTGAACTGAACAGTTTAATCACCACAAAAAATTAGCTGGCAGGAGAGCCTCATGAATATGTAATCAGGTGATACTATCATTAAACTGGCAGACTTTGAGATTTTGCAGTGTGGCTGTAGCATCCATATCTCTGGGCTAGGAGGTCTGTATTCAAGTTCCATGTGCCCCAGAGGTCATAGCATGTCTGAAAAGGTTAGTTAAAAAATAATGTTAAACTAGCAGACCGATACAGGTCAAATGAACATATGACTCACCTGTATACTGGCATCCAATTCCTGGCTATGCTCTTCCTACCATAATACAAATTAAATTCTTAAATTCTATCTAATTAGAAAGCAGTGCATACTCCTTTTGTATATCCACCATAGCACAATAACATTGTAAAACTATACATAGCATATCAATATAGACCTTTAAAGTTGATAGTTAGTGTTGATTTCACAAGACAGGTTTTCTGATTTTACTTTTAACATTAAGAAAGAGGGAAAAGTTTACAGGGAAGGAAGTAAAATTAGAGCCAACAGAATCATTTCTTGTTTTAAAACATCAGAAACAAAGCAAGTGATCTGTGAAGCATAGCCAAGTATGATGCCAACCCTTTTTTTTATGGCAGTTCTAAAAATAATGAAATGCAGTTCCTGCCATTCCAAACTCTCTGGCTCAAAAATGAAACAATTTTAATTGGTGGAGTGTCGGTCGTGCAGGTAGCAAAGAAATGTTGAAGATTTTTGAAGGTTTTTTTGCGCCCCATGCTTCCGCTCCAATCTCTATTTGTGCTGCTTTCAGTAATCAGGTTTGACTCTAGGCAGGTAATTAGTCATTGTCCACAGAAAGTGGTTGAGGCCAAAACATTGTGTCTTTTCAAGAAGGAGGTAGATATAGCTCTTGTGGCTAAAGGGATCAACGGACATGAGGGAGGGTGTGGTAAGGGTATTTAGCTCAATAATCAGCCATGATCATGTTGAATGGCAGAGTATGCTCGAGGAGCTGAATGACCTATTCCTGCTCCTATCTTCTACGTTTCTGTGCATCTTTCTTGATTTTCGAGAGTCAATTGGTTATTTAACCCAGGAAGCATTGCCCCTTGTCAGGTATTGAGCTATCAAGAAGGCAGATCTCAAGAATATCTGCCAGCACAGGAATTGAATCTACATTGTTCTGGTTATTTTGAACCATCTGCTAATCATCTAGCTAGTCAAACTAACCAGGCCCATTCACTTGACTCTAGTAATTCCTATTACCTCCAGTTTACACTTTTTTTTTCTCAATATTTTAATTTTGTTGGATAAAGACCTACATTTTTCATATCATTGTCACGGTCTCAGATCTGTGTTGGCCTTAGCCAGCCTGTAGTAGATAAAGCTTCCAACAATTTACAAGGCAACCTATCGTCAAGCTGAAGACTGAGGGCAAAAATCTCAAGTGGCAGAGTATTTGTGTCCTGCCTCAACAAGGTCCAGGATAATATATGTCAACTGAAGATTTGCTGAAATTTATATAAATGCGTATCAATATCGTTTTTCTGAAACATATATACTTTTAAAGTCTGTTGTAAAATGAACCTGTTGATGTTAAAATATGAACAGTAACTTGCATCCACGGTCCACAGCGTAACCATTCTGTAAATTATTTGCAAAAATTTGTAGCTGGGGTTGTAGGTGACGTGGTTGATTTGTTCACCAAACTGGCTGTAGCCATCAGAATACACAAAATTCAGCTAGCAGCAAAACGACCCGACAAACTTTCCCTAATATCAGTAGACTTGGACAATGAAGGCAATCAGTTTAACTGGGACAAAGTAACCATAGTAGCCCAAGCCAAACATAGACACACACGAGAATTCCTAGAGGCATGCTTCTCAACCCATAATGCAATCAACAAACACATAGAATTGGATCCCATGTGCAAACCCACAGAGAACAGAACCAGAAATGACACAATGTACCACAATAAACTGAACAGTGTAAATTTCAAGTGGAGTGAAACAACATTGCTTCATAGGAGGTCTCACTGGCAACGTTACCTAGCATGGTGATGGAACGTCTGAACGAAAACAAGCCAGCTCACCGAGCAAGTCAACAACCTCACCATTCTGTAAACACTATTGTTGCATTCGTTATTCGGGCCTGTGCTGACATTACTGTCTCTAAACAGATTTGCTGGTTGCTGTTTGTGGGAGCTTTCTGTGCATGTTACCTGATATATTGGTAACTGTCCTTTCGTGGACAATTGAACATGTCAAAATTGTTTTGAATTGACGCATGCTGTTCTGAGTTGTAAAACTCAGAACAGTGCTCCAGTACATTAATTTCCAATTTTGTTTTCTTTCTGGGTGTGAAGTTATAATTTTTTTTGAAGTATGCAAGTATGACTGCTATCTGCTTTTTAATTATGAAATGGGGAGTTTTCAGGAAGATAGCTTTCTTCCCATGAGGAAAGAAAAACCTCTTGATCAATTTAGCAGTTAAATAAAAATCTAGTTGTTAGCTGAACTGAGTGAGGACCAATTTTAAAGATGCCTGTGTCTTGTAAGGATCAGTAGTACATCAGTGAGTGACAAAGTGGTCACTTGACATGCAAATACAATGATAATTGTGTACGTCTGTTTCTATGGTAACATCCTTTTTTTGGGCTGTGATTGGTAGAGAGTTGTTTAGGGATCAGGGAAGGGTGGGGAGTATGTTCGAGAAGGCAGTGCATAATTCCTGCAAATACAGAGGCTGGACTTTTTCTCTCTGGAGATTAGAAATTTGACAGGAATCCCTACAACATTGAAAGGACTTTCTGCCTCAATGATTAGCTTTGGATGTGAATGAAAGATTCTATGTGGTCATGACCATTGGGGGTTAGAGATCTTGAAACATCTGATTGATGTAAAGAAAGGGCTAAGTGTCTCAAGGTAATTGTTGCTGCCTAAAGGAGTCAGCAGGCAGTTTTTTGGAATAAAGTGCTGAAAGTTTTGAACCGCCCGGAAGTAAATTGCAAGTTCTTTGCGGACTTTGGTAACGGATTATCCTTAAGCAAACTGCAATGAAAATCCTCAAAGGAAACAGAGCTGAAGGACTAAGTTCGAACCTGTGGCTAATTCATTTACAAACTTCAGTTCTCCTCTTCGCCGTACTGCTACAAATGATGCAGGTGAGTGCTTCTAGGCATGTTCAGTGACAATGCAGAGAAAGAAAAATCTCTTTGTACAAACAAAACCACGTAAAAATATATATTAACACAGTGAATGGTCTAACCCTGCTATTTGACAATTACTTAACACATTAAAGGCAGAGCAAAATCTAACACACAAAGGTTGAATTTTCTCGAGGGTTTTGTATTCAGCATTGTTGCTAACATATTTGAATGAAATATTCATGCGTATTTTTACAAATAAATCCTTGATCTGTTTAAACAGACGCATGTGCGTTAAAGTACCATGGGGAATTTAAATTGTGCGTGAAATTGAGCAATGGAGAGAGAAAGAAAGGCTCTGTCTGAAGATTTTCTTTTCGAATACACTTTTCCTGATAGTTCTCAGTATGAACACAACTTCTGCTCCGAACGTCAGAAGTCTGTTTTGGGCGCACGTGGTTTATAAAACTCAAGTAAATGTGTCTGGCTGTCTCTGTTATTAAGCTGGTGGCCAGGCAAGAACTCAGGAAATTAGGAGGACGAGGGGAAGATCAGAAACAGCAGCTGTATAAGGAATTGAACCCTACCCTCTCATGATATACAAGCTAAAGCTCCACTAACAAGCTATCCAAACAATTAAGATTTTCTTTGATTCTAACCTCTCCTCAAAAATGTTTAGCAAAAGGCACAGAGTACATATTCAAATAAGAGGTCAGTATAAATTCAGTTTTGCGTTGGAATTTGAGTGCTGAATTATCTGTCCAGAATTGCTGGTCTTATAACATAACCATTACATTGCTATTCCGGGAGAAGGAGAAATAAGGTCAGTGGCTCAAGAATCAAAGCTGCTCATTGCTCTGAGCGACTACGGTTTTAAAACTTGAATATCTTCCTCGCAGTCAATGCTGGGGATATTTCCATATAGTGAGGGGGCTACTCCAGCTCTTGCATCTGGACATGCTGTAACTTCAACTGGGAACTCAGTGACCTGCATGTAAATTTCACAGTGTGAAATATACCCAGCACTAGTGAATCTTAATTTGGAAGAGATTATAAACATTGGTAACTGGTGGTATGCTAGATGCATAAAACATTGCATCAAGTGGCTGTAGACTGCAGACAAATTCCATTTTTCACTTTATGCCTTATGCAGACATAAAGAAAATAAATCTGAAAAGAGAAAACATTTAGAATAACAAATAATTATTTACAAAAAATAAATATAAATATCTGCAATCCTTTCATGAATAAAATATTCCATCCAGTGTTGAAAAGAACATTAGAAGGGTGGGACATTGAAATAGTTTGAGGAAATTGACTGATATTCTTTCTATGTTTATTACAAATATTAACCCAATTAATTTTCAAATCAGAAGCCTGATCTTGTAAGAAAAATGATATGGTTATCATTATTTGAAATTCTGTAATTTCCCATTTTTCTCAGATGCTCATTTAAAAGTTATTTTTTCTTATTGATTCGGTTACTGTGCCATTAAAGGACTTGAAGTAACTGCAGTTATTGATGAATAAAAGATTTTTGAACTTTTCAGGGTAGCTGTTGATTTTGTTCAGGAATTGAAGGATAGTGAGATGGCAGCCCTTTTAAATTTCTCTCAAATTTTATTTCAAGTGAAATTAATTGAAAAGAGATACAAATCAAGCTACCAATTTTCTGTCACACACTGTCACACCAAGTAATCATTTACCCTCATATTTTTTAAACTATTTCTAAATGATACGACATATGTTCCTCTACTCCCTCACAATTATCTGATGCAAGAACATAATATTGAATGTTAGATTAACATAAAGAAAAGTCCTCTGTATCATTGTTTTGAGTGTAATTTTTTGTCTCTCATTGACCCTTTCTGTCTCTTGCTGTCCTTTCATAATCTTATATGAGTTGAGAGGGGATGCAAGGAGACTCAATGTGATTTAGGCAGATTGAGTGAGTAGGTTAGAGAATGAGGATGGACTATAGTATGGATTTGTGATATTAGTTACCTTGGCAGCGGGAGCAAAAATACAGATTTTTTTCTTAAACGGTCAGAGTTTGGAAAATGTTGATGTCTAAAGGCATCTTGGTTCGTTAGTTACTGAAAGGTAGCATGCGGGTGCAGCAAGCAATTTGGGAAACAAATTGTATGTTAGCTTTTATTACAGGTGGATTTAAGTACAGAAGCGAAGATGTCTTATTTTAGCTGTAGAGAACGTTGGTGAAACCACAATGGAGTATTGCATGCAGTTCTGGTTGCCTTACCCAAGGAAGAATGAATCACCACAGAGGGTGTGCACTAGGCTTCACCAGATGGATTCTTGCAATGGTGGGACCTTGCTATGAGGAGAATGCCCCCATATTCTATGAAGTTTGTAAGAATGAGGTGATCACATAGAAACTGACAAAATTCTCAAAGGGATAGACAAGGTGGACAAGGAAAGAATAGTTTTCTGGCCTGGGCCTAGAACCAGGAGACATAGTCTCAGATTAAAAAGCAAGCCATTTAGGACTGCAATGAGGAAATTCTTCACTCAGAGGGTGGGAATTTTTGGAATTTTCTATCCCAAGCGGGTAATGGAACACTGTGCTTTACTCTGAGTCATTATGTCAATGAATTTCATTTTAAAAAAAACACAACTTCGAAAACAGTGGCGATCTGGCAGGGAAGTTCTGGTTATCTTTCACATTGTGATTCAAACAGCTTCCTGATGGTGATTTAACTGAAATGGGAATTTAGTAGGTGCCCATTTAACTCTCTTCTAATGATATCAGAAAGAGCTCCAACATTGACCCAACCAGAAAGTCTTAGGTACGGTATTGCACTTAGCTCTGACAATGGATCATGCTTATTAATCACATTATTCAGTACAGTACACTAAAGAGTGCTACACCAGAAGCTCTCCATCACAATTCCTTTTGGAAATACGTTATTTCCCCAGATCAATGTCACACTTTCTCTTCTTTACCAGAAATGCTGAATGTGGATTCCCGAATGTCACTTTTTCGCTGAAATTGTTCTCCTTACAGGGCGGACATCTCCAGAGAGATTTAATCAAGGTGTACAAAATATTTTGAGAGAGTAGATTGGGAGAAATTACTTTCTACATGTAGAACATCAATATGCCGTGGTGCAGATTTAAAGATCAATCTTGTTGAAAAAGGAGTGATATAAGCAGCATCTGTCAGCTTTGACTCATCAGGACAAGCGCAAAAATGTTAAATTTCAAATAATTAATTGGCAAAAGAAATGGAAGGAAATGAGAAGACTTTTTTTTAATCTAGTAATTTCTTTTGATCTGGGAGGCTCTATCTGAAAATACGCTGGAAGCAGTAACTTTCTAAAGGGAATTGGCTATATAATATACACAAAGAGTATGACCCATAGGGCTATGGGGAAAAGCAGGGGAGGGTGGACAGTTGGACAAATCTCTATTAAACTGCAGGTATAAAAAGATGAATAGTCTCCTATTGTACCATATGAGATAGCTCAAAGCCCTCGTTATTTATAACCATGCTTATGAGGAACACTCAGAATTCATGATTGATCCATGCAAGTCAAGAAAAATAGTCTGGATTAGAAATGATTTAAAATTGAGTAGTAATATGAAACTGATCAGACCGTTCACACCATATGTTCAAAGCCTTGGCGATTCACTGGTTCATTGTACATTGTCACCTGCCCACATCTTTGTACACAAGCAGAAGTGATAATGGCCATATATGATCGCTGAATTAATCAAATCTGTCCCTGGTTTATCTCTGTCTCTATCTCTGTCTTACTCTCTCATTGTCTGTTTCTTTTTCCCTGTCTCTCTCTCCACGTTCCCCCCCCCCCCGCCCCGCCACTCCCCCACACTTCCATCTTCTACCCTCCCCACTCAACCCCCCGCTCTGGATACCTGAGTTCAGCAGGTTGCCAAATAATGGACAGTTTTGTGGTCCATCCCATCCAGTGTGGAAAAAGAAAGGGATCCACCTCATTTTCCTAGCCCATATTATAGCTCTCAGTCAAGATCTCTACTTGCTGCCCCCATCACCTATATTAAAACATTAGTGGTTGTAATTTAAAAGTACTTTATAGATAGTAAGCCATGTTGGGACATTCTAAGGTTGTGAAAGAGGTGGTATAAATACAAGTTCAGTTCTTGCCAAGTACAACCTGACACAATTGAAACCTGTAATTAATGCAAAGGTCCAGTATTATACACTTCAGCTACAAGCCTATAAAGGTAAATTAGTACAACAAAAACAGACCATTTATCAACGGTGGAACTTGTCCAAGGGTAGATCTCAGCTGTTTATGATACTAAACAACTGAGAGAAAGTCATCTTGCTGAAAAGCGATAGATATTACCAAAGCTTTTCATCTTGCACTCATCAGGTCAAATGCAAAAAATACCAGATGTTAATCACAAATAATTAAACTGCCGGAGAAAAAAGTGCTAATTCAATTCTAATTTCCTTAGATGTTACCATGCAGAAAGTAATAGAAACTACAAAATGAACAAGCTCCTCACTAATTCAGAAAAAAAAACCTTGAACGTGTTTGAGAGATAAAAGGTACTGCAGATGCTGGAGAATCCGAGATAACAAGCATGGGGCTGGATGAACACAGCAGGTCAAGCAGCATCATAGGAGCAGGAAAACTTGACGTTTCAGGCCTAAACCCTTCATCAGAAATGGGGGAGGGGAAGAGGGTTCTGAAATAAATAGGGAGAGAGGGGGAGGCGGATAGAGGATGGATAGAGGAGAGGATAGGTGGAGAGGAGGCAGACAAGTCGAAGAGGCGGGGATGGAGCCAGTAAAGGTGAGTGTAGCTAGGGGGGTAGGGAGGAGATAGGTCAGTCCAGGGAGGACGGACAGGTCAAGGGGGCGGGATGATGTTAGTAGATAGGAGAGGGGGAGTTGAAATGGTTCGCGACTGGGAGGTGCAGTTGTTTGTTGCGAACTGAGCGCAGGTGTTCTGCAAAGCGGTCCCCAAGCCTCTGCTTGGTTTCCCCGATGTAGAGGAAGCCACAATGGGTACAGCGGATGCAGTATACCACATTGGCAGATGTGCAGATGTGCAGGTGAACATCTGCCTGATGTGGAAAGTCTTCTTGGGGCCTGGGATTGGGGTGAGGGAGGAGGTGCGGGGGCAGGTGTAGCACTTCCTGCGGTTACAAGGAAAAGTGCCGGGTGTGGTGGGGCTGGAGGGGAGTGTGGAGCGGACAAGGGAGTCGCGGAGGGAGTGGTCCCTCCGGAAGGCAGATAAGGGTGGGGAGGGGAAAAATGTCTTTGGTGGTGGGGTCTGATTGCAGATGGCGGAAGTGTCAGAGGATGATGCGTTGGATCCGGAGGTTGGTGGGGTGGTATGTGAGGACGAGGGGGATTCTTTTTTGGTTATTATTGCGGGGACGGGGCATGAGGGATGTGTTCCGGGAAATGCGGGAGACACGGTCGAGGGCGTTCTCGACCACTGTGGGGGGGAAGTTGCGGTCCTTGAAGAATGAGGACATTTGAGATGTACGGGAGTGGAATGTCTCACCCTGGGAGCAGATGCGGCGGAGGCAAAGGAATTGGGAATAGGGGATGGCATTTTTGCAGGAGGGTGGGTGGGAGGAGGTGTATTCCAGGTAGCTGTGGGAGTCAGTGGGCTTGAAATGGACATCTGTTTCTAGGTGGTTGCCCGAGATGGAGACAGAGAGGTCCAGGAAGGAGAGAGAAGTGTTGGGGATGGTCCAGGTGAACTTCAGGTTGGGGTGGAAGGTGTTGGTGAAGTGGATGAACTGTTCGAGCTCCTCGTGGGAGCACGAGGCGGTGCCGATGCAGTCATCAATGTAACGGAGGAAGAGGCCAGGCGCCAACTCTCTGACACCTCCTCCTACCGCCCCCTAGATCATGACCCCAGCCCCGAGCACCAAACCATCATCTCCCAAACCATCCACAACCTCATCACCTCAGGTGACCTCCCACCCACCACCTCCAACCTCATCGTTCCCCAACCCCACACCGCCCGCTTCTATCTCCTCCCCAAAATCCACAAACCTGAATGCCCTGGTCGACCCATTGTCTCCGCCTGCTCCTGCCCCACCGAACTGATCTCCACGTACCTAGACTCCATTTTCACCCCCTTGGTCCAGGAACTCCCTACCTACGTCCGTGACACCACCCACGCCCTCCACCTCCTCCAGAACTTCCAATTCCCCGGTCCCCAACACCTCATTTTTACTATGGACGTCCAGTCCCTATACACCTGTATTCCCCATGCTGATGGGCTAAAGGCCCTCCGCTTCTTCCTGTCCCGCAGAACTGACCAATACCCCTCCACCGACACCCTCATCCGCTTAGCCGAACTCATCCTCAACCTCAACAACTTTTCTTTCAATTCCTCCCACTTCCTACAGACAAAGGGGGTGGCCATGGGTACCCACATGGGCCCAAGCTATGCCTGCCTCTTTGTAGGTTATGTGGAACAATCCCTCTTCCGTACCTACACTGGCCCTAAACCCCACCTCTTCCTCCGTTACATTGATGACTGCATCGGCGCTGCCTCATGCTCCCATGAGGAGCTCGAACAGTGTTCATCCAGCCCCACACCTTGTTATCTTGAACATGTTTGTTTTGTTTGCAGAGAGTGCGTCCCTGCAAATGAATGTCTGTTGTTTCCAGCAAGTGCCAACAAGTTTCAAGCTTGACTGATTATCTTAAATTGCTTGTTAATGGAGCTATTGATACACCTAAGATTGTTCAGCAAATGTTCTGCAGGATCACTTCTAACAGTAGACAAAAAAAAATCATAGTTTCATTCATTCAACCAGTTACTGGAATGGATGGTGAATCTGAAAGTAGCGTAAAATTTGAACACATGGATAGCCCAAAGATCATAAAGCAGGGAATGTTTATTCTATTGGCATCAGGTCATTACAAACAGGAAAAGAAATTAAGGATAAACAAGGAACTATTTACACTATGTACATGGAATAACTGTGTGGGTTACATCAGGCTGTCTGACTGCTCTCTCTTTCCATCAACACTTTCTCCAGCAAAGATACACTCACTTTTCCAGCGAGAGTCTATTTGACTGTGCCAACTCCTTTCCATCACAGTCGCCAACACCTATCAGTGGAAGTCCCATTACATGATGGATTATTTTAAAACCTTGGGTTTCATGCATAGACACAAACCAATGAGGAATGAATTTAGGTCTGATAGAAAGAATTAGGCTAACACCATCTAAAATGATTCCCGGAGAAGTGGTAGCAAATTTTTACAGTTATTTATGACCCTATTATGAGGAGAGAAGAAAATCCATCATTTTTGGGTTCAGTTATAGCTAGGTGTGTTATTACAAGTGAATTGACATCCTTCATTTTTTTTATTCTCTCATGGGCATTGCTGGCTGGCTAACATTTATTGCCCATCCCTAGGTGTCCTTTAGATGTTGATGTTCTGTTCTCTTCTGGTGAATTATCTTCATTCTTTTGAACATTGCAACAATGTTCTGGCATCCATTAAACAAAGTCCAGCAATTCTATGAAGAATGAAATGTGGTGTTATAGTTTAGGAATTTACACAACATTTCATTTTAGATAAATTTTAAAGTCAAAATGTCTTCAACTGCAATACAGAACAGTGGTGCAAAAGATTATATTTTTTACTTTTTAATGTAGCTGATAGTACTGGTGCTTAATGTATAATAATCAGATAACAAGGATTTCAATAGGACCCAGCTTTATACAGCCAAATCACTTTTCTGTTCCACTTCAATTTTATCACAGTTAATGCCAGAAAGAAATAATTTTGTGATTATTCACTGACTGACTGAAACATAAGATTGAAAGAGATTAGAACAGTTTTTCCTGTCAGAATGACTGTGAGACTAATGGCATTATTTATGCCTAAATGGTGCAGCAAAGTCAAGCAAGGATCAGATGCACGATTAAATGTGGCAATACAAATCTTGAGTCAGAATTGTCCTGCTCCACCAGCACCTGACCGTCTGGTTTATTGCTGGAGAGTGTTCAGTGTCTTCAAGTTGCATTTGCCTGTTTAATAGGAACTCACCACAGATAAAGCTGATTATAATAACCCTAAATACCCTTTAAACAACATAATAAATATTAAATAAAAACTAAAAGAACCGCAGATGCTGTAAATCTGGAACAAAAACAAAGTTGCTGGAAAATGCCCAGCAGGTCTGACGGCATTTGTGAAGGGAAAAACAGAGTTAATGTTTCGGGTCCAGTGACCCTTCCTCAGAACACTTCCTCATAATAAATATTAATTATGGCTAATCAATCTTTCTGGAAATGAAAACAAACTCTTATATGTGCAGAGTCTCCTCCAATATTGTGAATTGATTTAGGAGACTTTAACAAATGTCAGACCCTTTCTGTAATGTACTTCCTTAAATTATCTCATGATGTTCATTTATCCCTCTCTCTCTTAATACAATCTTTCTTCCAGCATTTTATTTTTCTGATTTGATAATGAATTATTTTCTCAGTTCTTCCACTATCTATTTTGCAATTACTCAATGTCATTGGTTAAGGAAGTATTCATTAGTTTACTCTGATTTAGCTTCTATCCCTGACCTGTTTTCAGCTCTCATGTTCTGCACTTTAGTGGACAGAAGAATTTTTGAGCCGAAGAATGCAGAGACAAGTTGAATACACTCTGGGTTTTTGGTGACCGATGCAGAGAGAAGTCATCAATACACTGAAACCTATTTTGAAGTCACTAAATTGCACAAATCAATCTAATAATTGGGCAGTTAGTGTTTTCCTATAAATTCACGTTGATACACATCATTTTACACATGATTTTAAATATCCTGGCTCCTGAAAATGCTTGGCAAGAAACTCAAGAACAGTAGAAATTGGAGCAAGAGTAAGGCATTTGGTCCCTCCAGCCTGTTCTGCCATTGAATACTATCAATGGCTGATTTGATTGTGGATTTAACTTCACTATCCTGCCTGCGCTTCATTTATTCACAAAAATGTTTAGTAAACTTTGAAGATCTATATGGCATCAAAGCTGTCACAAACTGTGGTTTGGATTCCAAGTCGCAAGAGCACATCAGCAAAACTTTGTTGAGCTTATGTCACTGAGCTGCAACATGCCCTGGGGAATTATATTGAGAAACACCAGGAGAGGGTGAAGTGCATTCCAGGATTCTCTAGCAGTAGCCAACTTGTAATGCAAGGCATTACAATTCAGTAATGCACAGAAAAAATCATGTCCTCGCCCAGAACAGCACCAGGTTGAGCCGTGTTACCTACTGTCGGGTTAAGAATTTGCTAAGGTACCAGAGGACTGCAGCTGAAAGGAAAAGTGCATTCATTTCTAAAGTGGTGTCTGTAGATACTTTTTAACTGCTTCAAACTGCAGATGGCTTTGGGACTGCATACTTTTCCTGGAAAGGAGGGAATATTAAAGAGGAGCCATCAGATGGATAAGCAACTGGGAATTGAGCTCCACTTATAGTTTAACGGAAGTAATAACGTGGAGTGGTTCGCTATTGTGGGCTACCACAGTCATGCTTAAAAATGACCCTCAGTGGCCACCTGCTGAACGTTATTGCATGACCCAGTTTGTTATAGCAAAGTGCCAGTCAGCTATGTAAAATAGGTCAGGTTACAGCATGTAAAGTTATGGCTCATTATCTCTTAAATTCTGTTCTCTGTGAATTTAGTCAGATTAAACATGTATGGAGTGGCAGGAACTCTGGCATTAATTTACAATGGCCATATGGCCTGTGCATAGTTCTTTGATCAGAACAGAGTTTGCATAATATCAATCAGAGCCCTGAACTCGCTCTGATAGTTACGTGTGACACTTCACACATGAGCATGCAGTAGCCTGTCGTTCTGTTTGAAGAAACATGATTGTCCTAGTTCAGTGATAAGTCCCAGTGTGACCAACTGCTGACAAAAAATAGATTTAATAAGATCGGCCCTTTCTTTAAAAAAAAGCTTAAAGCAGAAACTGAAGACTTCAGATGATGCCATCATTCAAATTGCATCATTCATACTTTTCCAATATCACATTGAATGGTGTATCCCAGTCTTCATCAGTATGCAGATTATAGAAGCAGGTAGCTGTGAACTGTTTCAGGAGATGAATGTGGCAGAATTTCCTTCAAACAAGACTGACCCAGTTTGTTTAACTGTGTCCAGTATACCTCCCTCTCCACACCACAAACCCCATAAGGGAATAAATTGCCAAGATGTTTCATTACACATCAACTAAAGCTCAGAAAGCCATTAGAATGCTGAAATAGATATCCACTGAGGGAAAACTTGGTTTAGAATAGAATCCGTACAGCATAGAAACAGGCAATTTGGCCCAACAAGTTCACAGCGACTCTCCGAAGAGCATCCCACCCAGACTCACCCGCACTACCCTATCCCTGTGATTCCCATGGCTAATCCACCTAACTTGCACATCCCTGGACGCTACGGGCAATCTTTAGCGTGGCCAATCTACCTAACCCACACATATTTAGACTGCAAGAGGAAACCGGAGCACCTAGAGGAAACCCACGTAGACATAGGGAGATTATACAAACTCCACTTGCTTGATTGACAGTTTTGGCTCTCTTCTGTCAATTGTGCAATTAGACAAGATTGAGAGGCTTGAAATGCTTGTAGTTTCTACAGTTGGTATTTTGGCTAATTGGCACTTTTATAAGCCTGCAAAAAACAGGTTTTCTTTCAGGAAGCGGAAAGTTATAAATACGTGACATATTGGTGGAGGCATATGTGTAATGTTAGGCTAACATGCCCTACCTGACTCCAAAGGAATACAAGAAAACATGTGCATATCGATATGAAGCAAATCCATTAGCTTAACCTACTTTAGATGCATTGGAGCATATAATTATGAGCTTAAACTACTTCATGCATATTTAAGAAGTGAGTCTCACATCCTTTCACTTATTCGGGACCCCTTAATGATGCTGACACTTGGAGTTCAGCCTAATTTCTATGGCACCATCTGAAAACCTGGTCTAATGATGAAAGTCAATGAACTAGGAAAAGTCCCCAGTGTTAATAATATACTGGATTTTTTGTTACATGCTGATATGACTATTTGGCTCATATGACTATTTTTTCCCAGGTATTTCTCTGTCCTTCATTGTCACAAACAAGTCCAAGTATTCCCGCAAAGCAGCCTGTTCCCATCTTTTTGCACAATGGCCTGCTCTCACAAATTTTTCTACTCTTTCTATCAATTACTTATTGCCATTTCCAATTAATCCTTCATAATCTGGTTTGGAGATATCGTTTTTGGATTCATAAGCTACAGTATGGGACCATGAGTGACATGGGTAGGGTATGGGGTCTGTGTGTGTGAGGGAGATTGGTTGAGGGTTAAGAGAGTTGAAGGCTTCACTATTTTCATTATATCTGGGATGAAGTCCGACAGCATGAGGTGAGCATTTTAAGCAGCTTGCCTTGTCACCTGGTCACCTCAGATCACTTTCCAGGACCAGTTTACCTGACTACCTAACTGAAACACCCCAACCACCTCGCCACAGCCCCACCACCCACCTTAGTGAGCATTTTCTCCCGAGATCGTAGCCCAACAAATGAACTTTCCTGACTCCCAGCACCTGCTTCAAGGATGAAACTCCAGCTTAGTACCTCATGATCTCCTCTTCACTTTATGATATGCAACACCAACTGACTGCTTAGCTGACCTTCATGTTGCTTTCCGTTTTATCCTAATAGTAAAATTGTATGTCTGAGAAGATCAGATTGTACTTCAGTGGTGATCTCTTTCAGAAAAGTCCGTCCTCCATCTGACCTCTTCTAGACACTGTGCAGGAACTTCATCCATTAAATTAAATGGAAATGGCAACATGAAAATGGGCCATTCAGCCCTTGCAAACCTTGATTGCCTGAAGAGCTATACTGACATTAACAATGCCATCAATAGAGAGAGTAAGGCTAGAAAGGGCAAAACATGAAATATTAATCACATCTATTAGTTTAGCAGTTTGGTTTTTACAGTTGAAGCAGATGGAATGCAATCACCAAAACTCAAACATAAATCCAGAAGTTCCTTAAAAACAACAAAACCCTTGAACCACATTAGAGAGAAAAGCAGCCCTTTAATCATTTGCATGATGTATGTAAGGATTTCTACCTGGTTGAAGAAACAATAATGACAAGATATGAACATCAAAATGTTGGTAATGTTTGCGATGTTCTGTGTTTAAATCCTGGCATTTGACATATTAACTAGTGGTGCTGCTAAAACAAATTTGCAATTAAATATTTTACGATACATTCATTTAATAAGAAAGGTGAAATGAGTCATTGTTCTGAAGGGAATGTCATATATGCGCATGTTTAAATTTTCGTCTTTTACACTCAGGAAATGTAAATTAACATTTGAACAAATAATCTTAAAATTCCTCCTGAACAATTGTTGAAGGATGGGACTAGTTTAATTTGGGATTATGTTCTGCGCAGACTGGTTGGACCGGAGGTTCTGTTTCTGTGCTATATGACTCTTATGTTGCTATTTTTAAAAGAAGTGAAAAGTATAATTTAATAGATATCACTTTTTGCATTGTGAGAAATTTCTACTCTGAAAATAAAAGACTAAAATTAACAGACCTTAATTTTGTGGAGCAGTTTGTTCAACTAGATCTGTGAGATTAAAGATTTCAGCAACTTTTATTATGCTGCATCATTTGGCTTAATGTAGCTGATACCTCTTTTTTTGAGAACCTTAGATAAGGGCCAAAAATATAACATATGATACTGCAAGAGCTGACACTTGTAGAAGAGATAAATCAAGGAATAATATTTAGGTATTCACTTTGCTCGGAGCAGACTGCATTGCTTTCCACACAAATCAACCTTACAGCAATAATCTTCCGCTTTAGTAATTCACAAAGAATTTTGCTTGTTTAACTTCCTTACAGGGACTTGTTTATATGTTCCATCCTGTTTATTCTGCAGGTCAGTGGCTCGATGCTGGAGGACACGATCAGTAACTGGTCCTTGTATAAAGATCAGTGTTTGCAAAACCTAACCAAGGCCAGTAATAAAACTGGTGAGCAACCTAACTCGATAGTAAGATTTATTTGGAGGAAAGTTATTCTGTTTAAACATTTTAACCCCTTGCCAACTTGGGAGAAGCTTGTGTTGAGCTGGATGTTTTTAAGTTATTTTAACAAAGGCACCAGAACACAAATCTGTCTAAGTTCTCGACACATGGTACAATTTGTTTGATGCTGTATCTTCTGCTGTTTCCATGGTCTTGCTTATAATACCAATTAACTATTTGGTTAGAAATTTCAACAAGGAAGGCTGATAATGCTCCCCCTCAGCAGCCACCCTCCCAATACTGCCCACTAAGAAAATGAAATGCCTATTTATCCTGTGTAATACCTTACCTGGCCTGCAAAACAGCCCAAACAAATCAAATAGGATCCTGCTGTAGTTATTTTGGGAGTGTACCTCACATCTTTCTTTAGTACAGATTTGTTCAAACATTTCGAGGGTGTAAATGTCTGGTATATCAGAATGCAAAAGGAGTCTTTTTGTCTTAACTATTGATTTTTACTTTTCTTGGGTACTGTCTGTCTCCACACAAGCACCACACCTCTCCCAAAATAGAAAAATGTTGTACCTTAAACCACCAATCTTTTCCATGGTCAGGGCCATACGCTGAACTGGAAAATTATGTCTTTTGTAATAATTTCTTTGCTCAGAAATTAATTGTCTCATTACCAATTAGCCATATGTCAATGGTCAGTTCAATTCATTTTGAATAATTAGTAATATTAAGATTTAAAATTAATATCTTTCTATTTGAAGGTTCTGGGTTTTTTTTCAGTTGTTTGAGTGTGAAGGCTATTATTTAAAGCATGTATGTAATTACACTACCTAATTTGAAAAGTTAGAGGGGTTTACACAGCCAACCAACTGTTTGCAAAGTCAAGTGGTAAACTTGCATATTGAAGAGCTTGGGTTCATATCCCAGCTTGAATTGCTTTCAAGGAGCAAGTGTCGGAAGTTCTCTGTAGAACCATGAGGAAATGGATAGTATCACTGAATGACGATGTTTCTGGTCCAGGTTTCTGAAGTCTTTCCTTTGGTCTGAGTGTATCTCAACAAAATGTAACCAGGCAGCAATCCTCTGGCGCTTTACCTAAGAAACAAGCACCCTTCCTGTACAATCGAATCCTGTAAGAATCTATTCCTCGCACTATGTTATAATCCTCACTTATAAGGGGAAGCATTGCTTGTCCTGAGAGCTTTGTTGCTCCATGTTTCTCCGAGAGTGTAACAAACTTTAGTAATCCCTGTGTCAGTTCCTGAGCATTCACTGCTCTCGACTGAGAGGCAGCAATAAACTGGAACAACCATTGAACAGGAAAAGGGAACACAGTAACATTAAAGTTCCTGCTCCTGATTGCAATCTAATCCCCAATTTACATCTCAAATGCAGTAAGCACAGGATCTGCTTTAGCCATGATTCCTTTGCATTGGCATTTGTCCTAGTTACAACCTGAAAGGTGTCTGTCCGCATTGACCTTCCAAACATTACAGTAAGATATCAAATGGAGTCGATGGAACTGTATCTTGTTGCAACATAACAATATTAAGAGATGAGAAGCTTGCATTAAAAAAGAAGTTTGTGCCAGCAGTTAAATTAAGAAAGAAGCAAGAGATTTGAAGTAAGATCTATTTTTCATTCAGAATTTGTGGCGAACTGAAAGAACCTTTTCACAGCTTCATTGGGTTAACTTCCCCAACTCCCTCACCCAAAGAGTTGTCTCATTCATCAGGAGCATTTATTGCAAGCACATCACCCCCAATGAATTTAAATACTAAGAGAGTCAGGTACAGTGTGCATCTGAGAGGAATTCTTTCCTGGGTGAGGTGCCCCAGTACCAATGTGAAATCAGAAACTGACGACACATCTTAGTGTTGAGCTTTTGTGGTTGTTTAATATTCACGATACTGTTGAAGTGAGTTGTTTCTAATATTGGGAGGATAAAGACTGTGTTTTCAAAGTATGTTCCAATTGCTAGTGACTATGCCAGATAAGCACCAAGAGCGGACAGTTTAATGGCATTAGTTTATTTTTCACAATGCAAGGCTGATTCATACTCAGGAATTTTGTGCTCTAGAATTATGTTTCATACGGCAATTACTTAGTGAAAGATTTAACTAGTTTCCTGACACATTCCAAGCAAAGATGACAAGTCTCAAACACAGCGAACTGTATGAGTTCAAGTACAAGAGCATAGACTTTATCCATTAAATCCAAAGAGATTACAAACAGATAATCTGATTAAACAAGATGTTTCATCGGTTTTCATTTCGCAAAGGTTGACGAGATTTTTTTTTTGGGATGCCAGGATTGTTGGCAAGGCATGTACGTAGCACCATTCCCGGTAAAGTCAATCTGCAGCAGTGATAGTCCACTACTTGAATATTGGAGGATGGGAAGGTGACTTGCTGACAACACTCTGTCATGCTGCACTGTGCCTGGAGACTTCATGCTCCAGTCAGATACACAAACATATGAAACAGGAGCAGAAGTGGTCCATTCAGCCCCTTTTGCCTGTTCTGACCGTTCAATAAAATCACATGTCATCTGTTAATGTTTTGAATTCCACATTTCCGGTTACCCCAATAATCTTTGATTCCCTTGCCTGACAAGAACATAACTACATGCATCTTAAAAATGTTTAGTGCCCCACATCCCCCGCATTCTGAGGCAGAGAGTTCCAACGTTGCACAACCCACTGAGAGAAAGGCTCTTCTCATCTCTGTCCTACAAAGGATGACCCATGATTTTAAAACACTGCCCCGTGGTTCTGGACTCACTGTCAAGAGGAATCATCCTCTCCACATCCACCTTGTCGAGACTGTTTGAGATCTTAACATAGAAACGTAGAACAGTACAGCATAGCACAGGCACTTCGGCCCACGATGGTGTGTCGACCTATTATCCTACTCTAAGATCAAACTACCCTGCATACCCTACATTTTACTATCATCCATGTGCCTACCTAAGAGTCGTTTAAATGTCCCTAATGTATCTGACTCCATTACCGCCACCGGCAGCACATTCCGTGCACCCACCACTCTCTGTATAAAGAACCTATCTCCGACATCTCCCCTATACCTTCCTCCAATCACTTTAAAATTATGCCCCGTCAGAATAGTCATTACTGCCCTGTGAAAAAGTCTCTGGGTATCCACTCTATCTATGCCTCTCATCATCTTGTACACATCTATCGTGTCACCTCTCATCCTTCTTCGCTCCAATGAAAAAGGCCCTAGCTCCCTCAACCTTTCCACATAAGACCTGCCCTCCAGTCCAGGCAGCATCCTGGTAAATCTCCTCTACACCCTCTCTAAAGCTTCCATATCTTTCCGACAATGAGGCGACCAGAACTGAGCACAATATTTCAGGTGTGGTCTAACCAGGATTTTATAGTGCTGCAGCACAATCTTCTGTACTTCAATCAAGCTGCCCACTCTTCTAAACTCCAGCTTGTCCGACTTATCCTCATAAGACAATCTGCTCAGTTCATGTATTAAGTAAACTTCCTCTGAACTTCCTCCAAGACATTTATATCCCTCCTTAAATAAGGAAACCAAATCCACAAACAGATGTGGTCTCGCCAATGGCCTGTATAACTAAAACAGGACATCCTTACTGTTATGTTCAATTCCTCTGATGATAAAGAATAATATTTCAATAGCTACATAATTACTTGCTGTACCTGCATGAGAACACCTGGATCCCCTGCACGTCAGAATTCTGCACTTGTTTGTAATTTATGTAACGCTCTTCTTGTTCCTATCAAAGTGCACGACTTCACAATTCCCCACATTATCTTCCAACTGCTAGCTTTTTGTCCACTCATTCAGCCTCTATGTAGAGCTGTGCATCCTCTTCACAAAGTTCTTTCTTGCCTATCTTTGTATCATTTTTAAACTTATCAACCATATTTTTGCTCACCCTTTTCTGAGCCATTAACATCAAATAATAATTTGATATTACAGAAGTTGTGTGTCACTGGAACAAATGTACCTTTTGTTGAAATTTTTCATCTTGCACTCATCAGGAAAATAAGTTGATGACTGAGATGCAGCCATTGTTTCCTGAAACTTCATGCCTATTGCCCCTCAAAGATTTAATTTGAACCAAGTAACTGAAATGAGAGAAAGAAAGGGTGAAATGAGAATGTTGTTGGTTTTGTTCTTATCTTAAGCGTTTGATTTTAAATTGATCACTCAGTTATTGTTGGAAATTACTGTTAAATGGCCATGATCTAATGAGTGCCATGGGCAACATCTTGTACATATTTGACAAATCTTCACTGCATTCAGTAAATATTTGACCTGCTTTAACTCGTTACAGAGCCCACACAGAAAATTTCTCTGTCGGCTTTGTTACCTGGCTGCCTCACCTCTCCTTGTGTGTTATGATAAAGTCTATTCTTTTCAAGGAGTGAAAAGATTGAATTAAGTTTCAAATTGGCTAAACTATAAAAATGAATCAGTCGTGAGTTATAACCACAAGAATTAGATAATTGACCAGCTAGGAAATCTTTCCTCGTCACTTTATGACATCAGAGTGTAGAACCAAGCAAAAAAGTGTGTGGAATTAGATGATCTCATATGCACTTCGTAAAATGTAGCAGAAGATGTAATGAGTTCTTCATGATCACATCTTAATTATGATCAAGTCCAAATATTTCTGTAGCATCAGAATTTATGGTATAGTCATTGCCTGGTGGATAAACACCAAAATCCCATTTTGTTTATTTGCTGCCGTCAAATACATCAGTTACATAATCATCTTAACAGAGTACTCTATGGAATAGGACTCAGAATATTTCTTCTCCTTTATTTCCAGGGGCCACTTCTTCAATCTCACTAACTGCTCAATATGTTTGGAAGCCACTTAGGGGTGATATTTTCTATATACGTGTTGGCATATGAGGGATTTCGACCCTCAGTAGCAGAATTAAAAGAATTCAGCAATTGCCTGAATAATTATTATAGCTCCGCAATATCTATATTAGGATAAGACAACAGGCATAAGTTAGCAATAAATGCTTCAAAAGAAATGATGAGCACTTCTAAACAAACATAGTTATTGCTAAAAACACATTTTCCACAGACTGGTGAGGTCACAGCAGAATAGATGCATATTTGTCATTTACTGCATCTCAGGTAATTCGTATTATATGAGAGACTTTGAGGAGTGATAATACAGACATGCAAATCTTATGAAATTAAGCCATTCAATATTCACGTTACAATTGACTGAGCGTTCATCGCAGTAGCATCTATTTTCCCCACCTAGAATTATAGAGTCATCTAACTGTACAGCATGGAAACAGACCCTTTGGTACAACTCGTCCATGCCGACCAGCTATTCTATGTAAATCTAGTTCCATTTGCCAGCATTTGGCCTATATCCCTCTAAACTGTTCCTATTCATGTACCCATCCAGATGCCTTTTAAATGTTATAATCGTACCAGCCTCCACCATTCCATCTGGCAGCTCATTCCATATATACACCAGCCACTGCGTGAAAAAGTTACCCCTGAGGTCCCTTTTATTATCTTTGCCCTCTCAACTTTTGGGCTCCCCCACCCTGGGGAAAAGGCCTTACCTATTTATCCTATCCTAGCCCCTCATGATTTTATAAACCTCTATAAAGCCCCCTTTCAACTTCCGATGCTCCAAGGAAAAAAGCCCCAGCCTATTCAACATCACCCTATAGCTCAAACCCTCCAACCCTGGCAAACATCCTTGTAAATATCTTCTGAACTCTTCCAGTTTCACAACATCCTTCCTGTAGGTGGAAGAACCCCAGAATTGCACACAGAATTCTAAAAGTGGCCTAACCAATGTCCTGTACAGCAGCACCTTGACCTCCCAACTCCTACACTCAATGCACTGACCAATAAAGGCAGGCATACCAAACACCTTCTTCATTATCCAGTCTACCTGCAAGTCCACTTTCAAGGAACTATGAACCTGCACTCCAAGGCCTCTTAGTTCAGCAACACTGCCCAGGACCTTACCATTAAGTATATAAGCCCTGCCCTGATGTGCCTTTCCAAAATGCAGCACCTCACATTTATCTAAATTAAACTCCATCTGCCATTCCTCAGCCCATTGACCCATTTTATCAAGGTCCTGTTGCACTCTTAGCTAACCCTCGTCGCTGTGTATTACATCTCCGATTTTGGTATTATCAGCAAACTTACTAATCGTACCTCCTATGTTCACATCCAGATCATTTATATAAATGACCAAAAGCAGTGGACCTAGCACCAATCCTTGCAGCACACCACTGGTCACAGGTCTACAGTATGAAAAGCAACCTTACACCTCCACCCTCTTTCTACTACCTATGAGCCAGTTCTGTCTCCAAATAACTAGTTGTCCCTGTATTCCATGTGATCTAACCTTGCTAACTAGTTTGCCATGAGCAACTTTGTCGAATGCCTTACTGAAGTCCGTATAGGTCACATCCATTACTCTGCCCTTATCAATCCTCCTAGTTACTTTTGCAGAAAACTCAATTAGATTAGTGAGACACGATTTCCCATGCAGAAAGCCATGTTGACTATCCCTAACCAATCCGTGCCTTTCCAAATATGTGTAAATTCTGTCCCTCAGGATTCCCTCCAACAATTTGCCCACCACCAATGCCAGGCTAACTGGTCTACAGTTCCCTGGCTTTTCCTTACCACTTTTCTTAAAATGTGACACCACATTAACCAACCTCCAGTCTTCCAGAACCTCACCTGTGGCGACTGAAGATACAAATATCTCAGCGAGGGGCCCAGCAATTTCTTCCCTAGCTTCTCAGAGTTCTAGGGTACACCTGATCAAGTCCTGGGGATTTATCCACCTTTATATGGTTTAAGACATTCATCGCATCCTCCACTGTAATATGGATATTTTTCAAGATGTCAGTATTTATTTCCCCTCATTCTATATCTCCCATATCTTTGTCCTCAGTAAACACTGATGCAAAATTCTCATTTAGCATTTCCATGGTAGATCCTGAACTCCTGCACACTCCTCCGAAATGTCCACCTTCTTTCTCAACCGAGGATTCCCCATCACCATTGTCGACAGGGCCCTCAACCAGGTCCAAACCATCTCCCGCACTTCCGCTGTCACCCCTTCTCTTCCCTCCCGCTACAGCGACAGTGTTCCCCTTGTCCTTATCAACCATCTCACCAGCATCCACATCCAGAAGATCATCAGATGCCATTTCCGCCACCTCCAGCAAGATGCCACCACCAGACACATATTCCCCTCCCCTCCCTTGCCCAACTTCCACAGGGACTATTCCCTCTGGGATACCCTGGTCCACACTGCCAACAGCCAACAGCCTTCCAGCACCTTCCCCTGTAGTCGGCGAAGGTGCAACACCTGCCCATTACCTCCTCCCTCCCCACTATCCAGGAGTTCAAACATACCTTCCAGGTGAAGCAACACCTCACCTGCACTTCCCACAATCTAATCTACTACATTCGCTGCTCACAATGTGGTCTCTTCTAAGCTGGGGAAACAAAGCGTGGGCTGGGTGCCCGCTTCACAGAGCATCCACGTTCTGCTCGCAAAAAAGACCCTGATGCTGCTTGGCCTGCTGTGTTCATCCAGCTCTACACCTTGTTGTCTCAGATTCTCCAGCATCGGCAGTTCCTACTATCTCTGTAACATCTCCTTTGAAGTTTTTTCTCCAAACCCCCACTCCCAACCCCACCCACTGCCCAGGCCTAGCCCCTCTCTCCCAAATTTGTAGCCTGATCCAGCACCTAGGTCCATTGCTTCGTGACTATGGCTGTAGTCTCTGGGACCACTCAGGTGTGGATGTAACAATGGAAGGAAGAGACAGACAGTAAGGCTTAACTAAGTCAACCCCCTTCACAGCTAGAATAGAACATTGCCAATGTAACCCATTTAATCAAGAAGGGAGACAGACAAAGGCCAATTAGGCTCACATCTGTTATTGGGAAACTGTTGCCATCTATTATAAAGGACATAATAGCAGAGCATTTAGAAGTGCATTATATAATTAAACATCATCAGAGGGAAATTATGACTGACAATTTTTTTCAGAATTCTTTCAAGAGGCAACAAAAGGGATAGGTAAAGGGGAACAAGTGGATGTAATATATTTGGCTTTCCAAAAGGGTTCTGACAAGTTACTACACATAAGGCTATTTAATAAGATCTGTTGATGGCCAGTTTAACCGAAGCCAGGATCAGCTCTTTGGCTTGTCCAGCCCACCTCCACATTGGGGTCTAGGAGTTCAGGAGTGGAGGCTAAAGTACAATCAGAAATTAAAAAGTGTCATCTTCAAATAATGATAAAAGGAGTTTCTAGATTGATCCAACCCGTGGTTACATGGAACATTGTTTGTCAAGGGAACGAAAATCATGCTAAGGCAGTCTGAGAGTCTGTAAGCCATTTTGACTATCTATGGCACGGGATTGCTGATTTGCGACATGGTTGTATTGAATTTTTTTTCAATTTTTGGACTGGACTTATGCCAGTTCTATTTCAAACTGATTAGGATTTGAGTACAGAAATCAGCTTTTATGTAAGTGAGAGTTTAGCAGCCAGACGTGATGATGGTAAATGAGATGCCCTCTTGTCTGATATCTTTGATAGTTCATTTACAATTAGTTCATTTTCATCAGCAAACAATGCAGCAGTAATGGTTAATTACTTTACTGAAACAGCATGACCATATGATTGGCAGATAGTTCTTGTTTGATGTGGAAGGTTTTGTAAATGTGGACCAAATTTCATAATTGCATGTCATGAATTGACACCTACGTTATGGTATGAGGCAGTTCTGTATGTAATAATAAAATTTTCTCATGAACTAACAGTTTCATGATGTCAACACAGCAACTGCAGTACCTTCATGAGGCTGCAGAGATGGTCCCATGGTGGGCAAAATACTGAAATATTGAATAGATTAATTGTTTTGTTGGGTGAGTTTGGCTTCTGTGTTTCCGTGTAAATCTGATTGTTGATTCTAGAAAGCTTGCTAAACTAGTAATGATCAACAGAAGTGAAATAAACACCACTAATCATCTCTCTCTGCATGTGAATGCATTAAATCACACATCATTTTAGCCTGTAATTACAGTGGTTTCCACTGCTATAGTGACTGACTTTAAAGCTGGTCATGTCAAGAAGTACAAAGGTCATTTGCCCACAGAATCAATCAGATTTTTTTTTGTGAATGGTTCAAGGAGAATTTTTAAATGGTTCCAAAAGCAATTATCTTGTATTTTGGATTAGACCTGATTTTTTTGTCAAATGCTTATTTTACTTTATGAGATTGTAATCTCTTTCAGAGACAAAATAATCGTATCTTTTGTTGGAACACAAGAGCAGGATTAAGCTATCTTTGCCACTACTCTGGAAATGTATAATCTTTTTAGCATGATATCTATGCCTGACTACCAAAAACAAATGGTTAAAAATGTTTAATCGCATGATGTCAAGACAGTGTGACCCCTGTATTCTAGTTTTACAATGAGTCATTTTAAGAGTTTTGAGGTTGGGTAGAGTATTTGTGGATTGGAAGGCAGGGCATTAGAATTTGATGGTTGTAAAATGATTGGTGGGGGGAGGGGGAGAGTGTGTGGTCCCTTTAAAAGATAATATGCATTTTCTAGGCTTAGAGTTTTGTTTTTTAAACGGGCAGCTGCACGGAGAGTTCCTGAAATTGAAACATTTGTATCGGGGGCTATGTGGTTAGCCACCCAGGCAGTAGTTTGTTTAGTCAACCAGTTTGAATGTCAGCCAATTAATTTAAACCGGGCACTTACAGACTATAAACGAGTGTGAGAGATCATCAAGGGTAGAAAAGAAGAGGATATATGAAAATCAGTGCGAGAGAAACTGCCATCTAATAGAGTTAACAACCCATCAGCTCTAAAGTGAAAATCACTGGCTCTGACAGAATTCTCTAAGCACGTAGAATCGCCATCAGCTAACTAAAAGTATAGTGGCACTCATAGCTAATATTCCTGATGCAAGAATTCAATGGAGAGAGGTGTTCCTGAACAAGAATTCAGCGGAGAAAGGCGTTTCTGACTGAGGATCGGCAGAGATGGTGTGGAACATTTTGGAAGTCATATCCTGGCTGTAATTTCAAGAGATTAAGTTTTTTTAATTAATTTGGCATATAAGTGGAACTTATATTTATTGGAATAGCATATCATTAGAGTTTTGTTTTATTCAGGAATAGTTAGTAGTGAAGGGGGAATTGTTCAGTTTGTTAGTAGTTCTGTTAATTTTTTCCCTGTTAGAGTTAGATAAATTGTTGCTTGTTGATTATAGAGTGACTGTCAGGAGTTCATTTCATTTAACTTTCCCTCTATAACATGTGGGGTGGGGGGGATGAGAGGCAGGTGAAACCACTTTTCACACTTCTTTAACAGATTATAACACTTGGTTGTGCAGATCTTGAGTATTTCTGGAACCGAAAGATATATTTTAACATTTAAATTTTAAACCAGGCAAGTTTTCTCAGATTGCTTAGGGTATTGCTGTTAACTGTCAATCATCATTAATTGGTACATTATCTATGGCACTGCCTCTACCAATCAGCATCTACTTACCAACTAATCAATACTCTGCTCTCAGCTGTTGGTTTTCCCCTTGAATTGGCATTCTTGCAAGCAAGTTGAAAAGTTTTTTTTTAGCAATACTCAAATCATTTTAAGATAATCTTGTTTGTCCTTAAATTGGGTAAATTATTAATCAGTACATTAACAGTAAATAGAATATATAACAAGAAAATTTTCTTCCACCTTTCATTGGTGAAAATTCAATATTCATCTCCATTAAACTGTCGCCCTCTATTCCTATAGAGCAAAGAATCACTTCAGTTCTTTGTCAAATGTATTGTTGCTTAATTCAATTACCATCGGCACGAAATCCTATGACACTACAGTCTCCTCCTGGTACCATGCTCTTAGGAGATATTGAAAACTGTGGACTTCCTTTGGATTGGTTCATCATGTGCTTGGTAAAGTGGTTTTCCATTACTTCCATCACTATGGCTGAACAGGAAACTTCCCCACTCTGTCATCAAACCATATTATCCTACCTCCAGTAGGATTACAACCATCCTTTTTGACCACATTATGAAATGATATTCACATAGTGACAAAACGATCAAGTAGGGCTTGAACCCAGAGCTGGTGAGTGAGGGGCAACAACATTACCATTGCTTCCATATTTACATCAGCCAAGTTAGAATGAGAACTGAATTTCTTATGAAAAAAGAAACTAACTTAAATACTAGAAGTGAGAGAAAGAAATGAGTTAGTAGTCCATAGCTGTTGAAACAGACGTTGAAAATTGAAACAGAAGAATTAAATGTCAATTATTAATCAAACCCCAGTTTATTATGCTTAGATACCTTTGTGTGAAATTGTTTAAAAAATGTATAAATGTATGAACAGCAAAGGTGAAAAAGCAGACTAAACTTTTCTCCCTGGTTAAAACTTATATTAAACATAAATTGGAGAACAGAAGGATATGCCATAGGCACACTGTATTTTTTTGTACTTATGAATAAACCAAAATTAAATCTTAAGGTCCATTAAGGACCCCAACATTAATTTTTTTTATAAAAAAATCACATTAATCAAATTGTTGGACAGTAAATTCAATAAGTTAATTAATCCAGTTGTGAAATAAATGTTCCTTACATTCTAATACATTGAACAGTCCTTCATTTTATGGTCATGCTGGATAAAATTTTTACTTTTTTGTTTCAACGTATCCACATCCATCTCACCAATATATTGCTGAAGACACAAGAATGACCCTTTGATGTGATAGCTCTTCCAATCTACAGGACAGATGTCTGTCACCTCAACAGAGGAATTGTAAATATTAATTCAATATTAAGTTTCTACAGCTTACTGTGGTACAGGAAATACAACGTTTACCAATGTCTTCCACAATGCCCCCACAGTTTACCTTAACTTCAATCTCAGAACTCTACTTTTCCATTTCCTACAATAGGCATCCTTTTGTGCAATTGTTGCCAATTTGCGCAGTGACTGGTGGAGATTCACCAATGTTGGAGCTAAACTGAGACTGTGTCTCCCTCATCCAAATTGAAATCCATAAAGAGTGACAAGCAAAAGAAATAGGTTACAAAATTACGCCCGAGATCTTGAAGCTGATGGACTTAAAATTGTATCAGAGATAAAAGGTACTGCAGATGCTGGAGAGTCCGAGATAACAAGCGTGGGGTTGGATGAACACAGCAGGTCAAGCAGCATCATAGGAGCAGGAAAACTTGACGTTTCGGGCCTAAACCCTGAGGGGTTGAAACGTCAAGTTTTCCTGCTCCTATGATGCTGCTTGACCTGCTGTGTTCATCCAACCCCACGCTTGTTATCTCGGACTCTCCAGCATCTGCAGTACCTTTTATCTCTGATACAATTTTAACCCCACTGCGAAGCCTCTTCTAAGGATGCCTACCCTGAAGAAGTTACCCTCCTCCCTCCGGACAAACCTGAGGGAATCTCTCTCCCACTGCAACTCTCTCATAACCTCTTCGGCCTTGATTTCTGATGAAGGGTTTAGGCCCGAAACGTCAAGTTTTCCTGCTCCTATGATGCTGCTTGACCTGCTGTGTTCATCCAGCCCCATGCTTGTTATCTTGGACTTAAAATTCAATTATTTATTTTATTATTTTAATTCTACTTTCTTGAATTGATAATGGAGTCAAGTGTTATTGGGGTGGCAGGGAACACAGGGCAGACAGGAAAGTAGAGCTGAGACCATGGTTCACATCAATCAGTACCTCATCAAATGGCAGAGCTGGTTTGAGGGGCTGAATGGCCTACTCTTTCTAATTTGCATGTTTTTATATCTTTTAGATGAAGCCTATCTGCAGAAACGTGAATAATTGAGTTATATTTCCTTCTAAATAGGAATATTTTGTAATGGAAGCTTTGATCAATTTGTATGCTGGCCAGAATCATACCCAGGAAATGTATCAGAACCCTGCCCCTGGTATCTCCCTTGGATTAAACCAGGTAACCTTCAAGTAAATTGTCCTTGATTTCTGCAAACTTTGTAAATTTGAACTGGCATCTGAAAAAAGTAACTATTTCTGACTTTTATTCCCTTTTGTTTCCCAATGAACTCTATACTAATTGTAGGCAATGTATCTCAAAACAACAAGCTGTTGTTCTTTATCATCAGGCAAGATTCACAAACCAGCTTGCTGATGATTGTCTATTTAATTTTCTCTTGTCTGAGGAAGAGAGTCATGATCTACCTTTATGACCTCTATGACGTACCCCCAGAAATGCTCCACAGATTGTGTCTCCAATAGAGCTACCAATCACATTCCCCACCTTATCCTGCCTCATGTGTAGTTCCCTTGGTTGTTGCCTTTGAAATTTGGTATTCTTACGATTCTGTCCCGATAAATGCAAGATGAAAATACACAAAACCTACAAGGAACAAGATTAGGCCACTCTGCCCTTTAAACCTATTTTCCATTCAAGATCACAGCAGCTCTGATTTTAACGCCAACTCTACACTTCTGAATGTCCCTGATACCCTTTCATTTCCTTGGTCCAACAACATGTCTACTTTCAGCAAGAATCAGATTATGTTGAAGGATTGCTCTGCACAAATGCTCCAAAATTCAGTACCAGTGAACTGAGGAAGGGTCACTGGACCTGAAACGTTAACTCTGTTTTCTCCTTCACAGACGCTGCCAGACCTGCTGAGCTTCTCCGGCAACTTTGTTTTTGATCAGTGAACTGACCACTTTTATGAGATTGACTGATTGCAGAACTGATTACAACAAAAGACGGCTATAATTTTTTTTTCTGTATGCACTGCTGCAAACTGTACTCATATTGTGCATGCATTAACAGGAAGTAAATCAACCACAGACTTCTCCATCAATTATGCTCTGTCCCATTTCCCAGTGCCTGGGCCCAACTCCTTGCACCTCAGATTAACTTTCTGTATCCTAAATACCAGCAGACTCAGGAAACATCCTGGCTCCAGATAACCGAGAGTACCCCAGACTGTCAGATCTTCATTCCACTAGTCAGGTGTTAACAAAAATCAAGCCCATCACCCTCAGAGAGAGTTCAGATTCTGTGAAGGGCACTCCTCAGTGATTCCTAATTTCAGTTCAATGACAATAAAAAAGATTAAACTTCCAGCCGTTGTTCCTCAGATAGGTGATTGCCTACTGGTGTTATTGCTAGACTATTAATCCAAGCACCCAGAAAATGTTCTGGGGGCCTGGGTTTGAATCCCACCATGACAGATGATGAAATTTTCAGAGTCTAGTGATGATGATGAAACCATTATCAATTGTCAGGAAAATCCATTTGGTTCACTAATGCCCTTTAGGGAAGGGAATCTGCCATCCTTACCTTGTCTGGCCAACATGTGACTCCAGACCCACTGCAATGCAGTTGACTCTTAACTGTCCTCTGGGCAATTAGGGATGGGCGATAAATGCTGGTCTAGCTAGGGACACCTGCATCCTATGGATGAATAAAAGAAAAGGCCCCCTCACCCCCCATGAAGTCTCAATATCCCTTAACACCAAATCATACCATCTCCGAGCATTTCCCCCTTTCCCCTCCACCTCCACCGCCTCACACGCTTACACCAATGGACCCTTGTATCCTCCTTGTCAACTTATGGTTCTTTACCCAGTCCAATGGAGCCTCCTTCTCTCCATGTCAACCTGTGATCCCCATCACCCTTATATTCCCCCTTATAACCTCCAAGCCAACTTACACCACTTCACTCAACCTTTAATAATCCCTCAGACACTTCACCTCTGAACCAATGCCCATGACTCCTCATGCACTCCTCATCAATCTGCCCAATTCTATAGCCCTTTATAGTGCCATCTAAACATAGCGCTAACCCATGCGCCCTACCCACCATTGACCCACTTTGGAGACTTTATAAGCACTCAGAGCTTTCAAACAAACTGTGAACTGACAGACATCCCAAAATGATAATGTTAAGTCATGAAATCGCCAATTCATTAATGATGACCCACAAGCTTTCAGCAACAGACAGTGTAAACTAACAAACTGATTCTTTTTAACAGAAGACAGCTTTCTCAAAAATTAAAAGGTCATCAGACTTAAGAAACTTCTCTTAAAAACTTGACAGTTTCAATGAGTATATCCTTTTTATTATGCACATTCTGTTGAACTAACCCAAAGGTATTTGACTTTTCCTAGAGGGTACATTATATTTTCCAAAGGGCACTTAACCATCTTTGAAATGTATCCCTGCACGTATTCAAAATAGTATGCTAAAAGAGAGAAGGCCAAGTACCCTTTGGGTTAGCTCAACATAAATAAGAATGCACATAGAAAGTGGATAAAGTCATTGAAACCAACACACTTACAAGACTGGAGTCAAGTTGTCAAGTTATTTAAATCTTCTGGTCTTTCAATTTTTAAGTAACATTCTGAAGTTCAAAAAAAAAATCAGTGCTTGTTATTTTCCTCTATCTATTGACGTAAGCCTATGAGTAATCATGAATGACTTCATAACAGAACAGTGTGGTGCCTGTTAGTTCAGAATTTCATTGACAGTTTCAAATGATTATAATGCCTTTAAAGTGAGGAAATGAATATAAGTGCTTGGTTTTATAAGGAATTAGTTGAGGAAACAAATAAAGGAGCAGGTTTTTATTAATGATCATTTATTTGAAATAATTAATTAATAAACACCTAGAACTTTGTCTTATTTCATCTCAGCATTGGTCCTGAGGTCTACCATGGGGGATACAAGGTGAGTTGGAATGGAGGGTGTAAGGGCACAACATGGTTGGAAGGGTGCATATGTTGAAATAAATTGACATGATGCCATAGAGAACCATTGGTTTAGGCAGACTGGCTTAGCTCAATAGAGTTCTGGTAGCTTCACCTGAAAAGTCCAAACCCATATACTATGTTTGGGACATGCCCCAAGTGAAAATTGGATCGGACTAAAGGCTACTTGACTTTAGCATGCATCGTTGCCTCCGTGAACCACAGATGTGCAAAGTACAAACCATCTTCATTCCCCCTCAGAGAAAACGGCATGTGCCAGGTTCAGGTGTAGGACTTGTGGCATTGAAATATAATGTCATTTTCACCAACGCCAGAGACCCTCTCCATCTTTGAAATCTCCAGGCCACAGTAAGGGGAAGTTTTACTTGCAGCAAAGCTATTTTTTCAGTAACATGTACCAAACATCTGAACGAATACAGATGCACATTGAGTGCGAGGCTCTGGCATTCGGTCAGTGGGAGTTAAGTGACTGGGGAAGAAGGTGTTAGTTTGTGAGCAGCCATTAAAGGATAGAGCAGGCTTGACATTCCCCTGCTCTTATATTCTATGAATATATAAAATTGACAGACGGAAAAGGAGTAGTTCGTACATTGAGCCTGCTTTCCTTTGCATGATGACTGGAGCAGTAGACTAGATACATCCCAACATCTAACCCACACTATACCTTCTCTCAAAGCTAAGTAATATTCTGGAAAATAAAGGAGAAATTCCCTGAAAATATGCTCCAGAAAATGTTGTATCCTTTGGGCAATCAGGACTCCCAGGAGTTGGGTCTTCCTTTAAAGCCTTTATACTGTAATACCTTCTATCCATCAATCATAGAATCCCTACAATGTGGAAGCAGACTATTTGGCCCATCAAGTCCACACTGACCCTCCAGAAAGCATCCCATTCAGACTCATCCCCCACCTCTATCCTCGTAACCCTGTATTTTCCATGGCTAATCCACCTAGCCTGCACATCTCTGGACACTCTGGGCAATTTATCAAGACCAGTACACCAAACCTGCACGTTTCTGGACTGTGAGAAGAAACTGGAGCACCCGGAGGAAATATACACAAAGAATATGCAAACTCCACACAGACAATCAACTGAGGTTGAAATTGAACCAAGGTCCTTGACATTGTGAGGCCACAGTGCTAACCACTGAGTCACTGTATGATCCAGGTTTTCTGTCTAAAGACTACAAACCCTTAAAGTTCAACCTTGTTGTCTCCAAACTGGTTCACCTCAGTGTCCTTCCTTGCAGGAAGCACAGGAATGGTCTACAGGTATTGCCTAGAAAACGGTAGTTGGATGACAGTCTCAAATTCTACTGCAGTCTGGCGGGATCATTCTGAATGCTCTGAAGACAGCCATGATGTCCAGCAGAAGGTAAACCATTGGGATGCTTGTAAATTTTGTTCATTTTGTAAATTGTAAACTTTGCCACAGTAATTCTTGGTTTTCCTAGTCGTCTGGAAGTGGAGATTTTTCTCTTTACAAATTCCATCTGAGCACCCTCACGGCCACACAGTGCTATTGGTTAGTTCAGGATAACTGTATTCCAGAAAGGTTCAGAAAATCTAAAATTCCATTTGGTCTTCATTCTGCCAAAACATCTGAAAATGTTAATTTTGCCGTAGCGTCCATGTTCAGACAACCAGTGGAGTTCAGGGTGTATTTGCTTAATTTAGAAAAAACTGTTCAGATTTGTTCCAGTCTCCCTCATGAAGTTATTAACTCATCCTATGGACAGTCCTAATGCTGCACAGATCTTGGCAGATAAAAAGTACATTAGAAGTTTGAAACTCTCTTCTAAATATGGCCACAAATGCTGGATCTGTCATTCATTTTAAAACTGAGGTTTATCAACTTTTGCTTTCCAAATATATTAAAGCAATGCTTGCCAAACTATTTTCCAATGAGTCCTTATTTTAATACTTGAATACTAATGTGACTTCACATGCCAACAAAAACAATACAAAGCATTGTAGTAACGATGAGTACTTAATTATAAAGGCTCGATCTCCTGTTTAAACCAGACATGTGTTAAATGGCACATAGTGAACATTTAATGATGACCAACAACTGGCAACTTGGAAGGATAATGAAGCAGACTTAGGAATAGACAAATGAACCTATATTAACAGCTGAGCAGAAAAGCAGAGAGAGACAGAAACATGAGCTGATAACAGCAAGGACACTGCAAGACTCTCTCTCTCTTCCTGACTCTCTCTCTCTCTTTCTCTCAACCTCGAGAAGCAGTGCCAGTTACGTAAGCAACTTCATTTATTGAAAACTCCGGTCCATAAATTTTGCCACTATGGTGCAGTATGAGTCAACAAATAAACAAGCAACCTCAGATTTGGAATCTAATACCTCAAAGACTCAACGGACATTTCATGCAGCCTACTCCTCCTATCTAGACTCTTTTTACAACTTATTAGCTGTGTGTTGTGTATGTGCTTGACATCCCATTTTGATTATTTTCAGGGAGTTAGTATGGTAAAATCCCCTTTCTTTCATTCAAAGCATATTGTAATTGATTCATTAATTTTGATCTAGTTAATTATATTTTAATTAAAGCTGCATGCTAAATAAAAAATTTGATGGATGGAGAGGATGTGAAAAGGAGGCGAGCTAACTCCCATTCAACAATTGTTGTAAGACTAACATGGCAGAGATTGTAGATGTCTTTTAATGTTTGAAGTTTCCAAGTTTGCTGTAGGGATGTACGTTGTTGTACGTAGCAACAGTATCTTGATTAGTAAGTACTTTGAAAAACATTTTGTATTTGTCGAATTATAACATGGAAAGGAGTAACTGACATCAGGACAAAGTATTAAATGGTGTACACATAATGAAGATAATTTCCTGATAGGTGTTTATGGAACAGGATTTATTTGTGCCTAAGGTTCCTGAGTAGATTTGTAGCTCGGGTTGTGCGGGCTGTGATTGGTTCGCTCGCCGAGCTGGATCATAAGTTTGCAGAGGTTTCATTACCCTGCTGGGTAACATCATCAGTGCAGCCTCCAATGAAGCGTTGTTCTGTTTTCCCACTTTTTATTTAAACTCTGGGATCCATTGGTGTTGATTACCTCATTTCTGGCTTTTCTTTGAAGTGGTGTGTATAATGTCATCTACATGACCCATACTCACTCATCTCCATACACGGAGAACCAGTTCGAATGCGACAACATCAGGATCCTAGGACAGGCCAAACAGAGACAAGCACGGGAATTTCTAGAGGCCTGGATCTCCACCAAGAAGGCCATCAATAAACACATAGAATTAGACCCTATACACACACCACCGCAAAGAAAAACTGGAAATGAGGTCATCAACTCCAACAGACCCCAGAGTTTAAATAACAAGCAGGAAAACGCAACAACGCTTCATCGGAGACTGCACTGATGATGTTATCCAGCAGGGTAATAAAAAGTCTGCAAACTAATGAATCAGCTTGGCGAGTGAACCAACCACAACTTATTTGTGACCACAGTATTCTTCAAAACATCACAAGATGATAGGTTTTTTGATATGTGCTGGGGTAAGGCAAATTCCTTACCACTGTATATTTACCTGATAATTATTCAGGATAATACATCTATAAGAACTATTTCTTGACTTACCTCGTCTCTCTCACTCTTTTCGACTGATTTATGGTATCCTGATTTATGGAAGGAACATTTGCGTCGCACAAATGCTAGTCAAGGCCATACCCAACCAGAGACAGGCTAAACATCTGTCCTTGATTTTCAGTAGCATTACAATTCCTAAGTTCTCTACTATCAACAGTCAGGAATGATCATCTTTGACCAGAAGCTGTGTACCATGTATACCTGAGCAGGCTAGAGTTTGGGTATTGCATAGGGAGGCTCCCTCACTGATTCCTCACAGGCACCACCTCAACTAATGAGGAGGACAAGTGCAGAAGTTTCATTGGAAAGGTCCACTTACAAGTTCTCCTCCATGAACCACAAGATCCTTACTTTGATATATCTTTTGCAGCTTTTTCATGCTCACAGTTTTCAAAATTCTGGAACTTCCCACACAACAACATTATAGGAATATCTTCAATGCAGAGACTGCAGTGGTTCAAGAATTGACCAACACTTTCCCAGTGGTTGGGTGCTAAATGCTGATTTTTCCCGGGCTACTGAAAATTAATATAAAAGTTTGGGTGTTGGCTCTTCACTTCAATTTCTCAATAAGCAATTTGAAGACAAGGTGTACTCTTCCATAAGTAGGAAGTTGCATTTGTTGTAAGTCAGTTACTCAAGAAAAGGAAGCACAGCTCATCTTGCTCTTAATAATACCATGTTGTGGTTTTGCTTTGTCATATCTTTGCAGAAAAATCAACATGGGTTACTGAAAGCTCTGCAATTGATCTACACTGTGGGTTACTCTCTCTCGTTGGCCTCACTCTCACTGGCTGTTCTGATACTGCTGTGGCTCAGGTTTGTTGTCTGCTCATGTTAAACACTCCTAATATTATTGCTGGAATTAGTGATATTTAATATTATTATAGCTTTATTGTCCTACCTATTGTCCCTATTTTATTGGACAAAGTCGAGGGCATTCTGAAACCATTGTCCAGCATAAATGAGCAGCACTTTGTGAGAGCCCTTGCATCAACCTCCCCCCACCCCCGCAATAAAAACAAAGAGCTATGGATGCTGGAAATCAGAAATAAACATAGAAATTGCTCAGAAAACTCAGCCGGTCTGGCAGCATCTGTAGAGAGAAAGCAGAGTTAACGTTTCAGGTCCTATGACCTTTCATCAGAACTACCCCTTCTGTCTAACATATCAAAAATACCATGTCTTTCTTAATGGTGTGCTGAACAATGGAATTAATTATTGGTTTGTGTGCTGGAAAAGGTCCAAATGAAAAGACAACAGAGATAACCATGAGGGAAAAGAGGAAATGGTATAAAGTCATAACTTCTTTCTGATAATGGGATAAAACTCCACTGTCTAACAATATAGTTACATAGCTGCTGATCTGGATAATATTGCTAATGTGCTTGTAACTCACCTATATTGATAGAATTAGAATTCGAATTAGCTTTATTGTCACATGTGCTCACATGAGTACATGTTTATATTGAAATGTTTATATGTCCCCACTTAGGGTGCCATCAGTGCCACCATTTACAGTACAAATATACCTAGGTACAGCTTCTTCAGTTACGAGATTAGTTACAGCATAACAATGTCACTAACACACGGTGCCGTCCCAGGTACAGAATACCCTAGGTACAATCCTTTGTTACAGTACAGAGAAATTTTTTAAAAAGTTACATTACAGCTATGCACAGTATAACAATAGGTCAGAAATACAAGAAGCAAAGTTGATCATGTGTTATGCAGCACATGTGTAGTCGCGTGAAAATTGTTAGATAAAGTTTCATAAACATGAATTGGGAACCTGAATTCTGTTGTCTAAAACTGACGTCTCTGTTCTTAATGAGCTTGTTAAAATACTCATTGAGATGACCAAATCAGAAATATTTTTTGCCCGTCAAATCTATGTACCTCTTTGACAAAGGGTGTAAACCTGAAACATCAACTTTCCTGCTCCTGTGATTCTGCCTGACCTGCTGTGTTCCTCCAGCTCCACACTGTATTGACTCTGACACCAGTATCTTGCTACCACAAAACTAATCCCATTGTGCTGCTGCCTCCTCTAACTTGCTCTGGTTTAAATATTGATCTATTTGAGTATTGAATGTAAATTGTAATCTAACAGCAAAGGATTCTGTTAATCTGCTCTATCTTTCTGAAATTATTGGCAATCTATCTCACATTTACCAAAGCCTCTACTTTTCCTTTTGTAACATGCAGCTATTTTCTTCACTTAAAGCTGCATGTGAGACACGTTAAAAAAACTTCCCCTGAAAGTCCACTTGTGTGGGGTCGACTGAATCGCTTTCATCAATCCAGTTTCTTCCACAAATTGCACTAGATTTGTCAAACCAGTCTGTGCTAGCTGCCAATACATCTCCAAATGCTCACTGTGTTGGTCTTCAATTAATGACTTCCACAGTTTGCCACAACCAAATTATGTTTCTGACACTTTTTGAACAAAAATGTTAGATTAGTTAACCTTTAGGTCTCATTCAGTGGATTGAAAAATTGTGGTCATTGATTCTGTTATTTCCACTCTGCCCTCCGTTCAAAGAATTGTATTTATGCCACCAGCAACCAATGACATATTGCCTAAAGGTTTCAATCAAATTCCTTTTACACAATGACATCCAACAATGATTGTAAGTCCATCTTCCTCTTCCAATTCAATTTTATAAACTGATGCATAATATTTTTATCATGAGGTGGAGATGCTGGTGTTGGACTGGGGTGGACGATCAGAAGTCACATGACACCAGGTTATAGTCTGACAGATTTATTTGAAATCACAAGCTTTCGGAGTGCTGCTCCTTCGTCGGTTGAAGTCACGCAATTTATATGTAATCTCAGTCATTAGTTCTGTACCCACAAGTAGATTGCCAATTTATCATCATTTAATTATTCCTTTCACTGTTAAATGCTAATAAAAACCTATACGATTTTTTTTGGTTCTCTGCTCTATTTTCTAAATTCCTCACAATTTTATTCTTGCTAACATCATTTTTTTGTTTCACTTAATTTTAATAGGCTAATTCACCTCTGCAGCTCCCTTCTTTGCAGCTCCCCCTTTTTATCCAGTAGGTATCTATTTTACAAGCTACCAGCTCATGTTAAATATTCCCTATTGTTGATTCATTATCCACTTTCAATATTTTCTTTCATTAGTTTGAGGCAGATTGCATCTTAGCTCTTCAATCTTTGACTTGCCCCAGTCAGTGTCGTAACTTTTGATTCTTCATTGACCATTACTTCTCTTCACACTGACCATGTACATGTCCCTAATTAGTGTTTCTAATCCTTCAAAACTATTTCTTATAGCTTTAGCAGTTTGCCGGAACCAAACAATGCTTCAGCCACTATTGAGGTGAGATATGGAGGTATTATCGCTGGCTTATTAATCCAGAGACCGTGGTAATATTCTGGGGACCTGGATTCAAATCTTGCCATGGCAGATGGTGGAATTTTAATTCAGTAAAAATTTGGAATTAAAAGTCTAAAAATGACCATGAACAGTTGTCAGGAAAAAAAACACCCTCTGGTTCACTAATATCCTTTCAGGAAAGAAACTGCCATCCTTATTTGTTCTGGTCCACATGTGACTCCAGATCCTCAGCAATGTTGTTGACTCTCAACTGCTGTCTGGACAATTAGGAATGGGTAATGAATGTTGGCCTAGACAGTGATGCCCACATCCTCTAAAGGAATAAAACAAAACTCTGGACCCCATATAAAACATTGCACATTTTCCATGTTGATTATGAAATATTATGTCTAGGAAAATCCACATATGGGTTCACACAGGATTAGAGGCATCACCAGCCCCACAACCTGTTTAAACCTGACTTTGTCTCCAAGTTAAAGCTTGTGTTTGGTGGTCGTGAAATGGTTCCACATATATCCTAATAACAGATCTTTGAACAGAAGCTTTAGCAATGCTGTGAACATTACATACAACACCATCCGGGGCCAACAACTTACGTCTATGTCAATGGACCTATTAGTGATGGAGCACATTAGTAAAATTTAGAAGAAGTACGTTGGAAATATTTCTAGGGGAATGCTTGTTTTGCCGGTTTGCATTGGAGCTTCAGTTTGATCTAGATTATGTGGAGTCCAAAGAGAGCTCTGGTAATTGTATTTGGTTTCTTAACCCTGTTTTCTGTAGGAAGCTGCATTGTACTCGAAACTACATCCACATGAATTTATTTGCTTCCTTTATTTTGCGAGCACTGGCTGTCCTCGTAAAAGATATGTTCCTGAATAATACTTACTCCAAACGCCCAGAAGATGAAATGGGATGGAAGACCTTTTTTGACACAGAGGTAAATTTGATATCCTATATAGAGTTATTGAGCTATAGACTAATACAACATGGAAATAGGCCCTTTGGCCCAAACTGGTCCATGCTGACCATGGTGCCCACTCAGCTAGTTCTCTTTTGTGACAGAGCTTTACACCATCTTACAGCAAATATATCACTGTCATGAGTGTATGACTCTCCATTGTTGTCAGCAACACATCTGTTCCTCTCTATCTGTCCTCTCTTTTTATCTGTACAATTACCTCTTTTAGATCATTTAATGTTCCAAGTGAGTCCAAGTGATTTTGGAATGAATGATTCTGCAACCAGTGGGTGATATTTGGATCCCATGATTGATCTTAAAACAGTTGTATAGAGAATACTATTTTCCCAAGATAAGGTTATCTAATGACTCAATCACTTGAGGATAGTAACTGTTGCTCCCCATTAGCAATAAACAATGTAAGCATATCTGTAGGTTTTTCATATGGTCTTGCCTTGCATCGTAAACAAGATACAATCATAGTATTTGTTATGAAATTGAACCATGAGAATCTAAATGTTTCAGTCCTTTACTGCTAATAATGGAAGGATCTTTTCCATCCTTCAGGAACATTTTTTCTTATTATTAATTCAGCGAATGTGGGCTCCTCTGGCTGAGCTAGGACACAGTGCCATCCCTAAGTGCCTTTGGAAAGGTGGTGGTGAGCTACCTTCTTGAAACACTGCAGTTCATTGTGTGTAGGTGCACCATGATGCTATTACAGAGGTAGTTCCAAGATTCCGATGCTGTGAGAACAAATGAACGATGATATATTTCCAACACAGGATGGTGATTGGGTTTGGGAGGAAATTGCAGGTTATAATGTCCCCACGCATTATTGATCAAGGTGGTAATGGCTGTAGGTTAGGAAGGTGTTGTCTAAGGAGCCTCGGTGAATTTCTGGAATGCATCTGATTGATGGTACATACTGTTGCTTCTGTGCATCAGTGGTAGGGGGATTGAAGGCTTGTGGATGTGCTGTCAACCAAGTGGGTTGCTTTGTCCTGGATAATGTCGAGCTTCTTGAGTGTTGTAGGAGCTGCACCCATCCAGGCAAGGGGGTTGGTATTCTATCATACTCCTGAGCTGAGACTAAAAGATGGTAGTCACAGTCTGGGGAGTCAAGAATTGAGTTACTCACTGAATTTGTTAAAACAAAACACGAAAGAGGAGAGCAATGTTGTGATTAAGAGCCATCCAATTTGCTGTCTGTCTAGATCAAAAATTCTATATAACCTGTAGCATTTTATCTCTGATACTTGGAGTCACCGAACCATTATCCTTTCTGTTCATACGTTTTCTCTGGATTTGAGCCTAACATGAAAAGTTAAATACATTGACAGCACTATTAGAATTCTGATGTACTACAGGAAGATCATATCAGCATGATAGCACAATTACTGAGTTTCTGGAGAATTTGTTCAGCCAAAAGTTACTACTCTAGTGTTCTCATAAATAAAGCAAGCCAGTACAGAAACATCAGCAAAATGAATCTGATGTTTTACTATCCGCTCTAAAAGACATTAAAGTAGTTATTGACAAAGCGTGGACTTTCTCTCTTGGCAGGTTTCAAATGGATGTAAGATGGCACAGGTTTTCATGCACTACTTTGTTGGAGCCAACTTTTTCTGGCTTTTGGTGGAAGGAATTTATCTTCATAAAATGATCGTCCTTGCTGTCCTTTCGGAGAAAAGACTGTTAAAACAATATGTCCTGATAGGATGGGGTAAGTGAATCAAAAGTTCAAAATGTCCTTCACTGTTTTAAAAGGTAATCTTCTTGTTTTTGATGGCTGTGTATATTTATTAACTGCAGCTGAACATTCAGGAAAAGGCAACTGACCCTATTCCCGACCCTTAAATCTCATGGGTGTGGATAAATGTTGAGAACTGCTGAAAAACACATCAGCATGGCAAAGTTTTATCCTTGTCTTAGTGGTAGACCTCTGGTTAAATGATTGACTGTCCAAGTCCACTCCCGAGAATGGAGCATTAGGTCTAGGCTCTCACTGCAGCATTCAAGAAGCTCTGAAGTTTTGGAAGTTGATATTTTAGATGAGGCACCACTTGCTTTCTTGCAAATGAGGGACCCCAGGGACCCCAGTGACAAATGTAATAAATCCAGAGGCACTGTTTTAAGGAAGAGCAGGAGAGTTGTCCGCTGAATCCTGTCCAGTCGGTATCTCTCATCAGTAAGACTGAAACCGGTTACGTGGTCATTATTTTGCTGCTTTTTCTGGGACCTCACTGCCAATTAGCTGTCATAACAACAGTGACTACATTTTCTGAAGTATTTAACAGGCTACATTGTGCCAGTGATGCTCCAGAATCATGAAAAACAAGACATCAAGGAACATACTTTATCTTTACTTCTAATGTTTGATTATTCCTGCATCCCCACAGGAAAAAAAAAGCTCGACCACCCTGACAGCTTCTGGACCTCATTGCAAATCAAGTGATAATCTTGTCACAATGGATATTCCAGTATTGGTTTATGATCTCATTTTGAACATTACCAAACTTCTCCACCAATTTACTACTGCATGCTGCAAATGCTACTTCTCTTCCTATTTTGAGTACATCTCTCCATTTCTCTCTTCATTTCTGTTCAATCACAACACTTGTTGTTTTATCTCTCATGTATCCATACCCTTCATACCAACCCCATCCCACCCTCAATTCTACTGCAGCCCACCAAAGCTCTAACAAAGGAAGCCCAAGCTATGGGGCATAGGCTACATAAGACTAGGCTATTCAGCCTAATTTGCATTTGTATTTCATTTATACAATGTTTTCTTGTTTAAATTTTGAAGGTTTTCGAAAGGGTAGCTCCTAATCCTGGGAGTTATTAAGAACTGCTGATGCTGGAGTCAGAGATAACGCAGTTAGGAGCTGGAGGAACACAGCAGGCCAGGCAGCATCAGAGGAGAAGGAAAGCTGATGTTTAGGTTCGGGACCCTTCTTCAGAAATGGGGGAGGGGGAAGGGGGCTCTGAAATAAATAGGGAGAGGAGGGGTCGGGCTGGGGAAGGTAGGTGGGATGGCGATAGATGAGTGCATGTAGGCAGTGGTGGGGATTGGTCAGTGAGATGAGAGGAGCAGATAAGTGGGAGAGAAGACGGACAGGTCAAGGAGGCAAGGATGAGAAGGAGGGTTGGCCGTGGGATGAAACTGGGGGTGGGGAGATTTTGAAACTAGTAAAGTCCACATTGAGACTATTGGGAAGGTGGAATATGATCCTAATCCTGATGTTTTGTTTGTGCATTAATCTTTTATCAGAGTAGCAATGTTTGTTAGTACCTACAAGCTAAAATAAATACAGACTGAATTTAATTTAGACCAAGGATCTCCATAGATGGCATCTGTTCCATCTTGTTTTATGTCATCAACAAACTTGTAAATATTAATTTGGTCCCTACATTCAAAACATTGAAAAATGTTGTGAAAACCTACGGCCCAAGCAGTAATCCTTGCAGCCTTTTCTTTTGACCTAATGCAGTCTATAATTTCTTTCATGGTTGACTCACATTCCCTGTTGAACATTTTTGTGCCACAAATTAGGTACATTTACTTCTGTATCATTCTTTGATACATTTCTTGTGTTCCATGTATTAACTTTTAAATACTAGCTATTGCCTGTCTATAGCTATACCTTTCATTGCAGTTTCCCTATCTACTGTAGCCACCTTGCCCATCATACCTTTCTAGTTTCCTTTGTTTAGATTTAAGATCCTAATTGGTTCCTCAACATACTATTTGAGACAGCAATGGTATATAAATTCTAGAAATTCATCCTCTACAAAATTGAGCTAATTATGTTTCTCCAGTCTATAATCAGTCAAAATCCAGTCTAAATTCACCAATAATTCCTCGAACAACACCTTCCAAACCCATGATCACTTCTATCTAGAAAGACAAGGTCACAGAAACATGGGAACACCACCACCTCTAGGCTACTCACTATTGTGACTTGGAAATATATCGCTGTTCCTTCACGGTCACTGCGTCAAAATCTAGGAACTCACTCCCTAAGGGCATTGTGGGTTAACCCACAGCAGGTGGACTGCAGCAGTTCTAGAAGGCAGCTCAGCACCACCATCTGAAGGGCAATTAGGGAATGGGCAATAAATGCTCGCCAGCCAGTGATGCCCATGTACCATGAGTGAACACAAAAAGTTAGGTTCATGTCCCCTAAAATTACTGTATTACCCTTGCAATATGCATCTCTAATTTCCTGATTTCTATTGTACCCTGAATTGACACAACTGGTGGTAGTCTATAAATAACTCCCGCCATCATTTAGTACTTTGTGCTGTCTCTCAGCTCTGACTCTACTTTTTGATTTTCAGAACTAAGATCTTCTCTCACTAATGCACTCACTAATGTTCCCAGTGTGGTCCCCTCTACACTGGAGAGACAATACGCAAACTGGCTGACTGCTTTATATTTCACCTATGACCTGTCCATATAAATGACCCTGAGCTTCCAGTCACTTGCCACTTCAACACACCACCATGTTCCCACGCCAACATTTTTGTCTCAGCCCTGCTGCAGTGTTCCAGTGAGCCTCAGCGCAAGCTCGACACTCAGCATCTCATTTTCCCCTTGGGGACCCTGCAGCTTCGCTGACACAACATTGAGTTCAATAACTTTAGAGCCTCATGCTATCCTTCCATGTTTTTTACCCGCAGCATACTGATCAGATCCAGTAACACTTAATTGAGAAGGATTATTTGAAAAGCATTCCTGAATTGGAATGGCCCCAAAAAGGTACTAGGATGATACACAGCACAATTTAAGCTTTACATATTTGTGATTAATTCACTTCATGGCATTGACCGCCCTATTTTTGTAACCTTTCAGCTCTTCTTTCTCCAATTCTCAATCTTCTTGTGCATTGCCCATTCCTTTCAGCATTTGTGTCCATATCATTTAGGCCTTACACTTTGAAGAGAAAAGCCTTTGCATTTCCTTTTCCTCTTTGAAAAGCTCCCTTTAAACTTATCACCTTGACCAAGATTTAATGACTTGTCCTAATATTTCCCTTTTTAGCTCTCTGTCAGTTTTTGTCTGATGATGTTACTGTGTACTGCATGATTTCTCGCATTGATGTTGCAATATAAATGTAGATTGCTTTTCAATTCCCAGGTTGTCCTGGGCCCTGTTTATAAGACCATAAGATGTACAAGCAGAAGTAGGCCATTCAGCCCATTGAGTCTGCTCTGTCATTCAATAAGGTCATAGTTGATCTCATAATCCTCAAGTCCACATTCCTGCCTTTTCCCCATAACCCTTGATTCCCTCGCTGACTAAAGATTTGTCTTTGTCAACCTTGAAAATACTTAACAACACAGCCTCCACAGCCCTTTACTTCTGGAGTATTCAGCATGGATTTCTTGGAAAGGAAAAATTGCTTTTCCATTTATTGACTCATAAGAAATGATGGAAAAGGTCAGTTGTATTTTTGGAATGGCACGGTAGCGGTGTGTTTTGATAGTGTAATAAATTTTGGAGGTTGGGATGACTTTGACTGGTAATATATTGAAGTATCTTCAAACTATGTTTTTCATTAATAAGATTATCACAGTGCAAAACCTGAAGAGAAGGAGAAACTCAATTGAAAACTCTATTAACTCATTCAAAGTGTGGAAGTGTAAGTGGAATAGGTTCAGACTTCCAGTTGCTTCTTTGACCTCCCCAAGGGCCTGTAAGAAACCCCAGTTGGGAGGGTGGTGAGGTTCACATTTCTCTTAAGGCGGTGCCCGTTCCACCTGTAACCTGAGAATAGCAACTTGGTGCTGCTGTGGCATTCTGAGGGGAATTCTCCAACTTTATGCCCTGGGACTGAGCTTTCCTGTTTCAATTGGAGCTATTACTTGAGTTCTCCAGTCTCCAGAAGGATACCTTTAATGCATCCACTGGATAAAATTGTCATAGTTGCCTTACTCCATCTGAATCTCCACACAAGGCTCTAAGTAGCATTCTTCCACAGCTCAATGGCATGTCTTGATGTGAATCAACAATGAACTTCTTTCTCTTTCAGTGTGCCCACTATTCTTTGTTATACCTTGGACAATTTCAAAGGTTATCTATGAGAATGAATGGTAAGATTTACTAAAAAGTAAATTAATTCCTTTATAACACTATTAATAATTGGATTAGTGTATTGTTTTATATTCTTGAAACATAATGAATCACAAACAATCTCTCAGACTCCTCAATAAAATACAAGAAATGTTTCTAAACTGATCAATGATCCCTCTCTCCCATTAGTCTTTCACTTTCACTTCATTGCAAATGTTGATGTGCCTCTCTCAATTTTATAAATATTGCAGTTATCAGTATCCTTTGGCACATTTCTTTCTTTCTCCTGCTGGTGTTTCACTTAAAAATTTGAAGGCCACAGTTACATCCAACTGATAATAACTTGGTTTCAATGCCTTCCTGTTACCAACATGCTCATTCCAATGAAATCAAGGTTCCTTGCACAATCTCCTTGGCATTTTCCTGGTACTCTTCACCATCTTGAGTTTTCTGATCCTCCCACAAACTTCAGCCTTTGAAGTTAAAGTTTGGCTTTGCCGAATTGCTTACCCAGCCTTATCTATCACATTTTCCAATCTTTACATATTGTCTTTAATCTTCCTTAAGCTGAGAAATATGTTAGAATCATTTTTTAAAAAGGCACAAGAAGAGACCAGTTAGCCTATCATGTCTGTGCCAGTCCTAAACAAAAGGGCACTGTAAGAGGTCATAGTTATGTTTCTATGCTGACCTGGTAAGCATTGGTAAATGTGAGAAAGTTGGCTATATGATTTGAGTGAAGTTATTGGTAGTCTCATCTGGAAAAATTACCTGCCAAGCCATTTCTAGGTGCACCATGATTGCAGTGGCAACTGGAAGGTACATTTTGGGTTGATTCCCTGCCATTCCGGATGCCAGGGAATGTAAAACAGCCATGTTGGCATGCGAAATATGAGGATCTTTCCAGCCATTTTTAATTGGCCATAATTGTGGCCTTCTAAACTTTCAGTGCAAGGTGTTGTTTCAATCATGAAAAGTATAAAATATTGTAAATATTCAACAGGTCTGCAAAAATCGTTCAAAGTGAAATAAAGTTAATGCTTCAGGTTAATGGCCTCTTCCCATTCTGTTTCTTTCTCCCAGGATACTGTCAGACCTGCTGAACATTTTCCAGCATTTTTTCTGTTCTTATTTCACATTTCTGTCTTTGATACTTGTCGCTGTGTACAGTTTCTTTTATTCACTCATGGGACATGGGTGCTGCTGGCTGGTCAGCATTTATTGTCCGTCCCTAGTTTCCCCTTGAGAAGGTAGTGGTGAGCTGCCTTCTTGAACCCCTACAGTCCATATGCTGTAGGTAGACCCACAATGCCCTTAGGGTGGGCATTCTAGGATTTTGACCTAGTGACAGTAAGGGAATGGCGATATATTTCCAAGTCAGGATCAGCAGTAAATCTTGTAGATAGTACACACTGCCGCTACTGAACATTGATGGTGGGGAGAGTAAATGCTGTGGATGTGGTGCCAATCAATGGAGCTGCTTTGTCCTGGATGGTGTCAAGCCTCTTGCATGTTGCTGGAGCTGCACCCATTCAGGCAAATTAGAATAGCAATTGCAAATAAGTACATTATTTTTCAATTCTGAGAAATTAATATTTAAAAAGAAATAATGACTTACAGAAGTGTTTTTGTGCATCAGGTGCTGGGGGACAAACAGACACATGGGAATCTGGTGGATCATCAGGGGGCCGGTGATATTTGCAATAATAGTGAGTATCGAAGGTAGCCTTCCATTGGTATATATGTAAGTAAAATTGTCATTAAACAATTTAATTCTCATCTCTATTCTATAATTTCATATCCTGTTCAATGACCAATCTCGCTTAGGCTTTAGAAATGTTGTATATGGTGTTTACTGATAATAATAGGGTTGGAGTCCAATGCTTTACACGAATAACATATATACTCGTCTAAAAGTCGAATTTTTTAGTCTGCTTTTTTTTAAAATTTTTGGGGTTGACTATTACACGGACACTCATTTTGAGGGGCTGAAATTCATGCCACAGTCCAAAAACCCATATCATTAGCAGAAGCCCAACTAATCTCTAAATGAATAAAGAAAAAAACACAACGAATTACGGTAATTACTGGATAAAGATAATAGAAATAGAAATGAATCAGTAAACCAATTTTTATGCATACAAAAAGTGAAAGAGAAATATAATATGGCTGTAAATTACAATTACATGGTACATCTTAATTTAAACAAATTAAAAATAATTAACGCTTTAAAATTAGCCTGCCTTCGGCCAATTTCTGATTACAAACTGTTGAACCTGTACTGTCTTATCTTCTAGTTCCGCAGGTAGCTTTTGTGCAGTCTTAGTTCTCTGCCAAAGTACTAAGCCATGCCTTCTACTGAACGTTGTGCATCATCTAGCACATGCCTTAAAATCCAAAATTCCATCCTTGTTTGATTCATTTCATGCATGAATTCGGATGACTTCACGACTAACACACCTTCCGTTTTGACGATTTTCGAGTACCCACTCAGCAACTTTTTTCTCCAGTGGTGGCCACTCGCTGAGTTTACCTCTGTTGGCATACTTTTCGTTTTGGCATTATCTGAAGTTGGTTTAATATCTTTCTTCAGTCTCTCTCAATTTTCTCCAAAACACAAATTCTCTTCCTGCCAGAGCCAGACAGTTGTTGTTCCTGAGATAATAGGAATTGCAACTGCTGGAGAATCCGAGATAACAAGGTGTAGACCTGGATGAACACAGCAGGCCAAGCTTTCCTGCTCCTATGATGCTGCTTGGCCTGCTGTGTTCATCCAGCTCTACATAGTTGTTGTTCCTGTGTGGATAGGAGTTGCTCTGTCGGAATTTGCAGAATCCCATTGTAGCAGACTCTTAAGGAATGGCGAGAGAGATTGCAGATTCTTGCTGGAATATTTCCTAACACTTGGAACACTCTGAAAGTATCCGCTTAACTCTGCCAATTCAGACAATTCTGACTAATTTAAGTGAGTAGTTTCTCAAGAGAGGGTGGCACAGTGGCTCAGTGATTGAGGGTGACACGGTGGTTAACACTGCTGCCTCTCAGCACCAGGGACCTGGGTTCAATTCCACCCTCAGGCGACTGTCTGTGTGGGGGATGCACATTCTCCCCGTGTCTGCGTGGGTTTCCATCAGGTGCTCTGGTTTCCTCCCACAGTTCAAAGATGTACAGTTTAGGTGCATTGACCATGCTAAATTGCCCTGTAGTGTCCAAGGATGTGTGGGTTAGGTGGGTTAGCCATGGGAAATGTGGGGTTATGGAGATAAGATAAGAGTCTGGGTGGAATGCTCTTCAGAGGGTTGGTGCAGACTGAATGGGCCGAGTGGCCTCTCTGAACTGTATGGATTCTATGATTCTCTAAAAGTCATACAATGAAATGCATTGTCTAATTCCTGAACATCCCCCTGCCCTGGTTCTTGACTCACATACCTCTCAGTACACTTTTCCCAGACTACCCCCAGGTCATTGACCTAACATTGCCATCTGTTTCCCCAGAAACCTCAATCCCCTAGCACATCATTAATCCTGCTCCAAACCAACTCTCCAGTTCCATGGCTCTGGATGCCACTTCCCACTTTCCCTGCTCCAGACCCCTTATCCCACTCCACCCTCTCTCTATCTGTCCGCTTTCTTCCTCCACTACAGACATCACATTCCTCTGTCCCCCAATGCCCCCACTCTGGGCCCAATGCCCCACCTCACCAGCCCACTTCACTACTTCAGACCCCATTCTGTCTTCCTTGTGCCTGCCATCAACCCCCTCAACCCACAACCAGGGACCCAGTCCCTCCTCCCACTCCAAACCCACCGCCACCCATACCCCACACCAGATCCGATCTTCCACTGCTGAGTCAACTTCTACCCTGCACCCAGAATGCAACAGCATCCCATCTCTTTAGCCAGACCCAACCACCCCCAGAACCTGAAATCTACCTTCTACCAGACTCCATATCCCCCACCTAACCTGACCTACTCTAAATATTGCAATGTATACTTGTGGCCTTTGCCACCTTACATCCTATAGTACCCCCAGCACCCTACCCCTACCCATTTGGCATCCTTTCCACCTATTACTTGACCCCTCTGGGAATCTAACCCCAACTGAATGAGCTGCCAGAGGAAGTGGTGGAGGCTCATACAATTACAGCATTTAAAAGGTATCTGGATGAGTATATGAATAGGAAGTGCCTAAAATAATTTGTGCTAAGTGCTGGCAAATGGGACTAGATTAATGTAGAATATCTGTTTGGCATGGACAAGTTGGACCAAAGGGTCTGTTTACATCTTGTACATCTCTGTGGCTTATGATTTTACTTGACTTCTTACCCTGCTGGCATTCCTCCCTTACCTATTTGGCACCCTACATCCTTACCCCTCTGAAACCCTAACCTCTCACTTACCTTATGTACTGTCTGTTTGACAGCAGCTGTCAAAGTGGCTCTCAGTGATCCTGGACCTTTGATTTTCAAAATACAGCAACTGCCTGCTTTGAAAAGTTGGTGAGTTACGTGGGTGCGTTGAACAGTGTCCAACTTGGCTTCACAGTGAGTGCCGTCACTTCTGAGTCAAAAGCCAGTACTCCGAAATTTTTGATATAAGGCAGGCCACATTCTTGGTCTGTCCATACTTTTGGATTTGATGTAAGCTGCACAAAGAGGAAAATATTTTCCCAATATCATAACCAAAATTCTTCCCTTACCATTCACCATAACCTACGCAAATTATTTTCCGTACTAAACGGATATGTAGCAATAGTAGGTACAAGCAATTAATTGTATTTCAATGTGTCTTTATTCTCTCCTGCAGATGAACTTCTATATCTTCATAAAAATTTTGAAAATGTTGCTTTCAAAACTTAAAGCCCAACAAATGAGGTTCAGTGACTACAAATACAGGTCTGTATCTTCAGCTTTACACAAGGTTTTAATGTTTTGGAGGAGATTTGTAGCTCGGGTTGTGGGTTGTTGAGGTTGTTTGGCTCTTGTTCCGCAGATGTTTCGTTACCGTGCTTGGTAACATCCTCAGTGCAGCCTCCGATGAAGTGTCGCTGCGTTTTCCCGCCTGGTTTTTAAACCCTGGGGTCCGTTGAGATGGATTGCCTCACTTCCAGGTTTCCTCCGTAGTGGAATGTATATGGGTTCGAGTTCAATGTGTTTATTAATAGCCTGCTTCGTGGAGTGCCATGCTTCCAGGAATTCTCGTGCTTGTCTCTGCCTAGCCTGTCCCAGGATCCTGGTGCTGTCCCAGTCCAAGTGGTGGTTCTCCTTGTCCGTGTGGATTGAGATGAGTGAGTAGTGGTCGTGTCTTTTTGTAGCCAGTTGGTGTTCATGTACTCTTGTTGTTAGTTTCCTTCCTGTTTGTCCGATGTCGTGTTTCTCGCAGTCTCTGCAGGGGATCTTGTAGATGACATTGGTCCTGTCCATGGTGGGGAGGGGGTCTTTAGTCCGGGTGAGCAGTTGTCATAGGGTTGATGTGGGTTTGTGTGCCACTCTGATGCCCAGCGGTCGTAGGAGTCTTGTGGTGAGTTCCAACGTGTTCCTGATGTAGGGCAGTGTGATGAGTGTGTTGGGGCGTGTAGTCTCTTTCTGCTGCTGTTCTTGTAGGCATCTTCTGACCCAGTTCTTTGGATATCCATTATCCTTGAAAACCTAAAAGAGGTATTCTTCTTCCTCTTGGTTAGTTCCAATTTGCTGCAGTGTGTTGTTGCCCTTTTAAATAGTGTTTGCACGCAGCTTTGTTTGTGTGCGCTGGGATGGTTACTATTGAAGTTCAGTACCTGGTCTGTGTGTGTGGCTTTTCTGTGTACTTTCGTTTGCAGTTCCCCATTTGTCTTGCGCTCTACCATGACATCCAGGAACGGGAGCTGTTTGCTCTCCTCCTCCTCTCTGGTGAATTTTATTCCGGTGAGGGTGTTGTTTATAAGTTTGTGTGTTTCCTCTAGTTTGGTCCGTTTAATGATGACAAAGGTGTTGTCTATGTAGCGTATCCACAGTTTTAGTTGGATTTGTGGAAGGGCAGTCCTTTCAAGTCTTTGCATCACTGCTTCTGCTATGAGTCCGGACATAGGTGATCCCACGGGTGTCCCATTGATTTGCTTGTATGTTTGGCCGTTGAAAGTGAAATGGGTGGTCAGGCATAGGTCCAATATTTGAGCAAGTTGTCCTTGTAGGTGGTTTCACTGGGGTTGTTCTCTTGGGGTTGTTTCCCTCGCAAGGGAAACAACGACAACACTACTGGAACAACAGCACGACCCCAGCGAAACCACCTGCAAGGACAACATGCTCAAACTATTGGATGCATACTTGACCACCCATTTCACTTTCAACAGCCAAAATACGAGCAAATCAACCAGACGCCATGGGATCACCTACCTCCAGACTCATCGCAGAAGCAGTGATGCAAAGGCTAGAAAGGACTGCCCTTCCGCAAATCCAACCAAAACTGTGGATACGCTACATAGACGACATCTTTGTGACCATTAAACGGACCAAACTAGAGGAGACACACAAACTTATAAACAACACCCTCACTGGAATAAAATTCACCAGAGAGGAGGAGGAGAGCAAACAGCTCCCATTCTTGGACGTCATGGTAGAGCGCAAGACAAATGAGGAACTGCAAACGAAAGTACACAGAAAAGCCACACACACAGACCAGGTACTGAACTTCAACAGTAACCATCCCAGCGCTCACACAAACAAAGCTGCGTGCAAACACTATTTAAAAGGGCAACAACACACTGCAGCAAATTGGAACTAACCAAGAGGAAGGTTGGTTTTCCAGGTTTTCAAGGATAATGGATATCCAAAGAACTGGGTCAGAAGATGACTACACGCCCTGACACACTCATCACACTACCCTACATCAGGAACACTTCAGAACTCACCACAAGACTCCTACAACCGTTGGGCATCAGAGTGGCACACAAACCCACGTCAACCCTATGACAACTGCTCACCCGAACTAAAGACCCACTCCCCGCCATGGACAGGACCAACGTCATCTCCAAGATCCCCTGCAGAGACTGTGAGAAACACGACATCGGACAAACAGGAAGGAAACTAACAACAAGAGTACATGAACACCAACTGGCTACAAAAATACATGACAAATACTCACTCATCTCAATCCACATGGACAAGGAGAACCACCACTTCGACTGGGACAACACCAAGATCCTGGGACAGGCTAGGCAGAGACAAGCACGAGAATTCCTGGAAGCATGGCACTCCACGAAGCAGGCTACTAATAAACACATTGAACTCGACCGCGTATACATTCCACTACGGAGGAAAATCGAAAGTGAGGCAATCCCTCTCAACGGACCCCAGAGTTTAAAAGCCAGGCGGGAAAACACACTGACGCTTAATCAGCGGCTGCACTGAGGATGTTACCCAGCACGGTAACGAAACGTCTGCAGAACAAGAAACCAGCTCGGCGAGCCAACCAACCTTAACAAGGTTTTAATGTGGGTTATTGGTCTTTATAATAGATCGGTAGGTAGGAAATGGGTCTTGTGAAGCAGTGGTAATATCTCTATCTCTGTGCTCCATGATTTATGTTTAATTCCCATCTCAGGACTTGATGGACGCATGAATATCCTAAACAGACTCATTATCAGTCTGTACATCCTTCCAGTATGCTTATGGCAGGTAACAAAGTGGGCAAGGTTTTTGGTTGTCTTGTTGCAGACTGACACAAGCTACAGCCCATGACAACAGGCTATCAGTTTCCTGTCCCAGGAAAATCTAGCTTTTGAATCGGGAAAACAGCACATCCTTTGCCTACCTCATGTGTCACTCTAGGCATGAGCAAAAAAGAAGTTAGGTAATGAACTATTGTCCATAAGCAAGCATGGTTATCTCTCTATCACAGTTAATTGGTTATATAACCTGAGGGTCTCCATTCCACAACAACAACGGGACAGATGAGGAAACAGGTTTCAAGCCTACCTCGGCCATAATGTGAATTGAACTTGAACTGTTGGCATTCTTCCAAACCGTGGGCCCAATTGAACTAATTGCCCCACATATTTATAATAGAAACTGAGATATACTTACCAAAACAGAAAACTCAAGGATTCTTGACTGAAGTATTACCTTTCGCTAGATGTGATAACTCCGGAAGCCTGACTGGAAAGGAACATCATTTGTGGTTGAAGACCAAAATAAAGCCACTGCTCTTAGCATACAAAGGCTGATCGCCACCCAGGTCAGACAGTTCTGCAGAGCCAACCTGGGCATGCCATATGGATTCTTAATAGGCATACCATTCTGTGGTACCAAGGGACCTCATGTTCTCCAAGGGGATTAATTACTGATTCCCCATGGGCCTTGGGGAGGGGTCATCATATTGGTTTATGGTTCTCCAAGCTGTTGCTACTCACCAATATCATAGCAGCAAGCCCAGCTTTCATCTCTCTATATTACTGTACAAACTATTAGGAGCACATTCACCTCAGGTCTTGCCTCCTACCAGTTCCTTCTCTAACCTGACCAAGTGTTGTGTACAGGCCTCAATCGTGTATTAATCTTTAAGATTCCTATGTACAAGTGTCAGAAACAGAGCGGATCAACTAAGATGCTCTGTTTCATCGTGATTGTGTTTTTGCTGATTTTACACTTCCGGGCCAGGTTACCAGTTGTATTGATGAGGTTATTACAGCCGATGTAATCTCTATGGATTTCAGCAAAGTCTTTAACAAAATCTCTCAGAGGAGACTGATGAAGAAGGTGTAAAAGTTCATGGGATCCAGGGTAACTTGGCAAGTTGAATCCTAAACTGGCACAGTGACAGGAAACAGAGGGTGTTGCTAGAAGTCTGTTTGAATGACTGGAGGCCTCCACCCAGTAGCATACCGAAGGGATCAATACTAGTTCCCTTATGTTTGTAACAATATAAACAGTACAGGTGGGAAGTTCGGAGGGATGATAAATAAGTTTGCTGATGACATGAAGATTGGCTGGTGGTTGACAGTGAGGAAGGAGGTCTTTGGTTGCTGGAACATATAGATGATTGGCTGGATGAGCAGATGAGTGGCAGATGGAATTTAAACCTGATAAACATAAGGTCATGCACTTTGGAAGAAGTAGTAAGACAAGGGAGTTCTCAATCTGTGGCAGAACACTTGGAAGCCAGAGGAGCAGCGAGAACTTGAAGTGCTTGTGTATAAATTCCTGAAGATGGCAGGACAGGTCTGTATGGCAGTTAAGAGGGCAGGTGGGATGCTTGCCTTTGCTAGTTGAGGTATAGGTTATTCGAGAAGGGAAGTTATGTTGAAGCTGTAGAGGGTTTTGATTAGGCCACAGCTAGAGTACTTGGTGCAGTTCTGGCCACCACAGTATAGGAAGGGTGTGATTGCAGTGGAGGGAGTGCAGAGGAGATTCACCACAATGCTGGCTTGGATGGAGCATTTCTGCAATGAAGAGAACCTGGAAGAGCTTGGGTTGTTTTCTTTGGAGCAGAGAAGAATGGGGTGTGGGTCCTGTGAGTTTGAGGGGCATGGACAGGGTGGATAGAAAGCAGCAGGTCCCCTTATTTGAAGGGTCAATAACAAAGACACATGATAAAGTGAAAGATAGGAGGTTTAGAGAGGATTTGATGAAAATATTTTTCACTCAGATGGTGGTGGATATCTAGAATGCACTGTCTGGGAGGGTAGTTGAGGTGGGAAACCTCACTACCTTTAAGAAAGTACTTTGATTTGCTTGGATTTGATTTATTATTGTCAAATGTACTTGGATACAGTGAAAAGTTTTGTTTTGTGTGCAGAGCATACCATACAAAGTGCGTTAGGGGTAATAGAACAGAGCGAACAGTACAATGTTATAGCTGCAGAGGAGGTTCACAAACAGCAAGATCAACGTTAAATTTAAAATTTGAGAGGTCCAGTCAGAAGTCTAATAACAATGTTTTTGAATCTGTTGGTACGTGCGTTTAAGCTTTGGTATCTTTTGCCCAACGGAAGAGGTTGGAAGAGATTATAACCGGGGTGGGAGGAGAACATTCAAGGCTATAGGCCTAGTGCAAGAGAGTGGGACTAGTGTAGATTTGATATAGCTTTGATGGTACCGACATGATGGGCCGAAGGGCTGTATGATTTTATGTTACTTGTCTGAAAGGTGAAATGCTTAAGCAGCGGGTTGTGGCATGACTGATGAGAGATAGCTAGGCTGCAAAAGGATGAAGTATTGTCACCATCTTCAAAGGCCACAGTCCAAGCAATGATCATTGCCATAATGGCCAGAACTCACTGCTCCATCATCTACAGAAGATGCTCCCTCTGGTTAGATCCTGTTGTCTCTGAGCGTGCACTATCTTGCCGTGTAGGAAATAGGGGATTGAGTTGGCCAGTGTCGTGCAATCGTTTTGGGTGATGCCACAGCCCCAGTGTGTAAAGACGGTGAGGTGTGAGTGTGAGGTTTGTTGTGGTGCTGTGTTTGTGTATGTGTGTGTAAGGCCATGATGTAGCATACGGATGACATGTACGAGTCCTGAATGGTAGTTTGTAGATGAGTAACAGAGAGATAGTAAAATAAACAGGGTTTGAAGCTATTGCCACAGTTGGTTAAGATGTGACATTCACTACCTTTGACCACTTGTGTAGGGTATTTGACCCTCTGTCAACCCTATATCCAGCTACTTGAAGTTTGAGTCCTGGCACTGACTGCCAAAGCTATCTCACCACCCCCGCCACCACCCACCTGATTCCTGAACATGCGTCTGGCGGGTCTCCTGATCCCTAAAGATGCAAAACATTTTTCCCCCTTCACACCTCCTTCACTAGGTGTATCAAAGAAGCTTGGAGCATTTACCCCGTCCTTTTCTGCCATTCTCCCCTCGGTCAGATTAATTGACCTGCTCCAGTCACAATGAACCTCCTTTTAAAAGGTCCAGACTAGTTTTAAGTGCTACAGGCTAGCTTCAACCGTGCTTGCCACTTGCAATGTTGTCCTCCTTTTCCAGCTTGCAGCCAATCAACAGTGTGGCCTGCACCGGCTGGACTGTTTAAAAGTTTTAAAATAGCAGAGAGCATAAAGTTCACGCATTGCCTGCACTGCTGGTGAGACATGTCAGTTAATGATTAAGCCTGGTTTTAAGAGCTCTTGCATTTAACCCTGCACTGTCTCTCTGCTTCATTGATGAACATTTTTCTCTGTCTGTATAAATAGGATTTAATCCTTCTTAGCAATGTTCCTGCTTCATGGAAATAGTGTAGAGAAAGACATTGTTTGGGGATGTTTTACTGAAGTCACTGCGAGATATCAAATACCAAAGACACTATTACATTAGAAGTGACAGCTCCACAAGGCAGTGCTTGTGTATTTCCTCCATTTTAACCTTGTACGGTCTGAGTGTCAGCTTCACTCAGTTGCTATCAGTCAACGTTTGCTGAATTCCAGCACCACTCAAGAACTTGGGAAGGGCAGATTCAGTCAGTGTTCCTGCTTCATCGCATTTTAGTGGAAAATGTGGGAAAATCCATGTGAGAATTTTATGGAAACTAGCCTCGCTGTTCAAATTCATGCGTGAAGTATATTGTCATTCTTGTGAGAAAGTTACAGGATTGTGAAACCATGCCCTGGGAATAAATCATTCTCTTGAGGAGTAAAGAGGAAGAAAAAAAATATTCTTAAGGATTTGGTATTTATTATCCATGTATAAACTGCAAGAGGAATGCATAATTTATCACTAAAACAAGTGTCAGAGCTTTGCAAAATATGCTTCCAACAATTTTATGGTGATAACTGAGCCATTAATTTTAGAAGCAATGATCTGGGCTGACATTAAGAATCTCTCTGCTTTCTGTTGATTGATTGGCATTGCTATCCTGGGATGGGCATATTACCAACTGTGCAAATTAAGTCGGACAGTAACTCGAGCACCGTATTTCTCAAGCATTAATGCGCCAGTTGTCAGACGGAGAATTTTCAAATGTTCTATTCCAGTCGAATTGAGGCCTTACTAATGAAAGAATTTGCCCAAAACAAAAACGAAACCATTTCTTGTCACCCCAATATTTTAGGTTGGCCAGATCAACTTTGGTTCTGATACCTCTGCTTGGCATCCACGAGTTTGTATTCATCTTCCTAACAGACGAACACATTCAGGGTTTCCTGCGACACATCCGACTCTTTATTCAGCTTGCAATCAGCTCCTTCCAGGTACAAGCGAGATTTCTTCGATAACGCTCTGGGTGTTTATGTGAGTAAGATGGGTGTTAATTCTTTGTCCAGGACTTCAAGGATGACAATGAGCTACAGCGCTCATATTTCAAACACGATTTCTAGGCTAATCTATATCAAGAGTTGCTGCGACTTATTATTTTATTGAGTCTTGGCATTTGAGGCTGGAAGGTTAGGCATGTAATCCCTAACCTGGTTGACAATGAGGTTATGGCAGTGGGATTTCCAATTGAACTGTTGTGGCCTTTGTGCTGCTGATGATCCAATGGGTGTCCAGGTGGGATTTTGACTCACGTGATAAGGAAGGAATGGCGAAACATGTTCAAATCGGGATGGCCTCTGACTTGAAGGGAAACTTCAACCCATATTGATGTTCCAAAGCAATCATTGCTTTGTCCTCTTGGTGGAACGGGTTCAAGAGCTTGAGGCTGAAGAGGCAAGTTGTTGGCATGTATTATATCAAGAGTTAGCACTGCACTTCTTTTACAGTGGAGGGGGTTGACATTTAAGCTTTAATCTCAAAAGAGGAGCTAAATTGTTCAGACACAGTAGTTCTTCAGCTTTGGCATAACGTTGTGGTCTTAAGTACAAAAGCAAAAATTGTAAGTCACAACATTGACTGCAAAAGGATGTAATAATTCATTAAGAGTGTACCTGGAACATAATAAGTGCAATTGTTTTTAGAAATGTGTTAAAACTCAACTGGTTCACTCATGTCCATGCCCCGCCACCCTCTTCTGATTTGACCAATGTGCATGTTTAGTTTTACATTATGCTGTTGCCTCTTGATGTTTTCTAAAGCAGCCTGGCCAGCCACTTAATTGTAAAAGCAGCTAGGAAGGCATCCTTGCTCCCAACGCCCACATCCTAAGAGCAAATATTCAGAAAAGCTTTGATCACCTCTCTGCACCTACATGGAAAAATATGTGAAAAAAGCTGCAGACACGATGCAACCCAAATATGCTGGTAGAATATTCTCCCTTGAATGACATTAACCAGCAGGATCCATTTCTGGAAGAAATATATTAACACTGGTATATTTATTTGATTGACCATATCCTTTCTGCATGTTATTGCCATGGTACATTACCAAGTGAACAACATGAGGTTTGATATTCAGTAGACAACATTTGGCCGGGAGAAACTCACTAAAAATTAGATCAAAAGACTGAAGCTGTCATTTCTTTTTAATTCTGACACAAATCACATCTCTGAGACTTGATTATATTCTTAGGTGTAAAAATAAACTGAACCGTAGGGAGGGTCCATATTGGTATTATCTCAGTCACAGATTGTCTGTGGGCTGAGGAAATCCAGGGGGAGTAGTAAAAAATCAAAATGAATCACACTGATAAAAATAGTCGCTGCAATCAACTGTCACTATATCAGGCCAACAGCAGCATCCAGTTACATTTGCTAATTTCATATGCCTAAATTGAGTTCCTCACCTCAGCCAAGCAGTGATAGCATGTGGGAACACATTAAGGAAGCATAGACATTGTATGGAAACTATTGCCTCTGAGAGCAGTAATGGTCAGCCCTTCATATAAATATCTCGAATGTGTCTATCTCACTTAGGAAATCACAATTCAACAACATTTTGTTTTAAAAGAAAGGCAATAGCATATCATTTTTCTAACCTAGAGTGATCTTATTATGAACGTCGGTCTCTCCGCAAAGATCTCTCATCGAAACCTCAAGTGATTTTTTTAACCTACTTAATTTAAGATTAAGGATCAGTCAACATTGTCTTTCTTTGTTAGTTAAAGGTAAAACAAGGGGTTAATGTATTGCCTGGCCATACCTCACTGGGACGTGCATTTATATAGGAGCTTTCATATCCTTAGGATGACATAGTGTTCCCCAACCAATGGGGTACCAGTTGAAACAGTGATCTTGCTAACAGCAGAAGGTCCCACAAACAGCAATTGCTAAGTGCTTGGATAATATATATTAGTGGAGTTAATGGAGGATAATTGATGGACCCTGCGCAAGCTCTGCTGTTCTTCACAGCACTTCCGATTGTGCAGCACTTAGGATCTAAAAGCAAGAGTAATACCATATGACCCAAACCTAACACATCCAATTTCATTTTAAATTAGCTGTGTTTACGGCATTGTCCAACTTATGAAGTCTTTTGAGACTTGAGCAAAGTATCAGTTTTACCTTCACTTTCATTCAAGCTCCATCCAGCATTTCCACAACAGATTGAAACTGGCTGTGCTGTCATTCCCTTAATAAGAAGATTGTGTTTGATCACTGACTTAAAATTGTCATCATTGTGAACAAATTTGACTCTTGAATCTTGCATCGTCATCGAGTTTTTATGAACAGACTTAGGAGCACTCAATTGCTGCTGAATGATATAGGTCACTTATTGAACCCACTGCTAATAACCCTTTCAAACTGAGCAGAAGACTATTTCTGTCAGTGATAGATAATATCACTGTATATGCAGACTGTAAAAGTTTCAACATTATAGTTATTTCAGTATCAAAGTAAGATAAAACAAAAACTTTGGAAAACTTCCTTAATCATGGTTGGGTTTTTTTACAAAAATGTCGGGGTACAATGGAATGTGATTGCAGCGCAAGCCTGTTACAATAAAATAAATCCCTGGTAGACCAATTTTTGAAAATTTGATTTTGGTTGTATGGTTACATTTATTGCATATCTCCAGTTGCCCTGGAGTGGAAGTTCTCTCAAGTCTTAAGGGACTGTATAAGTTGGTGAACTGTACAGGAGCAAGTTTTTTTTTAATGTAACAAGTTTGAGAAAAACTGTATTTCATTATTTTCTATACTATACCTACACCTAATTGACTAATCTATGCCAAATCCACTGCAGCTTTAGTGCACTGTTAAGTGGAAAATCTCTGGCAATGATTCAAAGGACAACAATAGTCTTTTCTTCCTCTGCAGGGTTTTCTGGTGGCCTTGCTATACTGCTTTGCCAATGGAGAGGTAAGGAACTGATTGAATATAGTCTCATTGTACAAATGTCTCCATGATAGTGGTGTGCTTATTGTGATGATAATCTTTGTGTCAACAGTGAACCAGGGAAACTTCAGGTTGGATAGTTTGGAACATTTTTGCAACTTACCATAAATAGATCCGTTGTTGCACTTCCTTGAAAATATACCAAATGGCACAAATACCTTATAAAAACCAAAAGCACTGCAGATGCTGTAAATCAGTAACAAAAACAGAAATTGCTGATAAAGCTCAGTAGGCAGTGTCATTCGACCCAAAATGTTAACTCTCTTTTTCTCTCCACGTACGCTGCCAGACCTGCTGAGCTTTTCCAGCAATTTCTGTTTTTGTGGCATAAATAAATGATAGCTTTATCTGATTTATCAGTGATTTTATTTGTTGATTTTAATATAAGACCACCATACATTTTTACAGTATTTATACTGTCTGCAATTTCAGCCTGAGAACAAAATAAAGCTGCACCATTTTTGTGTGCATGTATGAATGTACCTGCCTGTCTCTACCTGTTTGTCTTTGTGTCTATCTGCATGTCTTGTGCAAGTGCTCCCTCTGGTGGACTGAGCTTATTATGTGTAACATACCATATACAATGTAAACTTTTCAACAGGCAGAACTTTTCTTTCAGCAGCGAGCATGCATCGCCAGCTAGTCATTACACTCTCACATTCCAACACAGTTTCTGTACAATTGCAGTCAGCCTGCTCTCTGATACTGCACCTTTCAAAGTTCTTTATGCCTTCACTCGCTCACTGCACTGATTTCTGAAGATAAGATGAAAGCCAACTGTGGGTGCTGAGGATCTGAAACAGAAACTGAAAGTGCTGAAGAAGCTCAGCAGATCTGGCAGCATCTGTGGAGAGAGAAACAGAGTTGACGTTTCAAGTCCAGTGTGGGGTCTTCAGAACTTCAGATATTCTGGAGAAGAGTCATTCTGGACTTGAAACATTACATCTTTCTCTATCTCCACAGATGCTACTAAACATGTTGCGTTGTTACAGTGCTTTCAGTTTATATTTCTGAACTGAAGAGTCCACCCAACCAAGATCAATTTTATACAGCCATGGAACCTTGATTTTATTCTTGAATGTGTCCTACAATCCCCTTTTTATTCCTCTGTAACCATCAGGATGTATGTTTTCTAAGAATCTTTTATCTTCACTGTTCTATTGACACGTTTTCTTTTGCAATATCTCTGAACTAGGCCATCTCTCCTTTAGTGAGTGCTGAATCTGTGAACATAGCTCATTCTGTCTCGGTACCTTCTGTGGAATTGTATGCAATACCTGTCTAATTAGTATCAGCAGAGTTCTGTTCTCAGTCTGCTGGCAAATCTGTTCTGACGTATGCAGACTGTTTAACTCGTTGCTTAACTTGCACACCTCTCTTTGATTTCACCAATGTCGCTGTCACTGAGTGCAATGTGGTCTTTTCCTCAGCCACACTATCTTGGGATTACTTCTTGCTTGGCCTGATCTCTGTCCCTGTCAGTGAGGATTTTCTCTGGGAAGATAAGGAAACTAAATGTTCTACTTGAAATTGTGTCTTCTCAGCATCTGACATCAGGATTAAATCTGCAAACACGGTTTGTCCCTCAAGCTATGTTGCACTTTGAGGTATATCAGTTAAGGATTTGTCAGTTACTTCAGTCGGGATATACTGCTCCTTTGATATATGATTGTAAGCATGTTATTGTTTTGGCAGGCAATGGTGTAGTGGTATTGTTACTGGTCTAGGAGTTCAGAGAATCAGGTATTGTTCTGGGGACCCAGTTTCGAATCCCACCATAGCAGATAGCAGAGCTGAGTTCACAGAATCATAGAATTTTACAGTACAGAAGGAGACCATTTGACCCATCTTGCCTGTAGCAGCTTCTGAAACAGCTACCCAGCTAATCCCACTCTTCAGCCTTATCTCCATAGCCTTCTAACTTCATCCCTTTCAAATATTTATATAAATTCAATTACAAAATTGGAAAGAAAAGTTAAATAATCACCATGAACCCATTGTCGATTTGCTGTAGAAGCCTATCTAGTTCATAAATGCTCTTTGGGGCAGTAAAACTGCCATCCCTACCTGGTCTGACCTATATGTGACTTGATGTAGTTGACTCACAACTGCCTTCTGAACTGGCCTAGTAAGCCATTCCTGTAAATCAAAACTGCTAGAAGGTAGCACATCATCGCCTTCTCAAGGGCAACTAAAGATAGGTGGTATATTTTGATCCAGCCAGTGATGCCCACATTCCATGAATGAATTTAAAGAAATGTTTGCCATCGAATTCTGTTCATTGTTGATGGCAATAGAAAGACATTCTGCCAATCTAGTATTGTCATCTTGCTGACAATAAGCAACAGATTTCTAACACAGATAACAAGGTGTAGAGCTGGATGAACACAGCAGGCCAAGCAGCATCAGAGGAGCAGGAAAGCTGACGTTTCAGGCCTAGCCCCTTCATCAGAAAATTTCTAACACCAAGGAAATTAAATACAATGATTTCTGTCCTCTGTTTGGCTTTCACCCTGAGTCTAGGGAGCTCACTGAAATTTTCTAGTGAGAGCTAAGAACAAAGAGAAGTACAGCACAGGAACAGGCCCTTCGGCCCTCCAGGCCTGTGCCGCTCATCATGCCCTGACTAAACTAAAAAAACAAGCCTTCTGCCCTTATTCGGTCCATATCCCTCCATTCCCTCCCTATTCATGTAGCCATTCGGACGCTTCTTAAATGTTGCCAACGTGCCTGCTTCCACCACCTCCTCTGGCAGTGCATTCCAGGCTCCTACCACTCTCTGTGTGAAAAACCTCCCTCACACATCTCTCTTAAACTTTTGCCCTCTCACCTTGAACCTGTGTCCCCTTGTAATTGAAACTTCAACCCTGGGAAGAAGCCTCTGACTATCCACCCTAACAGTCCCTCTCATAATTCTGTAGACCTCTATCAGGTCTCCTCTCAGCCGCCATCTTTCTAGTGAAAGCACCCCTAGTCTTTTTAACCTTTCCTTATAGCCAATGCCCTCGATACTGGGAAACATCCTTCAAAGCACTCTTTCCAAAGCTTCCACATCCTTCTGGTAATGTGACGACCAAAACTGCACGCAATACTCCAATTGCGGCCTAACAAGGGTTTTATATAGCTACAACAGGTTTTGCCAAATCTTGTATTCCATGCCCTGGCCGATGAAGGTAAGCATGCCATATGCCTTCTTAATCACCTTGGCCACCTGTGTTGCCACTTTTAGGGAACTGTGGACCTGTATGCCCAGATTCATCTGTATGTTAATGTTCCTAAGGGTTCTGCTATTAACAGTACAATTCACACCTAAATTTGATCCTCCAAAATGTATCACCTCACATTTTTCAGAATGAAACTCCAACTGCCCTTTCTGTGCCCAAGTTGCCAATCTATCTATATCCTGTTGTATTCTTTCACAATTGTCGGCACTATCAGCAACTCCACCAATCTTTGTGTTATCTGCAAACCTACTAATCAGACCACCCACATTTTCCTCCAGATCATTTATATGTACTGCAAACAACAGAGGACCTAAGACTGATCTCTGTGGAACACCACTAGTTACCGGTCTGCATTCTGAAAAACACCCTTCCACCACTATCCTCTGTCTTTTATGACCAAGCCATCTAGCCAGCCCACTCCGAATCCCATGTGATTTTAGTTTTTGTATCAATCTGCTGTGTGGGACTTAATCAAATGCCTTACTAAAGTCAGTATAGACTACATCCACTGCTGTTCCCTCATCAATTATCTTTGTTACCTCTTCAAAAAATTCAAACAGGTTAGTGAGACATGACCTTCCCCATACGAAACCATGCTGCCTGTCCATTTTCTTCCAAATGTGTATATACCCTGTCCCTCAGTATCTTCTCCAAGAGCTTCCCCACCACAGATGTCAGACTCACCGGCCTATAATTTCTTGGATTATCCCCGCTTCCTTTCTTAAACAAAGGAACAACATGGGCTAACCTCCAGTCCTCTGGAACCTTGCCTGTGGTCAAGGAGGATGTGAAGATATCTGCTCATGCCCCAGCTATTTCTTCACTTGCCTCTTGCAGTGGTTGACCTTTGTCCAATTATTCCAAAACTGGCTGTTCAGTAACTAAATGCTCATTGGCTTGTTATTCCATGACTTTAATTAAATTGACTTCTTCCACCATTGGAGAAAGATTCAAATCAAAACATATTAATATGTTGCTAAATACCTAGGGGGTAATGGTAACAAGGTTAACATGTGCACTAGCTTAGTCAATCATATACAATTGAATATGAACCAGAGTCAGCCAGATGTTGGCTGAGTTTTATAGTACAGGATTGGTTGACATAAAACTGTAACTATAGAGTGTACATCTAAAAGTATCTAACTTCTAGTGAACATCATTACTAACAGAGGATGCAGAATCATAATGTAAAGATTGAGGGTGTGATTACCTGTTTTCTGAGTGCATTCCTGATGATTAGAGGAGGAATGTAGTAACCAAGTGAACTTGGCTTATTTCTCTTCCAAAGTGGAAACAAGGGATGTACTTTGCACTATACAGAAGCAGCATTAAAAAAAAAACAAAGTTTTTATTTGGAATTGATGTCTGATGATTTGAACATGGATGTAAATTTGTACAGATTGTTTACTTCCATGGATAAAATTGATTGAATGGATGATTTATTGACTGGTTATGAGGCATGGTCAAATTTTGACAAATTTAGAAATAGTGAACACAGTTTCGTGCAAGGATATATAATGGAATTCAGTAGGTTGTATGCAAGAATGCAGAAATTTAATTTGGCAATATTCCAGTCTGTTGTAGCATTTAAATTATTTGACTGTGCCAAAGGATCGAGTATGGATGGACTATTTGTTTTGGCAGGAGTTAAATTTATAGATAAGCTTACACTATCAGAAAAAAATGTCAGAAGCTTTAAAAACTTTGCTTGGAGAGGATTCTCGATTAGTGGTGTTAGTGGTCCAAAAGGAGTAACCAATGTTACAGCATAAAATAGAGGTCACAATGTTATGGGATTAGTGAAACTGTCCAGATACAAGTCTCAGGCAACATATAAAAGGAGAACTGTAACTTACAGAAATAATGACAGAAATGCTTTTGATTATTTGGGAAAGCAAATAAAATTTGCAATAAGAGAATGAGCCCCAGAAATGTCCTGACTGTAGTCATTCAACATTCCAGACAAGATTCAAAGTACCATTGTGCCTTTAATTGTCCCAAGCTTTATAACAGAGTATTCAAAACTAATTATGAAATGAAAGATTTGGAGAAAGAAGATGAAGTTATGGATCAACGAAAGAATACTGTATTGGTCACAGAAAGATCTAGCCCAGTAAAGTGAAGGTCACCATATTCCCAGAGGACCATAGGGCTATTCTCTCAATTTTTTCAATTCTTATGAAGGAGGCAGATATTGATGCAATTGATGCAACATTTCAAACGGGTTGTGACTGGTGCCCTGTACATATGTGGCAGGACTTCCGGGCTTAGAGCTCTATCTCCTTATAATGAAGGCTAACATTCCATTTGCCTTCCTGGTCACTTGCGAACAGCGACAATGTACAATGATACCCAGATCCTACTGTACTGCAGAATTCTGCTGTCTCTCTTCATTTAAATGATATTCTGATTTCCTATTCTTCCTGTCAAAATAGACAACCGCATATTTTTTCTAGATTATCCTCCATTTGCCAAATTTTTGCCCAAGCACTTAACTATTTATATGCCTTCGCAGAATCGGTCATCCCCACAACTAGCTTTCCTATCTTTGTATTGTCAGCAAATTTGGTCACAGTATGCTTGGTCCCTTCATCCAAGTTATTAACATGGATTACAAATAGTTGAGGGCCCCCAACTATAGAATAGTTGATCCCTGTAGAACGACTGTAGTTATACCTTGTCAACCTAAAATAACCCATTTATCCAGACTCCCTGGTCCCAGGTTTTCAGAGGCAGGAAAATTCCAGTTCCACAAATCTGACCTTTAAGAATTGGCTATCTAAACTTCTCATTTTCGGTGTAGGGGTGGACTGAATTGGAAGTAGGGGCAGGTATCTCTGGAAGGCCTGAAGGGGATGCCTGGCGTGGAGGCAGGATGCATGAAAAGCCTGCCTAGGGGATTTGGCACTGTGTTAATAAATATCCATAAGCCCAATTCCTTGCTGTTGTATGTTCTGTAGCCAGATGCCCTCCTTATCAACCTATGCACCCTCTGTGCTGCATGCCCATCCCCATGCCACATTAAGCACGGGGCGATAAAAGGAGGCAGCTTTTAGTGAGCATTTGGTGCAGGAATTGAACCCACTCTGTACCTCTCACTAGCCATCCCGACAACTAATCACACCCAACTCCAACTCACTGCCATCTGCCTCAGCACTTCTACTGTTGCTAAATTATCAGACTGTTATCCAACATCCAGAAGAGGATGAGCAGAAATTTCCTCTATCTAAACATTTGAAGCCATTTTCTTTGGCTTCTATTGCATTCTGTACTGATGAATTCCAGCCCTCCCCCAGTTGATTACCCAAGGTCAAACTGGATTATTTGTTAGAGATAACAAGATGTAGAGCTGGATGAACACAGCAGGCCAAGCAGCATCAGAGGAGCAGGAAGGCTGACGTTTTGGGCCTAGACCCTTCTTCAGAAGTGGGGGAGGGGAAGGGGTTTCTGAAATAAATAGGGAAAGAAGGGGAGGCGGATAGAAGATGGATAGAGGAGAAGATAGGTGGAGAGGAGACAGACAGGTTAAAGAGGCGGGGATGGAGCCAATAGAGGTGAGTGTAGGTGGGGAGGTAGGGAGGAGATAGATCAGTCCAGGGAGGACGGACAGGTCAAGGGGGTGGGATGACGTTAGTAGGTAGGAGATGGGGGTGGGGCTTGAGGTGGGAGGAGGGGATAGGTGGGAGGAAGGACAGGTTAGGGAGGCGGGGACGAGCTGGGCTGGTTTTGGGATGCGGTTGGGGGAGGGGAGATTTTGAAGCTTGTGAAATCCACATTGATACCATTGGACTGCAGGGTTCCCAAGCGGAATATGAGTTGCTGTTCCTAAAACCTTCGGGCAGCATCGTTGTGGTACTGCAGGAGGCCCAGGATGGACATGTCGACTGAGGAATGGGAGGGGGAGTTGAAATGGTTTGCGACTGGGAGGTGCAGTTGTTTAGTGCGAACCGAGCGTAGGTGTTCTACAAAGCAGTCCCCAAGCCTCCGCTTGGTTTCCCCGATGTAGAGGAGGCTACAACGGGAACAGCAGATGCAGTATACCACATTAGCAGATGTGCAGGTGAACATCTGCCTGATGTGGAAAGTCTTCTTGGGGCCTGGGATTGGGGTGAGGGGGGAGGTGTCGGGGCAGGTGTGGCACTTCCTGCAGTTGCAGGGAAAAGTGCCGGGTGTGGTGGGGCTGGAAGGGAGTGTGGAGCGGACAAGGGAGTCGCGGAGGGAGTGGTCCCTCTGGAAAGCAGATAAGGGTGGGGAGGGAAAATGTCTTTGGTGGTGGGGTTGGATTGCAGATGGCGGAAGTGTCGGAGGGTGATGCATTGGATCCAGAGGTTGGTGGGGTGGTATGTGAGGACGAGGGGGATTCTGTTTTGGTTGTTATTGCGGGGAGGGGGTGTGAGGGATGAGTTGCGGGAAATGCGGGAGACAATGTCGAGGGCAATCTCGACCACTGAGGGGGTGCTGTTACGGTCCTTGAAAAACGAGGACATCTGAGAGCCCCAAGAAGACTTTCCACATCAAGCAGATGTTCACCTGCACATCTGCTATTGTGGTATACTGCATCCTCTGTTCCCATTGTGGCCTCCTACATCGGGGAAACCAAGCAGAGGCTTGGGGACCGCTTTGCAGAACACCTATGCTCGGTTCGCACTAAACAACTGCACGTCCCAGTCGCGAACCATTTCAACTCCCCCTCCCACTCCTCAGACGACATGTCCATCCTGGGCCTCCTGCAGTGCCACAACGATGCCACCCGAAGGCTGCAGGAACAGCAACTCATTCAGCTTGGGAACCCTGCAGCCCAATGGTATCAATGTGGACTTCACAAGCTTCAAAATCTCCCCTCCTCCAACCACATCCCAAAACCAGCCCAGCTCGTCCCCGCCTCCCAAACCCGTCCTTCCTCCCACCTATCCCCTCCTCCCACCTCAAGCCCCACCCCCATCTCCTATCTACTAACCTCATCCCACCCCCTTGACCTGTCCGTCCTCCCTGGACTGACCTATCTCCTCCCTACCTCCCCACCTACACTCACCTCTATTGGCTCCATCCCCGCCTCTTTAACCTGTCTGTCTCCTCTCCACCTATCTTCTCCTCTATCCATCTTCTATCCGCCTCCCCCTCTCTCCCTATTTATTTCAGAAACCCCTTCCCCTCCCCCATTTCTGAAGAAGGGTCCAGGCCCGAAACGTCAGCCTTCCTGCTCCTCTGACGCTGCTTGGCCTGCTGTGTCCATCCAGCTCCACACTTTGATATCTCAGATTCTCCAGCATCTGCAGTTCCTACTATCTCTGGATTATTTGTTACTTTGGTGTCATATTTCATCCAGGTTGAACCTGCAACCAGACTTCTGCTCCATCACTAACTTCATTTCATTTGATTTATTATTGTCACATAAGACCATAAGACTTAGGAGTGGAAGTAAGGCCATTTGGACCATCGAGTCCACTCCGCCATTTAATCATGGCTGATGGGCATTTCAACTCCACTTACCCGCACTCTCCCCGTAGCCCTTGATTCCTTGCATGTACCAAGGTGCAGTGAAAATTGTTGTCTTGAATGCTTTACAGCCAGACTGGAATACTACAGAAGTGCTTCAGAGCAACAGAACAGAGTGCAGAATACAATGTTACAGCTGCCAAGAAGGTGCAGAGAGATCAATATTAACATTAAAGAGGTCCATTCAAAAGTTCGATAACAGCAGGGAGGAAGCTGTTCTTGAATCCGCTCATATGTGTATACAAACATCTATATTTTCTTCCTGACAGAAGAGGATTCAAAAGAGTATAACCAGGGTGGAAGGCGTCTTGGATGATGTTGGTTGCTTCCCAGAGACAGCTGGAAGTATAGACGAAGTTAATTGATGGGACGATGGTTTGTGTGATGGCCTGGGCTGTATTCACAACTCTCTCTAGTTTCTTGGGGTTTTGGGAAGAAGCAGTTGCCATGCCCATGCTGTAATGCGTTCAGATAGGATACTTCCTATGGTGCATCTATGAAAATTTGTAAGAGCCTTTTTGGACATACTGAATTTCCTTAGCCTCCTGCCAAAGTAGAAGCTTCCAAATCTATGGAATTGCCTGACTCATCTGCAGCTGTAATCCTTCCTCCCTGCCTTTGTAATTCTGAACTTGACAGTTCACGCCTGGCTCGCTTCTCCTGTTCTTCTCCTGTAAGCTATACTGCCTGAGTCCTGAGTCACACTGAGTTAGATTAACCTCTCACCTCTGTGCTCTTTGATCTCAGTGTCTTCCAGTTAATCACTGCGTACAATTTAAAAGTCTCACCCTTATCTTCAAACCCTTCCATGGTCTTGCCCCTCACTATTTCCTTCAGCAACCCTCCTAAGTATCTGACCTCCTTTAGTTCTGAACTCTTGAGCATTCCTGATTTTAATCACTCCATCAGTGGTGGTTACACCTTCAGTTGCCTGAGCCCATAGACCTAGAATTCCTCTGTTTCCTTCTTTCTCCCTCTTCCTGTCATTCCTTCTTGATGAATCTCCTCAAAATCTACCTTTTTAACCAAGCTTTTGATCACCAACCCTGTCAGTTTAGTTTTGGAACATGATTGGCATGGACTGGTTGAACCAAGGGTCTGTTTCCATGCTGTGTGATTCTGTGACTGCTTTTCATGTCTTACTGTCCAATCCGAAGAGGCACCTTCGACATTTTACCACAGGAAGGGGAATTTGGTGTGACACCCTTTACAGAGAATCTAGAATTTGTGTGGGTTACTTATCTCCTCAACTGATCTGATTGAATGGTTAATGTGGACCACAAAATCGGAGTCAGGAAGTGTCAGCTAGAATATTCAATGTCAAATCATATATAGAAAGCAAAATAAAGAGGTAAAGCAAGATAGGGTTACAGGAAAGACATAAAATAAACTTAAAGAAAAATATCTTTTAACAATACCTGCACCAATAATTAAAATCCGAAGGAATGGAACTTAATACTCGTTACAGTTAATTTTCAGCCCAAAAGAGGTTAATGTTCATTCTATTTCATACATGCAGACACTAGGCATTAACTGAACGCTTACAAAGAGTAATAAACCATCAGTATGTCCAGACAAAAGCACTCTGGGGTACCATTTGGTTTAACTGCCTACGTTTCTTCCCTGGTTATTCCATGCCTCGGTGTTGCTGCATTCATTGTTCACTAGCGCCCTTGGAAGCCTTCCATTACCAATGGGCGCTGGAAGAACTGGAGTGCATCATCAACCATGGGAATGTCACATTAATCTGATTAGCTCAATTTATTGTAATGTTTGAGGGTATTTATATTTGGTGACATTATCTTAGTTGTGGGGGCACTTAATTCTCTTTATTCTAGGCTTCCTGCTAACTGAATCAAGAGAGGTATAAATCGGTTGTTGTTTTAGGAGTTGCATGCTTGCCTTGTGTGCCCTCTGTAAATAAATGCTCAAAAACTATGTAAAGATTGGTTCCAGTTCTATCTTTCAACACCTAGCTTCCTGGAACAAAAGAGTTAAAACGTGCGATATTGTTCTTACAATATTTACACTGTAATGAATCAGCCGTAGCGTTTTCTGGTATGTTTAGTGGGTATCCACAGAGCACTATCTTCACGTCATTGCACTTTAGTGCAGAAGTTTTTCAGCAAGGTACTGTAATAGTAAAGTTTCTGGACAAGCAGGTCAGCTCAGACAGCAACTTCCTAATTTCTGCATTTTCCTGCACATTTGCAGTCGTTGCTAGTTGCTGCCTGATTTGCTCTCGAACAACAGAGCGCTGATATCCTCACTATTATTCCTATTGCAAAATACAGCCCATATTTATAACTCAGGGTGCTGACTTTTGTGAATGTCTTGAGTTTATGGACTGGTAAATACAGGAGCAGAGTGTCAACGATGTCACAAAATTTCAACCGTGACATTAGAATTCGGTGTATCAGAGAATTATTCTTACTTTAATTGATGCCTTCTTTACAAATCAAGCAAGCTCTTATTATTTCTTTTTCATTTTCCTGCAGGTCCAAGCAGAATTGAAAATGCGATGGAGGTGTTGGCTGTTGGTAAATCACTTTGAATGTACTGGCTGCGTCTTTGGCAAGCACTTGACGTACCTGGGGAAATGTCCCAAACCCAGGTCCAACAGTTATATCTACAATAGTAGCTCCTATTATAGTGATACCAGAACGTCCAGCATGCAACTGAATACAGCACCAATGACAGAACTGCAGGCACACAAAGCCATCCCAATGGAACAGTTCACCCAGACTCGCATGTCTGAGAGCAGCGAAGGAGAAGCAGATATTGGAGAGAGCCAGATGTAAGGGCAGGTCTGGACAAGCCAAGTCCAACATTAAGTCTTGTAAGCTGTGAAGTCTTTTAATGTTAGAGTCAACAGCAACACAATCTGAACCTACTTTGTGTTTGACCTCTTTTCGTTGTAAATATTGAATTTTGCAAGTGACCAGGTTTAGTTGGAAGGCATTTTAAAACCTTGTTCTTCCAGTGTACTGTCTTCATAGAATTGGGCCTTAGAGAGGCGAAATCTATCATTGAATTTCGGCCAACACAGTCAGCTGATGTCAGAAGAGGTGCTACAGTTGTGTGTGTGTTTGTGTGAGCGGGTGAGTTTTTGAGTGTGTCTATGTGTGTTTGTGTGTGTGTGCCTGTTTGAGTGACTTGATTTGATTTGATTTCTTATTGTCACTAGGTACAGTGAAAAGTTTTGTTTTGCGTGCAGTACAGGCAGATCATACCATACAAAGTGCATTAAGGTATCAGAACAGAGCGAGGAACACAATGTTGTGACTGCAGACAAGATTCACAAAGGGCAAGGCCAACAGCAAATTTGAAATTTAAGAAGTCTAATAACAGCGGGGAAGAAGCTGCTCTTGAACTGTTGGTACACATGTTTAATCTTTTGCATCTTCTGTCCAACAGAAGAGGTTGGAAGAGATTATAACCAGGTGGGAGGGGTCTTTGCTTTTCTGAGGCGGCAGGAAGTATAAATGGAGTCAGGATTGTGTGATAGATTGGTCTGTGTTCACAACTCTCTGTAATAGTGTCTCTCTGAGTGAGTGACTGGCTGTGTGTCTGTGTGTAAGTCTGTATCTGTTTCTGTGAGTTAGTCTGTCAGTTTATGTCTGTCTCTGTGTGAGTAAGATTCTGAGTGCAGGGCCAGTCACAATGACTCCGACCTGACACTTATTTTTCAGGCTCAGATTGATTCGAGAACTGATCAGTGCTTTAAGGAACGATGTCACAGAAAAAAAGAAAACCCCATTGCAAATACGGTGTGATCTTTACTTTGGGAACAACTTTAAGTTTACTTTTGTAATATATACCCACGTCTGAACATGTGTCTCCTACTATTGTGTTAAACCCAATAAGCCAAGTGACCTCCTTCCTGCTTCAATATCTAAACAGTTACAGTCTTATTTTTCAGTAGTAAGCACTATAAGGTTTCATAATGTGACCCAGCATGTACATACTGTGCACTAAGGTAAACATTCCCTTCACCCCCACTTTTGGGGCATTATCTAAAATATAAACTATTAAGTGACTAAATTTATGTATTTAATGATATTGTTGTGAGCTTTTTTTAAAAGAAACTTGTAGTCATTGAAATGTGCCCAGACAATAAACTTTATTAAACTATACAATGAAAGTCTTTTGCAGAACCGCTAGCTGTCAGCTTTTGTTTGGCTTGAATCTTCTGGTCTGATTTGGAATCATGTTTCCGACTTGAATTAGGCAAATGCAGAGGTTTTCTGGCCGAATCTCCAATGCAATAGCCTTCATCAGTAAAACAGTTGAGAGAAAGAGCAGGAGCAACAGGGTAGGTCAGCACAGAGATCACCCTCCCAATTTATGGTCATAGCTGCAGTATTCCATGTTGTAAGTTCCTACAGCCACTTTGAACACTACCGAGGGAAGGGGGAGTAGTGGGTGGGAGGGTTAGGTTACCAGTAGGTTGGGGAGAAGAATGGTAGGGAAGTGGGTGAGAAGGGGTCAGATGTTGCAGGAGGAGGATGAGGTGTGAAGATGTCTGGAAGAGGGTCGTTGGATTGAGTGTTTGGGAGTGAGAGAAGTAAGCTGGCCGTCAATGAGTCTTCCATGAGCGGGGGAGCTCTATACGGAAGGTCTGTCATGTGCTTGTCACTGTCCTGTGGGCGTGGAATTCAGGAACCCAAGGAGGAGAGGATAAGGGAGCAGTATCCACACTGGTGGGAACTGTCTGTTGGAGGAGAGGAGAGGGAAGGGGGATCAGTGCGAAAGATTGGGTTGTCCGTGTTACAGTTAAGAGTTACAGTCAGCTTTAATTCCCATACATTTCCCTGGCTAGAAGGCAAGTTGGAACCTTTCAAAGTCTCAGACTTACCAGGTAATCATTACATCCCGGCTTGTAATTATCAGGGAACTCTGTTCTCCAGCAATCTGTAAACATGAAAATCTGGGCCTCGGACTTGCTAAATAGATCTAAGATTCTTATTGCTGAGTGCCTACGTGACGGATGTCAAACAAAAGTGGTCTTCACCATTGTGATGGCAGAAATGAACATTACAGCGTATTAAACTGTACTGCCCTGCTTTTGGCCCCGGTTTTAAAAATGAGTGAAAAACCCATCACTGGGTTTAGAAAGACAGGAAGAACTTACACTTACGTACAACATCCTTAAGGCATGCTGCACTGCTATAGGAATGTAGGCACATTAGTATGCCAGTCAGTCCTTTGAGTCTGTTCCACTATTCACACTGAGAAGCACCACAAATCCATTTGTCCTTAGCACTATATCCATGGTATCTGCAGCCAACAATAATCCATTGAGCTCAGTCTTGAAAAGTTTAATTGACACGATATACACAAGCTTTTGAAGGAGAGAGTTCCAGATATCTTACTACCGTATTTGTGAAATGCTTCCATGATTTCAAAACCAGAAGACATATCTTTAATTTTAAGATTGTGTCCCTCTGATCTGGATTATATTGTCAGAGGAAAAGGTTTCTCTGAACCTACCCTGTTGAATCTCTTTTTTCATTTGAAATGCTTCGACCATATGACCCTCAAACCAATTTTACTCAAGGGGATACAGGCCTAATCTAAGAAACATGTCCATATAATTTAACCCTGACATTCTGGGTGAATCTGTGTCACATCACTATAAAGCCCATTATATTCTTCCTGCAGTACAGTTGCCAGAACTGAACACAAAACTGTAAATAGGCTATGACCAAGGCTCTAACCAACTGATGCAAAGCATCCCCCTCCTTCTGTTCTCTGAATTTGTAACTGATGAGTGTTTTTTTTAATCATTCCCGTTTCTATATAGAAAGCCTTAGCTGCTAATCTGCACTGGTCAGTCAGGCACATGGGAAATCAAAGAGTGAATAACTAAGTAATTAGTTTTTGCTGATGTTGCTTAAAGAGGAAATATTAGCCAGAATTGGGAGAATTCCCTGTTCTATTCCTTGATACCACAGGACCTTATTTAATGTAGGGAGCCATAGTCCGCAAAGGATCCCTCCGAGAGAGAGAATTGGTTCTGTTTCACCTAAGGGTAACCGTATCACAAGCACAAGGTGAGAAGGTGAGGTAAAGGAATGCTGGGTTTATTGCCACTTAGCCAACTGAGCTACCTTGCCCTTTTTAGTATTTTGTACAAACAGCTATGCAAACACTCGGAGTCTCAGTTTAAGATCTGTTTCACCAGTGAGGATAGACTTTGTATTTATCTCCAAGGGGCCTAAGCCTGTTTCTGCTCCTCATTGCATGTCTGCTTTGCCCTGAATCAACTACATAACACCAGCAACACTGGCTGTACTCAGGAAAACCAGGCCAAACAGTCAATCCTTAAACAAACCAGCAAGGTAATACATATAAATGTATTTACCATTATGCGGAATCAGGAGAAGCAGTTTGCATATCCCATCCCCACATTTAGGTTTCTCTCAGCTCCCACCCACCACTGCTGGCTATCGCTATCTCACACCCTCCCACCAGATACTGATCACTTCCTTTGGTCCATACCATCACCAGTCACCATCACCCCCCACGTAGTTAAGGAAGTGACCCTAGAAATAAAGGATGCATCCGTTGGTGGTCAACTTTCAAGATTCAAGTTTCTTCAAGAAACTATTCCTTACAATTGGAGTATAGCTAATGTAACCCAACTACTTAAAACTGGAATAGAAAGAAAACAGGAAATAAACCAGTTGACCTGACATCAGACGTGAGGAACATGCTAGAGTTCATTAGAAAAGATTTAAGAGCTGAGCAGCTCCGAATTTGTAACTGAATTTGTAACTGGTGAGTGTTCTTTGACCATTCCCGTTTCTATATAGAAAGCGTCAGCGGCTAATCTGTACTGGTCAGTCAGGCACATGGGTGGCATGGTGGCTCGGTGATTAGCACTGCTGCCTCACAGCACCAGGGACCTGGGTTCAATCCCACCCTTGGGCAACTGTCTGTGTGGAGTTTGCACATTCTCCCCGTGTCTGCATGGGTTTCCTCCAGGTCCTCCAGTTTCCTCCCATAGTTCAAAAATGTGCAGGTTAGGTGTATTGGCTAACCTAAGTTACTCATAGTGTTCAGGGAGGTGTAGATTAGGTGGGTTATATGCGGATGGGTCTGGGTAGGATGTTCCAAGGGTTGGTGTGGACTTGTTGGGCCGAAGGGCCTGTTTCCACACTGTAGGGATTCTATGATTCAGCTGGAAAATACTGACAGGATTGTACAGAGTCAACATGGATTTCCAAAAGGGAGATCATGCTTGGAATTTTTCCAGGATGTAACTAGTGGTGTTGATAAGGGTGAACCAGTAGATGTAGTTTATTGGACTTTCAGAAGGCAAACAATGAGATCCCACATAACAGATTAGCACGTAAAATTAAAGTGTGTGAGACTGGGGATAGTGTACGGATGTGAATAGAGAGCTGGCTAGCAAACGAGAAACAAAGATTAGGAATAAATCGATCATTTTCTGAATGGCAGCTAATGATCAATGGAGTACCACAGAGATCAACGCTTGGACCTCAGCTCCTCAATCAAATATATATTAATGATTTAAATGATGAAATTAAATGTAATTTCTTCAAGTTTGCAGATGACGCAAAGTCCCATCTTTGGATGGGAGAGTAAGCTGTGAGGAGGATGCAGAGATGCTTCAGTGAGACTCAGACTGTTAAGTGAGTGAGCAGTTTCATGGCAGATGAAGTATAATGTGCATAGTTATCAGATTGGCCACTTTGGCAGTACATACAGGAAGGCAGATCTGAATGGTGATGGATTGGGAAAGGGGGCACTACAATGAGATCTGGGTGCCCTTGTACACTCGTCACTGAAAGTAAGCAGGCAGCTGCAGCAGGCAGTGAAGAAGGCAAATGGTATGTTGGCTTTCATCACAAAAGGATTTGAGTACAGAGACAGGAATGTCTTGCAACAACTGTACAGGGCATTGGTGAGATCACAGCTGGAGTACTGTGTGCAGTTTTAAGTCTCCTTACCTGAAGAAGGACATTTTGGCTATAGGGGGAACAAAAGTTTACCAGACCGAGCCCTGAGATGGCAGGACTAACATATGAAGACATGCTCAATCAGTTGGAACTGTAATCACTGGAGATTAGAAGAATGAGGAGAGATCTCACAGAAACCTGTATAATTCTAACAGGACTGGACAGAGTAAATGCATAAATGATTTTCCTGATGACTTAGGGAATCCAAAACCATGGGTTGCAGACTATGGGCACACGTAGGCCATTTAAGAGTGAGATGAGAAGAACTTTCTTCTCCGTGAGCTTCTGAAATTTACTGACACAGAAAGCAGTTGAGGCCAAAACACAATATTTTCAATGAGGAATTAGATGTTGTATTTAGGGCTGAGGAGAACAAAGGGTTTGAGGAGAAAATGGGAAAAGGATATTGAGTTTGATGTTTGGTCATGATAATATTGAATGGCAGAACAGGGTTGAATAGCTTATTTCTTTTCCTATTTTCTATCTCCATCAGTGACCCAGTGCTCTGTCCCTAGCCTCTCTCACTTAGCCAATGATTTATACTTGGGTCTCATTGGCCCAGTCTTCAATGGCTGCCTCAGCAAGCTGCCTCAGTCTCTGGCACTCAACCTGCTTTTGGGAATTAGGGCTAAGGTTCCCCGTCGAGAAGGACTCAGGCCTAACCAGGCACAGAACTGCCAGACATGGGTGCACATACATTTCAAAGCCTTGTAACTGACACTGAGTTGAAAACAGAGCAGTAACAGTTCTCTGCTGGAAATGACAAGGACAGAATTAATTGAACTGGAGTTAATCAAGAATGAAGCAACAAAACTCATTGCCAATACTGGACAAATATTGCACGAACTGACTTTTTGTTGCCATAGGTGATAGAGTCTGTGCTGTTTGGCCCAGTCTATCAGACTGAGTACTCACTCCACCTGCAACCACTGAGTTACAAACAGGCTGAATTATATTGCTTGTACACATTTAAGTCGCAGAGGATCTTGACCAGATATGTAGTAAATTGTTTAAGATCCCCATGGTACTGCTGACCAAGAAATTAATTCAAATTTAACTTTTGATACAACCACAATCATGTGATATGCACAATTCCTCAAAGTTGAATCGTAATTTGCTTTTCATTTCTGGCTTCACATGTTGTTGATGGTCACACACTAGCTAATACTTTAGGTCAAATTAAATGAAAATATAAAGCAGGTTGTCCAAAGTCTTAAAATGACAGTATTAGCTAATGTGCTGGTCTGTAAAACAATCCCCAATGCCCTGCTGCACAAAGTGAATTGGTATCTTCGTAAAACTTTCAAGATAAATGACTGAGAGTGATTTCATTGCTAGCTAGGCAGAGACTCCAGTCATTGTGCCTGGGCCTATGTGACACTTTTATATAATTCCTTTAAGTGATGTGGCCAGATTCAGTGTGGCCATCACTTAGTGCACATCGGAATTTCACTTGAGAAGTGGTGTTGATGGACAGTCTTCTTCAGCCAGGACAATCCAGCAATGAAGTTACTTCCATGTTGGTAGGGAGTTGCAGGAAATAGTGACAGTAATAGAACAGCCATATTCGTGAGAATGATGTGGAATGTGGAAGGAGGTTGAAGGTAGTGGTGTTTCTTTGTACCTGTTTGCATTTTCTTTTCAGGTGTGAAGATTAAGAGCTTGAAAATAGCCCTCAAAGAAGAGTTGTTACTGTGCGTTTTGTAGACTGCAATGGGAATGAATGTTTAAGGTACAAGGTTAAGATTAAATAAGCCATTCAGCCCATTGATTTTGCACTGTCAATCAATAATATCATGGTTAAACTGGTTGCAACATCAAATCCACATTCCCACCTTCCTCTGATACAGTACTTACATAATAAGAATTTATTTACCTCAGCCTTACAAATCATCAAGAATTTTGTTTCCACCACTTTTTCTGGAAGAAGTTCACAGCTCTCTTGGGAGATAAAAATCTCTACCTACCATTTACTGATTTACCCATGTTTTTCAGATGTAACATGTATTCTCCATACTATGAGTGATGCAAAATCTTTGTTCAATTCATCCAACAAAATGCCAGGCCGAGGGTGCATAACAAATCTGAATTACTGTTCGTGTAAATATTTTCCTTGTGTTAATTTTGGTTAATCTGGTTACTTTGCCAATCAATTTCAAATTAATTAAATCCAGACCATCAATTATTGATCCTCCAGCTATTGAAGGAGTTCCTACTTATTCTTCTTAAACCTTTCAACATTTTATACACCTCTTATCAAATCCTCTCAGGCTTTTCAGTCCTCAGGAGAGCACATTAGTTTCTCTGTCATCCCTCATCCCTGGAGCTGTTATGGTAAATCCCTTCAGAACCTCTACAAACCCATCATACCCTTCTGGTGACCAGAATTGATAACCATTGTCCCTGTGGGATCAAACTATTTTGTAGAGGTTCAACAAAACCTATTTGCTTTTGTACTCTACACTTCTACTCGTGAAGCCTTGTTTTCAATGTAAATACACATTGTAAACACAGCTTTGTAGTAACAACACTTTCAGTATTTGAGTTGACATATGGAGTACTTAGACTTGCACAGAAGCTGAATTATATGAATTCGTCAACATCTTCAATTATCACTCCTCATTAAACTTACATCCACAACACACAGTCGAAGCATTGATTTTGTTGATACCACTGGTCACATCTTCTAGTTTATTGGCTAAGTGGGAGTCACATTGACTTTGCTGGAGTAATTCTCACCACGAAGCTGAGCACTTACCTCACCAAATCTTATCAAATTCACTTTATTAGTTGCACTGGCCACCCCATGGTGTGTATCACATCCAATTTCTACCCCATCTCACCATGTGCCATTCCTGGAACAACTCACCACTCAACAGATATCCCAGAATTCACTAGCATCCCTTGCATATCTTATGAAAATTGAAGTGTTTTCTATGAATAGTGAGATTGGGTGCTGCAATTAAAAGTGGCCACTGTGCTCCATCTACATACACACAAGGCCATTGCAATGACAGCAACGATGCGAGGAAGAAAGTTTTGACAGACATTTTGCAAAATCAAAGTGAAATCTTACCTGTAAGGAAGTGAATACGTAGACTATTTGTTTCTTAAATCTATGAGGCAACACTTATCACTTTACCATTCAGTTTATTGATCTCATCAACCTTTACCAACTCTCTCCTGACGCCTGTGAAATAGATTTGCACAAATATAAAAGGGAGCCCAGTTGTCTGCCTGAAACACACACCCTGGGGTTTCCCCAAGCATTGTGAATGCTTAACTCCACAGCCTGTGCATGAAGTAACTGATAGGCTTTGTGTGTGTGTATGTGTTTGTAGAAGTCACTCTCTACTTATCCCTAGTTCCTGCAGACTGATTTATGATCTTCTTCATCGCTCCTTGCTCCAACCCACCTCCGCTCCTCCTCCATCACACCCCACTTCTTCCGCCATGACGTTGTTTCATTCAGCTTGCCATTACTGGTCAGTGCATCGAGTCAAGGAGTTGGGAGGTCATATTGCAGCTGTACAGGACATTGGTTCGGCCACTTTTGGAGTATTGCATGCAATTCTGGCCTCCCTCCTGTAGGAAGGATGTTGTGAAACTAGAAAGAACTCAGAAAAGATTCACAAGGATGTTTTCCTTGTTTTTTACAAGGAAGTTTTGACCTACAGGGAGAGGCTGAACAGGCATGAGCTATTCTCCCTGGAGCATCAGTGGCTTATAGAGGTTTATAAAATCATGAGGGGATGGATAGGTTAAATGGGCAAGGTCATTTTCCCAGGGTGTGGGAGTCCAAAACGAGATGGCATAGGTTTAAGGTGAGGGGGAAAAGATTTAAAAGGAACCTAAGGGGCAACTTTTTTTTACAGAGAGGATGGTGCATGTGTGGAATGAGCTACCAGAGGAAGTGGTGGAGGCTGATACAATTACAACATTTGAAAGGCATCTGGATGGGTATATGAATAGGAAGGGTTTAGAGGGATATGGGCCAAATGCTGGCAAATGGGACTAGAATTATCTAGGATATCTGGTCTGCAGGGATGGGTTGGACCAAAGGGTCTGTTTCTGTGCTGTATATCTCTATGACTCCATGACTCTAACTCAGGAATCCACTGCTAAAGCACTCTCCCCCCTCACTTCCCCACCAACATTCCCAGCACACCTTCAGCCCGTCAACCCACGCCCAGCCCATTGAAACTCTCACACTACGCCACACTTCAGCCTATTAATTAACTTTGTTGGCTATTCTTCCTTCCTCCGTTCTGGAACTTCTGAGTTCATCCGTCATGTTATCGCCAACCTGGCTTTAGTAAGTCTTCTAAATGAATCTTTTCCTCTGGCCTCACTTCCTGGAATCTTGCCTCATCATATTTAACAAATTCATTATTCTCCAGCACATTGTAAAGCACTTTGAGATGTTTTTAAAAAAGAAAGCAAGAAGCCTTTACATGTATAAAGTTGGTGTTGAATGTTGTACTTTCTGCCTGGGTTTAGGACATTGGGTATGCTGTGTCAAAGCGTCAAAATCTATTGTTAAAACAAAGGCAGCACTGATTTAATGAGCAGGAGATAGACCTCAACAATACAGTTCATTGTTGATGATAACAGTATTTGCAACCAAGAGTTGATAGAAACATTGAGCTACACTATTGCAGTAGAATGTAATGTTTGGTCCTCTGAACTGGGAGACATTTCTAACTTGCCACTAAAAAAAAATGTTTAAAATACTTAAAGATCCAGGCAGCAAGTTAGATGGTAGGGACAAATCTGATTTGACAGGCTGGTGATCTTTTAGAGCAGAACACTGATTAAATTTCAATTTTGGTCCATTTTCTCTTGCTCTTTATCTCTCTCCTCAAATACTGCCTGACTTGCTGAATATCTCTGATGCTATTTTTCTGTTTTAATTTCAGATTTCTTGTATTTTGACTTTCTGCTTATCTGCCATGCTGCCATCACAATTATTCTGACCTCCAGTGGACCAAAATCGGAAATTAAAGTCTTATTTCAAATTAAATTAAAATTAATTAATTTCCCTGTTATAGGAAGGATATTATTAAGCTGGAGAGGGTTCAGAAGAAATTTACCAGGACGTTGCCAGGAATGGAGGGTTTGAGTTATAAGGAGAGGCTGGATCGGCTGGGACTTTTTTTACTGGTGCATGAGAGGTTGAGGGGTGACCTGAAGAGATTTATAAAATCATGAGTGGTATAGATAAGGTGAATGGCAGGTGTCTTTTCCCGAGGATGATGGATTTCAACAGTAGGGGGCATATTTTTAAGATGAGAGGAGAACGATTTAAAAAAGACATAGGGGCAACTTTTTTACACTGTGTGGTTCGTGGTGGGATGCACTTCCAGAGGAAGTGGTGGATGTAAGAGCAGTTACAAAGTTTAAAAGACATTTGGATAAGTATGTGAATACGAAATATTTGGAGAGACATGGGTCAAGTGCAGGCAGATAGGACTAGTTTCATTTGGGATTATGATAGGCATGGACTGGTTGGTCTGAAGGGTCTGTTTCTGTGCTGTATGACTCCATGACTCTATAAATTAGTGAGTTAATCAATGAGATGGCTCCCTAGTATTCAGGAACAAAGGCAATATACTGCCTTTACTTGAAAATGTTATTGAAATAGCTCAGGGTTACTGCTAACAGACAGTGCTAATTCCTTGATGTTACCTCCGTAGACCTTAAAAATAAGGCTGTGTTTGTGAAAACTGCTGCAGTGTGTAATACAACAGAAAATGTGCATAAGTTAAACCAGAATAAATACTAATACCTATGAGCAATGATGTTGCTCAGTCCTGCTTTTCAGAAGGAGTTCCATTTGGATTTTATAAAATTTCGGCTTTTCGCATGATAGCAGCTGATCAAGTATTTACTCCAATGCCGTCCTCAAGAGTACGAGACCTGCTGATGTTGCTTGTCACCTCTTCACACGGACACGTTCAGTGAGGTGACAGCACTGTTGTGAAACTCTCCACATCACGAGCAATATATTGCTAAAGCAAATATGCTGGAGGAGCGTGGTCCCATATTAGTCTCCCCATCTGATGGGAATTAATGCAGAGAAGGAGTTGCAATGCCAGCCAGTTGTTACCCAATTGCTATGTTTGCACTACCCACCAGCAAGATGTTGGTTAACTCCGTTGGCTGGAAGGCTGGTTTGCAATGCAGAGTAATTACAAACAAAACACCAACATCATGAGTCCTATCCCGCATGGACTAAGATTAGCATGAGGGAATCTCCTTGTCAACCTCTCCCCTTGTCTGTAGCTTGGTGACCCTCAGGTTGAACCAGCAGGTTAAATCATCTCTCCATATTGAGAGAGCAGCCCTACAGCCAGTAGGACTATGGCAACTTTACGTTAACCATCCACCAGTTTAACTCTTGCATTTGTGGGTGTGTCAAAGCTGCCCACTGTAAACACGCAAGGGCCACATGATGACTGGAATGTCAAATTTAAAGGCATAATTTGAACCCTGCCAAGAGATGAACAAAACAGAATCATTCAAATTGTGCAGCGTTGGAGTCACCCTTGAAATCAAAACTCGGACCAGAAGAAACGCAATTGGGCAGCACTTACTAAATAAGTCTGAGTGTGTCAATACCTGCACAAACAACTATATAAAGATTATCAATTGGGCTCACAATGTGACTCACTTATTCTTGCCAGAAGATACATGTATTCGTGCGGAGACCCTAGACCCCTGCAGACAAAAGAAGATTTTGTCAATGCATTGTATATTTTCAATTAGAAGGTTGGAGGCCGCTGTTGCCTGGCGACTAATCAGAGCTCCCTTACGTCTTTTGAATTTAAATAAAAGTTTTCAGGTAACTGTTCTATTGTGCCATCTCCGTGGCAATGCGTCAACCAATCAGAGTCCACTTGCAAACGGTATCCTGGTTATCATGTTGTATAAATTGCTGTTCCTTTCTGAAATTTATCATTCAGTCCTGATGACCAGAAAACAGAAAGCATGACAACTTGTTTCTTTTCCCAGCAATAATCAAAGCCTGTACTACCAAGTTAACAATTGGAGGTATAAGTAAGTTGACTTGCTAAACAAAAGTCCTTTTGGATGCAACCTAATGCCAAATATTCTGCTGCTCAAAAACATATTCAATTGATAACTAATTGAGGAAACTCTCCCAATTGAATAGCTCCTGCCCTTTCATAATAAAGCAAGTCTTGAGCTAATTTACGGCAAGAATCTATGTCAGAACCCAGATTTCATTTTTGAAATTCAATTAAGTCTGGATTCAAATCTATGCTCAACCCATACTTACCTCAGTATTCCCCAACTATCAACAGATTTCACTTAACGATATAAAATAAAAGCAAACTTAAATCCATAACTTTGGAAACATGTCACTTCAGACAATTGTAGACATATAGCCGTCCTTGCTATTAGGTTAACATCTCACCAAATTCCACAACTGGATTACTGACAAAAGACAATCCATATAAGTTCTCGTTAGTGAAGTACAATAAGCCATGCATATAATATTACCTAATTAAATGTAGTTTATTTGGGAAATGAACATCACTGAAAGTTAATATATGGGTCTCAGTAAATGACCTTGAGGTTTAAGAGGCTTTAACCATCAATTTGGATTAGGAAAATCTCAGTCACATTCATTATGTGTACAATAAACAGCCAAATATGTGTGTATATTATAGTGAAAGTGTACAGTGAAGTATTTTGAATTTACATGTACAGTGCTTACACTACATTATGTAGAAATATGCGACTTGTAAACAATTTTGAAACAGTCTTTGGAAAAATAGCTTCCGAGGGGAAAGTTAGTTCGTGTTTAGCTTTCCTTTGACTTTCTGAGGTTCAAACTGTATCAGTCGGAGTATATCCTTGTTTTCCAGGGTACCTTGAATAAACTCACCTTCCGATAATTTATCTGTGAAAAAGAACATTTAATTAAAAAGTATACATATTTAAAATAAACTTTCACTTCAATACTCATTGTACAATTTTGACATCTTTCATTTTTTAATATGGTTTCTTTGTAATGTAAGTTGTGAAACAGCAGCGATGATTTGATGGTGATCCTTTAAAGAAATTGCTCACTTTTAAATGAAATGAAAGGATCTGGAAATAAATGAATCTATTTCAAGTAAACATACATCACCAGGAATTGCATCCAGTAACTCAGTCACAAGAAAGTGCTGGGGACATATAGTAGTTCACTTAGCATCAGACAAGGTAAGATGTGTAAGATAGAACCTTAGTCTTATTGAACTGTTAAAGTTCCTTTACGCCTTCAGATGCTGATGACATATCGTACATTTTCAGCATCTTCAATGTTCCTTTGAGATTTCTGGACATGCCGTTTTTTTCTTTAATAACTGGTCAGTAAGTGGATCTATTTTCCTTCTTCTAGCAAAAACTCTGGGCGTTGATAGGCTTGTGGTGACTTAAAGCTTTGAGAGTTGCTTTAGTCAGTTGGGTGTATAGGACAGTAATCACGGCTCTAAATAGTAACTGATAATTAAGGATTATTGATTATGAATGAGCAACAGGTAGATTATTGCTCCTTGCTCAGTATTTCTCCTATTCTAATATCTGACATCTTGACAGCTTCTTCGGTGTGGATTCGTAAATACTATTTAATCAGACTCTGCTATTATTAATTATAGACTGCAATAAGGTCATGAATTAATAGAATACATCATATACACACCTATATATCCACATAGTTACAACGAATTAGTAAAGACTGTTAGTTGGAAATTTTTATTTCTCTTAATTCATTCCCCCACCATAAATGGAATTTTATTATGGAAGGAACAATATCTAATTTGCAGGTAGGTAAGTATTCCAAGCTTAAAATCTGTGCGCCTCCCCGATGTCAGTGTATAGTGGCTGTCTGTAAATAGGCAGATATTTCCTACACCTCCTCCAATCCCTGACACCTTCCCCCTACCCCACCTCTACCCTCCCCCTCCTGTCCCCAGCTGTCTCACGTTTACCGTTTTCTTTCTTGCCAAAGAAATCCCAAATTTTGTCAGCCCTCTTCTCTGGGGTGTTCTCGTCCTCTGGCAGGGTCTTCAGTTCTTCTTCATTGATCATTTTAAATATTGACTGTGGGAAAATAACAAAAAACTAATTTCACCAAAGCAGCAATGAGTGTGACAGACCATTACAACAATTCTGCAGAGGACACATCCATATGCACTTCCCTTTTTCAACCAGGATGGTTCAGTGCACACCATTTCTTAACCTTACACAGAATAACATGTAGTAAGCAGTAAGAAAGATTTCTAACCCACCCTGCTCTATTTAACGGGGTCAATGACCACTTTCAGTTCAGTTGCTGGATAATATTTCCTGATCATTGCTGAGTTTGGTGTCTTTTTCTTCTTTTGTTGAAGTCACCTCTACTTCACCGTAGCGGTACTTTCGGAAGTCTGCCAACTGTTGCAGTCTGAATCACAGGCGCAGAGCAGGGACAGAACAGCATTGCCAGTGACAGCGAAGGTGATCCATAGATTCATACAGTGCAGAAAAGACCCTTCAGTCCATGAGTCTGCGCTGACATTATTACCACTAAAGGCATGCTAATCCCAATTTCCTGCACTTGTCCCATATCCTTGAATGTTATGATATCCAAATATTTTTTAAAGACTGTAAGGTTTCCAGCCGCCATTACCTCCCTCGGCAGTGCATCCCAGATTCCCACCACTCGCTGAGTGAAAACTTCATTTTTTTCCCCAAATCCCCTCTGAGTCTCTTGCCCCTTTCTCTAAATCTATGCTTTCTCAATTGTAGCCGTGAACATACATCTGGTTTCTCCCACGCTGCTAGCGATGGTTTTTTCCAACATTTTCAAGTTTGCTCTTCGTTGCTTAAGGGAAGGCACTGAGGTTGAGGAACTGAAGGAACATCTGATTAGATTTTGATTCTTTCTTCCCAGAGAGAAGCAGGCAATGCGAGAGTATGTCTTTGCAAGGATCACAAGCACCCCCATGTTTAAGGCACAGCAAGCGCACATATTGCTTTGTTGGTGGTATGTGTAAATTCTGAAATGCACAGCAACCCAAGGATTCCACTCCATCTCACTGTTAAACTTGTGTTTGGTTATAGTCAGATGTACACGTGGTTTTGTAGCAACAGTCATGATGCCTTTTATGGCGAGACGATGGCCTAGTGGTATTATCGCTAGACTGTTAATCTAGACACCCAGATAACGCTCTGGGGACCTGAGTTTGAATGCTGCCATGGCAGATGGTGGAATTTGAATTCAATAAATATCTGGAATTAAGAATCTAATGATGACCATAAATCCATTGCCGATTGTCAGGAAAAACCCATCTCGTTCACTGATGGCCTTTAGGGAACTGCCATCTTTACCTGGTCTGACCAATGTGTGACTCCAGACCCACAGCAAAGTGTGGTTGACACTTACCTGCCCTCTGGGCAATTAGAGATGGACAATAAATGCTGCCTAGCCAGCAACACCCTCACCTCATGAATGAATAAAGGAGAAAAAAATCTACTGTGGCTAGGTCTGCCATATGTGCTTACAGCAACGCTACAAATCAGAGGGTGTCCACTAAATGACATGGGCTATCTGCCACACAGTGGTCACCAGAGGCTGTCTCAAACTTGATCAAAACTCACTGCATACTGCACTCACATAGGTGCAGGCCTTGCCACCAGGTCTTGGGTGATGCATTGTGGAACAGGTTGATGAATTAAAGGAGGAATGGAGTCTGGAGGAGTCACCCTTCCCATTGAGGCTGGCCTCTGAGTAATTGCCTCATCTGACAGTGGAACAGGAGAACGTAAGCCCCGCCTAACCCCATCACACATCATACCTGTTAAAAGCAACGTTCTGCGGATGCTGGAGATCTGAAATACAAACAGAAAGTGCTGGAGAAACTCAGCAGGTCTGGCAACATCCCTGGAGAAAGAAACAGAGTTAGCACTTCAAGTCCAATAACATAAGAGTCATTGGACTCAAGATATTAACCCTGTTCCTGTCTCTGTCCGCAGATGCGGCGAGACCTGCTGAGTTTCTCCGGTTTTCTGTTTGTGCAGCTGTCACTAAGCAGCACTGCATTTTCTTTGGCCAAAATTCTAAAGGATAAAGGACCATGGGACGAAGTTCTAGACCAGGTCAAATCAGCTTTCTGAATGAAACTGTCCAAAATTTCATACATAAGTCAACAGATCACCCTTGTAACTTCCTTTTATACCTCCCTTCTGAGTGTTTTTGCCAGGCTTAATGCTCCTAAGTTGTGGTCCCCCTAGTGACTGTGATAGGGTTGGGTTGAAGGAAAGTATTGACTTTTAAAAGGAGAGACCATCTTGAAGGATGACCCCAAGCAGCTCTGACCCAAGAAACCTAAGCTTTAGCTTGCATTGTCCTGGCATTGGCATCTGCCATCTAGGCTGAGAGCTGGTAGTGAGGGAACTGGCAGAGTGGCAGTAGGGGCTGGATGAATGCTATGGTTTTTTTGCAGCACGTAGCCATTGTGTATGTGCCACAGCGGAAACTGAAACATCAACTATCATTTGTATGGGAATTGGATACCACTGGCTAGGTCCATTTATTGCTGTTTTCTAATTGATGGCAATTATGTCAACCACACATTGTCGTGGGCCTGAGGTCCCATGTAGGCCAGACCAGGTAAGAATGACAGGTTTCCTTCTCTAAAGGATATTAGTGAACCAGATGGGATTTTACAATTGACAATGGTTATACGGTCACCATTAGACAGGCTTTTTCTTGCCAGGCTTTTATAGAATTCAAATTTCATCATTTGCCATGATGTCCTCAGATCATTAACCCAGGGGTCTGCATTACTAGTTCATTGACTGACCATTACGCCTCTGCGTCCCCTGTGCTTGGGTGGGCAAATATTCTCATGATGTCATTCACCATGCCCTTGCGGGGAATAATGGGCCACAAGCTTTGCAAGATTTATTTTTCAAAATATTTCATTAAAATATCTTTATATACATACATAATCTTGAAGCAGATCGATGCAGCACAGTGGCACATGAACAAACAAACATTGGGGAGTTTGTCTGTATCAAACAAACAAACGAAATATTTTTCTCACTTGTACAAGATTACATTTACACATTTTGAGGCATTGGGAGAGCCTGATAACTAAATGAATTCCTATTTCACTTTAGAAAGACGTCAGACAGTGGTCTTTCCCCATTTCACCTTGGCTTTAGTGAATCCCTCAACACGTAGTCCTAAACCTTGGAATGTGCAGTCTGCAATACTCGGTCAGGGTCGACTCCTTGTTCTGGAGGACCAACAAGTTTCAGGCAGACCAAGGAGCACCTTTCACCAAGTTGATGGTCCTCCAAGCACAGTCGATGTTTGTCTTAGTATGTATCCTGGGGAACAGATCGTAGAGGAGGGTCCTGCGGTAGAGTCAACACTGGTCCTCTCCATGCTGTGTACCATTGACCACAGGCTTTCTGGCAGGTCCCCCAATGCATTACCCCTTTCATTGCACATGCTCAACCATTGTCCTTGGTACTCTGGTTCATCAAAATCATCGTCTGACTTCTCTGCAGCAGGACCCGGGGTGCCCTCATCCTCTGGCGATTCGCAATTGCTGCTACCCTTGTCCTCTGATCCAGCTGCAGGATACTTGTGCAAGTCCCATCCCTGAGCTTTGTGCAGTGTCACTGTCTGAACTAGTGGCTGTGAATGCTAGTGTTCCCTCTCTATCGTTGTCTTCCTTACCTTTCACCACTTAGTCTTCCAACAATGGCAAGTCCCTGAGGATCTGACAAGAGAAAGACACAAGGCTCGTGTTGTGTTGAGGGTCAGCGGAGAGGGAAAGGGGCAGCGAGAAGTGTGTGATTAGACCATGTGCAGCTTTTAAATCAGGGGAGATTGTGAGGCGAGGGGAAGCTGAGAAAGAGGATTCAGGGTAAGTCCATCTCTGCAAATAAATACATACAGCCAGTCCTGTCCCCTGCTTTGCAAAAGCTGTGCTCCCATTTACAGCCCCAAATTGCTCATCGAGAGAGTCGGAGCTGTGCCTGTGAGCAGCTTGCAATGAGTTTATGTGATTTACCTGCCATGGTTCAAGAGCTGGCAGTTTTGCGAATCATGAGATGCATGACTAAGTGTGAGATCGGTGTGGTCGCAAATGTGAAATATGGCAATGATTGATAGTGATTATTGATAGGTGAGTGAAGGGGGTTGGTGAACAGAGCAATCTGAGGTTAGTCATAAGATTCAGTTGTGAGAATATGAGATTTGAAGATATTTTCTCTGAATTTGAGCACTTATTTGACGACATTGAGCTCACAGCACTGCATCCAGGTCCTTCCAGCTACATTAGATATGTTGACTATGAAACCTACCTGCTCCCATAGCCTTCTCAGCCTTAATCTAGAGGGGTCTCCAAAGCCCACATGGATGGAAGCCATCTCCCCTCTTCTCCACATTTGACATTAGCACCTCCAGTGCTGGACCTGAAAATCTTGATTAGTCAGTGTTCCTCCTCCGCAAAACCACCAGTTACTTCCATCAGCTGCTCCAGCCAGAACGTATCTTCCCTACAAAGTGCAGTTTGCCTTTAAGTTGTGGATACTAGCTTTAAGTGGTGCTAGCCAGAGCACTGCACTCAAATATCATGCAAGTCAGCAGGTTGTTTGAAAGTCACATACTGCCTGCATTCAAAAGAATATGCACATCATGATCCCTACATTTGTTTCCAGGTCAAATGTTACCCCTCCTGTTTTTAAGTACAGCCCTTCATGATCTCGAGACATCTAAAAGCACCAGAGGGGCAATGAAGTGCTTCTGAAGGACAATGATATGAAATATGGACATTGTTAAAAGATTTGAAAGGTCAAACATCACATCCCAATTGCCATTCCATTGTATTTTTGGTCAGACGTATTCCAACACAGAGTGCAATGAAGCAGATAGAGCTCATTAAGTTGAGCTTTAATATATTTACAAATTCCTGACACAGCATAAAACACTCCAAAGTCATCACAATTATTAATATAACATAATGCAACAGTGACTAAACCATCAAGAACTCTTCCATATTTCCATTATATCCACATGGACTGCTATTGGCAATTTAATCAGTCTCCTATCGAATAAGTCTTTTGCTGTTGTAATACATATCCCAACTGAAATGTTAATAGATATTTTTACTTACGATGAGTGTTATATTTATAGATAGTGCTATTGGTGTGTTGTGCTCGACATTTAATTAATTTGCTACAAAATTAATGTATTCATTCCCTTGATGCTATTCAAATCAGACCAGAGGATTTTTCCAGTAATCGAGTTAATATTCCTCCGATGATCAACACCATGAAAAACAAATGATCTAATTTATGTTCATTCGCTGGTTTTCTCAAACTTTGCTGCCAGTACATTTTGTGCTCAGTCCAGTTGTATAGATATGGCTGTGCTTCAAAAGCAAAGTGCCTAAGGATGTCTTGGGCTTGTGCTTCAATGCATTAGAAATAAAAACAATTTCAAGACTTTGTTTTGCAGTGAATGCATAACTTGAAGTTACTGCAGAGTTTGAAATTAAGTTGTATAATGTGAGAATGTGTGATGTGTTCATTTGTATGAGATAACCCCGTGATTGTCTTGGGAAGAGATGAGAAGGAGAAAAGAAATAGTAGCAGCTCACTCATCCCCGGCTATTTCTGCAGATAGTGGTCACTGTCTGCAGAAGAGGCCTTGACTGTAAAGGTTGCACGCAAAATATGGTCTGCAGCTGAACGGTAAGCATTAGGGGAAATAGAGAGAAGAAGATAACACCAAGATGGAATGTGAGTTGTTCACCAATTTACTAAACTGACATGGTGCAGTTTTGGGCATTGATTTAAAATTTAGCCATACCTTAACAATTTCCAGTACTTCTGCCTTGTTGATTGTGCCGTTGCCATCCACATCATAGAGAGAGAAAGCCCACTCAAGCTTCTGTGACGTCTTTCCAGAGGAGGTGAGGTGAAGGGCGATGATGTATTCCTTAAAATCCAGGGTCCCATCACTGTTGGTGTCAAAGCTCCTGAAGACATGTTGAGCATAATCTTTGGGGTTTGCATCTGGGAAGAAGCCGGAATAGATCTTCTCAAATTGTGCCATGGTGATCAAGCCAGTTGGGCACTCCTTCAAGAATGTCTGGTACCATAAGGAGAGCTCTTCTTCTGTGTACTTGGTGTTCATTTTGAGGTCTTCCAAGATACTCTTGGATAGGGCACTACTTTTAGAGTTTCCCATTCCTACTCACACAGCCTAGAAGATGTAAAGGACTACACAAGACCTCTTCTGACTCACTAAAGACTGTACAAACTGATTGCAGAACTGTATTTATGAGAACAGATTAAGCTTTATGGATTAAAGGGATTAGTCTTTATCTCCTTGCCTGACATTCAAAGGCAGCAAAATTCTTACATACATTGCAAGCTAAATAGCTAATGGAAATAACTGACACAAAGCCTAAAATACCTTAAAATCATAATCAACATCCGTCCTTGCAGACAGTTCATTTTCTGTACAACGTTACTTTGCAGTAACGCGCGTTGTTAATCTACTAATCCATTGATTATCTGTATTCACAGAGAATGGAATTGTTGGTTATTTTTAATGTTATTGTCAGGGCGTGGATAAACTGCTAAGTTGAAATTTGTTGCTAAGTTACATATGGAAATATAGAAAATAGGAGCAGAAGTAGGCTGTTCAGTCCCTCAAAACCACTCAGCCACTCAACAAGATCGTGGTTGATCCTTTATCTCAAGCAGAAACAGGCTAAGCAACACAACAAGTTGCTGCTCCACTGAAGCTTTCTCCTATCTTTCCTCATTTAATTATATCACGTAACCTCGTATTCCCTTCTCCCTTATAAGCTTGCACAGGATTACATAAGATTCACAGAAAATATAGTTGCCCTGAGAAAAGTGTGAGTGCTCACATTGAACCACTCTATTTCTTGTGGTGATGATGTTATTCCCACAATGGATTTTGACTCAGTGGCAACGCTGAAAACAGTTGTATAAATCCAAGACAGATTGGTATGTGATTTAAAGGGGAAACTGGGATGTGACAATGTTCCATATGTCCTTTTTTATTTGTTCTTTGAATGGTGAAGCACACTCAATGGGATGAATGGCCTACTTCTGCTCATGCATCTCATTGTCTTGTGCCCTTATGATTAGTTCAAGCCTGGATATTGTCCAAGTTACTGTATGTGGGCATAAATTGCTTCAGTACTTTAGGAGTTGTGAACAACACTGCAATAAATAAGTGAGCATCCACATTTCCGTACTAATGTTAAAGGGAAAGTCATTGGTAAAACATCTAAAAATAATATCTCACGGAGACTCCTCTAGGGAAAGTCTTATGGCTGAGATAGTTGTCTTCCAACAAGCAAACTCAACTTCCTTTGTGCTAAGAATGACTACGAACAGCACAGAGTTTCAAAAACTGCCATGATGATAAGGTCAACCACTCTTACCTCGCTACTGAAATTCAGCTTTTGTGTCCATGTTAGGGCCAAAATTGAATATAATGCAGTCTATAGCTGAGTGGCTCTGGTGAAATCCAAACTGAGAAACTCAGTGGCAGAAATTACAGAGTATGCAGGAGGTACCAAACTAAATAAAAACAAGGAACTATGGATGCCGGGAATTAGGAGATACTGGAAGTTCTTCCCACAACTTCATTAAACTTCTCATTGCACATGACCTGGATTTGCTTGTTTGGATAAAAAGAATTCCATTTCAACCTGATGCAACATAATGTTTACTTGTATAGCAAGTCAATCGAAGCAAATTCGCTCAGATATTAAGAAGCAGCAGTATTTCAGTCAGACAAGAATCTAGCGTTAAATTACTGGCTTCTATTTCCACACTATTTTTGACACGCATTCCACAGTTATTTTTGTTGAAACAAGACCATATGTATCTGCTAAATGACAACCCAAAAATGGATACAAAGGGAATAAATAATCCTTAATATTAAATCAAATATTGGAGCAGTCTGACTTTACCCGTGAAGTCATTTGGCAAAAAGCATTAATCAGGGCATTCTATAGCAAAACCCATCATTATGCAGCTTGGCATTAGAAACGTGAATTGCAACAAAGAAATACATCTTTTTTAAAAAAAATCACATGAAATGTCTTTGTTGGACATATAACCCACACACTCAAAACTATAAAACTTCTATGACACTGACTGGTTTCCAGCTGGGGGTGAGTCTTTAAACAAAAAAACCAAAAGAACTGCAGGTGCTATTTATCAGGAACAAAAACAGAAGTTGCTAGAAAAGCTCAGTGGGTCTGGCAGCATCTGTGAAAAAAGCAGAGTTAATGTTTTGGGTCTGGTGACCCTTCGTCAGAACTGTAGGGGTGAGTCTTTATTGGGAGTGAGTACAGACTTCCCTCCTGCCAGCTGGGGTGCCTGCTCCCTGTTTTCTGGGCGGCAGGATGCAGGGGTTGGAAGGGATAGCCAATTGCAAGCTGTAGGTGGCTAATGGACCTTTTGAAAGATGAATTGTTGAAGGCCAACTGGAAATTCTGTGTCATCTAATGTCCCTAAAGGTCACCGGGGAACTATGGTGCTCCCTGCAAGTCACCGTCTGCTCCAGACAGTTTTAAAGGCCCTCCACATCTGCCTGACTCCAGGCACAGCCCCCTGTGTTGCTGGAAACACTTCACGATGGTGGCCCAATTAATCAGATTTTTTTTAATAGAACTTTCAAAAAGTTTGAGATGGGGCTTCCATCTTCCAATACCCTCTTTGTCACTTCCTTGAAAGACTCACTCCTCCTCCTTCTAAGCTGAATGACAACCTATTGGCCATCCAGTTTTGAGAGCCTGCTCATCATCCTATTGGGCAGCAAGGCTGCTGATTAGTCATAACTTGAACAATTTAGGGAAAATCATAGGTAAGTGACCATTCCTCACGCACTTCGGCCTCTTGACCCCCATTTGAGCCTAAAGTCGATGGGGAAATCATGCACCTTTAGTTTGATCTTTAGTTTGGTCTCTTTTGTATATATCAAACATGAAATCAAATAGATAGATCATGTAATGTCAGAATATCATTTTCAAGTGGATTGTGCCAGTAGAAGCAGAGGACGCAAATACAAAAGTAAATTCAGAACCAATATTAGCAAAAGCTCCTTTACTCAAAGGGTATTTAGTGTAAACTAACAGATAGGCAGCAACATTACAAGCATTAAAATTAGAAATTGATGTTATGATGAGAGACCTTTGAAGGATAAACCACAATTTTTTTTTCATTTTTATATCATTGGCAGAGGTAGATGAACTGCTTTAATTGAATATTAGGGACAGAATTTATTTGTTCCTTTCATACTTATACATAAGGAACATATATTTTCTTACCCTCTGAATGATTGTCCCAATTAAATAATTCCCAGCAGCAAGTTTTTTTAACAGGCTTTAAAATAAAAAAAGTTTATTTATTATCACATCCCTTGCATGTTTAAAGTGAAATATCTCACTCATTTCTCACACACTCTAATTACTCATTCACAAAGAGAATTTACAAATGAAGGGCCTGCAAATAAGTTGATGCTTTAATTGCCGTGAAGGACTTGTGGAGGATTCTCAGTAAGATGCAAGGTTTCTCGTAGTTGAACTTCCAGTTGAATAGCTCTCAGGTGAACCTGAAGGTGGATCAAGTTGAGAGGAGTCCTTCTATATTGCTGTTTGTTACCTTGGCTGCTTGGATGACATACACTGATTTTGATGCTTTCCAATGGAACTCTATCAAACATTTCTGCTCTAATATTGAAAGCAGACAATAAAAAGGCATTCTCATCCTGTGATTTGTACAAGCTCAGACACCTTTTCCAAAGAAAGGTATTGTGTTGAGTACACATACAGTGTTGATACTATACACCGTGAGATGCACCCAGCTCAGTTTGAATTAGGAAAATTGTTATAATGTAATGGAAAATAAACAGGATTAATTTACATCCATCTAACACACAATGGGTCTCAATGTATCTTTTGGCCATGATAAACCGAAAAGACAAGTTGGCTAGAATGCCTCAGATCTCTTGTTGATTTATCGTTAAACAAGGGGTTTGTGAGTCAATGTTCCCTCTAATATGTTCTTCCCTCCAGTGTGTCCTCTGAGGTCCATGAGCAGCAGTGGTTTCCAGAACCGGAAGTCTAAAGGACTTGAAGGGCCAAAAGGCCTACTCTTGCTCCTCTTTTCTATGTTTCAAAACATCCATACACTGATTGGCGCCTGCCTTGTGGCCACACGGTTTGGTGGGGGCATTGGATTGAATTCATGGATGAATGTGAATGTTCATATTTACTATGGTGTTTGCCTGAGACTCAAGTCTGTCTAGAGCAGAAACTTTCAAAAGTCATATGGTTTTCAGCAGGGGTCACTTCAAAGTCTGTTTGTGTTTAAAATTTTAACATAGCTACTGGAGAGTTTACAACAGACCAGAACGAGCGTCAACTCCACTGGTAATTCTTAAGTGCTATCAGAACACTAATAGGTCTGTGGAAGCTCAGGCACAGGTTTTCTGATTGCTTCCAACTCAACTTAGCAATGCTTTGAATTTATACAACCCCTTACTACTGACTTACTGTTGCACTGTGTTTATCTTAATACAACATAAACTTTGGCCAGCTCCACAGAATAACATTGTCAGGTTAAATTGGATTTGTTAAGACATTACTGTAAGCAATGAATGAAGAGCCAGAGGAGAAATCAGACTTTGTGCAGCACCCTACCTAAATCAGCATCATTCTCCAGCAGTCCTGTTTCAGGATTGCAAAACTGATTAAAGAAGCTTTCTCTGCTAATGATATTTGTCATTACTTCTTATTAATAAATATGCCATAAGCTGAACACTCATTGGTGGGAAAGACACAGGACCCATTGAAAGTTATCATGGTGTAATTTATGACTGGGCCCACCTATGTGATAAACGTCCATGGTTCTAACACCTTTTTGCCCCGTCAGTTCTAATTAAAGTTTTAAATATTACTGCAAATTCATCCGGTCTGATGCTGAGTGCTTCAGCAAAAAAAAAAGAGGATTTATTTAGAGCTTCAGTTGCTGTTGAAGAGACGTATCTGAGGTTCCGAAAGGAAATATGGAGTGAAAAAGACAATCAGGACACCAGTTGATGTCCTAGGCTGTCTTGTTACAATATATAGTAGCTAGAAGGAAATGGCATCAGCTTGAGCATGGTAACAGTTGTCTTGTTTGTATTACAGGTGGGAAGTGCTGCTTCATACAACATTACATAAAAAATCATACAGTCATACAGCACAGAAACAGACCATTTGGTCCAACCGGTCCATGCTGAACATAATTCCAAACTAAACTAATCCCACGTGCCTGCTCCTGGTCCTTATCCGTCCAAACCTTTCCTATTCATGTACTTGTCTAAATGTCTTTTAAATGTTGTAACTGTGCCCGTATCAACTACTCCCTCAGGAAGTTTATTCCAAGTGCAAACCACCCTGTATGTAAAAAAATTGCCCCTCATGTCACTCACATATAAAAATATGCCCCATAATCTTGAAATCCCCATTCTAGAGAAAATACACCGGCCATTAGCTTTATCGTAATGATGCTGTAGCTTCAAGAGGTCACCTTATCCTGGTTTCTTTTAAGAGCAAAAGGTTACGAGCTGGCTGCTAGAGACCACTTGAATAAACATCTTGGGAGGCCTTTTTTTTGATGCAGCCTGAATAGGTGTAGCCAGCTCTCACAGATTAGGATTTCTGGAAAGACAAAGAAAATATTTTCAAAATTAAGTTATAATGGAAGATATTTTCTGGAACTACAATTATTCCCCTCATGCCGTTCAATGTTTTAAAGTCGCAATTCCCCTCCCATTTTTATTTTGCACTGGTAATGAAATATATTACATTTTGAGTTTCAGATCAATATGAAACAGATGGGATACAATTAGTGCAGGAAGAATTAAAAGGAAACATAATGGTGTCTGAGGTAGGGTCAGTCAACCCAAAACATCATTCAACCAAACAGTAACTCTGATTTCTCTCTACAGACCTGCTGAACTTTTCCAGCTATTTCTATTTTTGTTCATAATAATTTCGGTATGTACTTGAATATCAGAGTATCAAGCTTTTGAATATCCAGGCAAGTCTGTTCTAGTTTAAAAGCAAGACACTGCAGCTGTTAAAAAAACACTGATTTGCAAACAGTAAAAACTGGAAATACTCAGCAGTTCAAGCAGCATCAATGCAAAGGAAAATTTAAAATTATAGGTTGACACGGACTGATGTCATTGACCAAAATCTCAACTCTGTTTCTCTCATCTCAGATGCTGTCAAACCTTATTATTACTCCACTGCTCTCCTAATCACTTTACGCGCTTCAACTTATTCAAAATTCTTGTACCAAATCTCGTACACCCATCAGTCTGTGCTCACTGACCTGCATTGGCTTCAGGTCTACCCAACCGCTCAAATTTAAAATTATAATCCTTGTGACCCTGCCTATCCTTACCACATAATTTCTTCCAGCCTTACAACCCCATCTGCCAAACCCCCATCTTCCATTGGACTCTCCATCACTCGTACTCAGGCATCTCTTGCTTTCACCCTTCCCCTCTTTCTGCCATTGGTTGCCATACCCTCAGCTGTATAGACTCTATGCTCTGAAATGCCTTAAACAAACTCCAACACCTCATCTCCTCCTTCATGTCATAGCCTAAAACTGACCTTTCTCACCAAGCTTGAATCTCCCCCTTCCTAATCCCTCTTTACTTAACACGATGCTGATTTTTCCTTATGCCTCTTTGGCTAAGCATCTTTGGCACATCTCCCCACTTATAAAAGTGCTTTACAAATGCGAGTCATCGTTGCTATTTCTTAAATTACAGAAAGTGCATTAAGAAATGACGTCACTGTCCCATAGCTTTGCTAGTGTTGAGGCTAATCTGTTGTCTCCAATCTGTCAATGTAATTAGACTCTTAGGTAAGATATGCTGAGTTATTTATCTTCCCTGCATTCACTAATCCATCAAACTAATTGCTGGTCAAGAACCAGACAAAGTCCATTTTGCTGAATAACATTATTAACAGGAACTCTATATTTGGGGCAGGCTGAAATCACCATTTAAGAAAAGCCTTACTAGGATGGTCCCATTAACAATCACCAAATTGAATGACTGGGGATTTTACCTTTAAAATAAACAAAGTGAGGTGTTGTCGATAGGGGTCTTTAAGATTGTAATAGGATTTCATAGGGTCGGCACAGAAAATGCCTCTATTTGTCTGAAAGTTCAAAATCACAGACCAGAAATATGAGTTTGTCACTTATGAATTCAATGAAAGAATCACTTTTAAAGAAGGATAACAGATGTCTTGGAGTATATGTGCTTACTCTATAGCGCAGTACTGATCTGCAGCATAGCACTTTTATTTGTTATTTATATAAATGATTTTGATGGGAATATAGGAGGCCTAGTTACCAAGTTTGCAGATGACAGCAAATTTGGTGGTACAGTGGACAGTGAGGAAGGTTATCTAAGATTACAAAGAGATCTTGATCAGTTGGGTTAATGGACTGAGGAGTGGCAGATGGGGTTTAATTTGGATAAATGTGAAGTAATGCAATTTGGTAATGCACCAAAGACAGGACTTATAGAATTAATGGAAGAGCCCTGGGTAGTTTTGTTGAACAGAGAGAATCAGGAATTCAGGAATGTATATAATTCTTTGAAATTTGCATCACAGGTAGCGAGATGGTTAAGGAGGTGTTCAGCATGCTTGCCTTCACTGCACAGACCTTTGGATGTCAGAGTTGGGACGTCACATTGAGGCCTCTTCTGGAATACTGTTTGAACTTCTGGTTGCCCTGTTATAGGAAAGATATTATTAAACTGGAGAGGGTTCAGAAAAGATTTACAAGGATGTTGCCGGGAATGGAGTATTTGAGATACAAAAATAGACTGGAAAGACTGGGACTTTTTTCACTGCAGCATAGGAGGTTGAGGGGCGACCTTATAGAGGTTTATAAAACCATGACGGGTACAGATAAGGTAAATGACGAGGGTCTTTTCCCCAGGGTGGTGAATTCAAAACTAAGGGGCATATTTTTAAGGTGGGATGTGAAAGATTTAAAAAGGACATGAGCAGCAATTCTTTTAGAGAGAGAGTGTTTCGGGTGTGGAATGGACAGCCGGAGGAAGTGATGGTGCAGATATAGTTATAATGTTTGAAAGACATTTGGATAAGTTCACGAATAGGAAAGGTTTAAAGGGACATGGGACACGTGTAGGCAGGTGGGACTAGTTTAGTTTGGGATTATGGTCAGCGTGGACTGATTGAGCAAAAGGGTCTGTTTCTGTGCTGTATGACTCTATAACTCAGTCATCTTGTTTATTAAAATTGTAAGTCTGTGCCTGGACCTACCAAGATTAGTTGCTTGTCCTGATTAACTCTCCTCAACATCAGCTAGAGGGTGCCAGACTCAAGGACACGTAATCAGGTCCGTTAAATCCAACTTCCACCCCCCCCACACACAAAGGAAGGAGGCTGGTTGAGAATTTTACTCTCTTCCTGATACTCTAAATTTCAATTAGTTTTTCTTAAGCTAGATTGGAATTTTCTCAAATATTTTAAGAACCTGGGTGAAATTCCTCAGTAAGTATCCCCCCAAACATGAATAAAAGCAAAATACAGTGGATGCCGGAAATTGAAACAAACACAGAGATTGCTGGAGAAACTCAGCAGGTCTGGCATCATCTGTGACGAGACAAACAGTTTAGCATTTCCAGTCCAGTATGACCCTTCTTCAGAACTGAGGGAGTTCCTGCTTCTTATTTGCATTTGTGTATGCATATATACAATCTTTCAATTTTGTTCCATAATTTATTACATCATTCATCTCACAGCAATCATTATATACATAAATATATGTTGCTGAATTTTGCTGAAATTTCTCAGCAATGAGTCTATAAGAATATGTATTGTTATAGCCAAGGATTTCCTACTGACATAGTGAACTTTTAATTACATCACATGTATTTGGAACAAGAGAACATACAAGCCAGATAACTGAGGATGTAAATTTTGAACAATATAATTCAGTAACTGTTCGCAAGGCCTGAATGGATTAGGCCCAGCCTCAAGGGAGATTCTGAAATGTCATTGTCTAGTAGCAGTCAACGGGGCTGTTAAAGGGAGAAATGGATTGCAAACTGAACTGTAATTTCCTGTGAGTTATTGCAATCTGTGAACATGATGAGAGAAAAGAGAGCAGTCTGGATGAGAGATATATTATATTTTTGTCTTTCAGGAATGCATAAGGAGGAATTTAAAATCAGTTCCAACCCTGGTCTATATGCTAGTGGGTGACTGAGCAAATCACTGAGCAAATTACCTGTGATACATGTAAAAACTGTCTCTCTCTCTCCCTCAGTCCAACTCGCCATGCAGGAAGCCAAAAATCAAGTGAAAGTCCAGTTGAAAGGAAACAGGACAAATGCCTTTCCAGATGACTTCCGAGCCTCTCAAAATCAACTGCTTGCCTCCCAACACTAGTATCACCTAAACTAGTAACCACAACATTTCAGTTTCAACCCTTCACAAACAATCCACAGCCTGATCTGTAATTCTTTTTACATGTTCTTACTTCTAATGTGTACATGTTTTGCATTATGATTTCTTCTCATGTTCAGTAATTAATAAATTCACACTTTTGTTAATGCAAGAAAGCCTAGTTAAATTGGCTCTTTTTAAAAGATAAAATCGGTTGCTGTTGGAGAAGGCCTCTGCAAAGGAAGGGATCCTTATTAAATTAACTTTGTTGCAGCGAGCTGATAGTTCGGGTTAATAAGGATGGGCAGCCAGTTCATTCTGCCTCACTCATGAACTTCACATTTTGGAGCAACCCATCTGAAATCTACCTGGAAGCTGTCATGATGTTACATTCATACTGTGCACAAAGGAAGATGGTTGTGGTTGTTGCATGTCAGTCACCTCAGCCCCAGAACATCACTGCAAGAGTTCCTCAGAATAATGTCCTTGGCTATCCATCGTCAGCTGCTTCATCAACAAGCTTCACTCAGAATTCGGATGTTCAGTGGTATTACATAATGTTTAACACCTTCCATGGTTTTTCAGACATTGAAGCAGTGTGTGTCCATATTCAACAAGATCTGAACAATGTCCAGGGTTTGGCTGCAAAGTGGCAAGTAACATTCTGTCAACCCAAGTGCCAGGCACTGACCATCTCTGACGGGAGAGAATCTAACAGTTTCCCTTTGATGTTCAATGACATTATCATTGCTAAATCCCCTTTATCAACATCATGGTGGTTACCATTGACCAGAACATGAACTGAACAGGTCAGATGAATATTGAGACTACTCGAGCAGGTCTGATGCTAAGAACTTTAAGATCAGATGAAATCAGTGCTAAGGTAGGCCTATCAATCCTGCAAGGATGCTCCATCATTCAATTACATCATGACTGACTTTTTATGATTCAAATTCCACTTTCTCATTTACCCCTGAATACCCTCGATTCTCTAGCCTAACAAGAGCCTGCAAGTTACTCAAACAATGAACTTCAGTAAATCATTTAGAAATGATCATCCTTTGTCAAAACCATTCCAATTCTTCCTGAGTTTATCTCAGTGTGAAGCTATAATTTCTTTAATGATTGTTTCTAACAACTTCCCCAAACAGACACCAAGCTAACCGACTGATATTTCCCCATAGTCTGCCTCCATCCCTTCTACATTTATTACCATCCAGTCTGATGGAAGCTTTCCAGAAACAAAAAAATTTTGGAAAATTAATGCCAATCCATGAACTACCTCATTAGTCACTTCATTTATGAGCCTAAGATAAAATCCATCAAGGCCCAGAGACATCTCATCCCACAGTTCCATCGGTTTGCTTAGTACCTTTCCCTTATCGTTGTGACTGTGCTAATTTCCTTCTTCCCTTCCATCTCCTAATTTATAGTTATCACTGTAATGTTTTTGCAACCTTTATAGTGAAGACAGAAGCAAAATGTTTATTCGTTGTATCTGCCATTTCCTTACTGTTTAATATTAACTCCCATCCTCACTCTCGAGAGGAGCAAAATTCACTCGACTTAACTCTTTTATTTTTTTTATATGCCTGAAGAAACTCCAATTATTCATGTTTACATTCCTTGCTAGCTTTGTCTCATATTTTAAGTTCTTCCTCTTGATTAACTTTTCAGTCATTCTCTGCCATTCCTTATATTTTGACTGATTATTTCACCTGCTACTCATTTTTGTGCAGTTATACACTTTTAACTTCAGTTTGATGCTTTCCTTATTTTCTTTCATTAACTATGTATGGTGGATCTTCTCTTTGGAATTTTTCTTTACAGTAGGAATGAACTTATTTTGAGTATTCTGAAATATATTCTTAAGGGTCTGCCACTGTATTTCCATGGATGTATTCTTATTCTAGTATCCCAGTTCACTTCAGTTTACATACTGGCTGAGGTGTGTTTATAAATTAGGAGGTGAAAGCGACCAGCAGAGGGCTACGACGATGCTGATTGGTGGTTGGGGTGAAGATTTGCATTGGCGCAGTCACCACTATCAAACAGTGGTTTGTGGAGGGAGTGTTGTCAAGGGACAGTTAAACCCAGAATGTTACTTCTATGCTTCCCCCTGTAACAAAAAAAAAGTCACTGTGAGGGCCACAAGCAGGGAAGGTGAGTGGTCTTGCCCACTGTTGGTTCTGCTGCAGAAGGAAGGGGTTAAAAAGTGTGCCAGGGCAATAATAATAGGGGACTCAATTGTAATGGAAATAGACAGGTGCTTCTGTGGCCACAAATTAGACTCCAAGATGGTATGTTGTCTCCCTGGTGCCGGGGTCTAGGATGTCTCGGAGCGGGTACAGAACAGTCTGGAGGGGGAGGATGAACAACTAGTGGTCGTGGTACAAATTGGTACAAATGACATAGGTGAGAAAAGGGATGAGGTCCTAAAGGCAGAATACAGGGAGCGAGGAAGAAAATTAAGAAATCAGACTTCAAAAGTAGTGAGCTCACGATTACTACCGGTGCCACATGCTAGACAGTGTAGAAATGACAGATATATTGGATGAATACTTTGCTGAAAAGATGGCGTCAGGGGAAGGGTTTCAGATTCCTGGGGCATTGGGACCAATTCTGGAAGAGGTGCGACCTGTACAAATTGGATGGGTTACATGTGGGCAGGATTTGGACTGATGTCCAAGGGGCAGTGCTTGCTAGAGTAATTGGGGAGGGTTTAAACGAATATGCCAGGGGGATGAGAACCTATGTAAGGAGTCAGAGAAGGAGGAAGCAAGGAAAAAAGCAACACATAGAAAAGGGAATAAGAAAAGTGAGAGGCAGAGAAACCAAGGACAAAATTCAAACAGGGCTATTGAAAAAAATAAGACTGAGACAAACAATGTTAAAAAGACAAGCTTAAAGGCTTGTGCGCAGAGCATTTGCAATAAAGTGGATGAACTAATCGTGCAGATAAATGTAGACGGGTCGATATATTGGGATTACGGAGATATGGCTGCAGGGTGACAAGGGATGGGAACTGAATGTCCCAGGGTATTCAGTATTTAGGAAGGACAGGTGAAAAGGATTAGGTGGCAGAGTTGCATTGCTGGTTAAAGCGGAAATTTACACAATAGTGAGAAAGGACATTAGCTCAGACAATGTAGAGTCGGTATGGGTAGAGTTGAGAAATACCAAGGGGCAAAAACACATTAGTTGGTGTCATATATAGACCCCCAAACAGCAGTGGTGATATTTGGAATGGCACTAAACAGGAAATTAGAGATGCATGTGATAAGGGAATATCAGTGATCATGGCTGATTTTAACCTGCACATAGATTGGGCAAATCAAATTAGCCACAATGTCATAGAGGAGGAATTCCTGGAGTGTATACAAGATGGTTTTCTTCACCAGTGTGAGGACGAAACAACTAGAGAACTGCTATCTTAGACTGGGTGCTGTGAAATGGGAAGGGAATCATTGACAATCTAGCTGTGCAAGACCCCTTGGGGATGAGTGACCATAACTTAAAGAATTCTTTATCAAGATGGAGAGTGAGGAAGTTGATTCAGAGACAAGATTGCTGAATCTTAATAAAGGAAACTATGAAGATATGAGGCATGAGTTGGCCTTGATAGACTGGGGAGAGTTACTTAAAGGGATGACAGTGGATAGGCAATGGCAAACATGGGGGAACGCATGGGGGAACTGCAACAAAATGTTTATTCCTGTCTGTCACAAAAGCAAAAATGGGTAAGAGGGCCAATCCATAGCTTACAAAGGCAATTGGAGATAGTATCCGAACTAAGTAAGAAGCATAACAGATTGGCCAAGAAAAGTAATATATGAGGATTGGGAACTGTTTAGAATTTAGCAAAGAAGAACCAAAGGATTGATTAAGAAGGAGAAAATACAGTACGAAAGTAAGCTTGCAGGGAACATAAAGACTTACACTAAGAGTTTCCGTAGGTACATGAAGAGAAAGAGATTGCTGGAGACAAATATAGGTCCCCTAGAGACAGAAATGGGGAAATGTAAAATAGGGGACAAAGAAATGGCTGAGGAACTGTATACATACTTTGGTTCTGTCTTCACAAAACAAGACATAAATCAGAAAACAGAAATGTTGGAGAGTGCAAGATTTACTGAGAGGGAAAAATTGAGGGAGATCAATATTAATAGAGAAAAGGCGCTGGGAAAATTGATGGTATTGAAGGTGGATAAATCCCCAGGGCCTGATAATGTACATCCCAGAGCACTTAAGGAAGTGTCTCTAGAAATAGTGGATGCATTGGTGGTCATCTTCAAGGATTCTATAGACCCTGGAACAGTCCCTGCAGATTGGAGGGTAGCTATTGTCACTCCAATATACAAAAAGGGAGGTAGAGAGAAAACAGGAAATTATAGAGCAGTAAGCCTAACATTGGTACTGGGGAAAATTCTTGAATCCATTATCAAGGATTTTACAGCAGAGCATTTAGAAAGCAGTGACAGGATCAGACAGAGCCAGCATGGATTTATGAAGGACAAATCTGTTGGAATTCTATGAAGATGTAACTAGTAGAGTTGACAAGGGGGAGCTAGTCGATGTTATATATTTGGACTTTCAGAAAACATTTGACAAGTCTCCACATATGAGATTATTGTGCAAGATTAAAGCGCATGGGTTTGGAGGCAGTGTATTGAGATGGATAGAGAACTGGTTGGCAGAGAGGAAACAAACGGTGGGAATTAATGGGTCCTTTTCAAATTGTCAGGCAGGAACTAGTCAGGTGCTATAGGGATTGGTGCTGGCATCACAGCTATTCACAATATATATTAATGATTTGGATGAGGGAACAGAAGCAAAAGCAAAAACAAGGCTGCAGATCACTACCTGAATGGCTGGAAATTGGGAGAGGGGACTGTGCAGTGGGACCTGGGTGCCCTTGTACACCAGTTGCTGAAGGTAAGCAATGCAGGTGCAGCAGGTGGCAAAGAAGGAAATGGGATTGTGAGAGGTTTCGAGTACAGGAGCAGGGATGTGTTGTTGCAGTTATACAGGGCCTTGGTGAGGCCACATCTAGAATATTGTGCACAATTTTGATCTCCTTTTCTGAGGAGGGATGCTGTTGCTCTAGAGGGAGTGTGGCGGAGGTTTACCAGGCCGATTCCGGGGATGGTGGGTCATACGTATGAGGAGAGATTGACTAGGTTGGGATTGTTTTTGCTAGAGTTCAGACGAATGAGGGGGATCTCATAGAGACTTATAAAATTCTAACAGGACTGGACAGGGTAGATGCAGGGAGGATGTTCCTGACGGTGGGTGTGTCCAGAACCAGGGGTCACAGTCTGAGGATTCGGAGTAGATGATTTAGGATGGAGATGAGGAGACATTTCTTCACCCAAAGTGTAGTGAGCCTGTGAAATTCATTACTACAGGAAGTAGTTGATGCTAAAACATTGAATGTATTCAAGGGGCAGCTAGATACAGCACTTGGGGTGAATGGGATGAAAGGTTATGGGGAGAAGCAGGATTAGGCTATTGAGTTGGACAATCAGCCATGTTTGAGATGAATGGAGGAGCAGGCTCAAAGGGGGCAGGGCCTCCCCCTGCTCATATCTTCTATGTTTCTACATTTCTATGTTTATTTAGATTTAAAATATTTGTCTTAGCTCCAATCTTCTCCTTGTCAAACTGGATGTAAAATTCAATCATATCGTGGATGTTGCTACCCAGGAATACCTTGACTTTGAGGTCACTCATTAATCAAGTCTAATCTAACCTGTTCTCTGATAGTTTCTTACAGCTTTAAAATCAATCTTGAAAGCATCCTATGAACTCTTCATCCAGGCTACTACGGCTAATCTGATTTTTCACATTTATAAGAAGATTAAAGCCACTCATGATTATTGCTGCCATTTTCTCATAGGCACCCAATATTTTTTCTGACATATTTTGTCCCACCTTGTGGTTACGTTGAGGCACACCCTTGAGGCATAGGGTACATTGATTGGGAGAAGTGGGTTTCAGTGTGTGGACCACTGACACCAACCCTGGGGAGGTTGAAGGCTGTACTACTCGGACAGTCTGTACCTAAACAAAATAGTGAGGGCAAGGGATCAAATGTGGAAAGATGCGGGATATCAAAGAGTAGGGATAAACTCTGTAGGAACATGGTAATATGGGAAATAGGGCCAGAGAATAGTAGGAAAGGGCAGAGAGAATATAAACTTCTGGTCTCCCTGCTATAGGAAAGATGTTGTGAAACTTGAAAGTGTTCAGAAAAGATTTACAAGGATGTTGCCAGGGTTGGAGGGTTTCAGCTATAGGGTGAGGCTGAATAGTCTGGAGCTATTTTCCCTGGTGCGTCAGCGGCTGAGGGGTGACCTTACAGAAGTTTATAAAATCATGAGGGGCATGGATAAGGTCTTTTTCCAAGGGTAGGGGAGTCCAGAACTAGGGGCGTAGGTTTAAGGTGAGAGGGTAAAGGTTTAAGGGGACCTAAGGGGTAACTTTTTACAAACTTATTTTACATCCTGATTTCCTGAACCAAATTCATCTTGAACGATTGTACAAATGCCACCCTTGATTAACAGTGCTACAAATCCACCTTTAATTAGCTTCCTGTTTTTCCTGACTGTCACATACCTCTCAATATTCAAGACCTAATCCTTGTCATCCTGAAGCCATGCTTCCATAATTATATTCCGATCATACTTATCTACTTCTGTCTGTGCCGTCAATTCATCTACTTTGTTCTGAATAGTACACACATCAGGCTTTTCTTTTGTTATCTTTGTAATGTCTAGTCTTGAAGGTTGCTGTCTTCCCAGGTAGAATGATTGATTTATTGTCATGTGTACCAAAATACAGTGAAAAGCTTTGTTTACGAGTGGTACGGGCAAATCACAGCACGCAAAGGATGTACAGATCAAAAAGACTTAGAGGCATACAGGTTACACTGCAGGTTACATTATTTGAAGCTAGAGTCCATTCAACAGTCTGATAATGGTCAGAAAAAAGCTGTTCCTGAACCTGCTCGTGCATGCGTTCAGCCTTCTGTAACATTTTTCAGTTAATTAAAGGGTCATAGATTCATACAGATGTACAGCAGAGAAACAGATCTTTGGTCCAACTCATCCATGCTGACCAGATAAAGTAATCTAGTCCCAATTTCCAGCATTTGGCCCATATCCCTCTAAACCTTTCCTATTCATATACCCAATGAAATGCTTTTGAAATGTTTATAGTTCCACCACTTCCTCTGGCAGATTGTTCCCTTAAATCTTTCCCCTCTCACCTTAAACCTATGCCCTCTAGTTTTGGACTCCCTACGCTGGGGAAAAGGCCTTGGCTATTTACCCTATCCATGCCCCTCATGATTTTATCAACATCTGTAAGGTCACCCCTCAGCCTCCTATGCACCCAGGAAAACAGGCCCAGACAATTCAGTCTCTTCCTATAGCTGCAACTCTCTAACCCTGGCAACATCCTTGTAAATCTTTTCTGAACCCTTTCAAATTCACAACATCTTTCCTATAGCGGAGAGACCGAAGTCTTTAAGAAATCTTTATTCAATCTTACCCTACCTGCTATTCTCTGACCCTCATCTCCCATATTACCATGTTCTGACATAGTTCACCCCTATTCTTTGACATACCGCATCTTTCCATGTTTGATCCCTGGCCCTCACTATTTTGTTCAGGTGTAGACTGAATGGTACAGCCCTCAAGCTCCCCGGGATTGGTGTTAGTGGTCCACACACTGAAACCCACTTCTCCCAATCAATCTTTGAGCCACCTATTCCTCTCTCTAATTTTATGTACCCTATACCTATTGGCACGTGGCTCAGGTAATAATCCAGCAATTATAAACTTTGTGGTTTTGCTCTTTAATTTAGTGCCTAGCTCCTCATACTCCCTGTTCATAATCTCCCAGTTCTAACTATCCTATTGGTACCTCCATGAACTACGACCGCTGTATAGAGCGAAGGTAGGTAGGCACTACTGAATTTATCTATGAGTTTCAAGTCTTTTTTTTTCCTTCACAAGATTTGTTACAGAAGATGCCACTGAGGAAAATGCAATTATGTTTACAAAGGTAGTCACATGTCATCTGATGAAATGTCATGTATCAAACTAAATTTGACAAACGTCTGTCATCAAATGCTCCTGCTCCTATGATGCTGCTTGACCTGCTGTGTTCATCCAGCCCCATGCTTGTTATCTCGGATTCTCCAGCATCTGCAGTACCTTTTATCGCTGTCATCAAATGTGTTACATATTTTTCCAAATTAGATATAAATGAGAAAATAACTTAAAAGTAAAAACAAAGTATTTACACTTTCCCTAAATTGTATTAATTTCTATTTTCAAAGCCGCCTTGTGATATAGAGAAGCAACAGCAACGTGAAGATATTGAATGCAAAAGTGCAGCTGCGTGGATGTTTGGGGTTTGGAAAGATGTAATGATCAGGCGGAAGTGAGTTGGACGTCGGGTGACTGGTGCGCTGTGCGTGCCTTCCAACCTGCCGCATTGAGGCTGTTCTTAATTGGAGATCAGATTGTTGCTGCACTCATGGAAGTGGGAGAGAAGCCACTGAAACCGACCAGGACGGCGCTGGTGACAAGAGTGGAAAGCTTCAACGCTGCTCATCGCCTCCATAGGTAAATAAAATAAAAACTGGCACCATCCCATGTAGACGTTGTAAGTTTCGCTTTCACTGAGAGCAAGAACATAACGTGGAAGTTTCAACAGTGAAACGTACTCAGGAAATACGCCCCGGTCTGACTATTGTGGTGTAATTGTACATGGGTTTATCGGTTTTATTTACATTGTCCCACACAGAAACTGTCTTTGCACAGGGTCTCCCGCGTAGGGAGTTTGTCCTGGTTCTTTGCTGCTTTCAATTCCGTAACAGCGTGTGAAATTGACCTTTCACAATCTTCCTGAGGTCAGAGGTAAATGCTGGGTCTAAGACAGTTCCCCCCCCCGCCCCCAGAACCTCAGCTGTAACAGGTCCTCTTTAATTCGGCGTAACCCATTCCCGGAATCATTGCATCCTGTTTGGTAACGGGCGAGCTGTGTTGTAGGAGACCTGGATTTAATCAGTGATGTGGATTGGGTCAGTACTGTAAGCCTCACGTCCGTACATCCAGGCAGGCCTGTAGTTCTTATGAGAGACTCACATCTACCACCCCCCCCCCCACCACACGCAAAGGTCCACCCACCTCTGTGACAAGGCAACTGTGTCGGTGACCCCTCCTCATCCACTCGGCACACAGGCAAATCCACTTATTTACATCCGATTTGTTCACTCAGCCACTTTAAGACGTGGTCTTTCCGTGAAAAAATCTTTAAGGCGAATCTCTCAACAGCAGCCTGCAGCAATAACACCGCATTCCTGACATAGCCAAACATCATCGACCAGTTTACACGGCGTGTTATTAACCAGATATTTGACCCTGAGCCACCTGAGGAGATAATAGGGCAGGTAATCAAAAGTTTGCTCAAATAGCTTTGTTTCATGGAGATTTAGAGGAGAGAGAAAGATAGTGAGATGAAGAGGTTTAGAGGATTCTAGTGTTTGATGCTTAGACTAGGGGGTCAAAATCTAACAAGATATGCCCATTTATATCGCTATTTTGAAGAAATATACTTTATTCATGAAATATAAAAATAAACAAATTTACAGACCTACCTGGTCATACTATCCGCTCCGGATTACCCAGGGGGTACGTACGCCAACTAAAGGAAAAGAACAACAAAAACAAAAGAAAAAAACCTCCCGGTTGGCCCCCTGACCAGTTGGAGGGGGTCCCAGCTGGACCCAGTTACTGAAAGGGCCCCTGTTATATTCCGGCCGAAGGGTCTTACACGGTGGTCTTTCCCCATCGCGCCTTGGCGGTGGCCGCCCCAAGCTTTAGCAATTCCCTCAGCACGTAGTCCTGGACCTTGGAGTGCGCCAGTCTACAACATTCGGTTGGGGTTAATTCTTTCAGCTGGAAGACCAGCAAGTTGCGGACAGACCAAAGAGTGTCTTTCACCGCATTGATGGTCTTCCAGGCGCAGTTGATATTGGTCTCGGTGTGCGTCCTGGGAAACAGCCCGTAGAGCACGGAGTCCCGTGTCACGGAGCTGCTCGGGACGAACCTCGACACTTACCACTGCATTCCCCTCCAGACCTCCTGCGCGTAGGCGCACTCCAAAAGGAGGTGATTGACAGTCTCGTTTCCCCCCCCCCCCCAGCAGCCGCCTCGAGGGCAGCATGCGGTGGCGCAGAGAGTCCGGGCGTGCATAAATGATCTCATTGGTAGGGCCCCTCTCACCACCAGCCAAGCGATGTCCTGGTGCTTGTTAGAAAGCTCTGGTGATGAGGCATTCTGCCAAACGACTTTGGCAGTCTGCATGGGGAACCACCCGACAGGATCCACCCTCTCCTTTTCCCTAAGGGTCTCAAGGATACTATGTGCTGACCACTGCCTGACGGCCTTGTGGTCAAAGGTGTTTCCCTTCAAAAATTTCTCCACGAAGGATAGGTGGTACGAAACGGTCCAACTACTCGGACGTTCCGCGGCAGCGAGGCCAAGCCCATCCTTCGCAACACCGGGGACAAGTAGAACCTCAGTAAGTAGTGACACTTGGTGTTTGCATACTGAGGATGTACGCACAGCTTGATGCAGTCACACACAAAGGTAGCCATCAGGGTGAGGGCGGCATTCGGCACGTCCTTCCCCCCCCCCAATCCCCCCCATTCTCCAGGTCTTTGTACATGGTGTCCCTGCGGACCCGGTCCATCCTCGACCCCCCAAATGAAGTGGAAGATGGCCCGAGTGACCGCAGCGACGCAGGTCTGGGGGATAGGCCAGGCCTGTGCCACGTACAACAGTACCGAAAGCCCCTCACACCTGATGACCAGGTTTTTGCCCACGATGGAGAGAGACTGGAGCGCCCACCTGCCCAGCTTCTGCCTCAGTTTGGAGATATGCTCCTCCCAAGTCTTGGCGCACGCCCCAGCTCCTCCAAACCAAACACCCAGCACCTTCAGGTAGTCAGTCCTGCCGGTGAAGGGGATGAAGGAGCGGTCGTCCCAGTTCCCGAAGAACATGACCTCGCTCTCTTATATCTTAAATCGCTGTGAATTAATTATTCTAACTTGGACTGCCTTGGCTCAATAAGGATCTGCAGTCTAAAGATGTGCAGGTTAGGTGGATTGGCCATGCTAATTTACTCATAGTGCCCAGGATGTGCAGGCTAGTTGGATTAGCCATGGGGAATAGGGATAGGGTATGGGGTTGGTCAGGGTGGGATGATCTTCGGAGGGCTGGAGTGGACTCGATAGGCCATATGGCCAGCTTCCAAACAGCAGGGATTCTGTGATTCTAATTCAGGCAATATGTTTGTCTGGTTCACATCGGTCCATATAGAGGATTCACCATTTCAGATTGCAGTCATTGCAAATTCCTGTGCAATTTCCCACTGTAGGTTTGTGGGCAAGTGTAAAGGTAGCAAACAAGCTCAGCCTTTTTGTTTAATATCTAGAGTATTGTGTTATGAATGAGTATTGTTCTGCCACTTGCTGGAACCGTGATTAATCTTACCAGCCTTCTTGTGGCTTTATAAATTCTAAACTCTCTGAAACCTCTAATCATTTACAGATTAGTAATTGTCCCATAATGAAGTTTGAAATCTGTCTAGTTCTTAAACTCTTGAAAAGAAGGCTTTGTTTCAGTTATGGATGGTTAAACTCAAGTAGCTTTGCTGATGTTGCAAAGAAAGGTTGCAGGACAGAGGACACATCTAAAGCCAACAAGCCGGGATATCCAGGGGTTTTGCGATCAATTTATCATGTGGCCAAGCAAATATTTGTGTCCATTATGGTGATGACAGTAATGTTTATATGGGCATGATGTGTGAGGGGAGCTTGGTTTGCTTTGAGGAGACTGCTGGCTAATTCTTGGCTGCTTAATGAAGTAATAATGAAGCAGGAGAAAAAGGGTAATTGGACCAGGAGCTTCTGAATGACAGACTGGGACACAGAGGTTTGCGAAGTACAAGGGGGCAGTGCATTTGAAAATACACTGAAAGTCCTGCTACAACATATTCAAAGGGTTTGTAATCTCAAAACAGCTGTCTTTCTTAGCTGGTGGTTCATGCTTGGGTTGGTTGCAACTACACTACAGCCCAATATTTTCTTTAATTCATTCATGGGATGAGGGCATCACTGGCTGGGCCATCATTTATTGCCCTATCCCTACTTGTCCAGAGGGCAGTTATGAATCAGACATGTCGCTATAGGTCTGAAGCCGCATGTAGGCCAGACCAGGTAAGGATGGAAGTTTCTTTCTTTCTCATGAGTAAACCAGATTGATTTATCCAACAATTGACAATGGCTTCATGGTCATCATTAGACTCTTAATTCCAGATTTTATTGAATATAAATTCCACCATCTGCCATGGTGGGATTTGAAACCAGGACCCCAGAACATTTCCTGCATCTCTGGATTAACAGTCCAGCAATAATACCACTAGACCGCTGCCTCCCAGTATTCAGTCCTCACGCTCCAATTTTTTTCAAAAATATACTGCATGGGATGTGGGCAGTGGCTTGTTTGGTCATTTTCAGATATCAGTTGAAAGTGAATTGGAGTATTTTGGAGTCATGTGTAGGCCCAGCCAAATAACAATGGCAGATTTCCTTCCCTGAAAGACGCCAGTGAGGTAGGTGGGTATTTACAACAACAGACAATGTTTGCCATTTGACTTCTTTATTGTAATTTATTTTTCTTTATTGAATTCAAATTTCCACCATCTGCTGTGACACAATTGTCTCCTATGTCCCCAGAGCAATAGCCTGGCGTTCTGGACTACCACTCCAGTGACATTACTACTGTGTCACCACCTCCCCAAATAAATAAAGCGTTAAAGTGAACTCCATAATTAAATATCTGCGTTTAATATTTTTTTAAAAGATGATGGCTGTGTTCACAGTAGGTAGCTTGTTGTATCATTTGTTGAATTAAACTCTTGAGGGTCAAGACTGGATTATACAGAGTATCGTGGTATAATGGATTGTTATAATGGGGTATCAATGTGGTAATTTCAAAAGCAGATACGTCAGCCTGTGAAAGAGGCCGGTATATTTGATCACCTTGCCCTTTTTCTCTGTGAATAAATCAAAATTGAGCCTAGTCATTGAAAATTTGAATTTTGAACTGTACTCTTATTGGCTGCCTGTGAAATGAAGCAACCTAATTTTTCACAATCCTTTCGTCTCACCAAAGGTTTCAATCCACTTTCAAACACAAAGGCGTATGTGATGAGAAGTGGAAAAGACACCATGTGCAATCTTATAACATAATGAGATCTGATTGTACCACCCATTGGAACAGGCATGGGCCATTCAGCCCGTTTGAGCTCATTCCACCATTCAATAAGATCATGGCTGATCTGTGGTTGAATTCCATATGTCTGCCTTTGGCTCATATCCCTCTAATACCATTTCTTAACAAAAATTTATCTATCTCCGATTTTAAATTAACAACCAATCCATCATGCACTGGCATTTGTGGAAGAAAGTTCCAACCTCTATAATCTTATGTATATAGAAGTGCTTTGTAACATTTCGCCTGAATAGTCTGGCCATAATTCTCAGGCTATGTGCCTTAGTAATACAATCCCTAACCAGTGGAAATAGTTTATCTTTATCTAGCCTGTCTTTTCCTGTTAATGCCTTGAAGACTTTGGTCTTAACCTTCAAAATTCTAGAGAAAGCAAGCCTAATTTACATAATCTCTCCTCATAACTTAACCACTGAATTGTGGGTATCATGCTTGCGAAACTGGATTGTGCTCCCTTCAAGGCCAACATACCTTTCTAAAGGTGCAGTGTCCAGATCTGCTAACCCTTGGGTTGACTTCCTGACAGATACTGAGTAGTGCAGGCACACTTTGGAACAGAATAGATTCTGACCTTTTACAGGATTTCCTGAATTATTATAAGGAATGGATATCAAAGGCACCTCCATAACCTTGCAGTATTAGGAAATGGAATTTTTTCTTCAGCTATTCACCTATAAATTCATGCACTAGCTAGACAAAACTCTAAACTTTTTGTCCCAGCCATTAAAATGGATTAATTTGAAGCCTTGTTGAAGAAATCCAACAATTCTGATTTCTGAAGAACGGTCCAGACCCAAAATGTCAGCTCTCTTGCTCCTCTGATGCTGCTTGGCCTGCTGTGTTCAATCAGCTCTACATCTTGTTATCTTTGAACAAATTAATTTCCATTTTACTTTAGTACTCCAGCCTCCTATATTGATTAAGAAAAGTTTTATGGTACAGTGTGTGTGATCCCAGGATCTGAGGCAGAAAATCTTAGGCTTGTGTCCTACTCTAGGGCTTCCTGAACATGGAAGGTATATTCACAAAGTAGTGAAACAGTATTGATCTTGAATCTTTCTAATATGCCAATGGCAGATAATAAGTTTGGGAAAGTACCCCAGTTAGCCATACTTGATGCTGAGTGGCACTCCTCAAACTGTACCTTCTACTGACAAGTTGTTTGTGGAAAATCTCTCCAACTATCTATAGAAACAGACATAAGCATTTCTTCACCTGCCACTTGCATCACGCTGACCAGGAGGTTTCAAAACCCAAACTATGTTCCCTCATACCAAGAAGGCAAAAAGAAGTTACATTTCTCATTATGTCCAATTTCTAATGCATTTCCCAACTTTTTTCTTGATATCCACGTCACATATCAGATGTCAGACGTTACCTATAGAACAGGGTAAGCTGCAAGGACATTTGCGCCGGTTTGAGAGAGAAAAATACGTGATAAACCTGTTAGAAAATCTGTGTAGTGTATGCAGTTCAGAATATTTGCTTTGAAAATGTGACATCATTTTGAACTTGTTTTCCAGTAATTGTTTAAGTGCTGAAGAGAATAAAAGAATTTTTGGGAAGTGCAACAACCCGAATGGTCATGGTCACAACTACAAAGGTCAGTAATGCTCGTTGACATCATTTCGTAACCAAAGTGTGTGCATTGCAATATTGCCTCAGCCTAGATAGATAAGTGATGTTGTCTAGTGAACTCCTAACAATTCCTTACTATGCCCCACACAGCAGGCCTTCTGCAAACCAAATAGCTCCATGCAGCTAAAATCTGTTTCTGCAGTTTGGTGTTGCGATGTTTGATTACTTCTGAACTGTAGCACATTTTCCATTCTGTGGTGCTAACTGCCAGCTGATCAGACTTCTGATTTGTGTGTGGTGCTGTTCATTTCTTAATGCAGCACATTTTCCAACCGTTGACCCCATTTCAGGACTTGAGCGTTTTCGTGATCCTTCAGTATGACCTGTGAGAATAGGGGTGGGGGTCCTGGGAGAGCAGAGGGCCTGCTTAGAGTGGGAGCTCAGCTGGAATAATTCAGTCAGCTCCAGGGTTGCTGTTACGGCCTCAGAGCCCGTGACCCCAGACGCCCATTTTGCAAAGCACTGCGTAAATGGCTATTTCCTGAGACTCAACGCTTAGAAGATGTTCTGTTGATGGCAGCACTTCCCCACGAGGTGGTGGGTGAAGTGGAGAGCAAGTAAGTTAAAACAGCTGTTAATCCAAATACTTGGGTTATTTTTCAAATAGCTTTAAAAGAACCTTTTTAAGTATTTGGAGAGTGGAGCTTTTCTTTCCCCCATCCTCCTCTCACTGGATGTTTGAAAAAACAGATCACATGTTATGCTGAATTCTGTTGTTATTGAGAACCTACAGGTTGAAAAGCCTATTAATAAAAGCTCAGCAGCTGATGGTTTGGAAAGGTTATCAAGGGCCTGTGTGTGATGAGAGATTTGCTCAGCCAATAAAGGCCCTTAATGTTTTCTCAGTTTACATCAGCTGGTTATCGCAAAGGTCTTATTCTTGCTGCGTCTTTAATATCGTTGATAAAGGCAGATTTTTTTCAAATGGGCTTCCACTGTTCGGCTAACTGTGTTTGAATATCACCACCATTGCATCTCTTTTAATCAGGATAACAGCGTATGTCAAGACTATCAAACAATATTTTGGGGTGATTGAAACACAGATTTTTCTCTTATGGGAGCGAATGTGCCCAGTCAAGCTCTTCATCTCTAGTCTAACTTATCATGATTATTGGAAAAGAACAATGATCTTTCATTTGTTCTACAACAACTTGGATTGAAAAAGCCTTTAAAGTTGCAAAATATCCTGTGATACTGTACAGGACCAAAACTAGGTAAAATGTAAACTGAGCCAAAGGGAGACATGCTGCTTGACCTGCTGTGTTCATCCAGCCCCATGCTTGTTATCTCGGATTCTCCAGCATCTGCAGTACCTTTTATCTCTGAGACATCAGGACTGCTGACTCTACACCTTGCAGACCAAAAGGGTGTTTTTTTTTTCCCTTAAGGGGTAGGTTTCGAGGACCAATTTATAAAAATGGAGAAAAATGGAAATGTTTGTTGATGGATTTGCCCAGAGTTTAAGGGAAGCCAACAAAAATAGGGTTAAGGAAGTGTAGGATGCATAACGGTCCAAAATACCAACTTTATACGTTCCCAGGATGTCTCCAAGAATTTCAGTGCTAATTAATCGGCTTTGTAAGTAAATGTGGCACAAAGTTTGGAACCATAACGTACTGAAAATGAAAATAAAACGAATCACCAGTTAATTTGCATTAGTGTTTCTGGCTGCAGGTGGGAACATTAATCAGCATACAAGCAGTTGTTTCTCCAGTTCCAAAATTGTTATGTGATCCTTTATGTCCATCTGAATGAGCAGTTTTAACATCTTATTAATATTTCTCGATGTCCTATCCCGAGGCGGATGTTCCTAGACAAAATGATTCCAAGTTGTCAGATTACTTACTGAAGTCATAAAACTGCAGGCCATTGACTTGGAAAATCCTTCGCTCAGCCTCTCTCAGGCCTTGATGGGCATGTGAGTAACCCCGGCCCAGTCCAGAAAAATGGGGCGGGTTGAATAGGAAAGCAAATGGGTAGTGTAAAATTCAGTATGTGCCCGCCTTCATTCCCAGCTCCTCCACAGGCTAAAAATCCATCCCTTAGGAATTTGAATTGCCGGAAATGTGGTGGAGAAGACACAGGCTACCTGTTGTGGGGATTCACATCAGCTTATGACTGAGTTCTGGGACTGGGCCATTTAGAACTCATCATGCTCAGTTTATTGGTTACTTATGTTTTAAAGACCATTGCTCCAGTAAGATTTGTAGCTGCTCCTAAATTTTAAAAAAGTTATTGCAATTCAAAAGCCTGTTTTTTGTTTTTTTAAAAAAAGCAGTCTGTACGAACCAAACTTCATTTGATGTGAATTTTCAGTTTTTATCTTCTGAGCAATAACAATTTTGTGTGTGATCTTTCTAACCATTTGTATTTGTGTTTTGCAGTGGAAGTTACAGTACGTGGGGAGGTGAGTGTGAGAATCTGCATGGGGGTGGGGGGCAGCTGGTGACGTAGTGTTAATGTCACTGGGCTACTTAAGGCCCAGGTCGATACTTTGGTGACAAGGTTTAAAATCCCACCTCACCAGCTGGTGGAATTTAAATTCAACTAATAAATGCAGAATTGAAAGCTAGTCCCCGTGACGACGAACACCAATTATTTTAAAATTGGTCCACTAGCGTTCCTTAGGGAAAGAAAGTTGCTATCCTTATCCTGGCCTACATGTACTCCAGACCCTCAGGGAGATGGTTGACTCCTAGCTGTCATCTTGATTTGACTAGCCAATCAAATCAGCCCAAGGGCAATTGGAAATGGGCAACAAATGTTGGCCTTGCCAGCGATACCTACGAACATGAAAGAATAAAACAAAACTGTCATCTACTCAGGAACTTGTACTAAATATGAGTGTGCAAAACAGCAAGAATTGATTCTGGCCAATTTTTTTATTTTCAAGTCATAAGTACCAACATTGACTTGGTCATGCTTTTCGGGAACTATAGACTGGTGAGCCTTGCGTCAGTGGTTGGTAAGTTGACCCCCATCTAGGGGCAGGATTTTCATGCATTTGGAAAGGCAAGGACTGATTAGGGATAGTCAACATGGCTTTGTGCATGGGAAATCGTGTCTCACTAAGTTGATCTGGTCTTTTGAAGAGTTGACAAAGAAGATTGATGAAGGCAGAGCAGTAGACGTTGTCTGTATAGACTTCAGCAACACATTCGACAAGGTTCCACATGGCAGACTGGTTAATAAGGTTAGTTCACATGGGATCCATGGGGAGCTTGCCTATTGGATACAAAATTGGCTTGAAGGTAAGGGACAGAGGGTGGTGGTAGAGGGTTGTTTTTTGGACTGCAGGCCAGTAACGAGCAGTGTGTCGCAGAGATCAGTGCTAGGTCCACTGCTTTTCATCATTTATATAAATGATTTGAATGTGAATATAGGAGGCAAGTTTGCAGATGACACCAAAATAGGTGGGGTAATTGACAGTGTAGATTATCTGAGAGTATAGGAGGACCTTGACCAGACAGGCCAATGGGCCGATAAGTGACAGATAGAATTTAAGTTTGATAAATGTGAGGTTACATTTTTGTAAGGCAAACCAGGACAGGACTTAATAAAAACCAAAAGAACTACGTATGCTGTAAATCAGGAACAAAAACAGAAGTTGCTGGAAAAGCTCAGCAGTTCTTGCAGCAACTGTGAAGGAAAATTCAGAGTTCACCGGACCTGAAACGTTAACTGTGATTTTTATTTTTCCTTCACAGATGCTGCCAGACCTGCTGAGCTATTCCAGCAACTTCTGTTTTTGTTCAGGACAGGACTTGTACAGTTAATGATAGGGCCCTGTGGAGTGTTGCCGAACAAAGAGACCTGGGGTGCAGGTGGAGAGTTCCTTGAAAGTGGCGTTACTGATAGACAGGGCAGTGAAGAAAGTATTTGGCAAGCTTGCCTTCATTGATCAAAACATAGAGTACAGGAGTTGGGAGGTCATGTTGCAGCTGTACAGGACATTGGTGAGGCCACTTTTAGAATACTGCATGCATTTTTGATCACCCTTCTATAGGAAAGATGTTGCTAAACTTGAGAGTGTGCAGAAAAGATTGACAAAGATGTTGCCAGTACTGGAGGGTTTGAGCTATAGGGAAAGGCTGAATAGTCTGCTTTCCCTGGAGTGTCGGAGGCTGAGGGATGTCCTGTTAGAGGTTTGTAAAATTATTAGGATGAATAGCCAAAGTCTTTTTCCTAGGGTAGGGGAGTCCAAAACAAAATGGCCCTGGTTTAAGTGAGAGGGGAAAGAAATAACAAGGACCTGAGGGGTAAGTTTTTCATGCAGGATGTGGTGTGTGTATGGAACGAGCTGCCAGAGGAAGTGGTGGAGGCTGGTACGAGTAAGACATTTAGAAGGAATCTGGATGGGTAAGTGAATGGGAAGGGTTTAGAGTAATATGGGCCAAATGCAGGCAAATGGGACTAGATTAATTTCGGATACCTGGTTGGCATGGACAAGTTGGACCGTATTTCCGTGCTATATTAATCTATGACTCTATGACAATGGGTGGGTGTGTTTAGATACAGCAGCACTTTGGAAATTGCACTCCCAGGTGGCCTGACATGGACGTGCTGCATTTTCCAATTCACTGACTCCTAAGCGCGTTGCTCATTTCTATGCTTGGTAACAGGCAGAGGAGGAGGGAGAAGCTGGTGAGGGAGAAGATTGAATGATCTAACACACAACCTTTTAGAGCACACTGGGGATGCAGGGCTGTAGTCACAGAATCATCCAAGTGCAAAAGGAACAAGGACTGTAGCGGGACAGTGCTAATATCCCTACCTCTGGGTCCGAACACCCAGGTTCAAGTCACACCTGCATTCGAGATCTTATGAGCAAGAGGAGACCATTTGGCCCTATTGCCTCTGCTCCTTAAGGTGACGTCACTGCTGAATTAAAGCACCAAAAGAATATACAAATTAGGCCATTCAGCCCTTCAAGCCTGCTTCTTCATTCAGTGGCTGTCTGATTGTGTTCTGAATTGCACAGTCCCATCTACCTCCAGTAATCTTAGATTCTTGTTAGGCAGGGGAATAAATCTAGCTCTGCCTTTAAAAAAAAAAGTCAATGACCCCGCCTCCATCATCTTCTGAGGCAGAGAGTTCTAAAGTCGCGTGCTCCGAGAAAAGATTTCTCCTAATCTCTTTTATAAAAAGGGTGACCCCTAATTTTAAATTGGTGTCTCTAGTTCTGGAATCACAGACAGGAGGTAACATATAGATTGACATGGAGTATTGAGGAGATGAGAAAGGAGAACCAGGAAGGTTGAGACGAAATGGGAAAATGTTGCTTTTTAACTAAATTATTTGAATTTGCTGCTCAGAATTACTTCAGCGATTAAGCTATTCTGATGAGTTTTTGGTGATGTGTTACTGTAATATCATTTATTTTAATACCAGTGAGTGAATCATTATAAATGGCAGAACAAGGAAGACACTGATTTGTGTGTCAGTGGCATTGTGAAGGTTCAGTTTTAGAAGTTATTTTTTCATTTTGATTGAACTGCATTAATTTAACTGCAGTTTTCACTTCGGAAACATATCTCTGGATTGAGAATTAGCAATATAGGGACAAAATGGTATTGTTGTGGGCACTATAAAGTTGAAAGAAACCATGATAGAACAGAAATAATTCCATGCAGTCTTTCTTCAGCTTGACAATGAGTGGTCAATCTAACTTTATCATCTTTGTTCACTTGTGTTTCAGGTCAATCCGCTCACTGGGATGGTGATGAACATCTCCGACCTCAAGGAGCACATGCAGGTGATGATTAAATTGTAGAAATGGCGAGTGAAATGTAAATGCCCCCTCCCCCTTCCCCAGCCTGAGTTAATCAGTGGCCCTGATACAATTGCTGAGGATCTGATCTGTATCATTTTAGAAATCAATGAACTTTTTTTTTTTTTTGTCGTTCTAAAAGTATTGACCACAACTCGCTTTTTTTTTAATCCTTCATCAGGAAGCCATAATGAAACCACTTGACCATAAGAATCTGGACAAAGATGTCCCATACTTCACCGATGTTGTTAGGTAAGTATATTGCATAAATGTTAGGAATATAGGAGCAGGAGTAGACCATTCAGCCCTTTGTGCCTGCTGCACCATTTTAGATATTGCCTGATTATTTATCTCAGTGCCATTTCCCCACATTGTCCCTGTGTTCTTTGGCTTCAGAATCTAAGAATCCATTGATCTCTGCGTTGGACCTGCTCACTACTTAAGCCTCCACAGCCCTTTGAGGTAGAGAAATGCAAAAATTCCCCACCCTCTGAGTGAAGAATTTCTCCTCATCCCAATCCTAAATAGTTTGCTCTTTATTCTGAGATTGTGTCTAATGGTTCACGATCCCCACTGTCCCAACCCAGGGGAAATATCCTTTCTGCACCTACCATGTCTAACCTTTAAGAATTCATGGAGGCCAGTGTTTCAATGAGGTCAATTCTCTTGTTTCTAAGCTCTAGAGAATATGGTGTTAGATGGATGTTGGTAAGGGGTTATAGTGATTAGTATAGCCGGGGAGTTGAAGTGGGGGGGGGGGGGGAGACTTACTGAGCTTTCTTTTGGAGGGAGGAGGAAAACTTCTTCAGAATCGGCAACCTTAGAAAAGACTTCACAGTTTTTAATGATTAGGAGACAGTAAGGACTGCAGATGCTGGAAGCCCAAAACATTGACTTTGCTGCTCCTCGGATGCTGTCTGACCTGCATTTGTCCAGCTCCACATTTATTGACTCTGGCTTCTATCATCTGTAGTCCTTAACTGTCACTTAGTCATTAAAAAGTAGTAAGGTAGGCTATTTGGCCCCATGAGTTTGCTTTCTTTTTAGCCATTCGTGGGATGAGGGTGTCCCATATTTGTTGTCCATCCACTGTTGCCTTTGAGAACGTGGTGGTGAGCTGCCTTCTTGACCACTGCAGTTCCTTAGCTCTGCCATTTGATAAATTCTGATCTGATTATAACCTCAAATCCACATTCTCACCTCCTTGGTAACCTTTCACCCCTTTGCTTGCCGCAAATTCTGCCTTGATACAATTTGCTTCCAGTACCTTTTCAGGAAGGCAGTTCCACAGAGTCATGACCGCCTGAGGAACAAAAATAAATTCACTTCATCTGTCTTAAATGGGCAACTCTTGATTTTTAAACAATTCCCACTAGTTCCAAATTCTCATCCAAGTGGGAACCTGCTCTCCAAATTTTCACTGGCAAGACCCCTCAAGGATCCTAAATGTTTCAATCAAATTTACTCTTCTAAAGTCCAGCAGCACAAGGCTAGCCTGCCCAATCTTTTCTTATGAAGGAAACTGCCCATTAATTGAGTAAGCTTCCACTGAACTGCTTCCAACTCATTTACATTCTTCTTTAAATAGGGCAACTGATACTCTACAATACTCCAGATGTGATTCACTGATGCCCTATATCATTATAGCATAATCTCCCTCATTTTGTATTCAATTCCCCTTGCAATAAATGTAACAATCTGTTACTTTTCCTAATTACTTGCTGGATCTGCATATTAGCACTTTGTGATTTATGTGAGGACGTCCAGATCCCACTGCATCTCAGAGCTCTGCAATCTCTCATCATTTAGGTGTTGTGCTTTTCATACTCTTCCTGCCAGAGTGGGCAATTTCACATTTCTGCACACTAAAGCCTATGAGCCCGATCTTTTCCCATTCACTTGACCTATCCATAGATTTTTGAACCTCGTCATGTTCTTTTCGCAACTTACTCTCCTACCTATCCTTGTCTTAATTCCATCGGTTAATTTCATAAGCGTACCTTTAGTCTCTTCGTCAAAGCCATTCGTATAAATGATCAATAGTTAATATCTCGGCACCATTCCCTGCGGCACACTGCTCATTCTATCGTGCCAACATAAAGGCTTATTTCTACCTACTCTCTGTTGGTTAGCCAGCCATTCTTGTATTCAAACCAGGATGAGACCCCTACACCATGAGCTCTTATTATCTGCAATAACCTTTGCAATGGAATGCTTCTGAAAATCTAAGTACAGTCCATCCACTCGTTCACTTTATCCACAGCTCATCTTACTTCCTCATAGAACTCCAACAAATTAGTCAGACAAGATTTCCCCTTCCCAAAACCATGCTGACTTTGTTGTTTTACCTTGAACTTTTCACAGATGCCCTGTTTATAAATTCCTTCAAAACAGTTTCTAACATTTTCCTTATGACAGGTGTTAAACTGACTCACCTGATTTCTGTTTCCTTATGTTTTTTAAGTGTTACATTTGGTGGAAGCTAAAAACATTGTATGTGAATGCGTGTAGTGGTCAGATCAAAACAGAACAACTGAGAGCGCAATTAAAAATGAGTATGATTTGGTAGTCATTCCACAGACATAGCTGCAGGATGGCAATGATTGGTACTTGAATAGTGAAGGATACAGGACATTTTAGGAATCATATGAAGTTCGGAAAAGGCAGAGGTGTTAGATAATTATCTAATCAGCACAATCGTCAGCAATAACCAAAGTTCAGGGAAGCTGGACATGGAAACATAAAGGTGGAGATGAGAAATGTTAAAGGCAAGCATTTACTTGTAGGAATGTAGACATGTTCCCTAATAGTAACCACCTAGTAGGGTGGAGCTTAAAAGAAGGATAATGGAAACTTGCTAGAAAGGCACAGCGATAATCATGAGAGAGATCTAAATTTTGATTGGGCACAAGTAGCCTAGATGAGAGATTCCTTGCATGTTTTTTGTAATTTTCTTAGAAATGCATGTTCAGGAGCTAAACCGAGCAGGCTACACTAAACGTACTGTCTTACAATATGATAGGATTAATCAATTAATGATCTCCTGCTGAAGGTCTCCCCTAGATAGTGGCAACCATAATAGGATTGAATATTACATCTGGTTAGAGAGTATTAATTTTTAAGTAAAGTCAATTCTGTGTGTGAGAAAACAGCTGCCTAAAGTAAATTAGCCAATTAGTGTAAACAAAAGGTCAATAGAGATGCAGTGATAGATGTTCATGGGGATATTTCAGAAATCTCAGAATATACAGATTTGATACATTCCAATGAGTATAAAAATTCCAAGTGGCAGACGCACAATCTGTGGTTAACTAGAAAGATAAAGGATAGTCCCAAACATAAATAAAAATTATATCATTGTGGCAGGATAGAAGTTTGGTCAGAACACAAAGAAAACACAGCTGTTGAGGGAAAATTAGAGTAAGAGAGAAATCTAAAAGTAGAAAGTAAGCGTTTCTATAAAATGTGTAAAGAAGCTTTAACTAAGTGAGCATTGGTCCTATAAAAAGTGAGTCTGGAGAATTGATATTGGAGAATAAAGAGATAGCAGATAAATTGGTGGGTATTAAGTTGCAACAGTATTCACTATAGGGAATATAAGTAACATCCCAGAGGCAGTAATAAATCGGAAAATGTCAGCTACTCGAGGAAAATTACAATCACCAGAAAAGTGGTACTGTTACAGCTGTGGCCTGACTGTGGGTCCTGATGGATTTCATCCTAGGGTCTTAGTGAGATCGAGTCCTAATGAAATGGGTGTGAAATTATTCAGGGAAAAAATGCAGTTTTGGAAGTTGAGATCTTATATCCTGAGGCAGGAACTCTGGCCTGGAGTCTTATCGCTGGATTTAATGCCAAACCAGGTGCATTCAGAATCTGGTGGAGTATTCTTCCAACACAAGCCAACAGTAGGCAATAAATGGAAGAGAGGCTCGTGATCAGCCATGTGATTGTGGGGGAGAAAAAGACATTGCAGCTTCTCCCATGACTATCCACAATTCTAAGCTGCAACATGCATGTTGTCACAGCAGCTCCAGTTCCCTGTTGATCCAGTCATGCGATTGATGGAGAGAGGTTTGTGAGTGTAAGTTCGCAAATCACATGTTTGTAGAAATGCTGGTTCATTCATTAGCACGCTGGCTTCTAACACCACAGGCTCAGAGGGTTTGAAGTTGGAGGTGGAGGCAGAGGACTTGGGTATTAATATTTATCCACCTCCCATGTCAGAAGCAAAGCTGGGTTTCAGTCTCACCTGTGTGTTATTTTAACCTGGGTTTAAGTTATGAGCAGAAGCCACATTTGATTCAGATATTTTGAAGGTCTGTTTATCAAAGCTTAAACCACTTGCATTGATGTAGCACCTTTTTCTGACCATGACATGCCTCAAGACCCAGGGTCAAGTCTAAAAATAAGAGGTAAACTGTTCAGGATTGAGATGAGGAAGAGTCTCTTTGTTCAGAGGACGGTGAACCTGTGGAATTATCTCCCGCAGAAAGCTGTTGGGGCCAGTTTGTTAGATATATTCAAGAGGGAGCTGGACGTGGCCCTATCGGCTGAAGGGATCAAAGCAGGAATGGGATACTGAAATTGCATGATTTGGCCACGATCGTATGGAATGGTAGTGCAGGCTCGAAGGACCAAAAAGCCTACTCCTGCATCTGTTTTCGATGTTTCTAAGACACATTACCGGCAATGAAGTGAGTTTAACGTGTTTTCACTAGTAGAAAACACAACAGCAATTTCTCCCACGGGGCTGAGTTGATGACCGCTCATTCTGTGAGAGACTTTGGGCAGAATATTACAGTCCCCACTCATTGGCATTTTGCTGGATGAGGAGTGTGTAAACTAGAACGTGGGGCTAACCAACTGGCTTCTCACCTATAATACAGCTAGTGTAGTAATTAGCCAGTCTACCAACCCTTCGACCTATGGAGGGCCATGACGGAACAATTAACAGCCTGTTGAGGGCTGTTTCTGCTTTGGTCACAATAATACATGCAGCTGAGAAAGGCCAAACTAAAGATGTCAACTCAGTCTTTCAAGGCCTCAGAGCAGCAAGGAAGTAGGGGCAGCAGTGATCTTGTGCTTGGCTGGGCCACCCCTACAAAATTACACCACCGTCTTTGTGCCTCCCTATCTGGCCTAAAGAAGCCAATCCCAATTCCCGTTCTCACCCCTTTTCTATCCCAATGCAGAATGCACCTGTACGTCCAGTTGCAGCTACTTGGTGCTGCCACTGCTGGGCCTATTCAGCTGCTGACCAATCAGATTGATTTCCCTGAGGCTGGGGGCGTGGAGGGGGGGTCCCACTCCCAGCTCATTGAGGTGGGCTTGTCTTACAGAGCAGCCCTTCTTAACGTCAGTCAGCTCAAGACTAACTATTCTACCTATGAGAGCACATACCTTCTGCCCAAATCACCCCTTTGGTGTCCTGATCAATATTTATCTCAAAATCAAGGATAACTCCCCTGATCCTGATTAAAATAGTGTCGTGGGATTGTTTGCATCCACTTGAGAGAGCAGAAAGGGCACCGACTTTCATGACTTATCTGAAATGTAGTATATCATTCTCAAAATACTATCCTGGAGTCACAGTTTTATCTTATTGGAGTCCTAAAGTGGGACTGTATCCCATAATCTTCCAAACTTCAAGGTAGACATGCAAATAACTGAGCCATTACTGATATATATAACCCTCTTATGTAACTATGTTGTATCTAAATATAAAATACATTTGATCGCTTCATTGTGGGAAAAAAAGTGTTCACTATTTTTGTTTTGACTCGAGTGTTGCACAACGAATGCTAAGGTGCATTTGTACTACAAGCTTAGTGAAGGTGGAGCATACTTCTGGCTTTGCACCCACCCTGAATGTATTCAACTAATGTACTCCCATCCGAACTGAACCTGGTTATAGCAGTATTGTAAATGCACATTTTAAAAAGATATTCAGCAGACTGAGTTGGTGAGAACCTAATAGAATTGATTCTTTTATCCTTTTGCTCAGTACCACAGAAAACGTAGCTATCTTCATCTGGGACAACCTACAGAAATACCTGTCGCCAAATTTACTATATGAAGTAAAGGTATACGAAACCGACAAGAACATTGTGGTTTACCGTGGGGAGTAGATGATTCTTACAGAATTGTGGTCTCTTCAGGCTGGCGTCATGTTCAACTATGAATTCCAATGGACCTGCGTACTGTTCCACACAATGATACTGAGGTGAAATGTCACCACTATACGATGTTAAATTCTGTTAACCTGCTAAAATAGCTCCCCCACTAGCTAATGGGCATTTGCCCCGTTTAGTTCATCATCCAGAAAAATCTGAAAGTGCTTCATTTTAGTGTCTAATTGTTCTTCGAGGTTTCCGCTACTCTTCCAAGAAGTCCATTCCATATGTTCACTTTGTGTATGAAGCCATGCATAACAATCTGACATCAATCCTAGGTTTACCTTTGGTTAACTTGAATTTGTGCTCCCTTGTCCTAATGTTATGAATTATCTTAAAGTAACCATACCATGTGTGTCACCCATTACTTAATCCATGGGGCCAATTTCTTTGTCGTGGCGAAACAGAGAGATCACATTGATACTTGGCACTGTGGTCATTTTGATGCAGCTAAAAGGAAAGGATGAGAAATGCTAGGAAATTACATTTCTGGACTGGTGAAACCAATATTTTGAATTTCATTGCAAATTGGGTTTACTTGACAGTACTGTAAATTGGATAGAACTTGGACAAATAACTCTAAATATTGGGCACTATCACAATAAAAGCTCCACTACCCTTTGCCACAAATAAGGTCATCCTTATGCTTTGTTGAAAATCATGTTAAACATCCGCGAACTGGAGGAGCAGCACATCATATTCTGCCTCGGGAGCCTGCAGCCCAATGGCCTAAACACGGAATTCACCAGTTTTAAAATCTCCCCACCCTGGCCTCATCCCACGTCCAACTCTCCCTTGTCACAAATGGAGACAATTCTAAAGTTACCTTCCTGTTTCTTTCATTCACTCAGTCTGAGCTGGCTCCAGAATGCCACCGTATAATGAGTATTACATATATAGAGTTTGCTCAATCTTTCACACTTTCAACAATTAGTTGATTAGTTTCTTTGCAAGAGGATAACTCCTAGCAATGTTAAGTTTGAAGTAAGTCATGGATCATTTACTTACTAAGTCATGGCCTGTCCTATGTATTGTTGGTGTTCAGGACTAGGATTCTTAAATAAAACACAGTGCGAGAGAAACTCAGCAGATCTAGCAACTTTATTGTGGAGAGAGAAACAAAGCAAAGCTTTTGAGTCCAATATAATTCTCCTTAAAAACACCAGAGTTTTAAACTAGATAATGGTTAACTGTAGTGCCCAAACTACTGTCTCAACCCTCTCAAACAGCACAGACTCTAGTTCAAATGTGGGCACTATGAGCTGTGCACTTCTCTCCATTGTGACAATATCAGGTAAATAATCAAGTGAGCTCAACTGGATATCTGCCTGCTTAAGACTTTTAGGACTTGAAATTGACCTCTCTTACAGAACTGTCGAGCATACTTTGGCAAGACTGTGAATACCAGCAGTAAAGCATATATGAGTAGAAATTTAAAGAATCTAATTTTGTGAAATTTGCAATCAAATGTGAGCAAAGACAGAGCCTTTTCCCGAATTTCTTAAAAAAAGCCAGATACTTGCTTTTCAACCAGACGTGAAGTTGAATATTGAGGTGCTAGAAATCTGAAGCTAAGACAGAAATTGCTGGGGGTCCTCAGCAATTTTTTGAAAGAAGATAGTCAGGTATCCATTGCAGGTCACTGGCCCTTTGTCAAAACTTGCTCGATTAAAATGTCATCAACTGAATTATTAACAATACTTTCTTTCCTCTACCGATGAGTTCTGACCTGCTGAGTGTTTGCAGCACTTTCTATCTTTGATGCTGGCTCAGAATGATTTCAGAATGAAGTATCCACTTGCATGGTTGTTCATATGAACTGAGCATGATGATGTTGTCACATCATGTTCTTGTCCAAATTTTGAATGTAGAAACCATGGATAAGACCAATCTAAAATACTAAAACATTTTCCATTCATTAAGAAAACTGCATCCTTTCGAAAGTGAGAAATAAGATTTGTTTCTGTTCCTAATGTGCCTGCTTTAAAGCCATTTGACTAAAGGCGGATAGCAGAAGAGATAAATAATGGTTACTTTCCCAGCCAACCAGGTATACGTGTAAATTGGTAATTATAGTGGGACTATTATTGTCAAATATTTTTGAGCTGACGAAAGTTATTATCTGCTTGAGAACACCGACAAAATGAGAAGTACCTCCTAAGAATATCCTAATTTAAAAATGCAAGTTATCATTTTAGTGCTATGCCTAAGTGAATCAGATCATATTTTTCATAATTTCTCATTATATTTGACAGTAGGGTTGGGAGCTCTTGGGGTCTGATGTAATTAAATCGATTTTTTTTTTTTTTTTTTTTTTTTTTTTTTTTTTTTTTCTATTTATAATTTATGGCACCAAATTCAATTTCAAATAAATGAAATGACTTATCACACCAAGTTCTCCTAATCGTTAATTTCTTTGCATGTTCACATAATCATTAAAGCAGAGATTATCCAATTCACTCTGTTTAACCATTTCTTTATATTTCCTTCGGTAAGACCTCAAAATCCTGCAATTCGGTAGGCTTGCAGGAACCACCACTTTTCTTTTTGAGTTTTTTTTTAAACCCTGCCTAGGAAATCATTGAGGATCATTTTCAACTACTTCATCTTGGTATTAACCAAATGGGACAGACTGCCCGCTGTTTATGGAACTCATTTGATCTGGTCTACCAAGTTACCTTGAAAGGGGAAAAGTTGGAATTGTTCACATTGCTAATTAAAATTTCATCAGTACTGGTTGTCTTCTATGCCAAAGAGATATGATTTATGTCTGAATCTTTACCATAAATGTTGGTTCACAGTCTTCACTGAAGATTAGTTCAAGCCCCAGGATCATAATTGGTTTGCCCCCTCTCCAGTGGCAGACTGCTGATACCAAAGAGAGATCAGCTAGCTTGACCTAGATCATGGAATTAATCTGAATGCCATTAACCCCCAGACTTTAATCACTGGCTCATTTCATTCGCTTTCATAGGAGCTGAAGATCCACTTTCTCTAATGAAATTAATTTTTAATTAGTGGACATCGAAGTTAATTGTAGAGTTTGAGTAAAGTTGGATTTCTGGGGCAATAGTGTCCCTCATTAATAAATAGTAAATCTACCAGTTTCTATTTCAGCAAACTGTTTTAAACATGTTTCCTCCAACTGATAAGTCTTTAAATTCCGTCATCTCTTAATCTTTGTGAATGCTATACATTTTTTGGAGAAGTATTGGATATTCATTTCCCTCTCAGATAATGTAACTTGTGTAGTCATGATGTATTTTTGTGAAGTCACATTAATTGTAGAACTATTCAGTTGGAAAATTGGTACATCTGAGAACTGAAAGAGGTGTGACTGTCTGTATATATCTGTTGACTTTCACAATTCTGCACTTGGCTTCTTCAGATGCCTGTTAAGTAGCAATAACTCTTAAGCGATGATTATGCCTGTGTGATACGCGGTTTAAAATGTGAGTGATTTAGAATGTTAGTGGCATGCTTTGCTTTATGTATTAAAGCCCTTTTATATTGTTAAGTACTCAGTGTATTCTTGGCCTGGGGATTTATTTGGAGGCCCCATGCGAATGTTCCTTGTACTTATCGTGCTACAAAGTGGAGCATGACCCCAGGGGGACCTTCCTTGGATAGATAGAGAAGGCACTGCAGCCTTGCAAGCCAATTTCTTAGTTGGATTTGGAATCTTCACCTAAATGAAGAAGAGGTAAGGAAATTTACCTTGTAAATCAAATAATGCAATGGATCCATGGAAAATTCAAGCATAAACATTATACAGTAGCATAAAACTAGCATCTCTTGCCTATCTTCTTGTTAAAGACCCACAATCATAATCAAAGAGGCACTTAAGTTGGAAAACCAACCACCCTTTTGATATCTGAGAAGACTGTTAAATAAAGATAACATACGTTCTGTATGCCATTGTTTTAACTGTAAACTGAGACCTGGTGTGAGATCATAAGAAATAGGATTGGAAGTAGGCCATTCAACTCATTAAGCCTGCCTCACTATTCAATAGAGTTATGGCCAAGTTAATCCAACACTCCTTACATCTGCTTTCCTGCTCTTTCACCATAACCCTTGATTTCCCAACTGATCCAGAATTTATTTATCTCCGGCTTAAATATATACAAGCAATATGCCCCCACACTCTGTGGCAAGGAGTCCCAAAGAGAAGAAATTCCTCCTCCTCTAAGTCTTAAAAGGCACCCCTTAATTCTGAGACTATATCTTCTCGGCCTAAACTCTTCCGAGAGGAAACATCCACTCAGCATTTACCCTGTGAACCCTCTGAAGAATCCTATACTGTCTAACTGAGATCAACTCTCATTGTTTTAAACTCCAATAAGTAAAGCCCCAACCTGTTTAGCCTTTGTCCATAAGACAATCCCTCCATACCAGGGACAATCCCTCCATACCAGGGACCATCCAAGTTGAACTTTTTCTGAACAGCATCCAATAAAATAATACCTTTCCTTAAATAAGGGGACCGTACCTGTTCTCAGTACACCAGATGAGGTCTCACCAACACTTTGTATAGTTGTAGTAAGACCTACCAATTCTTATGCTCCAACTCCTTGAAATAACGGCCAAAATTCTGTCAGCCTTCTTGATTATCTACTGCAGTTCTCTGCAGTTTTTCTCCATTTATGGCAATCGCTGGGATGTGATACTTATTCAACCATGTCTCAAGTTATTCCCACTGAGTTTTGCTATGTTGAAAATGGAGTCACTTATGGCTTTGAATTCCATTCACACTATGAGGAAACACTGCGACATTAGCGGCATGTGATTGAAACATAATTTATGTGTTTAATTTGAAACGAAGATACATCCACAGTACGAATTTATAACATTTGTGGTGTGGTGAATTTATTCTCTCGTTATAAGATGTTAAAGCTTAGATAATTGTTTCTGGGTCTTTTTGTAACATTTGCAATTTTTTCAGTGCACTGTAAAAGTCTTCTGAATATCTTCTGTTAAAAGGCAGATAGAAAAAAGCATCGTGCACAATCTGTCTCATTGCACTGTGCTTTTCCAATTCTCTGATCAAATTATCTGTCCTAAGTCCTGTTATCTATCTTAAAGTCCACCAGAGGGCAGTATTTCTCTTCATTGCTGGTTTGAAATGATAGCTGTGACATGCAGTGATTCTATGGCAATGGCTAATCCTCCAGCTGAACTGGACAAGCAGCATATTTACTGTGGCTAGAGGTATGAGGCTGGAGTGAGACCTCACTGCCTGACTCTTTCAAAGACTGTTTACAAAGTCAGGAGTGTGTTGGAATACTCACCTCTTGCCTCGATGAGTGCAGTTCCAAAAATACTCAAGAAACTTGACGTAAACCAAGAGAAGCCAGCTGTTTAATTGCAGCTGATCTAACATCTTCAACATTCAATTCCTCCAGTATTGACAAAATGGTAGAAGTGTCTACCATTTACAAGAAGCATTGCAACAACTCAAAGTTCCTTGGACAGCAGCTTCCAAATCTGTGACCTGTACCACATAGAAGGACAAGGGCAGCAGATATATAGAATCACCACCCCGTCCAAGCCCCACACACCATCCTGACTTGGATAAATATGATCATGCCTTCACCAATGCTGAGTCACAACCCTGGAACTCCATTACTGCCCTTTCAGTGTCTCTACACCAAATGGACTGCAGTGTTTCAAGAAGGGAGCTCCTTTTCCAGAGCAACTAGCATTAGGCAATAAGCAGCATCACCTATAACCTGTGATTTTTTGTTTTAAATACTGTTTTTATGGATCTATAATGATAGCTGGTTTGCTTCTGTAAAGAATGCTAATGAAATTGCTAGTGATGTTATAATTCCATTGTATTGTCAATATATATATTCTGGTGGATGATGAGCAGTGGGGTTTTGGCAAGTGACCAACAGTTTCACCATCACTTTTCTTGATAGCAGCTTTACTTTGAAGTTGAATTATAAACCTCAAAGTGAATTGGTGAGGTGTGTATTGGGAAGGGGAGGGAGTTGAGATTTGGAAATTGGTCTATGCCAGTGACAGTATCAAAAGGGGATTTCCACCACACCCATTTCTATATTCCTTTGTCTTGAAAATTAGTGCCCTTATTTTGAAACCTCCTAAAACAACAGTGATGCGAAGAAATGAGCCTCTACAAAGAGCTTCAACCATTAATTTGTGAGCTTCGGTCAAATGTCAGCTGCTGATTCACAATATGTTGCATTGATGAATTTCAGCTCCAGCTTCAGTGGGCCTTATTTCATCCTCTGTTTTATTATCATTACAAACGAGAATGTACTGAAGTTTGCTGGAGTAGTTCAATGGAGTAGGAACTATGAAAACAGCAATCTCAGCGCGAAGTATAAACGATTAAAGTTTCCTTCGTATGCCTAAGTGAAATTGTTACCTTCCATGTATCTATTAACTTTTTAAGTAACAACTTAATTCAATTGTGTGAAATATTTTAAATGGGACACAAATACTTTTGAATAGAGTTAAGTGAATAAGGAAGGCAATGGCCTGGTCGCTGGACCGTTAATCCAGATAATGTTCTGGAGACCCAGGTTCAAATCCCGCCATGACAGCTGGTGGAATTTGAATTCAATTTTTAAAAAAAATTTGGAATTAAGAAGCTAATGATGACCATGAATCCATTGGTTCACTAATATCCTTTAGGGAAGGAAACTGTCATCCTTACATAATCTAGCCTTCATGTGACTCCAGATCCACAGCAATGTGGTTGACGCTCAACTGCCTAGCCAGTGATGTCCTCATCCTGTTAATGAATTTAAAAAATTTAATCTGTTTAACCTTTTTAGCTATTTAAGTACATTTTGTGATTAATTGGTATCTTCATAATTCCAAAATTTCTTTGTGATTCTCCTGCTGCAGCCAGGTTTTGTGGGAGTGTGGGAGAATATGAAAGCAATTTGCATAGCTACGCTGAGCATTGCTCAGGCATTGTCATGGTGAAGCAAGACCTGTCACTGCAGCTTCATGCCACGAGAGGGAGTCAGACTTTGGGTGCACCTCAAATTGGAACCTGTGTTTGATGTATTTGGAAGGATTCGGGTTATAGCATAGCTCATTACTTTATCTCAAATGAATCTTAACAGGTTTGCGTGCGATGAATTACTTTGACGTACTGTGCTGCGTCTTCCAGTTCCATTGTTTAGACTAGAAATGCTACAGCTTTTTACAATCTATTTTTTGCATTTTTCCACATGGCTAGTGTATTAACATATTCTGACTCAGTCTATGACTGCAGTGCAATAGAGCGTGTGTGACCCAGGAATAGATGGGACATTGTCAATGATATACCACTCTATGGCCATCCTGCTTACGTGGTCCAGCTGGTTGGTGATGTTGCAGGTTTTGTCGGTCATCTTTTCAACTTTCACAGCTCAGGCGTTAGATTAAATACGGACTCAGTTCCTTTGCTTTCTGGTTTTGGTCTCAATGATGTACAACCTTGGAGTTGTAGTGTTACCAATTACTTTTGCTGTGTTCTGAGTCGTAACAATCAGCCCCTGTGCACGTCCAGTGTGTCCTTTTCTGGCAGGGATTCATCATGCTTATTGAAATGTCGACATCATTCTAGCTGCGCATCAGTGAATTCTTTCCTCCATGTAACGATTAGCAAGTGAAACATCTTTGTCTATCTCTGCATTTTGTAAGGGATGTCTTGACATTTGGATGTGGCCTCCTATAAACCCATCTCCCCTTAGGTATGCCATGATCTGGGTGTTACTTCAACAGCTATCATTACCTCTTTTTGCTGTGTTTCTGTAATTTTAACATTGCCTATAGATGTTAAATTTGCAGATACCTCACCCGTACACATTCATGTAGCTTGGATCTTGCACTTCTCCATTCCCATTTATCATTCGGCTAGCAGATTGTTGTATTCCTGTGAAACAACATCTTTGATTGACAAGGAGCGCTGTATTGCTGGTTGTATCTCATGGAGCTGTCCTGCCCTGTCCATAATAGCAGGCCCTGGACCGGTATTATACATTGTCCTTGAAGTAGTGTGTTGGGAATCCCTGGGTAACGGCTATACCCCTTGACTGAGGGCTGCTAACAACCTTGTCACACTTCCTAGCTTTGTGTCTGCGCTGGATGGCAAGGCAAACAAGCAGTAACATGTCTGTGGCTGAAAGGATAAGGCATTAAAAGGCAAGGCAAGGAAATGTGAAGCAGGGAATTTGTGAGTACCCAGGTAGCAGAGAATGAGTACTAGGACAGTGGGTGAAGAGCCCAGACATGCAGCCTGTTTCAGTCCATTAGTTGGGTGTGTGTCCCTAAGCAGAAAGTGTCCTTACCGCAACATTACAACAATACCTGCAGGTGTAGCATTAAAGTGCAGAAATGTCCTGGATTGGAGACATGCCATGAGGGCTGTTAGAGGTTGGCACATTTTAGGTACCAATAGATGTAGAGTGCAAGTGGCTGGTACCCGTGGAATGTCCCCTGAGATTTTGGTGCCCAATATCCAATGGAGAGGTTGTTCAGAGCAAGCTGCGAGCTTGTCCAATCAGGCTAATGTTTAATGTGGTGTATTGTGCCATGCACAAGGCAGTTAACATGTAATATTCGCTGTTGATGGACAATTCACCATTGCTTCCTAATGATCTCACCATGCTGCTTGTGTAAAGTATAAAAGATGGCATGAGCTACTCCCTACGTTGAAATGGACCTCATTGCTTGTCACCTGATACTGCTACACTTCTCGCCATGGGCCATATTGTTCAAATCTCTATAAGGTTCTGTTCCAAGCAATTTTTTTGACACCAATGTAATAAAATGCAGCGTGGACTGCATTCAAAAATAAACTGAAATAACTCCACAGTGGATGGTATCTTGTCATCAAGTCACCTTTTACTTACAATTGAATAGTATCTGACATTGATCCAGCTCCCTCAGAGCCAGCTCTGAGTGAGCAGAACCCCTGACACTCCTGTTTATATCTGTCAGCCAGGGCTCCCTGATTGGACCAGATTAACAGCCCCAATCAGGAAACTCCTATGCTATGACATCTGCCTGGCTGACCTTGTTACAGTCGCTGTAGAAACGTTATGGACTTGTCACCCTGGACACTGCCTCAAGGTTGCATTGGCATTAAAGCCCTAATAACCATATTGGTTACACTTCACACTAATGGCTCAATGACATTCATCTTGCTTCACTCCAAATTTAGACCGGGGTCTGACTCTGGATTTGCAACACTCCTGATTGCTGTGACAATTCATAAGAAGAAGCATTTCGCATATAGTGTGAAGACCACTTGAAAGACAACAGCCTGAAGCCAAATTTATTCCTTTTGTCAGGAAACTATTGGTGTAAAAGGTGGGATATAAATGTACTCAATACCATTTCCAGAATCTGTTAATAGGTATGTTTTTGGAACCCAGCTACTAACATAACAGGATTTGATTTATAAGGAGAGATTAAGGAAGCCAGACTTGTTTTAAGATTAGAATGGGTAATAAATTTCAAGAGGTTTTATATTTAACCAATGGTATGAGGGTCAGGTAGGATTTGATCATTCTACTTTCTGATTACTTGGAATATTTTAGTTTCAAGCTATGTATCTTTCTACTCCATGAAAAGATTAGGCCAGGAAAGGATTAATGGCATGAAGTGGCTTTATCCGAAAGATAGGGTTAATAGTAGGTGTCTTTTCCCTAGGATGGGGGATTTCCAGCCTAGAGGATATATCTTTAAGGTTAGAGGAAACAGCTTTAAAAACAACATGCTGGGCTTTTTTTTTACATAGAGGGTGGTCCGGGTATGGAATGAGCCTCCTGAGGAAGTGATGGATGTGGGTACAGTTACGACGTTTAAAAGACACTTAGACATAAGCACATGAGTAGGAAATGTTTGGAGGGATATGGGCCAGGAGTAGACTGGTGGGGCTAGTTTAATTTGGGATTGTGTTCGGCGTGGACTGGTTGGACCGAAGGGTCTATTTCAATGCTTTATGACTCTAATCTACTCAATGATGCTGTTGTTGAATAAACTGCTTTAAAAATCCTTTGGAGCATACAGTGTGAATGAGGCCAACTGGACGTGTTTCTGATCTCTGCAGGCTGCTGGTGACATTTAGCCAAATTAAAATCAGACTGTTGCTGTGTACCCATGCCCAGATGAATTGGATTTGAGATTGCCCATGCTCTATTCATATAGGAACCTATCCTAGTAAACAGACACTGTAACCCAGCACCTGGAGCTGAATGGATATTGTAGTGTCTAATTTGCTACACCCTGTCACAGCTACTAATCTGTAGCTCCGTCTATCATTTCCACCAATCCATTGATCATTCTTAAATAACCAGGTGCATAATGCCTCCCATTTGGCTTGTTTTCTAAACAAGGTAGGAGAAAAAAGTATTCAATAGCCACCCTAGCCCAGAGCCTAATAGCATCAATAGATTCCAGGCTCTGACAAAAGGGGCAAGGAATCTGGGAGGCTTACAGCTGTGGTTTCATGTAACTTGTTCTAACATTTCAGTATCCCCAGGGGTTGTGGCTCCAAAATTTTCTAACCCAGTATTTACACAAAGACGCAAACAAATGCCATGCATTCAATGTATGCGACCGCTTTTAATCGACCTTGTGATCTTGTTGAAATGTTTCTTACCTGGTGTGGTTAGGAATTTTGCGATTGCCTTACATTGGTGATGATGTGGATCAATGAAACAACAAGACCCAACACTCTTAAATCCCATTTCCTAGCAGCTGTTCCACCTCCTTTGTTAATCCAAAAATCTGAAATTTGATCAATTAGAAGATTTAGGTCAAAGCCTACTTTGAACCTCATGACAAGTTTGTGAGGAAGATGATACATTGTACAAAAAGTTGTGGCAATGATGGTTTGATGTTACATTTTTCAAAGAAGAATTGATTCGTAGGAAGATTTCTTCAGTTTTACAATTGAATTTTTCATAAAAACTTTTAATATTTATCACAGTTTGAGCCATTAAACACTCCGTATGCAAATTGAACTGTGTACTGTTAATGTAATAGTTTCATTCAGTGATCACAGTACAGTGATTGAGTTCACCCCCATCTCAGCACTTAGCTATTTTAACACTGGAGTGCAATACTGAAGAACTGTTGTGTAGTTGAGAGGACTGTGACATTCAGTTGAAGGGTGGCACTCAATTGCCAGTCCTGGTGCACAGAGGAGGACCATTGGCATTTTTGAGGAACAACAGGGCTATCTGCCAGTGCCCTGGTCCATACTTATCCCTCAGCCAGCATCACCAAAACAAGCAATCTGGTTCTCCTTTACACTGCTGTTTGTGAGATGCTGCTGTGTACCAAATGCCTATCCAGTTTGCCTTCCAAAACAATTCAATGGTCATAACCTATTTTCAGGTGTCCTGAGTACATGGGTAGGTAATGGTCGAATTAGAATTAGGTTTTATTGTCACGTGTACTCAAGAACAGGAATACAAGAGTATAGTGAAAAGTGTACAAAATCACCATTCCTGGCACCATCTTAGGTACAAAATAGAGCACAGAAACAGTCCAACTCATCCAGGCCATCCAGACATCCTCAATTGATCTAGTCTCACTTGCCAACATTTGGCCCATATCCCTCTCAACCCATCCTATTAATTTCCCCATCCAGATGCCTTTTAGATATTGTAATTGTACCAGCCTCCACCATTTCCTCTGACAGCTCATTCCATACACGCCCCACCCTCTGCATGAAAATATTGCCCCTTAGGTCTCTCTTAAATCTTTCACTTCTCACCTTAAACCTATGCCCTCTAGCTTTGGACTTCCTTACACTTGGGGAAAAGACCTTGGCTATTTACCCTATCTATGCCCATCATGATATTATAAACATCTATAAGGTCACCCCCCCCCCCCCCAGCATCCAGCACTCCAGGGAAAATAGCCCCAGACTATTCAGCCTCTCCCTATAGCTCAACTCCTTCAACCCTGGGTTTGAATCCCACCGTGGCAGATGGTGGAATATAAATTAAATAAAAATCTGGGATTAAGAGTCTAACAACAGCCATGAATCCATTGTCAATTATCAACCCATCTGGTTCACTAATGTCCTAAATGGAAGGGAACTGCCATCCTTACCTAGTCTGGCCTACATATGACTCCAAACCCACAGAAATGTGGTTGAATCTTAGCTGTCCTCTGGACAATTAAGGGTGGGACAATAAATGCTGATCCAGCTAGTGATGCTCAGGTCCATGAGTCAATAAAAGAAAAATGAAGTATCAGAGAAACCATTTTTACTGAATAATTCACACACATTCTTCTCTTAATCTCAGTAGGGTTGTGCCCCTGTTAAAGTAGGAGGTGGAGAGTATCAATTCCCAAACAGTGGGCCACAGCTCAAATTAGTATCCGAAACATCAGGAGAAAGTCACGTTAATCTCTTGTCTCTTCATATTGTCCTGGCCATGGGGAGTAACAAGACAAACTTCTGGCTTGGATATTTAGCTGGGCTGTGGCAGGGCTTTGATCTAACTACACATCTCCGCCAATATTTTAAAGCCTCTCTAAAATGGCCTCATAGCCCAGTGGCGATGGAGGTGGATAGAAATGTGGCGATGGAGGTGGATGAGAATGCGGTGATGGAGGTGGATGGGAATGCGGTGATGGAGGTGGATGGGAATTTAGTGACTGACAGCAATTTGGTCACTACGGGTTCAGGATTTTTATATTTTGATTTATATTTACATTTATATGCTGTGTTGTTGGTTGGTTCAAAATCTATAAACTTTAAAGAATGTCCCTACCCTGCTTGTTTGTTATTGCTGTTGGCATCTAGGGTTGAATTCAGTTTCAAATATTAAAATGGAGTCACATTGGGAAGTCCTGACGTTAAGGGATTTAGCACATATAAAAGTAACACAGACCATGATTTCCAAACTTTTAAGCTTAAGTCCTATCAAACAATCATTGTGATTTAGTTACTTTAATTCAATAATCAATCAAATCAATTGACTTTAGTAATCTGCTGACTTGCTTACCTTGTGAGGACTTAACTTGGGCTTGTGTTCACGATCAGTACCTATCATACAGCGATAGAACGCATCATAGTCACAAAGTCATTTCTCCTTTCCCCTTTAATTCTCTTCTGGTTTTGTTTCCTATTTGCGGTGACACTTTGCTGGGGAACAGCTTCCTGTGTGATGATTATCTGTCAGACCTTTGAGAAGTGCCTTCTTCAGTTACATTTTTAATCCCAGCGTCTTGTACACACACCTTTATACACAAAATTATAAACAATAGAACTTCAAATCACGTGTTGATCCAGCTCTTAGTGTATACAACTTCCTTGATTTACCTTCACCCGATATGAATTGTTTTTGATTCCTTGCTTGCATTTTAATTTGAGGTAATTTATCAGATTGACTCTTTTGCATCTCATTTTCTTATATACCTTTTGTAAGTTCATCTCTCAGATGACTGCTTTTGCTTTAGCCAGATCGATCCAACCTTCAATGACTTAAATTGGTTAGCACTCTTTGTGACTCATCCCACACCACCTCCAACTTTTTGGTGTTTCCTTGACATTAATTTAAGAGCAGGGCTTTTAATCAAACAAGCAATTGTTCTGATCTTCCCCAAGTAGTAACGCTGTGAAATGAGCATTGTAGCCTACAGGGCTGTTTTTATTTCAGATCGAAACTGTGCCAGAACATGCTTGATAAGCAATTGCAGCCCCGGTGTCTCTTTATAATGAAACACAGCTGCCTCGTGAGCCTTCTGCTTGTCTTGTTTATTCTCCTGTCGGCAGGTTGTTCAGGAGGGCCAAGATCTTTGTTCAGGTTGACCGGAGTGCGATAAAATAAAGGTATTTGATAGCAGTGGAGATGTCTCTTATACAGCTGACTTCAATATTGCTCAGACTCATGCAATCAGTTCACGAGATCAAGTGAAGGAAGCAGAGCAATGAATGCTGGCCATCTTGGAACATGTTTACTTGCAGAATCCTTTCCAAACAAAGATGGCTCTTTTTATTTGTAATTGGGATGTAGGCCAACAAACATCCCTCTTGGGTTAGGAATCGGATGAATGATTAAGCAGCCTCCCAGGCGCCAGCCAATTGGTACCTGATTAGCACTAATTTCAGCTCTTTTCAATTCCTTTCACAGCTGGAGGCAAGAATGTAAAGGCACCAGCATCTTTCCAGATGATCAGTCTGTTGCGGAGTTAACAATGAGCGATTTTAAACTCGATTAACATTTCTGGTATTGCTGCCCAAGTATTGCGCTGATGCCTGACTCTCTACCTGCTCTACACTTGGTAAGGAACACGCAAATAGAGTTGCCAACAGATGGATGTTTTTTTAACAAGACCACCCTTCGAGTTTTTCTCTTCTCCTGTGCTGCTTTCCTGAAACCTTATCTGTTCAATGTATTATCAGGAGACAGCATTGAAGCAGATAGCCTAAGAGATGACTATACATGCCTTTGTACCCTGCACAAGTTGACTTTGTTGGCTGCGCTCTCAGTTCGAACTGCTGGGCATGTGAGATCTTCTACAAATTCGAGTGCTTACATTAAGTGTTTAAGTTTCAATGGTATGCAAATGATCTGCTGCATTGTTAAAGGCACAATTTTTCACGGTAAATGTTAAATTGATATACAATCTGGTTGCTAAGTTGAATGCAAAATATCCCATTGCTCTCTTGAAAGAATGGCAAGGTTTTCTGCCACCATTCATTTCTCAACCAAAATCACCCAAATAGGTGTTCTGGTTGCTCATATTTTTATCATCTGCGGGTTTTGCTGTGTGTAAATTGGCTGCCGCATTTGCCTAAGAGACAAGTAGTTTCAAAAGAACACCCCAAGTGCATGGAAGGTGCTCCAGAAACGCTCATCATTTCTTTCTTTGACCAGGCAATGCAATGAAGGGATGCAGTAGAGATGATGGGTGGAGGTCTATCTCTCAGCAAGCAATGAGATTTAGGAATGAATTTGCAATGTTCTAACCGATATTCCTCATGCCTGATCTGGTGATCCATTTAACTCTTGTGTTATCACAGTCATTGACCTTACTCACTGGCTGCACATTTACACTTGATCGTTGAACCCCGCAGTATTTCCCTTCCCATAGTCAATTGTGCAAGACTGGTCCCAATGCCTTACGACCTGCCTAGTTGGGAGAAAGCAATTTGGTACAAATGAGTAATCAAACCTTTAGTCTTCCTGGTATCTCGTAGAATCCCTACAGTGTGGAAGCCCATTCAGCCCATCGAGTCTACACCAACCATCTGAAGAGCATCTCACCCACACCAAACCCCACGGTCCTACCTCTGATTTTCCCATGGCTAGCCCACCTAGCCTACACATCCCACCCTACAATGGGTAATTTAGCATGGCTAACCCACCTAGCCTGCACATCCCTGCATAATATGGGTAATTTAGCATGGCTAACCCACCTAGCCTGCACATCCCTGCATAATATGGGTAATTTAGCATGGCTAACCCACCTAGCCTGCACATCCGTGCCTACAATGGGTAATTTAGCATGGCTAACCCACCTAGCCTGCACATCCGTGCCTACAATGGGTAATTTAGCATGTCCAATCCACCTAACCTGTACATCTTTGGACTGTGGGAGGAAACCGAAGCACCTGGAGGAAACCCACACAGACACAGGGAGAATTTGCAAACTCCACACAGATAATCACCTGAGGCTGTAATTAAATCGGGGTCCCCTGGCTCTGTGAGGCATCAGTGTTAACCACTGAGCCACCATGCTGCCCCATAGCACAGCATCTGTGACTAATGGGGTAGTTTCCAGATAGCTCTTATTTGTCGTTATGTTACAGTATTAATGATTATATTGCTGCATGAAGGCAGGGTTGGATCCCATGTCTACATTCAAATCTAAGGACATTGTTCAGTCTCAAATTCTTTCTGAGATTGACACTTTGTTATATTAGAAGGTAGAATCGTGTGATATATTTGATATTACATCAAATCCATTAGTTCAAAAGCAGTATTCTTGTGAAGTACAAGTGCAGCCTGATGGGACGTTGTTTGCCCAAAGGAAACAAGATGGAATGACATAATCAGTGGTAGGTCTTAACCATGTGCATGCAGCAGTTGAAGAGATTATCATGGCAGTGTTTTATAATAAATTTTGTACTGTGTTGTAATTCATTGGTATCAGCTCTTTCTTTGTCTTATTATGCCGTTCAATAGATAGGCATTAGATAAGCATCAAATTATTTCACTGGCTTCACCTTTGCATTGTTTACTTCCGCACTTAACTCTCTATTGCTCACTCGTAATTTTGCCATTTGAGAATCTTGTTGCTCTCTGCTTCCTCTTTTTGATGTCTAGCATTTCTCCATGTGCTCTATTGCCCTCTATTTTGCCAATGTGGCTTCACCATAATGCAGCAGCAAGTGTTATGGTGAGCCCTGATTCCTTTACCTTCCTCATTCCCAATCCAAAGGAACTGTGCCCATTGATAGAGATTGAATCTAAAACCAAAAATTTTGGAGACCAGTCATTTGGTTGAGACTCAGTATGACTATCTCAAGTATACTCCGTTTAAACAATAATAATCTTTCTGATAAGGTAAGATTGATACGCATTGTCCATTATTATTGTTGAGGTAGTACGTAATCTTTCAGAGGAGGCTGGAGATATTGGGGTAATTTTGACTTCCTACAGACCCTTTGCCTGAAACAAAAAGGAGTCAGAAAATTGGGCTATATTCTTCAAATTGATTTCCAATGAATAATTGCCAGAACACACCTTCTCTGATGGGAGTGCAGAATCAGAATTAATCTTATAGGGTTTAGATATGTAGTGATTGGATAAAAGGCCAGGTGGATCTCATTGACTAAGAGATCTTTTCTTGAGGTTATTGACCTGGCCCAATCAGGGAGCCCTGGCTGACAGGTATAAACAGGAGAGTTAGACAGTCTCTTCATTTTAGGGACTGGCTTTGAGCTGGTCAGAGGCCATATACAGTGTACGTGTAAATAAAGGGTGACATGGTGACAGGATATCTGCCTCCTTGGAGTTATTTAGTGCATATATGGATGTATTGGTAATGCCATTCAAATCTTCAAGCTCTGCTGTTAAGAAGAGTAAGGACTGTAGACACATCTGGACATTGTCACTGGTGATTCCCTTTCAGGGTTACACTATCCTGACTTGGAAATATATCACTGTTCCCTGATCAAAATGCTGGAACTCCCTCCCTACAAACAGATCTACACCCAATTGACTGCAATAGTTCAGGAAACAACAAACCAGCTCGGCGAGCCAACCAACCTCAACACCCACAACCGGAGCTACAGATCTGCTCCAAAACCTCAGAGTTCAAGAACGTGACTCACCATAGTCATTAAGAAAGGGTAACAAACATTGAGCTTGCTTGTTTGCTCAGCTCAAATGTATGAACAAATGAAAAGGATTCAGTCCACCCTTTGTATTGATCTGCCCCAGGACTTTTTGTCTCTTGGATCTGGTATCATGTTTTAGCCTAGCACCGTTTGATCAGCAGAGGTCAGAAGTGAGCGAAGGCATTGGTGAGTTGAGAAGCGCTAATGAGTGTTGTTTTCAAGGTTACATTTGATCTATCCTACATAATGTGTCATTACTCATTATGTGAAAATGGAAACACACGGAAAGATAGGACAATAGAACCCTTCTCCAGCACTCTTTGGAAGTAACATTATAACTACTCAAATTGCTTTCAAAGGGGGAAATAAGGCAAGATCAAAATAACTCATACTAGAAGCAAAGATAGTAGGAACTGCAGATGCTGGAAAATCTGAGATAACAAGGCGTAGAGCTAGATGAACATAGCAGCATCATAGGAGCAGGAAGGCTGACGTTTCAGGCCTAGACCTTTCTTCTACAGTGCAATATGGACAGGGTGCAAGCATGGGGCAAAGACTGCATCAATATAATGCATTGTTTTGCTGCCTGAAATATCAGATTATTTTAATTACGGACTCTAAAGTGCTTCAATATCCTTCACAAATAAATCTATTTAATGGAACTCTTTCTACATATTCATAGAATCCCTATAATGTGGAAAAGGCCTTTCGGCCCAACAAGTCCACACTGACCCTCAGAGCATCCCACCCAGATCCATCCCCTTATAACCCACCTAATCTACGGGCCACTACGGGCAATTTGCATTGGCCAAATCACCTAGGCCACACATCTTTGGACTGTGGGAGGAAACCAGAGCACCCCCACACAGATATGGGGAGAATGTGCAAACTCCAAACAGACAGTCACCTGAGGGTGAAATCGAACCCAGGTTCCTAGCACTGTGAGGCAGCAGTGCTGACCACTGAGCCACTGTGTATGAAATTATTACACCTCATTACTTCATATAAAGTCTACCATATAAAGGAGTCAGCATCACTGAAGATAACAACATTACACAGTAAAGTTAAAGAAATATTCAGTTCAATTGATTTCTAAAATTAGGCCCTGACTGACTACCGTCTCTCTCAGCTCCTCCACTGTCTCTGTTTTGTCAGGCTCTTGTCTGGTATCCAGTTTCAGGCAAGCCACTGTATCCTCCATTAAAATATTCAGAAAATTAAAAGAATTGTGTGTTGAAGGAGGAGCCTAATGTAGTTCCAGGAATGAGAGTAAAGCCAGGAAGATGGCATCTGCCATGGACCCTTTGCGCTGGGAGGCAAATTGCAAAGGATCAAGGTAATTTGGTGGCTGGAGTTGATGTGAGCCATGACTAACCTCTCAAAGCACTTCATAATTATGGAGGGGAGAGCCCTGGGCGGTGGTCATTGAGGCACACAGCATAATTTTTCTTTGGCACCGGGATGTTGGTGGTCTTCTTGAAGCAGGTGGGAATTTGTAATCATAGTAAGGAGAGTTTAAAGATGTCTGAATACTCCAGCTAGCTCGTCCGCACAGGATCTGAATTCATAGCTGGGGACTCCATCCAGGCTAGTTGTTTTCTGTGCATTCACACTCAATCGCAGAGGTGACTGTTGGTACAGGTGCATTACACTCCCTCCACAGCTGAAACACCCTTCCTCAAATAAGGAGATAGAAACTGTACACAGTACTCCAGGATAACAAGGTGTGGAGCTGGATGAACACAGCAGGCCAAGCAGCATCATATAAGCAGGAAAGCTTGACGTTTCGGGCCTAGACCAACTCCAGGTGTGGTTTCACACAAAGCTCATACAATTGTAGCAGGATGTCCCTGCTCCTACACGCAAATCCTTTAGCTATGAAGGCCAACATACCATTTGTCTTCTTCACCGCCTGTTGCACCTGCATGCTCACTTTCAGCAGCTCATGTAAAAGGACAACCAGGTCTCATTGCATTTCTGCCTTTCTCAATCTATTGGAATTCAGACAATAATCTGCCTGTCCTTCTTTTGCTTCCAATGTGGATAACTTCATATTTATTACTGTTTATTCCTTCTCTTTGTTTCCTATCTGCCAACCAGTTCTTTACTCATTTCAGGAAACTATCTCCAATCCCACATGCTTCAATTTTATATTTCTTATTGATCTCTTCAATATATAATTTCTCATGTGGGAATTGTTGAAAGCCTTCTGAAAATCCAAGTAAACCATACCCACTGGTTCCACCTTATCAACTGTACTAGTCACATCTGTAGATTTGTCAAACATGATTTCCCTTTTGTAAATCCATGTTGACTTTGTCCAATCCTGTATCTGTTTTCCAAGTGCTCTGCTATTAAGCCTTTTATAATGGACTCATGCATCTTCCCCACTACCGATTACAGGCTAACCAACCCATAATGTTTTCTCTCTACTTCCTTTTCTCAATAGTGGAGTTACATTAGCTCCCCTCCAATCCGTAGGAACTTGCTCAGAGTCTATAGAATCTTGAAAGACGGTTGCAAGTGCCTCCGCTATTTCTCAGGCCACTTCCTTTGGTATTCTGGGATGTAGATTATCAGATCCTGGGGATTTATCAGCCTTTAATTCTATCCATCTCCCCAACACCACTTCCCTATTTATAATAATTTCCTTCAGTTCCTCCCTCTCTGTGTTCCCCAACAATTTTGCGATATTATTTGTGTCCTCCTTTGTGAAGACAGGCCAAAATATATATTTAATTGGTTTGCCATCTCTAAGTTACCTAATATAACTTGCCCTGTTTCTGAGTGTAAGGGACCTATGTTCGTCGTCTCTCATCTTTTTCTCTTCTCATTCCTCCGAAAGATTATTCAGTCAGTTTGTGTGTTCTCCACAAGCTAACACTTGTACATTATTAACCCCTTCTTAATCAATCCCATGTCCTCCTTTGGTGAAATTTAAACTGCTCCCAATCTTCAGAACGGCTACTTTTTTGTGGCCAATTTGTATGCCCCTTCCTTGGATCTGATTCTATCTCCAATTTCCCTTTTAGGCAATGGTCATGCCAACATATCCATTTTATTTCTGCACCAGAGAGGAATTAACAATTATTGCAGTTCCCCTCTGCAACCTTTAAAGGCTTGCTATTGCTTATCCACCATCATCCCTTTAAGTAATGTTCCCGAATTTATTATAGCCAGCTCCGTCACCTCATCATTGTTTCCTTTATTTAGATTAATCATAAAATATAGCTACTTTTACCTCTGTACAATTGACTATTTTTAACCTGAGATCTCAGCTGGAGTATAGTGTGCAGTTTTGGTCTCCAAATCTAAAGAAATATCTAGTTAATTTGGAGGAGATACAGGAAATCTTCTCTAGATTGAATCCCAGGCTACAACGATTGATTCATCTATGATAAGAGGCTGAGCAAATTGGTCTATTTCTCCAGAGTTGAGAGAGATGAGAGGTGAAGTACACAATACTGATACCTTATGGACAGGATAAACATACAGAGATGTTATTTCCCCAGGCTAGGAAATCACAAACATAAGGGTACTGACTCAGAATGAGGTTTTGATCGTTAAGCACTGAGAAGAGGAGAAACCTCTCCACCTAAAATGTTTGTGAATCTTTGCATTGTCTACATCAGAGAATGCTGGATGCCCCATCGTTGAACATATTTAAGGTTTGGATAGACAGATTGTTGGTCTTGCAGGATGTCAAGGTATATGGGAGTAGTGAGGAAAGAGGAGTTGATTTCAAGGAACGGCCATGGTCATATTACATAGCACAATGAGGCCATATGGCTTACTCCTACTCCTACTTCTTCTGCTGTTGTGTCCTTCAGATGAGACACTAAACCGAATCCCATCTGTACTCTCAGGTGAACATAAAAGATCCCATGGCACTGTTTCTCAGAATGGCAGGATACCTTTCCCAAAAGTCTTAACCCATATTTTTCCCCTTGATCAACATAAAAACAGACACTGTGATCATTCATGTTTGCAGGATCTTGCTGTGCACAAATTGGCTACTTCATTTCCTATTTTATAACTACAACTACACTTGTAAGGTAAGTGGCTGCAGTTAGCTCGGATGACTGGATGTCTGGTTTCTCTCACAGAGTGATGTCAACAGTATGGGCTTAATCCCTGTACCAGCTGAGGTTAGCATGAAATTCCCTCCATCTCAACCTCTCCCCTCACTTAAGGTGTGGTGAACCTTACGTTAAACCAACCATCTCCGTCTAATGACAGAGCAAGACAATGATGAATTTACCTACCACTTCGTTGAATGGAAGGCGCTGTGACATATCTGAGGGTCACGGAAACTGCTATAAGCATGTAAGACATTTATTTATTACCCTCTGTTTTATGCATCGTCAATATCCAGGCCCTTCAGTAGCCATCAATAACATAAAGCCTACAGCGTACCATAGACACTGCAAGATTTTGGTCCAGAGATACCTGTACACAAATGTAACCGCGGTCAAAAGGAAGTCAGTCAGAGCAAACAGCCCATCGATGGCACCGAGCACAGTCACATTGACGACAAATGAAAACACTTTTTTTTAAGCTTTTCATGTTGTACAGATCAGGACAATGTGCAAGAATGTCAATATAGAAAGGGACTACCTTTTTGTACAGTATGAGCAAAGCAGGCTGTTAACTGTCAGTCATCATCTAACTGGTGTATTCTCCATGACGAGACCTCTGCTGATCAGAGTCCACTTGCCAACCTATCTGTTTTTAGTAATGCCTACACTCTGTGCTATCAAATGACTATGTTGTTTCTTTGTTAACTATGTTATTTTTGCTGTACTCCACTGGCAGGTAATCCTTCTCTTCACCACCGGTCTCTCTCAAAATGCAACATGAAAGGTCCAACAAGGGAATGACGCAAGTGGATCTCGATCATGGTCAAGGAGACAACACATTGATCTTTCACTTTTGACTAAGACATGGAAGTCTGAGTTTGTTGCATAGATCATGGGACGGATCATAATCTTAGATTTGAATCCCTGATAGGGCTTGCACTGCATTTAAGAGATTACATCCTAATCTCTGTGCATTCAATGGAATGAAATCACTGACAGTACATTTCATTTTCAACAAATTCCATTAATTTACACAAGGCCCCAGGCCGTGGTGGCTTTAATTCCACTGAGCCCCTCTCAGTTCTTTTTGACTGTTCAGCTGAACTGAGCGTATTCAGCATGTTCACTGTCTGCTAGAGGGAGAACCACTTCCTCTAAAAACGTCTGACTAATTTTCAAGCATCTGCATGTTGGTTATATTTGAAAGAGATAATTAACACCATTTATGAGCTTCGATTTTTTTTTTCTCCCTCCATTCAATTTGCTAACATGCTAAATTATATCATGGCATAATTACAGTTCTTCAAACTTCGGCACTCTGCTTTAGTTTTTAGCAGGAAAATGGGTGGTATTTTCTCTGAATGAATTCAGAAAGGGTAAATTCCACATCTGCTTTTGTTTAACGTTTGACTAAATCTGGTGTGTCATTGAGATAGTATGCACTGCAGAAAGCAGAATATACTTGACTCATTTTACACTGAGATTACCTTTTGATATGAGGATAGGTGCCTTTCCCACTAAAATTGCTACATCTTTTTCCCAACACCTGCTCAAACATTTTTCTCCCTTTTCCTTCTGCAGTTACTCCCTGTCTCTTGTACATTGTACTGTTTCTGTTTCAAGATATGTTCAAAGCCATTTTGAGAGTCTGCTGTCTGTCACTGATTCTTCCTTCACCTCTTCCTGCACAAGAAGATTCATGGTCACCTTTGAAATCACTATAATCATGCCGTACTTACTGTCACAAGTCTTTTCATGATTAATAATGCAGCTAATAGTATAGCAAAGAATATGCCATTTGCATAAACTTGCAAGACACTTAATCTCAAAGTTGTACTAACAAAGATGACCTGACCATTTGTATGTGTATGGAGGCTGATAAACAAATACTGATATGGCTAACAATGTAGTCAATGCTTAGGGTTCGATGCAGAAATGGAACTTTCTCCCATACAGATACATGAGCTGTGCCAATGCTCACCAGTATAAATGCAGGTTTCTGCTTTCTACTCTTCAGTAGAGTATTTGCATTCAATGTCTAACAATGGGCGTTACATTGATGACTGTATCGGCGCCGCCTCATCCTCCCACGAGGAGCTAGAACAGTTCATCCACTTCACCAACACCTTCCACCCCAACCATAAGTTCACCTGGACCACCTCTAATACCTCTCTCACCTTTCTGGACCTCTCTGTCTCCATCTCGGGTAACCACCGAGAAACCGATATCCGTTTCAAGCCCACCAACTCCCACAGCTACCTGGAATACACCTCCTCCCACCCACCTTCCTGCAAAAATGCCAACCCCCATTCCTAATTCCTTCGCCTCCACCGCATCTGCTCCCAGGATGAGGCATTCCACTCCCGTACATCTCAGATGTCCTTGTTCTTCAAGGACTGCAACTTCCCCCCCGCAGAGGTCGAAAACTCTCTCGACCGTGTCTCCCGCATTTCGAACAACTCATCCCTCACACCCCGTCCCCGCAATAACAGCCAAAAAAGAATCCCCCTCGTCCTCACGTACCACCCCACCAACCTCTGGATCCAATGCATCATCCTCTGACACTTCTGCCATCTGCAATCCGACCCCACCACCAAAGACATTTTTCCCTCCCCACCCTTGTCTGCTTTCTGGAGGGACCACTCCCTCCGTGACTGTCTTGTCCGCTCCACACTCCCCTCCAGCCCCACCACACCCAGCACTTTTCCCTGCAACCGCAGGAAGTGCTACACCTGGCCCTACACCTCCTCCCTCACCCCCATCCCAGGCCCCAAGAAGACTTTCCACATCAAGCAGATGTTCACCTGCACATCTGCCAATGTGGTATACTGCATCCGCTGTACCCGTTGTGGCCTCCTCTACATCGGGGAAACCAAGCGGAAGCTTGGGGACTGCTTTGCAGAACACCTGCGCTCGGTTCGCAACAAACAACTGCACCTCCCAGTCGCGAACCATTTCAACTCCCCCTCCCATTCCTCAGATGACATGTCCATCCTGGGCCTCCTGCAGTGCCACAGTGATGCCACCCGAAGGCTGCAGGAACAGCAAATCATATTCAGCCTGGGAACCCTGCAGCCCAATGGTATCAATGTGGATTTCACAAGCTTCAAAATCTCCCCTCCCCCAAAGGCATCCCAAAACCAGCCCAGCTCATCTCCACCTCCCTAACCTGTTTTTCCTCTCACCTCAAGCCACACCCCCATCTCCTATCTACTAACATCATCCCGCCCCCTTGACCTGTCCGTCCTCCCTGGACTGACCTATCTCCTCCCTACCCCCCTACCTACACTCACCTTTACTGGCTCCATCCCCGCCTCTTCGACCTGTCTGCCTCCTCTCCACCTATCCTCTCCTCTATCCATCCTCTATCCACCTCCCCCTCTCTCCCTATTTATTTCAGAACCCTCTTCCCCTCCCCCATTTCTGATGAAGGGTCTAGGCCCAAGACATCAAGCTTTCCTGCTCCTATGATGCTGCTCGGCCTGCTGTGTCCATCCAGCCCCACACCTTGTTGTCTCTGACATGAAATCAGTTGATTATTCAAGTTCTTCAATCAACTGTAAGTGTACAAACCCTATCGCATTTTCAGATACATCTATTGTAAAGTACATTTCTGCGTGCGGTTAGAATGTGGAGCTGCTTCCATCATATTTAATGTGCAAATACTGTTTGCTGTGCAATTGTCCATATCAGTTGTCAACCTTAATGCATTAACTTCTGAAGATGCTCTGCAATCTTTGCATGCTCAGGTAAGCAATTGTGGTAAAAGTTGATAGTCCTGAGGAAAACTGCCAACACTTTCACATTAGGCAGGATCAGTTATGCATGAATAGTGTTGTTGTTTGTAGTTCTTACTGCTGTCACTCGGTACACGAGAAAGTCAATCTTGGAAGACGTAAATATGCCTTTGTTCTTGTAGAGTGTTAAGTAGTGTTTTTACATGTTGAGTGAGCACCACTGATAACCTTGATCATTGATGATGTTCTGCTTTGTACCTTCCATGGGCAACAAATATGTCAAGTAGGCTGAGCATCTCAGAACATCTGACCGGATTTTGAAGATACAATTTCTGAAATGGGATAGGTGTAGAATTTAGTCCATAAGGCATTCTGTGGTACTGAAAACACATTAGTCAAGAAGAAAAGCTGTAAGATATTGGCTTTGATCTATGAATGGTTCCTAAAGATGTTTCCATCACATGTCAAGCTGTTGAATCATGATATGTTGCTGATTGTGCCTCAGTGCAGGAAGTGGAAACTTGGCTGGAACAATTGCTTTATCAACTGCCTTAACTTCAACATCTAGCCTGAATTTTACATTTTGTGTTGTCGAATTACTTAATTCAATATCATGCCAGTGAGTCACTTCACTCGATACCATCTGCATCTGATCATTTCAGTTCCTGTGATATTTTTGGGAGGATTCACAAACAGCAAGGGTCTCAAATATTTCAAAACAGGCAGAAGTGAGATGTCAACACATGGAGCATAACTGTACTCATTAATCTCTTCAAGCAAGAGACAATACCATTGTGTGTAGCCAGTGTCTCTGAAGTCAAGTCTATCAAAAAAGGTTCACTCTCCAAGAAAAAAAATTATCCCTTTGGCCATGCAGAATGTGAACTTGTCCAAAGCGATTTTTTTTTTGACAGACTAGAAATGAGATTGTTACCAAAACCAGAATAATCATAAAAGTAATGAGTCTGAGAAGTAAGAGGAACTTGTGAAAGATAATAATGGTCATCTTTGTTACTTAGTATAAATGTACCAATGCCAATGTTGATGAAGAGTAATGATGAAATGCCTGTAACCTTAACTGAGCTTTTCTGAAAGTGACTGAAAGCTGCACTTTATGAGAAATAGCTAAGAGTCATTTTTGATGAGTTTCAAATAGTGTTTCTCTCTGTGAGACTCAGTGAGTTTTCTCACACAAATCCCCAAGCTCACCTCATCAACTATGAGGGCACCATACCCTTCTGTGTGAGAAAACTCACTGGTTCTCAGGGAGAGAAACCCAGCATGAAACTTGACAATATTTCTATTTGGCCTCAGGTCCTTCAAAGGGTGCACCAATAAGGTGGCTGCCTGCACCCCAGCAGCTCAGAAATGGGCACCTCTGCAGGTATTTTTGCTCGCTTAGCATCAGGAGCACCTACTGGTGAGCACATCACTAACCATGTCTCGGAGCTGGTCGAAGAAGTAATGCCCTTATCACTGGCACTCAGAGGACTGCCAAAAACCAGGCACCTACTCAGTCCCAGCTAGGGGAGGATCCCATGGTGTCGGCAATTCACAACTTCATTCAAATGCACAAACAGGCACGAGAGCTGCAGGCAGGTTTGTCAGAGGCCCTGGGAAAACTGACTGAGAGGTTACAGAACTGCTTCAACACTGTCGGCACCACGCTGCCTGTGACATGTGAGTCTCTGACTGCCTCCATGGGCAGGATGGTGGCTGCCATGGAGATCTATGTCCAGCTCTCTCACTATCTGCTGGTTACATACACAGATCTGCACTCCATTGCTCTAGCCATCAGTGCTCAGCATCAACAGCAAGGCACTGGGTGGGGGGATTAGGGAGGGAACAAGCAACCTTAACCTCATTTTAGGTGCCCCCTTCCTCACAACGAGGCAGGGTGATACCAACATGTACCCAGAATGAGGAGCAGCCACATTCAGGAACCACAGAAGCCCACTCTCAGGACAGCCCAATGGTGACTGGGCCTTCCATCTCCATCCTACCTGCTGCCCTCAGCCCAGTGTTGGGGGTGGGGTGGGGTTCAAACTGAGGAGGGTACACCAGCCTCTGGGAAGGACACTCTCAGCATTATGGAGCTTCCTGGTCATAAACATCCCCAGGATCATTCAATCAAAACTTCAAGGCTAACTGGCTCCACTGTGGACCAACTGTGGGCCCCGGGCAAGACATAGGGGCAAGGACAGGAAAAAGACCTTCTGGGAGCGCATTGGTGTCATGGGTGACACTTCCATTGTAAATGCATTCTCGTGTTTGTAAATATATGTTCACTTCCGTCAGTAGTTGTGTGAGCAAATGCTTGCCTATCTGTAACCACCAGACTGAAGGTGCAGAGCTTCGCTATCTACACAGTTATTTTTGGTCCAAGGTATGAAGTGAGTTGCTGCTTCACCATTAGAAACCAGACCATGGGATATTGGAAGGTGTTTGCTACCTTGGCCAGCACATTGAATCTTTTCAGACCACAATACAATGCTTGTACATCAGAGCCATAAGTAGGATTGCTTCCTGATGCTGCATGATGTGGCCAAGAGTGCTTGGGGGCCAGGATCTGTGGTCCACACAGTAGGATAATACATAAGGTTTACGTACTGTGTGTATGCAGATGTCTTTCATTTGTACTCGGTGGGAGTCTGAGTAATTCTACTGCCCTTTAAAGGCCCTCTAGCCACTTGAAAATGAACCCCCTCCTTCACAGAATGAAACACTTAGTCTGCTCATTCCAGATGTGATGGCTGTAATTTCTCAGCTCCACTTGCACTTGTCATTTACAGCATGATGGAAGGAAACAACAATTGCTCCTCATGTAGCCCCCAAATGTGGACCTCTAAATCTAAATGTATGCATTCCCTCTCCATCAACTCCACTGACTTGGACCTTCCCCACATTCCGAACCAATCCCTCTGGAAAACTGTCTCTCCCTCCACATTATCCCCTCAGCCCCAGGCATATTGGGTCAACATACCACGCAGTCCTGCACTGACCCCCGTCAAAGGCAGGGTAGTGCTGACTGACACTTCTGCGTTACCTCAATCCCTTCCATGCTCTATCGTGTCTCCATTCCCACTATACATTGAGTTGCACCCTTCACAATTATTACCGTCGCTGTATACCAGCATATCGGAGGCGGCCCTGGACTGACCGTGTCAGACCCTTGACTAAAGGGTATCTCCCTGACCTGACTGAGGTCTATGCCCCTGAGATTTTGAGGTCTGGTCACTTGGTTGGAGCACATGCAGTGCATTTGCCATGGTGCAGGTGTGAGACTGATAAAGCACATCCTGCAACATTTCCTCCCCGACTGATGACTGCTGACAACTGGAACGAGTTGCCTGGCCTGGTGACTGCACTAAACAGCGAAGCAAAGGCAGAAAGCCTTTAAACTCTGGCTGAGTGAGCAAAGCAAAAGGCAAAGCAAGGTAGGGTTGTTATTAGCATCTAAGCAGATGCAATGTGAGTAGTCACTGAGAGAGTGAACAAAGTTCCATGAGATATAGCTTAGTTGAATCCATAACCTGAGCACCTGTGCCTTCGCAAAATATGTTTTTGTACCAGCATTACAATGGTAGATACCAGTGCCATCCAAAGTAAAGTATGGGCATTCAGAATAAGCTTAAAAATGGATCAGAGGTGTGCCATGATAATACCATGAGACTGGGTTATGTTGGATATCAATGTCCGCACACGGGGGTTTTGTGACATCACTGCCAGAGAGATGCACCTTGGGATGTTGTCCAAGATGGACGTCTGGAGGAACAAGCAGTGAGCTGAAGTTACAAGGTAACCACTCAGACCTTCATGTCCGGACATGATGCCGTCTAGTTTCTATCCAGCAGGAGAGAGAATGAGAGAGAATGAAAAAAGAAATGTGATTCAAACCTGAGGCAAGATTAACTAGTCATGAGTTGTTAATGCAAGCAAATAAGCCTCTTGTCACTCAATGGTGAGAATATTGTCTCACTGTTCAATGCTTGATTGGAAAATGGGATTTGTTTCCCTCAACATTGAGAGCTCTTCAATGCCAACCTCCAATAATTTTATGAGCTTACCCACCATGATGGCATCATTCAGTGCCTAGAATGTTTACACACTTGTTGTTTTACCAGCCCTGTTGCACTTCACATACTGGGCCTCACTGTCAAGAAGAGGTTTCTTATCATCTTGGCCTGATGAAATATCCTTCTTCAGTCACCTGCATATCTTTACAAAGCAATTCCAGTTTGACCAAGAGTTATTCTTTTTCCTTCAAGTGGAACTTCAAGTTATGTATCAATAAACACCTCCACATTTGTATCATTTTTGATGCTACCTGGCCATGAAGTGTACATGTGGAGGGTGGAACATGATGAAATCTCATTCACTGTAACTCTCGCACTTAGCAAGTTGGTCAGGGAAGTGGTGTCTTCGACATTTTGCATCTGAGGACACACTTCTGTGTCGCCTTTTTTGAATCTAACACAGTGGATTGGACTTGGTCTACCAAGATTATGGATAAATTAACTTCGTTGAAGAAGAGATGGTCCCTGACCCATTTTCCATGAATGGGTTCCTCGTTGGTTTGCTGGCTACTGTGCTAAATTTGCTGGCAGAAGACAATTGCAGCAAATTTACCACATTTTGTTTTACATTCTCACCATTTCCCTGGAATTCATTGTTAATTTTCATACTACTGTTTGACATCAAGTATTTTTAAGTGTATTTATTATTGTATCAAATGTAGATATGTGTTTTGTGATGTGTTCGAATATTTGTTGGTCTTTAGCTGCTGAATAATCTTTGTATGTAGTCCTCTTGTGGTTCCTACCAATCCAGATTTTCCAGCTCTGTAGCAAGCAAGTAGGTCATGAACCTTAAAGCCCTCAACATCAGTGGATCACCCAGTGAAGAACAGATAGATGTTGGAGCCAGCTATGTCTGAAAATAAAAACTATAGAAACAGAGAAGATAGGAGCAGGAGTAGGCCATTCAATCCCTCAAGCCTGTTCCGTCATTCAGTATCACCGTGGCTGATTGTAGAGCTCAACATCCTAATCCTGCAACCCCTTATATCTTTGACCCCTTTAGCCACAAGAGCTACATCTATATCTTTTTTGAAAACACAGAATCCCAACAGTGTGGAAGGAGGCCATTTGGCCCATCAAGTCTACACCAACCCTCCAGAAAGTATCCCACCCAGACCAACCCTCTACCCTATCCCTGTATTTCCCGTGGCTAATCCATCTAGCCTGCACATCCCTGGACACTATGGGCAATTTGGCATTGGCCAATCCACTTAACTGGCACATCTTTAGGCTGTGGGAGGAAACCCACGCAGACACAGGGAGGATGTGTAGACTCTACACGGACCGTCGCCCAAGGATGGAATCAAAGCCGGGCCACTGGCGCTGTCAGCTGGCAGTGCTAACCAATGTGCCACCCCCAACTCTCAAGCACTATCTGCAGTAATGAATTCCACAGGCTCAGCACTCTCTGGGTGAAGAAATTTCTCCTCATGTCAGTCCTAGAAGGTTTACCCCTTATCCTTAAACAATGATTCCTGGTTCTGGACACCCCCACCATCATTCCTGTATTTAACCTGTTTAGCCCTGTTATGGTTTTATTGAATAACAGCCTTATTCAATGCTTTAAAATGTCTGCCCTCATGTTTTCAGCTTCATGCTTCAGTTTAGTTTCTCTCTCACACTATAACCACAACCAAGTTTAACAAAGTATATATAAATCAGACCGAAGGCAACGCATCATCAAACACTAATTAATTGAATACAATTGCCTAACCAGCAAAAAACAGAGGGTCAATTTATAGTGAGGCAAACACAAGACATAGTAACTTCCTCGCAATAGCTCTTGAAGAATGCTGTGACTATTTTCGTACAATTTTGATTGTGATTGTGAAGCGATAAATGGATGAATAATTCATAGAATCTAAATTAAAAGAGGTATCGGTCTAAATTAATACCCAGTAATGTTTTGTAAAGTAACTAATGGAATTGCAGAGTAATGGCCTGAAGAATTGCTGCCAAAGTAATGGCAAGACAAATAGTGTCTGCTATTTATTAAATGTAAAAGCCAGGAAGTTCAGATACGACATTAAATCAGGAATTGAGAAATCTGCAATGTGCTATGTGTTATGTGTTATCGGCAATGTGCTATTCTGCTGTTAGGTTCTCATTATTTGGCACGCTGTGGCAATTCATTAAATGGAAGTTTGTCACATTTATATGGTAGATATGATCTATATGGAGGCACGGGGTCTCAGCTTAGCACTGCTGCCTCACAGCAGCAGGGACCTGAACTCAATCCCACTCTCTGTGTGGATTTACAAATTCTCCCTGTGTTTGTGTGGTTTCCTTCAGGTGCCCCGGTTTCTTCCCACAGTTCAACCTAATGTAGGTGGATTGGCCATACTAACAGGAATGTGCTAGCTAGGTGGATTAGCCATGGGATATGCAGGGTTATACAAATATGGTGGATCTATGTGTGATGCTCCTCAAAGAGTCAGTGTGAAGCTGCTGGTCCAAATTGTATGCTTCTACACTATAGGGATTCTGTGCTCTGGAAGGTTAAATTGATTTCAAGGTATTTCAAGGTAACCCTTCCCATTCAATCCCATGGGCTACCTGCCCAGTGAGAAGACGAAAGTTTAATTTTACATACCCCTTTTGCATTTGATTGGTTGCCTTTGTGTATGAAGTGTTAATTGTGTATCGTATTGACACTTCCTTTGTTTAAAATTTATTTTAGGGCAATGCTAGTTTATATCATTAGTGATAATATCATAAAATGTACTTAAAATATGGCTACTCTTCTTTTGTTTTACCAAAAATATTGCCTTTGACTATCAACAGCCATCAGTACAGACATGTGTTGGTTTTATATATTCAGTTGCTGTGCTCCCACAAAGTTGTTTGCTGCTAATTACTGCAGGTCAACTCTATGTTTGAAAATGAGACTAAAATGAAAATAAAAGCACTGAAAATGGACTATTAAAAGTTTAGATTCTCATTCCTTTAAGTTTTATTCATTGATGGAGATATTTTAAACAGTTGAAGATAAAATAAAATGTACTTTCACTTCTCTGCCTTTTCTTTCTCCCCTTTAATTTGACCTTTCCCTTTCTAACATTTCTCCTCTTATTCCATATGTGACATTGAATGTGCTATTCTATATAATGATTTCTTGTTTTGATCATGTTGTTTCACTGTCCTGCTTTCTGAAGCTTTTAAAACAGACACAGATGCTGGA